>JAGIQG010000018.1:6729840-7929840 GCA_024679065.1 Sphyrna mokarran
GGGGCCAGAAACAAGGGGCATGAAACAGGTCGGGTGAAAGAGGAGGCGTGAAACAGGGGGCGTCAAACAGGAGGGGTGTAACTGGGGGCGTGAAACAGGGGGCCTAAAACAGGGGGCATGAAACATAGGGCTTGAAGCAGGAGGCCAGAAACAGAGGGCCAGAATCAGGGGACCAGAAACAGACTGCGTGAAAAAGGGGGCCAGAAAGATGGTGCCTGTAACAGGCGGGGTGAAACTCGGAGCATGAAACTGTGGGTGTGAAACAGGGCGCGTGAAACAGGCGGCGTGAAACAGGCGGCGTGAAACAGGCGGCGTTGAACAGGCAGCGTGATACAGGGGGCGTGAAACAGGGGGCGTGAAACAGGGGACGTGAAAGAGTAGTCTTGAAACAGGGGGCGTGAAACAGGAGGGGTGAAACAGGAGGGGTGAAACAGGGGGCGTGATACAGGGAGCGTGAAACAGGGAGCATGAAAACCGGAGCCTGAAACAGCGGGCGTGAAACAGGGGCGTGAAATAGGGGCGTGAAACAGGGGCGTGAAACATGGGGCCAGAAACAAGGGGGAAGAAACACAGTGCGTGAAACAGGGGCCAGAAAACAGGGGGCTGAAATAGGCGGGTGAAACATGGTTCCAGAAACAGGGGCAAGAAACAGGGCGCGTGAAACAGGGCGCGTGAAACAGGGTGCGTGAAACAGGGGGCGTGAAACAAGGGGCGTGAACAGGGGCCTGAAACAGGGGGCCAGAAACAGAGGGTCTGAAACAGGACCAGAAACAGGGGGCCAGAAACAGGAGGCCAGAAACAGACAGCGTGAAACAGGGGGCCTGACACAGGGTGCCTGTAACAGGCAGGGTGAAACAGGGGGTGTGAAACAGGGGGCGTGAAACACGGGGCCAGAAACAGGTGCCAGAAACAGGGAGCATAAACATGGCGTGAAACAGGCAGCGTGAAACAGGGGGCGTGAAACAGGGGGCGTGAAACCGTGGGTGTGAAACAGGGTGCCAGAAACAGGGGGCATGATACAGGAGGTCTGAAACAGAGGGCCAGAAACAGGGGGCCAGAAACAGGGGGTTTGAAACATGCGGGATGAAACAGAGGGCGTGAAGCATGGGCGCGAAACAGTGGGCGCGAAGCACAGGGCACGAAACACAGGGCACAAAACAGGGGGACAGAAATAGGGGGCGTGAAAGATGTGGGGTGAAATAGGGGACGTGAAGCAGGGGACGTGAAGCGGGAACATGGAACAGGGGGCCTGAAACAGTGGGCCTGAAACAGGGGGCCTGAAACACGGGGCGTGAAACAGAGGGCTTGAAACAAGGGGCCAGAAACAGGGGGCCAGAAACAGGGAGCCAGAAACAGGGGGCCAGAAACAGGGGGCGTGTATCAGGGCAAGAAACCGGGGGCGAGAAACTGGGGGCCAGAAACAGGGGCGTGTATCAGGGCAAGAAACCGGGGGCGAGAAACTGGGGGCCAGAAACAGGGGGCCAGAAATAGGGGGTGTGAAACAGCCGGGGTGAAACAGGGGTCATGAAACAAGGGGCATGAAACAGAGGGCCAGAAAGAGGGGGCCAGCAACTGGGGGGCCAGAAACTGGGGGCCACAAACTCGGGGCATGAATCAGGGAGCGTGAATCAGCGGGCAGGAAACAGTGGGCGTGAAGCAGTGTCCGTGAAACAGGGGGCGTGAAACAGTGTCCGTGAAACAGGGGGCGTGATACAGGCGGGATGAAAGAGGCGGGGTGTAAGAGGGAGCATGAAACAGGGGGCCAGAAACAGGGGCCAATACAGGGGCGTGAAACAGGGGGCGTGAAACAGTGTCCGTGAAACAGGGGGCGTGATACAGGCAGGATGAAAGAGGTGGGGTGTAAGAGGGGGTGTGAAACAGGGGGCCAGAAACATGGGACCAGAAACAGGGGCGAGAAACAGGGGCCAGAAACAGGGGTGCAGAAACAGTAGGCCAGAAACAGGGGGCCTGAAACAGGGGGCCTGAAACAGGGAGCCTGAAACAGGGAGCCTGAAACAGGGGGCCAGAAACAGGGAGCCAGAAACAGGGGGCCAGAAACAGGTGCCTGAAACAGGGGGCCAGAAACAGGGGGCCAGAAACAGGGGCCAGAACAGGGGGCCAGAAACAGGGGGCCAGAAACAGGCGGCCAGAAACAGGCGGTTAAACAGTGGCGTGAAACAGGGGTCGTGAAACAGGGGGCGAGAAACGGGGGCGAGAAACAGGGGGCGAAAAACAGGGGGCGTGAAACGGGGGCGTGAAACAGGGGGCGGAACAGGGGCCAGAAACAGGGGGCCAGAAACAAGGGGCCAGAAACAAGGGGCTTGAAACAGGGGGCCAGAAACATGGGGCGTGAAACAGTGGGCGTGAAGCAGGGGGCCTGAAACAGGGGGCGTGAAACAGAGGGCATGAAACAGGAGGCCTGAAACAGGGGGCATAAAAAACAGGGGGCAAAAAAACAGGGCACCAGAAACAGGGGGCTAGAAACAGGGGGCCACAAACAGGGTGCCACAAACAGGGGGCCAGAAACAGGGGGCATGAAACAGCAGGCCAGAAACAGGGGGCGTGAAACAGGGGGCGTGAAACAGGGGGCGTGAAACAGGGGGCGTGAAACAGAGGGCGAGAAACAGGGGGCCTGAAACAGGGCGTGAAACAGCAAACAGGGGGCATAAAAAACAGGGCACCAGAAACAGGGGGCTAGAAACAGGGGGCCACAAACAGGGTGCCACAAACAGGGGGCCACAAACAGGGGGCCACAAACAGGGTGCGTGAAACAGCAGGCAAGAAACAAGTGACGTGAAACAGCGGGCCTGAAACAGTGAGCCTGAAACAGGGGGCCTGAAACAGGTGGCTACAAACAGGGGGCCACAAACAGGGTCCATGTAACAGTGGGCCAGAAACAGACAGCGTGAAACAGCGGGCGAGAAACAGTGAGCCTGAAACAGGGGGCCAAAAACAGGCGGCCTGAAACAGGGGGCCTGAAACTGGGGGCCTGAAACTGGGGGCCTGACACAGCGGGCCAGAAACGGGGGGCAGAATGGGGAGGCAGAAAAGAGGGGCAGAACAGAGGGCAGAAACAGTGGGGCAGAAACAGTGGGGCGGAAACAGTGGGGCAGAAACAGTGGGGGCAGAACAGGGGGCAGAAACATGGGGCAGAAACAGTGGGGCAGAAACAGGGCGTGAAACAGGGGAGTGAAACAGGGGGCGTGAAACGGGGGCGTGAAACAGGGGGCAAAAAATAGGGGTTGTGAAACAGCCAGGGTGAAACAGGGGTTGTGAAACAAGGGGCCAGAAATAGGGGGCGTGAAACAGCCGGGGTGAAACAGGGGTCGTGAAACAGGGGTCGTGAAACAGGCATCGTGAAACAGGTGGTGCGAAACAGGGGGCAGGGAACAGGGTCCAGAAACAGGGGGCGTGAAACAGGGGCGTCAAACAGGGGGCGTGAACAAGGCCAGAAATAGGGGACGAGAAACAGCGGGGTGAACAGTGGGCGTGAAACAGGGGTCATGAAACAGGGGTGTGAAATAGTGTGCCAGAAACAGGGGACCAGAAACAGGGAGCGTGAAACAGGGGGGATAAAACAAAGAGGGTGAAACAGGGGGCGTGAAACAGGGGGCGTGAAACAGGGGGTGTGAAACAGGGAGAGTAAAACAGGGGAAGTAAAACAGGGAGAGTAAAACAGGGGGAGTAAAACAGGGGGCAGAAAGAAGGGGCCAGAAACAGGGGTCCAGAAACAGAGGGCGTGAATCAGGGGGCGTTAAACAAGCAGGGTGAAACAGGGCGACTGAAACGGGGTGTGAAACACGGGGCATGAAACAGTGAGCCTGAAACAGAGGGCGTGAAACAGGGGGCATGAAACAGAGAGCGTGAAACAGGGGGCGAGAAACAGAGAGCGTGAAACAGGGGGCGTGAAACAGAGAGCGTGAAACAGGGGGCGTGAAACAGAGGGCCAGAAAAGAGGGGAGAGATTCAAGGGGCCAGAAACAAGGGGCCAGAAACAGGGGGGCAGAAAAGGAGGCAAGATAAAGGGGGCCAGAAACAGGGGGAGAGATTCAGGGGCCAGAAACAGCAGGCGTGAAACAGGGGCCAGAAACAGGGGGTGTGAAATGGGGGCTTGAAACTGGGCGTGAAAAAGGGGGCGTGATACAGTGGGCGTGGTACAGGGGAATGAAATAGAGGCATGAAACAGGGGGCCACGCAACAGGGTCCAGAAACAGTTGGCGTGAAACAGGGGGCGTGAAACAGTGGGCCAGAAACAGTGGCCAGAAAACAGGGGCAAGAAACAGGGGGCCAGAACCGGGGGGCCAGAACAGGGGCAAGAAACAGGGGACCAGAAAGAGGGAGCGTGAAACACGGGGAGCGATACAGGGGGCACAAAACAGGGGGCCTGAAACATGCGGCGTGAAACAGGGAGCATAAAATAGGGAGCGTTAAACAGGCGAGGTGAAACATGGAGACTGAAACAAGGGGCGTGAAACAAGGGGCGTGATCTAGGGTGCCAGAAACAGGGAGCCAGAAACAGGGGGAGTGAAAAAGTCGGGATGAAACAGGGAACCGGAAACAGGGAGCCTGGAACAGGGGGCGTGGAACAGGGGGCGTGGAACAGGGGGCCGGAAAACAGGGGGCCAGAAAAGGGGGCCAGAAACAGGGGGCCAGTAACAGGGGGTCAGTAACAAGGGGAAAGAAACATGGGACCAGAAACAAGGAGCATGAAACAGGAGGCGTGAAGCATGGGGTGTGAAATAGGGGCTGTGAAACAGAGTGCATGAAACAGGGGGCAGAAACAGGGGCGTGAACGGGGGCCTGAAACAGGGGCCAGAAACAGGGGGCCAAATACAAGGGCCAGAAACAGGGGGGCAGAAACACTGGGCCATTATCAGGGGGCCAGTAACAGGGGGCCAGTAACAGGGGGCTAGTGACAGGGGGCTAGTAAGAGGGTGCTAGTGACAAGGGCAAAGAAACATGGGGCCAGAAACAGGGAGTGTGAAACAGGGGGCGTGAAACAGGGGGCCAGAAACAGGGGTCGTGAAACAGGGGTCATGAAACAGGGGTCGTGAAACAAGGGTCGTGAAACGGGGCGCGAAACAGGGGGCCCCAAACAGGCTGGGTGAAACAGGGGGCATGAAACTGGGGGCGCGATACAGGGGGCGCGATACAGGGGGCGCGATACAGGGGTGCTAAACAGGGGGCGAGAAACAAAACACCAAAACAGGGGCCAGAAACAGTGGGCTAGAAATAGGCAGGGTGAAAAAGGTGGCGTGAAACAGTGGGTGTGAAACAGGGGGTCAGAAACTGTGGGCCAGTAACAGGGGGCCTGAAACAGGGGAGTGAAACAGGGGGCGTGAAACCGGGGGCGTGAAACAGGGGGCGTGAAACAGGGGTCGTGAAACGGGGCCAGAAACGGGGCGTGAAACAAGGGGCCAGAAACAGCGGGCCAGAAACAGGGGCGTGAAACAGAAGGCGTGAAACCAGGGGGCCAGAAACAGGGGCATGAAACTGGGGGCGTGAAACAGGGGGCGTGAAACAGGGGGCATGAAACTGGGGGCGGTGAACAGGGGACCAGAAACAGGGGGTGTGAAACAGGGGGCGTGAAACAGGGGGCATGAACAGGGGGCGTGAAACAGGGGGCCAGAACAAAACAGGGGGACAGAAACAGGGGGCGTGAAACAGGTGGCGTCAAACAGGGGATGTGAAACAGGGGGCAAGAAACAGGGGGCCAGAAATAGGGGGCCAGAAACAGGGGGCGTGAAACAGGGGGCGTGAAACTGGGGGCGTGAACTGGGGCGTGACGCAGGGGGCGAGAAGCAGGGGCCGTGAAGCAGGGGGCATGAAGCAGGGAGCGTGAAGCAGGAGGCATGAAGCAGGGGCTGTGAAGCAGGGGGCGTGAAGCAGGGTGCGTGAAAGAGGCTGGGTGACAGAGGCGGGGTGAAACTGGGGGTGTGATACAAGGGGCCAGAAACAGGGCGCTTGAAACAGGGGGCGTGAAACAGGGAGCGTGAAACAGGGGCGTGAAACCGGGGCGTGAAACTGGGGGGGTGAAACAAGGGGCGTTAAACAGGGGCGCAAAACAGGGGGGCGAAACAGGGCATGAAACAGGGCCACAAAGAGGGGGCGTGAAAGAGGGGTCGCGAAAGAGGGGGTGAGAAAGAGGGGGCGCGAAAGATGGGGCGTGAAACAGGGGTGCGAAACTGGGGGCGCAAAAGGGGGGGTGCAAAACAGGGGTGCGAAACTGGGGCGCGAAACAGGGGGCGTGAAGCAGGGGGCACGAAGAGGGGGCGCGAAGCAGGGGGCCCAAAACAGGGGGCATGTAGCAGTGGCTTAAACGGGGGGCGTGAAACAGAGGGCGTGAAACAGAAGGCCAGAAACAAGGCGTGAAACAGGGGGCGTGAAAACAGTGGGACAGAAAAGGGGGCCACAACACGTGCGTGAAACAGGGTGCCAGAAACAGGGGGCATGAACCGTGGGGTGAAACAGGGGCGAAAACAGGGGGCGCAAACAGAGGTCGCAAAACAGGGGGCCAGAAACAGGGGGCCAGAAACAGTGTGCTAGAAATAGGCGGGGTGAAACAGGGTGAGTGAAACAGTGGGCGTGACACAGGGTGCCAGAAACAGGGAGCGTGAAACAAGGGGCCTGAAACAGGGGTCCAGAAACAGGGGGTGTGAAACAGGGGTCGTGAAACAGGGGTCGTGAAACAGGGGTCGTGAAACAGGGGTCGTGAAAGATGGGGCGCGAAACAGGGGGCCCCAAACAGGCTGGGTGAAACAGGGGGCGTGAAATTGGGGGCGTGAAACTTGGGGCGCGATACAGGGGGCGCGATACAGGGGGCACGATACAGGGGCGCTAAACAGGAGGCGAGAAACAGGGGGCGAGAAACAGGGATCGCGAAACAGGGGGCCAGAAAGAGGGAGCCAGAAACAGGGGGCCAGAAAAGTGGGCGAGAACAGAGGGCGAGAAACAGGGATCGCGAAACAGGGGGCCAGAAAGAGGGAGCCAGAAACAGGGGGCCAGAAAGACAACAACAAACACAAACAAACCAAAACAGGCCAGAAACAGCGGCCAGAAACCGCGGGACAGAAAGGGGGTCGTGAAAGAGTGGCCTGAAACAGGAGGCGTGAAACAGAGGGCGTGAAACAGGGGCCAAAACAGGTGCCCCAGAAACAGGGGCCGAAACAGGCTGGTGAAAACAGGGGCCGTAAACTAGGGGCGTGATATAGGGGGCATTAAACAAGAGGGGCAAAACAGAGAGATGAAACAGGGCGTGAAACAGGGGCATGAAACAGGAGCCTAAACAGGGGGCTTGTAACAGGGGCATGAAACAGGTGCCAGAAACAGGGGGCGTGAAACAGGAGTGTGAAACAGGGAGCGTGAAACAGGGGCGTTAAAACAGGGGGCGTGAACAGGGGGAGAACAAGGGCCAGAAAAGGGGGCCAGAAACATAGTGCGTGAAACAGGTGACCAGAAACAGGTGGGGTGAAACACTGGGCGTGAAACAACAGGGGCATGACACGGGCGTACAAACAGGGTGCGAAACTGGGGGGTACGTGAACACAGGGCGTGAAACAGGGACCTGAAACAGGGGGCGTAGAACCAGGGCCGTAAACAGGGGGCCAGAAACATGGACTTGAACAGGACCGTTAAACAACGGAGTGAAACTGGGAGACTCGAAACAGGGGGCGTGGAAACAGGGGGCGCGAAACAGGGGGAGCGAAACAGGGGGAGCGAAACAGGGGGAGTGAAACAGGGGCAGCGAACAGGGGCCAGAAATAGGGGGCCAAAAACAGGCAGGCAGAAACAGGGAGCCAGAAACAGGGGGCGTGAAACAGGGGGAGTGAAACAGGGGGAGTGAAACAGGGGGTGTGAAACAGGGGGCATGAAACAGGGGGCATGAAACAGTGGGTGAAAAGAGGGGGCGTGAACAGGGGCATGAAACAGGAGGCGCGAAACAGGTGACGTGAAACACAGGGCGTGAAAAGGGGGCGTGAAACGGGGGGGGCGAGAAACATGGGCGCGAACAGGGGGTGCGAAGCAAGCGTCGCGAAACAGAGGGCCAGAAACAGGGGGCGTTAAACAAGCGAGGCAAAAAGGGAGACTGAAACAGGGAGCGTGAAACAGGGGGCGTAATATAGGGGGCGCGATAACAGGAGGCGCGATACGGGCGCGAACAGGGGGCGTGAACAGGGGGCGTGAAAACAGGGGCGCGAAACAGAGGGCCAGAAACAGGGGCCCAGAACAGGGCACCAGAAACGGGGTGCCAGAAACTGCAGGGCTGAAACGTGGGGCCAGAACTGCAGGGCTGAAACGGGGGGCCAGAAACCGGCAAGATAAGGGGGGCAAGAAACAGGGTCCAGCTATAGTGGTCAAGAAACAGGGGGCCAGAAACAGGACGCCGCAAACTGCAGGGCTGAAACGGGGGGCCAGAAACTGCAGGGCTGAAATGGGGGGCCAGAAACAGGGGGGGGAGATATAGTGGTCAAGAAACAGGAAGTAAGAAGCAGGGGGCCAGAAACATGGGGTGAGAAACAGGGGGCAAGAAACAGGGGGCAAGAAATGGAGGCAAGAAACAGGGTGCCAGAAGCAGGGTGCCAGAAGCAGGGGGCGCGAAACAGGGCGCGAAACAGGGCCCCTGTTTTGGGCCCATGGTTTCACGCCCCCTGTCTCGCGCCCCCTGTTTTAGGCGCCCTGTTTGTAGCCCCCTGTTTGTGGCCCCCTGTTTCACGCCTCCATTTTCACTCCAGCTGTTTCACCACCCCTGTTTCGCGCCCCCCATTTCGCACCCCCCGTTTCAGCCTGCGTGTATCATGTCCTCTGTTTCGCGCTCCCTGTTTCTGGCCCCCCGTTTCACGCCCCCTGTTTCGCGCCCCCTGTTTCGCGCCTCCTGTATCGCGCCCCTGTATCGCCCCCTGTTTCACCCCGCCTGTTTCCCCCCCCTAAGTCTGGCCCCCTGTTCAGGCCCCCTGCTTCGCGCCCCCTGTTTCACGCCCCCTGTTTCGCGCCCAATGTTTCGTGCCCCCTGTTTTGTGCCCCTGTTTCACTCCCCCCGTTTCACGCCCCCTGTTTCACGCCCCCTTTCACGCCCTCTGTTTCAAGCCCCCTGTTTCACACCCCCTGTTTCACTCCGCGTGTTTCAAGCCCCCTGTTTGTTGCCCCCTGTTTCACGTACTCTGTTTCTGGCACCCTGTTTCTGGCCCCCTCTTTCTGGCCCATAATTCTAGCCCCCTGTTTCACGCCCCCTGTTTCACGCTCCCTGTTTCACGCCCCCTTTTCACGCTCCGTGTTTCACGCCGCCTGTTTCAGGCCCCCTGTTCCACGACCCCTGTTTCACGACCCCTGTTTCACGCCCCACTGTTTCTGGCCCCCTGTTTCTGCCCCCCTGTTACAGGGCCCCTGTTTGAGGCCTCTTGTTTCTGGCCTCCTGTTTCTTGCCCCCTGTTTCTTGCCCCCTGTTTCTGGCCCCCAGTTTCTGCCACAAAGATTTAATAATCACTGTGACACAGATTTCCTGCTCTCTGCTGGATAATCATTCGAAACCCTACAGTACAGAAAGAGGCCTTTTGGCCCATCGAGTCTGCGCTGACCACAATCCCATCCAGGCCTTACCCCCATATCCCTACATTTTTACCCACTAATCTACACACCTCAGGATATTAAGGACAATTTTTAGCATGGCCAATCGACCTCATCCGCACATCTTTCTCTTGGGAGGAAACCTATGCAGACGCGAGCAGAATGCGCAAACTGCACACGGGCAGTGACCCGAACCGGGAATCGAACTCGGGTCCCTGAGCTGTGAAGCAGCACTGCTAACCACTGTGCTACCGTGCCACCCCAAGATAAGATACTCAAATGCACTCTAATCTAGCATAGCACCAGAACAGACCATTCAAACAATCTAACCAGTCCCTTCTCCCATTCCTCCTCTCATAACCCTGTGAACATAGGATCCCCATTCTCACCACTTTTTGGTGTAAGGAAGTTTCTTCTGAATTCCCCATGTTTTTTTTTAATAACTGCCTTATATTTCTCCAGTTTCACGCTCTTCCAGAAGTAGAAACAATCTGTTTACTCCTTCAAAATCTTTTAGAATTCAACACTTTTATTAAATGGGGTGGCAGAGTGTCACTGTGATTAGCATTGCTGCCTCACAGCGCCCGGGACCTGGGTTCAATAACCAGTCTCAGGTCACTGTCTATGTGGAGTTGATGCGTTCTCCCCACGTCTGCGGGAGTTTCCTCCAAATGCTCCAGTTTCCTCCCACAATCCAGAGATGTGTGGGTATAGGTTGATTGGCCATGCCAAATTGCCCCTTAGTGTCAGGGATGCTCGCAGAGTAAATGCTTGGAGCTAAGGGCATAGAGGTTGGATGGGATTGTGGTCAGTATAGACTTGATGGGCCTAATAGCCTCCTTCTGCACTGCAGGGATTCCATTCTTTGATTCTAGGTCACCTGTCAAACCTTCTCAAGAGAAAAGCTCTGACTTATTATCTTCTCCTGGCAAGAATAATACACATGTCTGGGATTGTTTTTGTATATCTTTCTTTATGCCTGCTGTGCCTCCATATCTACTTTATAAGGAGAATATTGTACAATGTACTCTAAGTACAGCCCACTAAGGATTGCTACAAGTTCAGCGCCAGTTTCTCAACTTTTCACTTCTAACTCTCTAGAAATAACCCTTGCGCTAAAATTATTCCAGTGACTTTATTCAGCTGCAATTCTAATTTTAGTGAGATGTTTATTTGTTCTCCCAGATCCCTTTGCTCCACGACCTCGCTTAAATCCTTTGGACAGGATCTTCTCTTTAGTTTTGCAGGGACAGTGAGATCTCCATGGTGTTGTTGAAGATCTGGTGGTGGCAGTGGCAGGATGGGGGTGTTGGGGAATTGTAGGGAAGGCCTGGAGGGAATGTCACCGGGGGGAGAAGGGAGATTGAGACCATTGGGTCTCAGGTGACAGGCTGGGGCAGAGGGAGATCTGAAGGTCGTCAGATCCTTCGGATAGGGTGCCCCCTAAGAGAAGGGGCTTCTGATGGAGTACCCACTTCTCCAGCCCCTTCCAATTGCTCCCCCCAATCCCTTTCCACTCAAGGTCAAGGATAGTTCAGTTTCGGGTTTTTGCTAGATTTATCACCTCGAAATTGAGGTGAGGCAGGAAAAGACCCTTCATAAAGTTTAAGCTGGTTCACTATTGTCACAAGTGGGTTTACATTAACACTTCAATGGCGTTATTGCAAAAATCCCCTGGTTGCCACACTCTGGGCGCCTGTTCGAATACACTGAGGGAGAATTTAGCATGAACATTGCACCCTAACCAATATGTCTTTTCAGACTGTGGGAGGAAACCGGAGCACCCGGACGAAACCCACACGTACACGAGGAGATTCCACAGTGGCCTCCTGAGGGCCTTAACAAGGACAAGGATAGACACCACCCCCCCCTCCGAGGGCCTGCCACCCTGAAGTAGAATTGTGAGCTGTTGGATATGGAGGGATTTCGGAGGGAATGCCATCCATGTGATGATATTCCCTTCTCAGTTATGGTGATGCTACAATACTCTCCCCACCCACAAACCCAGCACGGGTGAAGTGTAAAATTCTGACCTAGGATTTATTTCCATACAGGGTGTGGAATGTGTTCAAGAAAGGGCAGGATGTCAGGTGAGTGATTTTTTCTTTGCGGTCCTGTCTCAGTGTAAGTGTGAGCTGTGAGACAACAATGTTGTGTGAGGAGAAGGAGGCTTGCCTAGCGCACATCCGGACTCTCCATGTGTACCAAGACAGGAAGCCAGGCCAAGGGGAGAACACGTAGCGTGTTATCTCTGCGATCCCAGGAGCTAGCTGACAAACTCTATATCACTCCCCTCCTGATCCTGCCTCTGGTGTTCTGGAGATGTCGCTAGTAGGTCAACGCATGGTCAAGACAGATAGAACATAGAACCCTACAGTGCAGAAACAGGCCTTCAGCCCATCGAGTCTGCACTAACCACAATCCCACCGAGGCCCTACCCCCATTTCCCTACACATTTATCCACTAATCCCTCTAACCTACCCATCCTACAATCTAAGGGGCAATTTTAACATGACCAATCAACCCAACCCAGACATCTTTGGACTGTGGGAGGAAACTGGAGCACCTGGAGGAAACCCACGCAGACACGAGGAGAATGTGCAAACTCCACACAGACAGTGACCCGAGCCGGGAATCGAACCCAGGTCCCTGGAGCTGTGAAACAGTAGTGCTAACCACTGTGTTACCGTGCCGCCCCAATGTCAATGTATTTTGGCATGGGGTCGTGGGTCGGATGCTTAGCCATGGATTGCTGCAAACCATTTGCTGGGATCCTCCTCCCTATCTCCTCCAGCTCAAAATCAAGTACAAGTCGACGGCACAGTTGTTTGCGCTGCTGCCTCACAGCACCAGCAACCCAGGTTCGATTCCCAGCTTGTGTCACTGTCTCTGTTGAGTTTGCACTTTCTCCCCATGTCTGAGTGGTTTTCCTCCAGGTGCTCAGGTTTCCTCCCACAGTGCAAAAGATGTGCTGGGTTGATGCGTTAACCATGCTAAATTCTCCCTCAGTATATCACAGTAATGCCACAGTGCAGCGACTGAGGGATTTTCACGGTAACTTCATTGCAACGTTAATGTAAGCCTACTTCTGACACTAAGAAATAGGCATAAACTTAAAGGCTAATGTCCTGCTGATACAGGTTCAAACCTCAGTAAGACAGCTGGAGGAATTTAAATTCACTTACTAAACTCTGAAATTATAAGCCAGTCTCATTGGTGAAACTATGATTGCTTGTGTTGTTTGGACAAAGGTGAGGTCCCAGAGGACTGGAGAATAGCTAATGTTGTACTGTTGTTTAAAAAGGGTAGTAGGGATAACCCTGGGAATTACAGGCCGGTGAGTTTGACATCAGTGGTAGGGAAGCTGTTGGAGGGGATTCTTAAAGATAGGATGTGTGGACACTTAGAGTGTTGCGATTTGATTAGGGATACGCAGCATGGCTTTGTTAAGGGGAGGTCGTGCCTTAGGAATCTGGTAGAATTTTTTGAGGAGGTGACGAAAACGGTGGACGAAGGGCGAGCCGTTGATGTCGTCTATATAGATTTCTATATGTCTATATAGATTGGTGCGCTCGTTGGGCCAAAGGGCCTGTTTCCCATGCTGTTTTGTTCTTTGTTCTTTGTTCTTGTCATAAAAACCCATCTGGTTCACTAACAATCCTTTAGGGAAGGAAATCTGCCATTCTTCAGCTATTTTTTTCCCACCTAGAATGTAACACAATTTCTGGACCAGAAGGTATCCAGCATTTTGAAACGGAAAAAATCCTTTAAGGAACTCAATTATTCATAATTGCCTCAAAAGTTTCATCAGAATGGTTGCATTGAACTAAAGCACAATTTTGTGTTTTGCTTTGGCTCCTTCTAACAGAGTAATGAATGTCCATATACTTGTGAATAGCACTGGATAGTAATATTATCGTTCTGAATTTTTAGTTGCCTGCAACCACATCAGAAGAGCACCCACATGAAATACTGCCAAATAAGACCATAAGATATCAGAAAAGGTGTATCCATTCAATAGGATCTTGGTCGAACTGACATTCCTCATATCCACTTTCCTGCCTTTCTCCTTGATTCCCTCACTGATCAAAAACCTATCTGTCTCAGCCTTACATACAGCCAAGGACTCTGCCCACACAGCTGTCTATGGCAAGTAGTTCCAAAGATTCACAGAGAAAAAAATTCCTCCTCATCTCACTTTTAAACTGGCACCCCTTTATTATGAGACCACGTCCTCTGGTCCGAGCATCCTCTCAGCATTTACCCTATGAAGTCCCTTACAGAATCCTCCGGGGTCACGGGCTTAGGGTGAGGAGGGTAAGGTATAATTTGGATGCTCGAGGGAGTTTTTTCACACAGAGGGTGGTGGGGGTGTGGAATGCACTGCCAAGTAAAGTGGTGGAGGCAGGTACTCTGGAGTTATTTAAGAAATACTTAGATGGGCACATGAACAGAATGGGAATGGAGGGGTATAGAAAACTGATTTAAAATAGGGATCATGAGCCTTGGGAGTCCCTGGGAAGTGTGTAAATAGATGATATTGATGTACTTGTTTTTATCCTACAGATGCTTTGGTCCACCTTGTTGTCTAACGAGGGGCATATATGCGATGGGTCGTGAGAGGGCTGCTCTTGGACTTTTCTTTTCGAGAATATCCTAGTGCTTCATGTCATTAGTGTACGCTTGACCTGGACCATTTGATGGGCAACACGACAGCTTGGTAACTATCACTGTGCTGTGCAGACACATGGATTTGGGACTGTGTCTGTTGCAGTTTGCGCATTCTCCCTGTGTTTGTGTGGGTTTTCTCCGGGTGCTCCAGTTTCCTCCCATATGCCAAAGACGTTCTCTTAGGCTAATTGTCAAAACAAATTCTCCCTAAATTGGCTCAAATTTGGTTTTCAATCCATAGATCTATAAACATGGACAGGGATAGCAAGTAGAGATGGGAACATCGGGGTGGCGGCGCGGGCTCGTTGGGCCGAAGGGCCTGTTTCCCGTGCTGTTTTGTTCTTTGTTCTTTGTTTCAATGAGATTGCCTCTGATTCTTCCACATTCCAATGAGTGAAAACTCATCCTGTTTAACCTTTCCTCATCAGACACTCTCTCCCTATCAGGGATCATCCCAGTGAACCTTCTCTGAACCTCCTCCAATGAAATAATATCGTTATTTAAATAAGGGGATTAAAACTGCTCACAATACTTCAGATGTGGTCTCACCTGTACCTTGTACAATTGCAGCCAGATTTCCCTCCTCTTATACTCCAATCCCCTTGAAATAAGGGCCAACATTTCATTAACCTTCCTGATTACCTGCTGTACCTGTGTGATACTTTCTTGTGTTTTATACACAAGTACCCCCAAGTCCCTTTGTGTTGCAATTTCCAACAGTTTTTTCTCTGATTAAATAATACTATGTTCTTTTGTTCTCCATTCCAAAATCAACAACTTCACATTTTTCAATATAATACTCCATTTGCCAACTTACTTCACCTATTAATATCCCTTAGTAAATTCTTTGTATCCTTCCTACAACTTGTCTTTCCACCTATTTTGTGTTGTCTGTAAATTTAGCTACAGTATATTTGCTCCCTTCCTCCAAGTCATTAGTGTATATTGTAAACTGTTGCTGTCCCAGCACTGATCTCTGTGGAACCCTACTGGTTACAGGTTGCCAATCTGAAAAAGAACCTTTATCCCCACTCGCTGTTTCCTGCCCATTTGCCAATTCTCTGTCCAACACCATGGACTCTTATGACTTAAGTTTTTGTAAGATACCTTGGCAAACGGCTTCTCCAAATACAGCACATCTACTGGTTCCCCTCTATCCACTCTGGTTGAGACTTCCCCAAAAAACTTTAATAAATTAGTCAGATACAATTTCCCTTTCAGGAAGCTATGCCAAATCTGCTTAATTAGATTCCCAAATGTGCTGCTTTTATTTCCTTAATAATTGATTCCAACATTTTTCCAGCAATAGATGTTAGGTTAATCAGCCTAACGTTTCCCGCTTTTTGCCTCCTGCCCTTTCTGATTTAGGCTGTCATATTGACAATTTTCCAATCTCCGGTACTTCTCCAGGATCCAAGGAATTTTGGAAAATTACAACCAATGCATCCACAATATCTATAGCTGCTTCTTTTATGATCCTAGCATGCAAACCATCAGGACCAGGGGACTTGTCTGCCTTTAGTCCTGTTAGTTTCTCTAATATCACTTCTCTAGTGATGGTGATGGTACTTAATTCCTCCCCATATTCTTTAGTATTAATGGAATGTTCACAGTATTTTACACAGCGAAGACTGGTGCAAAATATTTGTTTAAATCATTTGTCATTTCCTGATTCCCCAAAGCTATTACCCCAGATTTATCTTCTAAGGGGCCTATGTTCATGTTGACCTCTCTCTTCCCTTTGACATATTTAAAGAAGCGTTTATTAACAGGAGGTTTGAGTTTAAGAGCCATGGGATTATGCTGCAACTATACTGGACGTTGGCAAGACCACATTTGGAATATTACGTTTATTTCTGGTCACCTCATTATTAGAAGGATGTGGAAGCATTGGAGAGAGTGCGGAGGAGATTTACCAGGATGCTGCTTCGTTGGGGGGTAGGTCTTATGAGGAAAGGTTGAGGGAGCTGGAGCTTTTTTCTTTGGAGCGGAGGAGGATGACAGGTGACTTAATAGAGGTTTATAAAATGATGAGGGGGATTGATAGAGTGGACGTGCAGAAACTATTTCCTCAGATGGATGTAGCCCTTATTAGGGGGCATAACTATCAGGTTCATGGTGGGAGACATAGGAGAGATGTCCAAGGTAGATTCTTCACTCAGAGAGTGGTTGGGATGTGGAATGCACTGCCTGCTGTGATCGTGGAGTTGGACATTTTAGGAACTTTCAAGCGGTTATTGGATAGGCACATGGAGTACTTCAAAATGATAGGGAGTGGGATAGCTTGATCTTGGAATTGGACATAGCTCAGCACAACATTGAGGGCCGAAGGGCCAATACTGTGCTGTAATGTTCTATATTCTATGTTCTTATTGTCAGTTTTTACATTCCTCACTAGTTTATTTTCTCTGTTTTTTTAGTCCTCCTTTGCTGGATTCTGAATTTTATAGAATCATCGAATCCATGCAAAAAGAGAGTATTGAGCCCATCAAGTCTGCACCAGCCACAATCCCACCCAGACCTTATTCCCGTAACCCCACACATTTATCCTGTTAATCCCCTGACACTAAGAGACAATTTAGCCAGACCAGTCAATCTAACTTGAACATTTTTGGAGTGTGGGAGGAAACCAGAGCACCCGGAGGAAACCCATGCAGACATGGGGAGGATGTGCAAACACCACACAGACAGTGACCCGAGGCCAGAGTAAAACCCAGGTCCCTGGTGCTGCGAGGCAGCAGTGCTAAACATTAACATTTATCTCAGTTTTCAGGACTATCGCCGTTTATCTCAGTGCATGCTTTTCCTTTCAACTTAATACTCTCTTTTACTTCCTTGGTTAGCCATGGTTGGCTTATCTCTCTCTGAAAACCTTTCCTCCGTACTGGGATATATTTCTGCTGAGAGTCATGAATTACTTCCTTAAATGTCTGCTGCTGCTTGCGTACTGTCCTTCTTGCAAATCTACCTGCCCCTTCCACTTTAGCTAGCTCTGTCTTCATTCTGTTGTAATTACCTTGTAAATAAACAGTTTCACTGTAAATGCACAGCTTAAGTGCTTAACTAACAAATTCTGCTCCTGGTTTTCATCTGAATCACAGTAAGTACATAGCAAGCAAGGTCTGAATATAAACAGTGCAGTCAAATTTAAACTAATTTGTGGAGTTTTGGAATTTCATAAAACTTTAACAATCCAACCACTCCCTTTGTATCTCTTCACCATGTGCAGTTTCAGACACAGTATCACACCCATCCTATCTACCCCATCACCAAATGCACGATCATCATAACTCAAATGTTGCTTTCAGATACAGCAAGCTTTCCTGACAAAGTGATGCCACGTTTGACAAGAGCAGCTCTCCCTTCGAGCCAAGCTTCCCGCGTTCATTCTTGGTAATTATACACTGGATTCTTTTCTCGGTACTGAAATTTGTTATGCTCAGAAACAAATGTTTGTGCGGCAGAAATATTCTTTGAAATGAAAGGAATGGGGATAAGGCAGGAAAGCGGAGTTGGGTTGGTAGATATGGTGCGCTCTTATTGAATGACGAAGGAAGCTCTTGTAGATATTTTCTTGTAGATATATGGCCAATTCCTGTCCCTATTTCTTTGTAAGCTTTTAATGTAGTGTCTGCTTATTATTAGACATTTTTCTTTGAGCTGTTCCATGTAACAGGATCTGGAGCTATGTTTGGGGTCTTCTCACACTCGTAAAGAATCTCTCTTATAGAGGAAGTGGATAACATTGTGAGATTAGACTAGTGAATTAAAATTAAGTCTTGTTTTAATATTATATTGCCTTCCCACACAGGCGAGGGAAGGGAACTGAAAAACGATGACATAATGTCCAACAAGGTTCAGCTGAACATTCCAGCCCACTGTATATTCATTGTAAATGATTTGTATCTAATTGTATTCAGGTAGTGATATTAATTGAGGATTCATGTTTGTTCCTATATAGCAGCTGACTGGAGCTGTACTTGTTGAGGTTTGGAGAGCTTGTTTGTATCTGCATCTCCAAATAAAAGCTGTATAAAGACTTGGCTCCTGTTCTCTCCCTCACTGTGGGGCTATCTGAAGACTAAGGGCAGGATTTTACAGCCACCCTCGCCCCAGGCCTGGAAAGTCCTACCTGAGATCAATGGACTTCTGCATGGTTTGAAGCTGAGGAGCAACAGGGATAGAAATAGGGTGATTTACAGTGAATCTGGTACAGAGAAGTAAATAAATTGAGGGAGAAAAGATTTGCTTTAAGTTTTAAGTTTACTTATTAGTGTCACAAGTAGGCTTACGTTAACAGTGCAATGAAGTTGCTCTGAAAATGCTCTAGTTGCCACGCTCTAGCGCTTGTTCAGAGACACTGAGGAAGAGACCAATGCACCTCATTAGCATGTCTTTCGGAATGTGGGAGGAAACCGGAGCACCTGGAGGAAATCCATGCAGACACAGGAACCAGTATTTCACTACCTCGCTTGGGCGAGAGTCATAAAATACCCCCCAAGGCCAATGCAGAATTCTGAGAGGGGCAGTAAAATTCTGGCTCAGGAGAACATGCAGGTTCCGCACAGTGACCAAAGCTTGGAATCGAACCCGGGTCCGTGGCGCCATGAGGCAATAGTGTTAACCACTGTGCCACCATGCTGCCCCGGATGAGGAAAAAGAGGCAGAAAGGAAAAAAAAATAAGGAAAATAAATTAAATTTTGAATATCTCTAAAAACAATTTACAACCTGCAGGATTAAGACTTCACAATTTCAATTGCTTCTTGTCTTAGATCGGAAAAATTGAGTGGCATTGAATGAACGTAAAGCTCGGCATTGAAAATGTCTTTATGTTTAAATATCAGCCCTTTCTGCAGCGAATTTAATTACTATTTAATGTGTAAATGCTGCAATTTCATGGGAAAGTTGAGAAGAAGATTTCCACAAAGCTAATAGTAGAATGGAACTAATCATCCACCAATTTGTGGTGTGGCAATGCTTCTTAAGCTCATTAAACTCTCTGTTATTTTAACAGCAAATCTGTTGCTTTATGGCTGAGGAGAAATTTAATTAAGAAGTGTGAAATTATGAGGAACCTGGATAGGATGGGTGAGAAGCACCTATTAGCAGAGAGGTTGATAACAGGGAAGTATTAATTTACACTGAATGTTCATTTGAACTTAAAACACGAAAAATCCCATGCATAAAATAAAGACTTGGGAAAAGAAATGAATTCCTCTTTGGGACCCCAAAGGGGAGAACAGAGAGAGCACATCCAGTCAGGGACACAACCCTCCAGCGTGACAAAAGAGCTGCATATTCTTCTGGAGAGACAACATGTAAATGTAGGAGGTAGAGGACCACACTGCTCTGCAAGGTTTTTTTTATTCACTGCGGGATGTGGGCATTACTGGCTGGGCCAGCATTTATTGCCTCTCCCTAATTGCCCTTGAACTGAGTCATTCCTACCCTTTGAGGGAAGCTTGTCTGTCTTTGTTTATTTGGGGGGGAGACTGTTGCTCAATTGTTCTGCATCATTAAAAAAAAATCTCCAATCACTCTTGAGTACCATAAGATCCACCATGCTGTTAAAATAAAAATTAGACAAACTTGGCCAGGTGTGAGCTTTCAACTCTAGGAGTTATTACTGTGATTCTTTAAATATTCAATTGATTTAACGAAAACAGAAACCAAAATGTATTTTAAAGCAACTAAATTAACATGCTAATCATACACTCAATAATTCAACATATGTATGATGATAAGTTAGAAAATCTTGAAGTAATAATAAAAAAAATTCCAAATTAAAAACCAGCTCCTCCATCACAACGGTGCGTTTAAAGAAGAATGAATATTTGAGAAAACACTAGCTAATTGTATGGGGAAGAAGCAATACTGAATTATGCTGATATTAGAAAGGAGAAAGCTCAAATACCCCATAAAGGGCAGCATTGACATGTTGAGGAAATGACCTATTTCACTACTGTTTAGTCTGTATAAATTTTACCTAATATTGCACATTCTTAATAAATTAGTGAAAATTCATAGCACAGGAAGCCATTCAGCCCATCATGTTCTTGCCAAATGCTAGCGATACCATTTTATAGGCCCTTGATCTTTAGATTACAGCACCTCATATCCAATTTTTGTTTATAAATTAAGTGAGGGTTCCTGTCCTTGCTATCCTTTCAGGTGGCTGGTTCCAAAAATCCCAACATCTGTGCAATAACAATTTTTCAACTCCCCTCCGTTCTAAATTGATGCTTCCCAGTTATCAACCTCTCTGCTAATGGGTCCTTCCCACCCACTCTATTCAGCTTCTTCATAATTTTACACATTTCAATTAAATTTTCTCTCAGCCTCCTCCTATTCCAAACTGCATCATTCCCCCCCATTTCCCAGCTGCAAATCCTATTGATCTTTCTTCATAGCTAAAATTATCTATTCCTGGCAACATCCTTTAAATCTCTTGTCAGTCATCTGTAGTGTGATCATACTCTTCCTGTAATGCAATGACCAGAACTTAAGTACACTAGCTGAGATCTAATCCATGTTTTATACAGATCTAACATAAACTTCCTGCTCTTGTATGCTAGTCATTGACCACTAAAGTCAAGTATCTAGTGTACCTCATTGAACCGTCCTTAATCATTTCACCTTGCTCCGACAAATTAAATAATTGTGATCATTGGAAATTTGGTATTCTTGCGTTTGTCCTGATGAGTGCATGGGGAAAAATTTCAGTAATTTGTCTCTCACTTTTTTTATTTATTGATGGGACATTTGTCACCAGCTGGCCAGCATTTATTGCCCTTCCCTGGAGGGCAGTTGAGAATCAATCATATTGCTGTGGCTCTGGAGTCACATATAAGCCAGACCGGTAAGGATGACAGATTTCCTTCCCAAAAGATATAAGTAAACCTGATAGGTTTTTTTGACAATTGACAATGGTTTCAGGGTTATCAGTAGATTCTTAATTCCAATTAATTCTTAATTTTATATTGAATTCAAATTCCACCACCTGGTGGGATACGAAACCAGGTTATCCCAAATTCTGACGCAGGGTCACCCAGACTCAAAATGTTGGCTCTATTTTCTTTCAATAAAAAGTCTCACAACACCAGGTTTCAGTCCAACCAGTTTATTTGACAGTAAACCTATAAGCTTTCAGAAATGGTGTTCCTTCATCAGGTACGTGGAAGGTTCTGATCAGAGAAAGGTATATAAAGACACACACAGTTTACAGAATACTGATTAGAATTCAAGTCTCTACAGTTAACCTGCTATTCGAGTCATAGAACATAGAACATTACAGCGCAGAACAGGCCCTTCGGCCTTCGATGTTGCGCCAACCAATTATGAAAAAAGCAATAATTGCTTTTTTCAAACTAAACCATTCCCTTCTCTTCCATAAACTTATCAACTAACCTCTTAAATGCCACCAAACTTGGCGCATCTACAACTGCCGCAGGCAGGGCATTCCACTCCCTAACCACCCTCTGGGTAAAGACTTAAAAGATGCACACAATGTGAGTGGAGATAGCATTGGGCATAGGTTAGAGAGATGAGTATTGTCTCCAGACAGGACAGTAAGTGAGATTTTACAAGCCCAGGCAAGTCAATAGGGTTACAGATAAACAAACAAAGAACAAAGAACAAAACAGCACGAGAAACAGGCCCTTTGGCCCAACGAGCCCGCGCCACCACCCCAATGTTCCCACGTCTACCCACGATCCCTGTCCATGTTTATATATCTATGGATTAAAAACCAAATTTGAGACAATTTAGGGAGAATTTGCTTTGCCAATTAGCCTAAGAGCACATCTTTGGGATGTGGGAGGAAACCGGAGCACCCGGAGAAAACCCACGCAAGCACGGGGAGAATGCGCAAACTCCCACAGACACAGGCCCAAATCCATGTATCTGCACAGCACAGCGATAGTCACTGAGCTGTCGTGTTGCCCATCAAATGGTCCAGGTCAAGCGTACACTAACGACGTGAAGCACTAGGATACTCTCAAAAAAAAAATCCAAGAGCAGCCCTCTCACGACCCATCGCGTGTATGCCCCTCGTTAGACAACAAGGTGGACCAAAGCACCTGTAGGATAAAAACAAGTACATCAATATCATCATCTATTTACACACTTCTCAGGGACTCCCAAGGCTCATGATCCCTATTTTAAATCAGTTTTCTATACCCCTCCATTCCCATTCTGTTCATGTGCCCAGATAGTGCAACATGAACCCAAGATCCCGGTTGAGGCCGTCTTTATGTGTGTGGAACTTGGCTATTGGTCTCTGCTCAGTGACTCTGCGCTGTCGTGTGTCATGAAGGCTGCCTTCCATTCTCTCTCCGCAGAAGCTGTCAGACCTGCTGAGATTTTACAGCATTTGCTGCTTTTTCTTTCAGATTCCAGCATCCACAGTATTTTGTTTTTACGCCTGAACATTAGCTGAGTTTCTGGATTAGGCTGTTCCCTCAGCAATATTCAGGTTGTGTGGGTTTGTGGACTTTCCTGCACACAGCTCAGTGACTCACTGCCTACTCCTGCCCGGACCCTGGTGCGGAGGGGCCGTGTGCAGCCCGGACTGCTCTTGGGGTTGCGCTGACTTCCGGCGGAAGAGGATGGGGGGGGGAATCGGTTTCCCCCTCCCCGGTGCAGCCAGTGGCGGTAATGGTGTCCCAGCTCTGAGCCTTGTTCTCTCTCTCTGTCTCCGTCCCTACCTCACAGCCGCTGAGGGGATGCGTGTGAGAAGGGGCCGCCATGGGCTCTAGGGCGGTCTCGGTGTGTCAGCAAAGCGGCCCGGGCCGCGTCTCCATAGCAACCGGCGGCCGGCAGCCCGGGGCGGAGAGAGAGAGCGCGAGTGCGCGGTAACCCCTGACCCAGCCCCTCCTAAACCCCCCCACCCCACCCCACCCCACCCCACCCCACTAACCACCCCTGACCCAGCTCCCACCTCATTAATCTCCCTGACCTGTACACACCAGGTAGTCCCCCCCCCCAGGTCTCTGTAATCCCCACCACATCCAGACACACCCCCCCCCCCCCTGCTCCCTGACCTATACCAATCACCACCCTCACCTCACCTTTGGTGTAACCATCCCTGCCCCTGGGAAGTAATCCTCCCCCCCCCCCCCCCCTCCCGGTATAACTACCTCTTCTTCCCCCTTTTCCGGTGTAATCGGTTCTCCCCCTGCCCTTCTTTCTAGTGCAGCTATCCCCCCTCCCCTCACTTCTTTCTGGTGTAACTATCTAGTGCTCCTTCCGCCATCGTCCTTGATGATCAAGCCACCCTCTTGTTAACTGTTCCCCTTTCCTCAATGTTTAGTGCCAAACCACCTCCACATCCCTAAAGTAACCCAGGGTGTCATGCCCTACACTCTCGGATCCCACTATCTGCTGCACCAGGGTGTTTAATGCTGGATTTTAAACCAATGGAAAGAGAGGGAAATGTGTCCCCCATGCAGTGAAGTTGCACCAGTCTCCGAGTAAGTGGATAAAAGTTAATGACTGTGGATGCTGGAAAATCTCAGCAGGTCTGACAGCATCTGTGGAAAGAGCTCTGATGAAGAGTCATCCAGACTTGAGACATCAGCACTGTTATCTCTCCTCAAATGCTGTCAGACCTGCTGAGATTTTCCTTGTAAGGAAAGGTTTTTGACCTTGTAAGTGGAAATCTGTGTGCACTGGTGTTGTATTTGCAAAGGAATGATTTAGCTATTGTGCAGATGGAATGGGTCTGGTACCGATGGAAGTCATTTGGGCTGTTGTATCAGTGCTGGCTGTCTGCAGGAGTAACTCAGGTAATTGCAAATCCTGCCTTTTCCCTATTGCCTAGAACAGGAAGACTGAGGAGAGGAGATACAAAATAATGTATACAATTTTAAAGCAGGAGCAGAGGGACCTTTTTTAGTGGGGGAGGTGCAGGGGTGGAGGAGGTATTCATGCACAAATCATTCAAGGTGGCAAGAAGCTTGTGAAAGTTTTAATAAGGTGTACAGGTTCCTGAGCTTTATAAATAGAAGCTCAGAATTAAATGCAAGGAAGTTGTGGGGTTTTTTTTTATTATGGAACTATTGTTTTGTCTCAGCTGGAGTTTCGAGTTGAATTCTGAGCACCAAAATTAGAAAGGATATGAAAGTAGTGGAGAAGTTGCAGAAAAGATTTCTGAGAATGGTTCTGGTGCTATATTGTATTTAGATTTATGTTTGCAACTAATTCGGAAAACTAATAGAATTGATCATTTATTGAGAGGGTAGTTGATTACAAAGACAGGGAAGTTATGCTTCAGTTGTACAGACGTGTGAAACCACATCTTCAGTGTCGTGTACACTATTGATTTGTTATATAAGGAAAGATGCATTAGGAGCAATTTAGAAGGTTTTCTAAACTAATACCAAATTTGGGTAGATTGTCTTATGAGGAAATATTGGACAATTTTTAGGTTTGCATTCACTGAAATTTATAAAAGTAAGTGATGCCTTGTGTTAAACCTTTAAGATCCTGAGGGGTTTTTAAATGGTGGATGTGGACAGCATGTTTTCTCTTCTGGGAGAATTTAGAACTGGAGATACTATTTAAAAGTAAGGGGTCACCAATTTAAGACAGATGAAGAGAGACGGAAGTGAATTTCTTGATAATTTTACAATCTACACAGATTGAGGAGGTAATAATGAGACTCAGTTCTCACAGAATGCCATTTTGACTAACAAAAATGGCCTTGATGCAGCAGAGAGGGTGACTGAATAGGAGATTACAAAGTAGAAAAATCAGGTTGAAACCAAGAGTAGAAACGATAGTTAGAAGTGGATATGAGATGTTTCCACTGGAACAGAGAAGGCAAAGAAGAGATTGAAATCTATGTTGTGTTTTAATTAGGAGAATCGGAAGGCTGTTTTTTTTCTGTTTGGCAGGTCATTGATGAGGGAGTTCTCAATTTAAAATTATCAAGAGTGATGAGAGGTTAAAAGAAATGGCTTTATGTAATAGTGTTAAGTCATAGAATGCTTTTCCACAAGGGTTAGTTGAACTAGACGCCATCACTTTGCTTTCAAAACATTATAGGAGAATTATGGGGCTACAGGGAGCAAACTGGGCAAGGGGATTTGTTTCGGATTGCTCAAACAAAGAATAAGGAAGGAGCAGTGGAAGAAGTGGCTACTCTCTGTAAACATAGATTGATCTATGCAGTTATTTGAAATGGTCATTTTGGGTGTGAAGACTACAGCTAGATTGCAACGATTCCGGCAAGCATCTTGGAAATGAGCAGATTTGGTAATGAGAAGATAGTTGAAAGATGGAAAGAGGGAAGGATAATTCTCATCAAAGGAATGAATGTCCACGGTGAAAAAGTGATTGTAGATGATGCATGTGGCAGGAAAATTGGAGGATGGAGGAAGTTGGGAAGGAGAAGACTTTAGTGAATGAAGCAGGATAATAGCCTTTGAAACAAAGAAGCAGATAAGCTCCTTGCACTCGACATTGAGGGAAGGGTCGAGGCTGGGTGTGATATTTGATCATTCAGACCAGATTTGTCTTCGCCCTCCAGGGTAAACTTTGATATGTAGTTATAAGCGTTAAATTGGCATGTTATTTTAATATGTTCTTGAGGGCGCGTGTTAACAATCAAGCCTATTTGTGCTCATGTTTATACATAAACCGGGGATCATTGAGTAGCTGATTTTGCCCAGGACACAGAAGGTACTATGCAGACACTGGCTGTTTGATACTGTGAAGACAAACTAGGATTGGGGATGGATGTCATTTTAATTCTGTTGATAGTTAGCTTTTGTGCAGCATGAAGTGTATTCAACAAAAAATGATTGTTAATTCTCATTGCAGGTCAGTATTTAAGTAACCACATCTCTTTTTTTTTACAGACACACAGCCAGGGATTCGTGACGTTATAAGATGGTTATCAAGGTGTTCTTTCCAAGTTGCTGCCCCAAAGCAGAAAGTGGCCTACTGATAGGCCGTTGGTTTCCAGAGCAGAATGCTGCAGTTGTCCTAGCCATTATTCACTATCCTTTCATCCCCGGCCAAGTGAAACAATACCTTGTGCAGATCAGGGAGGTGACGAAGGTAAATGTTTCTGTGCTTGGGTCCTGGAGCAGCCACAACTCTCAGGCAAAGGAAGACCTCAGCCAGTTTCTGGAAGATCTGAGTTCCATCTTTCCTCATGATCTTTGGTTCCAGTTAACGCAGGAGAAAGGGAACAAATCGGTTTTCGACTGTCAAGTGGTTCAGCAAGGCAGTAAGAACAACAAGGAAAATGTTATCTTAATCCACTATGATCAACGCAAGGTTATGCTGTCAAAGCTACATTGTCTGGACACTAAAACTACAGAGGACGGCCATAATGCTGGAGTAAAGTCAGAAGCTATTAGTTCTGATTTTGCCACAATATTTGATACTGTCGCTAAGTGCGAGCTGTTGTTTATGATTGATAAATATGATGACACGCCGATAAAATTTACGCACTGGCAATCAGAAGGTCGTGAAGCGAGTGTAGTTGTGGAACTTGTGAAGCAAGCGTCAGTACCTGTGTGTGTGGTACTTTCCTTCCTGCTGTCCTTTATTTCTAGTATCCGCAAAAGCAGGTAATTTATATTGGAGGAAATCTGAAAATGTGTAGACTAATTTCAGAAGTTTGTTTTGCAGACTTTGTGGGACCCAGATGTCTCCCGGTGAAACATGCACTCAGGACGTTTTTGTTTCAGTAGCTGTCCATCAAAATGTTTACCTATTCAAGTTTGATTTCACTTTATAAAACTAATTGTACTTTAATACTTTCTGGGTGGCACAGTGGCACTGCTGCATCACAGCGCCAGGGACCTGGGTTCAATTCCTAATTTGAGTCACTGTTTATGTAAAGTCTGCACATTCTCCCCATGTCTGCATGGGTTTCCTCCGGATGCTCCAATTTCCTCCCACGGTCTGAAGGATGTGTGGTTTAGGTGCATTGCCATGCTAAATTCTCCCTCTGCGTACCCAAATAGGCATTAGAGTGTGACAGCTACGGGATTTTCACATTAACTTGCGATGTTAATGTAAGCCTACTTGTGACACAAACTTAACATTTTTAACTTTGCTTTATAAATAATGGAATAAGAAATTAGGGAAATATGGGGAGAGAAGTATATGGTTCAGTGTTGGCACAGAGTGGAAGAGCTTTATTTTGCATTTAGCATATGCTGTTCCTTTAGTAACTGCTGTTGTTCACAGGATTAGAGAAGTGTCGCTAAAGCAAGTCTACAGGTAAAAAACAAAGGTTCACGAAGCCTCAACCTATTTCCCAGCATATTAGGTTAATCTGAGGGCTTGAAGGGTGAAGACTGAGAAACTGTTCTCATTGGCTGGATTCGTGGTGAGGGGAAATTTCTTCACTTGAAGTATAAATCTTCAGAATTATGCAATCCAGAGGGCTGTGACCATTCAATTGTTTATATTGAAGACTGAGATTGATAGATTTTGAGACACAAAGGGAATCAAGGATGAGATAGGATATGAAAGTGAAGTTTGATGTAGAATTCAGCTGAAACCTTAATGACAAAGCAGGCTTGATAGGCAACGTGGTCTGCTCCATATTTCTTAGGTTCTCATGTAATGTGCTAAAACAGGACTGCAAAATAAGATGCCTGATTTGGTGCTGGCAGCCTGACTGTATCCAGATTAAATAATCTGAAATAACTATTGGTCTGTTTAAAATGTAAGAGTTATTTGCATTTAAAAGTTGGGTGTCTTCACAAATTTGATAATCGAAATGATTAGCTCTTCAAAAATTCACGCGGAGTTGGATCACCTCTATTTTTGAGATTTTAGAAGGGTTTTGGGTGGCACATGGTTAGCACTGCTGCCTCACAGCGCCAGGGACCCAGATTCGAATCTGACTTTGGCTGACTGGGGAGTTGGCATATTCTGCCTACGTCTGAATGGGTTTGCTCAGGATACTCCAGTTTGTTCCCACACTCCAAAGATGTGCGAGTTAGCTGGATTGGCCATGCAACTTGCTCCTCAGTGTACAAAAGATACACATTAGCCATGGTAAAATGTGCAGAGTTAGAGGGATAGTGTGGAGGGGAGGCTGTTTAAGACCGTCTTCAGAAAGTCATTGCAGACTCAATGGGCTGAATGGCCTCCTTCTGCACTGTAGGGATTTTTTGATTTTTGTTTGAGGTAAAATAGATTTTCCTTGATAAATGAAACCTTTTCTTTTTGTCCACATCCTGTACCTCTGGTACAGCACAAGTAGAACTTCCTCCTCTCACACAAAAATGTGCCTTTGATATAGTCTGAACAGAATATCCTCTACTGTACCAGTACAATAGAAATTTCCCACATCAATCAGTCATGGTGAGAGTGTCAAATTGGAATGATTGGTATTCACATACAAAAGGGAGACTGATCCAACTAATTTCATGTCAGGCGCTTCAGACTTGCGAGGAGGGGTATTCATGAATGTAGCCCAATCCATCACTCAGACCAACTTCCCATCCACTGACTCTGTCTACACTTCTCACTGACTTGGTAAAAACAGTCAGCAAAATCAAGGATCCCAGGCACCATGGACATTCTCTTTTCCACCTTTGTCCTTCAGGAAAGAGGCACAAAAGTCTGAAGTCACTTACCTACTGACTCAAGAACAGCTTCTAAACAGAGGGCGGCAAGCAGAGGGCAGCAAACACGTGATTATGAATGAAACGTTTGCGCAATTACAGATCCATGTTCTACATGTTCTAATGGAAACCTTCTGGATTTTATTTATTTATGTCTCATTTGTTCTAGTAACGTGTTCCTGGCTACCAGGTAGCTACGATCACATCTGCCCCTCCTGCCCAACATACTAATGCTTTCCCTCTGTTTGGGTATCTGAAGAAATATCAAATGAAATAAATGGTCAAGTAAAAAAACTAAATCCTCAAGCAATGTATTCTTTGATTTTTCTCCAAACGTTCTACCTCTGATTCATGTTCTACAGCAGAGGATTAGGTGCGAGGAGGCTTTTCTTTCTGTTGGGTTGGGTGTTTAAGGTCCACTTTGAATCACCCTTAGTCCAAGTGTCTATAAATTGTAGTAATTTGTTATCATGACCACAGAAGTGGTGAGAGGGGTGTTATATATTTAAATGGTTCCATGATTGCGCTAAAAGCTGATCACATGATTTGATGGTGATGTTGTTGGGGTGTGTGTAGGTTCCTGTTTAATTTCATTTTCAGTTATGTGCAGAGGACGTCTCTTTCAATAAATGTTAATCTTCATGTGTAAACCACAACTTTTCTTTCTGTTTAAGACCCACAACCCCTAACATTATTAAGACATTACAGTAACATGCAAGATTGGAGGGGAGTTTTGATGAGTTCAGAATTCAGGTATTTCCCTGATTAGTGCCCCAATCACAAGACAGAGAGGAGAATATATAAATATCTCTGTCAACGAGGCTACTCTATAAAATAATTACTTTTTAACATGAATTAAAAGTTATAGGAAGAAAGTGGGAAAGTGGAACTGATTCACTTCAGATCAGCCATGATCTTACTGAATGACAGGGCAGGCTCGAAGGGCTAGATGGCCAACTCCTGCTCCTATTTCTTATGTTCTTTTAAAAATGCACAATGCTTTACACTGACTAGCTATGGCTCAAACCAAAGGAATTTCTCGCCTCCAGAAAACAACAAACAACCTTATTATCTTTAAAGAGGTGTTAATGCTCTCTGTGACTGCCTACAGTCTACAAACAACAAACAACGAACTAAACAGCACAGGAAACAGGCCATTCGGCCCAACGAGCCCACGCCGCCACCCCGATGCTCCCACCTCTATCCGTGATCCCTGTCTATGTTTATAGATCTATGGATTAAAAACCAAATTTGAGACAATTTAGGGAGAATTTGTTTTGCCAATTAGCCTAAGAGCACATTTTTGGGATGTGGGAGGAAACCGGAGTGCCTGGAGAAAACCCATGCAAGCACGGGGAGAATGCGCAAACTCCCACTGACACAGGCCCAAATCCATGTATTTGCACAGCACAGCGACAGTCACTGAGCTGTCGTGTTGCCCTAATCGTAAAGAATTCTGCATAGCACTTAGAAGTGCTACTTCACAGCGCCAGGGACCTGTGTTCGATTCCCGGCTTGGGTCACTGCCTGTGCGCAGTCTGCACATTTTCCCCATGTCTGTGTGGGTTTCCTCTGGGTGCTCTGGTTTCCTCCACACTTCAAAGATGTGTGGGTTAGGTGAATTGGTCATGATAAATTTCCCCTTAGCGTCAATGGGATTAGCAGGAAACATATGTAAGATTATGGAGATAGAGCCTGGGTGGGATTGTTAACAGTGCAGGCTCAATGGGCTGAATGGCCTCTTTCTGCACTGTAGGATTCTATGAAATATATCAACAGCCTTTTCCATTTCTACGGTGGAGCTGCGGCCAATGGAGCTGGTCTATCTGAAAGGAGCCCTGGATTCTTTATTCCCGTAAATGGAGCAACCTCATCCTTTTGTGCTAAAAGTAACAAAGATATTTAAAGGTAGATAGTAAGGGGACTATGTATGGAATATTTGCACGGTTGCAGGTCCATGTTCTATATGTTGCAATGGAAACCTTCTGGATTTTATTTATGTGTGTCTCATTTGTTCCTGTCATGGGTTCTTGCCTGCAAGATTCCAGACCTGGGAATTATAGAATCACAGAACTCTCCAGTGCACAAAGAAGCCATTCGGCCCATTGAGTCTGCACCTACCACGCCTTACCGTCATATCCCTACATATTTTACCTGCTAATCCCTCTAACCTAAGCATCTCAGGACACTAAGGAGAAATTTTAGCTCGGCCAATCAACCTAATCCGCATATTTTTGGAGGAAACCGGAGCACACAGAAGAAACCCACGCAGACACGAGGAGAACGTGCAAACGCCTCACAGACAGCCACCCGATCCGGGAATCGAACCAGGTCTCTGGAGCTGTGAAGCGACAGTGCTAACTGCTGTGCTGCCATGCCTCCCACAACCTTTTGTACAGCACCCAGAGGAAATGGGAGGTACGTCTCATGATCTCCCCTTGAGCTGTTAGAACCTGTAATGTTGCTCTGTGGAACTGTACCCAGACTGTCTACCACTTTACCATCCAACAGACAGTAGCAGAAAAAGCTCTATCCAGGTAAATTGCCTGGACTCATCTACACTCTGAACGTTGGAACATTGGAAATTCTAGACTGGCGCCTTTAAGATTAATTGAACTCTGCCTGCTTGATCCCATGGTAGAAGTCCCGATTCTGGAAATATGGATCACTCGTTAGTCGGCCTGCTCTTCTCTGAAGAAAAACAGCCTTGGGCTTTTGATTCTCTACTCTGAACTCAAATGAAATCGTAGTTCTTATTTTTATCATGATCTTTGCCCTTTAGCCACATCTTTCCCTTATTCTACACGTATTGTAAAATTGCAGGAAGGAAAAGTCCTTTCTGCATTGTTTATATGTATCTAAAATAAACCAATCCTCTTATCTGACCTTCAGTTAACCAGTTGTGAAGTGGTTAATAGAGGATTGATTCACTCCAAATATAAGGGTTGGCAAAACTACTACTAGTAGCTGGGGTGGCATGGTGGCATAGTGGTTAGCACTGCTGCCTCACAGTGCCAGGGACCGAAGTTCGACTCCCAGCTCGGGTCACTGTCTGTGTGGAATCTGCACATTCTCCCTGTGCCTGCGTGGGTTTCCTCCGGGTGCTCCGGTTTCCTCCCATAGTCCGAAGATGTGCAGGTTAGGTGGATTGGCCGTGTTAAATTGCCCCTTAGTGTCTGGTGGGTTAAATGCATGGGGTTGTGGGGAGAGGGGCTGGGTGGGATCGTGGTCGGTGCAGATTCAATGGACTCCATAATAAAGGGGGAAGGATGTGTAGGTTTATTGGATTAGCCATGGTAAATTGCCCCTTAGGATGCGATTTTACGGTTTTGCTTGAAATTGCCGCTCAAGGTCAATGGACGTTTCTGACACTGGCCTGCTCCAATTCCGTGGTGGGCACAGCGGTAGAATTCTGGTGTTAGTGTTCAGAGATGTGTCGGTTAGGTGGATTAACAATGGTAAAATAGGGAGTTGGGAAAAGATGTGCAGGTTAGGTGGATAAGGCATGTTAAATTTCCCCTTAGTATCCAAAGACGTGTAAGTTAGGTGAATTAGCCATAATAAAAATGTGTCTCTATAGGGATAGTGTGGTGGAGGGGAGGGGTGGTTAAGGCCTGGACGAGATGATCTTTCAGAAAGTCGATGCAGGCCCGATGGGCTGAATGGCCTCCTTCTGCACTGTAGGATTTTATGGTTCTAAATCAGAAAGCAAACCCTCTTTCTGATGGGTAGTTAAAGGAGGCAGTTTAAATTATTTCCCCTCATTATTCCCCAAACTATTTGCTCATAACACTAGGTTACAAAAGAGATATTGAATGTGACTGCAGTAACACGCAAATACATCAGGCAGATGATCTCGTTTCTACAACTAGGTGTATTGGCAATGGATAGCACAAAAGAAGCATTAGCAAGGTTTACATTCTACAAGGGAGCCCATCTAAGTTTCTATCCATTTAACTGAATGAATGGAACATTGGTTAGGCTCCCCCAAGGGCAATCAAACACCAATATTACTCTATTTACTGTTCCCTTGTAATTCATTGAGACATGGAAACAGGAAAACCTATCACAATTATCTTCTGACTGAAATCCAAATGAAAATATCAACATATGAAAATTTGATTTGTATTTGGTTAACTAAACTCAGTCTTCCTATGGAGTCTAATTCGCTTCTCATTAAGTCCTTTCTGCATGGTTAACTGATATGACATGAGATGTTCCCCGCTGCTTTACAATAGATGCAAAAGCTCTGGAGCTCAGGGGATTAGTTTAATGACCCTTCAGTGTAAAAGGGAGAGTTTTAACACCTAGGTGAGGGGTTGTGCCAAAGGCATGAAAGATTGGTGTCCGCAGCACGAGATGATTTCTGGTGCCGTACAAGATTTTCAGTAGCACACAGCAGATCATTCAGGCAGAGCCGCAAACCTGACAGACTGGCTTTAAACAAATCATTACCAGAGAGCTCCAATCATTTGAAAACCAATCTCTCTGCGTCTGACTTTACCGGCACAGGTGAGGCTCCAAAAAGGCATTTTCCATTCGCCGAGGATGCCATCTTACGAGCCTCGGACAGGCATGCTGATAAAATTGTGGCCTGTGAATTAATTTCATTGATTTGCTGCACTGCTGCTTTTGACCTTCAGCAGCAGCGTGGCTCCATTTTTTTTTTATCTTAAAGCCAGTTAGCAAACCACAAAGGTGCTCGAAGGCAACGCAGCATCTGAGAAAAGAGAGCCCTCAGCTGAAAAAGGGAGTATGCAGATACATGCCAGAGATCGGAAAACTCAACAAATAAAAGCAACAATTGCATTAAATTGGTTAAGATTATGGCACAGTACAAAGTATCACAACAGCAGGTTAAAGTCCAGAAGTCCATTGTGTCTTTACAGAAGTGGAGGTGGGGGTGGGGGTTCCTTGTACAATGGGTTTCAGAATGCCCTTGACATTGCCAGAGAAGTTCTCACAGGGGATCCCGTTGCCTGATTAGATGGTGTGTTGGCCTGTGTGTCTTGGGGAGGCAGTAGACATCTCCAATGTGGGAGTACGTGGGATGACAGCACATAGTGTGCTCTGAAGGTCTGAACCAAAGATCTTGACTGTTGAGTTGGTGGATATGTTGTGGTTAGTCTTGAGCGGATGAATGGCGTTGTGTTGTGCTTGCGTGACATTTGGGACTGTCTTGTGAGCGCAGTTGATGAGTCTGGCATTGATGCATCTCCTGAAGGCTTGAGTCTGTTGAGTCTGGGGCAACGGCCTTCCAGAGGGGTTGTGAGATTTCTTACTGTGCCCACTCCAGTCCAGCACTGGCATTCCTACAAATGGCAATTATAGATAGAGACCTTATCAACATTTAGATATATTATTAGCACACGAAACTTTACAGTGAATAAAGACATAGCACGCCAATTCTGAAAGGTTGTTAACATGGGGCAAAAAGCCAGCAGCTTAGTGCTGTTCTGAGCAGGTTACTATTGGAGATTAGGCCCTTCTTAAGGCTCATTAGCATCCTGCTGGTCAGCTTCCTGTCCCGCTCCCTCAAAGGCTTGAGGCCTTCAAGAACCAGGTAATCTGACAGCTCCCAGGGCACAGGGATTAGCTTGGAGGAATCAAAGCTCAATCTCTGGAATACTGCTGTGCGCGACTCTGGAGAAAAGAAATTGGGCAATGAAAAACATAATTATTTGTCTTTTTTTTTAAACGTTCCCATTTACTGCAAATAAAAATGTTGAAAATCAGGAAGAGGCTGTTTGGCTGACAATTAAACCTCATCCAGTTCGGTAATTATCTAAATTGGCATCGGAAGACAGTGTTTCACAAAGATGGACTAATGATTGGAGTCAGGATGGGGGCAGGTTATGTGATAAAACCTCCAAGAATTCATTTGGTAACCCAGCAGTCAGTGAGTGAAGTGTTTGGTATAGTGTTGGGGAGAAGGGGAGTAAGCAGAGGCACATGGGGAAGGTTGTGGGAATGGCAGAATGGGATGGAATACGGGATAGCGCAGCATTCATACAAATTTTCACTTCTGGCCCCAGTAAAGCTGTCTTAAATTTCTCCAATGGCTATTTGTAATGAATGTTTTGCAAACAGGAGGACATAAAGATTGAATCAAAATTCTAACAGCATCTGTAGAGCCTGCACATGTACCCGATCATGAAGTTCAAACACCCAAAAAATGGGTGACCTTTGTAAGGTGGGAAAAATGCCAACTTCAGCTCTCACCTGGCTCAGTTTCTGCTGGACCAAGAGAAGAAAAAATCTTTGTTAAGATGCAACTGACAGTTTAGATCAGTGGTGGGTAATCTAAGCTAGTGAGTGACCCCCCTGCTTCATCTCTGTGGACTGTTAAATTAAAATTGGGTTTGTCCATTAACTGTGGCACCATGAATAAGATTAAATACATTTAATATAGGTCAGTTATTTCAGAACGAGTTTTGGAAAATATTTTATTTATATATTAATAGAAATATCAACTTTAAATGGTGGGAAAATAAATATTTACACTTTGGAACACAGGGCTCTCACAGTCAATGTTGAAAGCAATCAGCACACAGCTCATTTCACTTGCCCTTGCTCTGCGTGCGAATCATTTCAGTCATACAGGCAGGAAAAATAATGGAAACCAGCAGAAGATGGCAGCCCTGTATTTGGGCAACAGTCAATAAAACATCTTGTGGGCTCCACTCAGAACCCAGGTGTAGCCTCCAGGCCACAGGATTGCCCACACAGATTTAGACCATTCATTAATTCTGACACGGAAAAACATTGTTTATGAATCACAGAATCCCTACAGTGCCGAAGGAGGCCATTTGGCCCATCGAGCCTACACTGACAACAATCCCACCCAGGCCCTATGCCCATAACCCCGTAACATTTACCCTTCTAATCCCCTTAAACCTAATAGGCAATTTACCAAGGCCAATCCACCTAACCCGCACGTCTTTGGAATGTGGGAGGAAACTGGAGCACCCGGAGGGAACCCACATTGACACAAAGAGAAATGTACAGATTCCGCCCATACACTCACCTGAGGCCGGAACTGAGTCCCTGGCTCTGAGAGGCAATAGTGCTAACGACTGTGCCACGCAATGGTAATCAGCAAACAGAATTTTTAATGGTATTTGATTAAGGCATTTGGTCAGTTGGGTTTTTTTATTGTAATCTTGAAATATTCTGCAAACTAACTCGATTTAATGATCTCCTTTTACCTCTCCTCTGTAAATAGTGACTGATACCAGACTGGAGTTCCATCAGTGTTAACACAGGACGGCATGGTGGTAAAGTGGTTAGCACTATTACCTCACAGCGCCAGGGGCTTGGGTTTAATTCTGGCTTCAGGTGACTATCTGTGTGGAATCTGGATGCTCTCCCTGTGTCTGTGTGGGTTTCCTCTGGGTGCTCCACTTTCCTCTCACACTCCAAAGATGTGCAGGCTAAGTGGATTGGCCATGCTAAATTGCCCCTTAGTGTCAGGGGGACTAGCAGGATAAATACATGCGTTTACAGGGATTGGGCCTAGTTGGGATTGTTGTCGGTGCGGGCTTGATGGGCCAAATAGCCTCCTTTTGCACTGTAAGGATTTTATCCTATCCACTGATGCTTGCAGTCTTGGGATTAGCATAATGATTGTGAGTTGAAATCTTGCTAGGGCCTGATTAATTTTGTAGCAGAGATACAAGAGGCCGAAGGACCTCCTTCTCTCTGTTAGGTTCTCTGATTCACCCATTTGGGCACTTTCCAATTGGATGCAACCAGTGATAAGATAAAGTGCAACCTGATATTTCCCACCCAGGCCTGTTTGCATTCAAGTAGCAATCACTAAATCACACTGGTAGGTCTTGCGGCAGTGGTGCTTTCTCAAGGCCTGAAGTTCTGGGTTCCAATCTCACACTGGGGCTTGCTGGCCATGAAGGTGAGATCATGACAGTGCAATGGATTGATAATCAGCTTGAAAATCTTCCAACCACTCCCTGTCCCTGACTATTATCCATAAGGGTAGAAGAAATGTGAACGTGTGCTTGAAAAAACAGTAAATCGCTGTTGCAATAGCAGGAATCATTGAGACAGATCTAACAAAATAATTTGGCCACTCCATCTCTTCATCAGAAACACAGAAGCCTGCCAAAGCCTCTATTTTCTCAGGAGGCTAAGGAAGTTTGGCATATCCGCTCCAATTCCCACCAAATTTAACAGATGCACCACAGAAAGCATTCTTTCTGGTTGCATCACAGCTCGGTATGGCTCCTGCTCTTCCCAAGACCGCAAAAGACTACAAAAGGTCGTGAATGAAGCCCAATACATCACTCAAACCAGTCTCCCATCCACTGGCACAGTCTACACTTCCTGCCGCCTTGGAAAAGCAGCCAGCATAATTAAGGACCCTATGCACCCCGGACATTCTCTCTTCCATTTTCTTCCTTTGGGAAAAAGATACAAAAGTCTGCCATCAAGTACCAACTGATTCTAGAACAGCTTCTTCCCTGCTGCCTTCAGATTTTTGAACAGGCCTACCTCGCACCAAGTTGATCTTTCTCTCAGACTGTAACATTACATTCTCCATTCTCTGCTTTCCTTATCTATGAATGGTAAACTTTGTATAGTGTGCAAGAAACAATACCTTTCAATCAAATCTTCTTTGCGGACAGTGTGGGAGAGAAAGCAGTTTTCAAACAGAGAAAAAAACTGCTCAATAACTCCAGCAAAAGGCATGTTAGACACTCGGGGTATAAAAGGAAAAAGGTTATGTTGGACTTGTACAGCCCATTGCTTGGGTCACAGCTGGAGTACTTAGGTAAAATAGCACTAAAGGGAATACAGAGGAGATTCACCAGGATGTTGCCTGGGATGGAACATTATAAGGAGAGACTAGATAGGCTTGGATTGCTTTCTTTAGAGCAGAGAAAACTGATGCAGGAAACCTTACAACCTTTAAAAAATATTTGGGTGAGGACTTGAAATATCGTAATATTGAAGAATATGGGACAAGTGCAGGAAAATGGGATGAGTGCGCCTTTAGTGGTAGTTATTGTTGATGCAGAATCGATGGGCCGAAGGGCCTTTTGTGCATTGTATGACTTGACTACGATAGCAGTAAAGCTTTCTGCTACAGAAACGTCCTGTTTTCAAACACCAGTGGTTTTCAAGTGGCTGTATTTGAGGTACTCTGTCTATATAACTTTTCCACTACCATCTCACCAGTAGCTGAGTGTAACTCAGTTCAAGCCTGCAGTGACTAGATTCTATCTCATATGCAGCAGGGTGTGTGTGTGTGTGTGTGTGTGTGTGTGTGTGTGTGTGTGTGTGTGTGTGTGTGTATTTTTTTTCATGAAGCCTTTGTGATATAGAAACATAAGAACTTTGTTAACTAGGACAGGAATAGACCATCTGGACCCTCGAGCCTGTTCCGCCACTCAATAAGATCGTGGCTGATCTTCTCGATGACTCAATTCCACTTACCCACTCGCTCACCATAACCCTTAATTCTTTTATTGTTTAAAAATGTATCTATCCTTGCCTTAAGACAATTCAATGAGGTAGCCTCTACTGCTTCACTGGGCAGGGAATTTCAAAAATTCACAACCCTTTGGGTGAAAAAGTTCCTCCTCAACTCAGTCCTAAATCTGCTCCACCTTATTTTGAGGCTACATCCCCTAGTTCTAATTTCACCTGCCAGTGGAAATAACCTCCCTGCTCCTATCTTATCTATTCCCTTCATAATCTTATATGTTTCTATGAGAGCTCTCCCAAATTCTTCTGAATTCCAATGGGTATAGTCAAGGTCTCCTAGCAACAGTGAGGTTTAAGCTAAATGACCTCTTAAAGTTACAATATCTGGCAATACGTCTCAAAGCCAAACCCGTGAAAAACAGATGGTGAAAATGCTGTGCGTGAACTTTAGTTTTCAAATACAACAGAGCAAGCTCAGAATAAAATATTTGAAATTTGGCAAGCAAAAATATTTTTGAAGCAGTGAAATGCTTTCAATGACCATCTGATCAACAGTAAAGCCCACTGACTTAAATGAGAAATGAAATCTGCCCTTTTCAAAGAGATTATGCAGAATTACTGCAAAAACTGAAAACACACGGATATTACAGAATCAATAAATCTTACCGCGGAGATGTAAAGCCTGGAATGAATGGCTTTATAAGCTAAAGGTCAGCATAAGAACTCTGATGCCATTCACAAAAGCTGTTAAGAAAGTGGCTTAGCAGCAACGGGTGGTCTAATCTTATTTTGAAAATGTGACGTAGGATTTATAGAATAATAATTACATCATATATAGGGCAGCTGACAATGTGGTATTCTTCTCTTCCATCCTGTGTTTTCTACGAAAATAAAAATGCGAATTAAGAAAATTTGCTTTGAGAGATTTTACTTTTTGCTTCTCCACAGGACAGACAAGATTCTGGGAGCAATGTTAATAGTTAAATACCTAATAATCCTGACTTTAAAACTGGACCATACTGTTCTTGACCACATGTCTCATTGTTCAGAAGCTGTGTCTTTCAGTTTCTCAGCTCTGGGATCTTGGATTCACATGAAGCTGATTTTATTAATGATCAGCTAAGGTGCTAAACCGTCTCTTTCCTGCTTTTGTGGACAAGTGCGCTTCGAGTGAGTGAGTGTGATGCCTTTTCAATAGGCTGGAGGCAAAACCAAAACTAAGGGTGGAATTTTACCACCATTTCCATCGGGGAGTTGGGGTGCCGATAAAATTCTGGCCTAAGAGTGGAATTTTCCCATCCCACCTGTCACGGGAATTGTATCAGAAAAGACAAGAACATGCAAAGGTCTGTTGACCTTGGGAAGGACTTTCCAGTTTTGGGGTGAGTGCAGCCCAGCCCAAACTTTTCCTTATAAAGCAAGTTTATTGACTTGTTCAACCTCATGGCTCTCCTTCCTCTTACCAGCTATCCCTTATTTATACGTGCTCAATGACAATAAATAACCACCATTAGTTTCTTTTACCTTAACAACGCCATTGACATGACACTAACAAACCTTAATGTAATTAAAAAGATATTGGCAATGAAGTGAGGGCACCGTTTTCCTCTTCACTGAGCTTCAGATAAATTTACGGCATCCTTGACTTTATAAATAGAGGCATGATAGACAAAGGGACAAAAGTTCATAGAATCCCTACAGTGCAGAAGGAGGCCTTTCGGCCCATCAAGTCTGCACTGGCCACAATCCCATCCAAGCCCTATCCCCGTCCATTTACCCTAACTAGTCTCATTGATGCTAAGGAGCAATTTTGCATGACCAATAACCCACACATCTTTGGACTTGGGAAGAAACTGGGATACTTGGAGGAAACCCATTGGGAGAATCTGCAGACTCCGCACAGATAGTCGCTCGAGACCGGAATTGAACCCGGATCCCTGGTGCTGTGAGGCGACAGCACTAACCACTGTGCCACCCATTATGCTCAATGACTGGAATTCTCTGACCTCATCTGTAGCAGTGAATAGACTTTTAGCTGAATGCCAAATTCTTTGTTCTTACTGGCGGGATGAACGAGACCAACCAATGTTTGTAAAACACTAGTTCCACCCAGGCTGGATTATCAAGGTCAAGTCTGGGCACTACACTTTCAGAAAGATGTTGGAATCTTAAGGAGATACAGAGGAGTTTATTAAAATAATCCCCTCTCCTCTCCTGTATCACTGCTCCCAATGTCCGTGTTAGGAAGCAACCTCTCTCCCTTCTTTCAGCTTTGGTATCTCAGGAGGCCACCTGCAATGGGCCAAATATACCAAGTGGTATTAGGAAATTGCCTTAAGCATGGTCTTCTGTTTCCTGATCGACCTCCTGGATTGTCAGCTTGTCTGTTTCCAAAAGACTTTAAGCCATTCAGCCCATCGAATTTGTTCCATCAGTCAATGAGATCATGATCTGATCTTCTTATCCAATTTCCTGCCTTATCTCCATAACCGTCGATTCCCTCCCGGATTAAATTCCTTTACTGTTTCACTAGCCTTCTAATGAAATATCCCATAGAATCGTTGTTGTTATTGTTCATCCATCGATGAGTCCTCGACACCATTAGTCATTCTGAGGTTGGTGTCCGAAGATGGCTGATCAAGCTCATTCGGGCACGGAATGTCCTGGCACATATGAGACAGACTTGTGTAGACGCTGTAGTTGTTGTGCTGGTGGCTCTGGACTTGCACAGCTCGCACTTAAGTTGTGCTTCAGCAATACACCTTGCTTTGTGAGCTTGACAGCCTTTGTGGATGACACAGTGCCAGGTAGGATGGTGTTGTGCCAGCGTTTCCCAGGTTGGCGTGTCAATGTTAAGCAACTTCAGGGAGGCTTTGAAATGTTTCTTCTGCCCTCCATGCGAGCGTCTTCCAGCACAGAGTTCCCCAAAAAAGAGCTGCTTGGCTATGCGTTCGTCTGACATACAGATGACATGACCTGCCCACCGGGTCTGTGCTCTCCTCAGCAGTGTGTGGACTAATGGCAGACTTGCTGTAGAGAGAACGTCAGTGTCTGGTACTTTGCTTTGCCATCTGATGCGTAATATTCCGCAAAGACAAAGCGTGTGGAAATGATTGAGCTGTCTCGCATGCCTTCGATACATAGTCCATGTTTCACAGGAGGGAGTCACTACAGTGCAGAAAGATGTCATTCGGCCCATCGAGCCTACACCAACAATTCCACCCAGGTCTTATCCCTGTAACCCCACATATTTATTGCTGGTCCCCTTGGCACTAAAGGGTCAATTTATTATGGCCAATCCATCCAACCGGCACATCTTTGGGCTGTGGGAGGAAACTGGGGCACCCGGTTTCACCCACACAGACAAGAGGAGAACGTACAACCCCCACACAGACTGGAGTCAAACCCAGAATCAAACCCTGGCGCTGTGAGGCAGTAGTGCTAACCACTGTACCACCATGTTGTCACCGTGACAGCTATGCAGCATTGGGCAAATTACCCGTGTGTTTAAAGTACATTGACACTGCAATAACAACATACTCCAGGATGATATATTAGTAATGCCTCACAGAGCAAATTGGTTTGCATAAAGGGTCCGGTGCTATGCCGCCACGCTGTGCATTTCACTGCAAATAAAAACAGAAAATGTTGGAGATACTCAGCAGGCCTGACAGCATCTGTGTAGAGATGTTTTGAATCCAAGCCCTAAGGACTTGAAAAGTTAACCGTGGACTGAATTCTTCAACCTCACTGACAGCTGGGATTCTCCAGTTCCGCTGCAGTGAATAGAGATGTATCAAGTTCTCCGTTCCTGCTGGCAGCCGGGAGCAGGGAGTGAATGGCCAGAGCCTTTCCTTCTCTTTACAGATGCTGCCAAGTTTGCTGAGGTCTTCCAGCATTTAATGTTTTTCATGGATCTATTAGAGGCATATAAGGTATATAAGATTATGAGGGGTATAGATAGAATAAATGGTGGTAAGCTTTTTCCACCATTAGATTCAGATAGAACGAGGAGTCACGGCCTTAGGGTGAGGGGGGCTATGTATAAGACTAATATTAGAGGGCATTTTTTCACACAAAGGGTAGTGGGGTGTGGAATGCACTACCAAGTAAGGTGGTGGGAGCAGGCACGCTAGGGTTGTTTAAGGGTCTCTTGGACAGCCACATGAGTGGTCTGCAGATAGAGGGATATATGAGGACTGTTTAAATACTTTAATTGTTTCCACAGGCTATTCGGTCCACCTTGTTGACCAACAAGGTGCATGCATTCGGCAGGTCGTGCGAGGGCTGCTCTTGGATGTTACTTCAGGAGTGGCCGAGTGCTTCATGTCGTTAGTGTATGCTTAAACTGGACCATCAGATGGGCAACATGACAGCTCAGAGACTATCGCTGTTGCTGTGCAGACACATGGATTTGGGCCTGTGTCTGCGGGAGTTTGCGCGTTCTCCCCGTGGGTGCGTGGGTTTTCTCCGGGTGCTCCGGTTTCCTCCCACATCCCAAAAATGTGCTCTTAGGCTGATTGGGTAACAAATTGTCCCTATATTGGTCTCTATATGTCATTAAGACGTTAGGATGGCGGCGTGGGCTCGTTGGGCCGAAGGGCCTGTTTCCTGTGCTGTGTTGTTCTTTGTTCTTTGTTCTTTTATTTCAGATTTTCAGCATCTGCAGTACTTTTACTTCATTGTAGAGTTTTTGCAACTAACTCTGCTACTAATAAAACTCCCTTGATAAATTACAAAATCTCTAATGTAGATACAACTGTTTGGATGGTTCCTGATCTTCTGAAACTCCTACAGTAACATCTTGATGTGCTGGCTAACATTTCATGATAAGTCACATTTTATTATGAGCCTCTGCCAAGCATTGCACAATTTATTGAATGAATTTCACATATCTTTAAAGATTATTTATTATTGTCACAAGCAGGCTTACATTAACACCGCAATGAAGTTACTGTGAAAATCCCCTACTCGCCACACTCCCATTCAGGTACACTGAGGGAGAACTTAGCACGGCCAATGCACCCTAACCAGCACGTCTTTCGGACTGTGGGAGGAAACTGCAGCAAACCCACACAGGCACAGGGAGACATGCAAATACCACACAGACAGTGAGCTGGAGCTGGGAATCGAACCCGGGTCCTTTGCACTGTGAGGTAGCAGTGTTCTGGTCGCCTCATTATAGAAAGGATGTGGAAGCTATTGAGAGGGTACAGAGGAGATTTACAAGGGTGTTGCCTGGATTGGGGGGCATGCCTTATGAAGATAGGTTGAGAGAGCTTGGTCTCTTCTCCCTAAAGAGACGAAGGTTGACAGGCAACCTGATAGAGGTTTATAAAATATTGAGAGGAATAGATAGGGTGGACTCTTGGAGGCTATTCCCCAGGGCTGAAATGGTCGCTACGAGAGGACACAGGTTTAAGGTGCTGGGGGGCAAGTACAGAGGAGATGTTAGAGGTAAGTTTTTCACTCAGAGGGTGGCGAGTGAATGGAATCGGCTGCCATCAGTGGTGGTAGAGGCGAACTTGCTGGGGTCTTTTAAGAGACTTCTGGATGAGTACATGGGATTTAATGGGATTGGGAGTTACAGATAGTTCTATGGCCTGGTAGGTACTGATATGATTGGGACAACTTGTGGGCTGAAGGGCCTGTTTGTGCTGTAGTGTTCTATGTTCTATGTTCACCACCATGCCACCCTGGCTAATATTGCTTCCCCATTTTAATTGTGTCATTTTCACTCATGCACAAGGATGTAGCCAAGTTCTAAAGTTAGGGGGAACGAACACATAAAAATGCGCCAAGACGCATACCAAATAGTTTTAAATTCATTATACATTTTTATTTTGTATATCAAGTCAAAACATAATAAAAACATGTGTGTTATTGAATTATTTTACATTTTAAATGTAAAATGAAAACAAAACAAAGCAATATGAGAAAGGTATGAAGCACGGTGACTAAAGCTATAAATTATGCGCCAAATATTTTCACTAAATCATTCCTGCGATGTCATACTCTTGTTCTTGATTTTTGCTATGTACTTTAATGAGCCAGTTTATTTACATTAAAGCTGCAATGTTGGACTCTGTACTGGTTTGAATTCTTCAAGTGATAATCACCAATCTATTTACTCACCCCATCGCGGCTGGTGAAGTCCCCTGGTGAGGGATGCTTGTTCTCGGCTGCCCATTTGTCACGGTGACTGCATATTTACGTCCTTCGCGGCCTCTGCGATTATCCTTGTGATTGCATGCCTTCTCGGGAGGTCGCCCACCTGAAGTCCCTGCGCCCGTATCGCATCCTGCGATTGTAGGACACGGATTGAGGACTCCAGATCTCAGGAAGAGATCTGAGGGACCCCGTGGAGAACACCCTATTGAAAAGGTGCCACTTTTGAAGAATGTTCTCAGGGGGATTGTTTGCTCCCCCTCTAGCTACACCACTGCTCACTCATCATTATTTTTTCCTATTTGGAATCATAGCAGTTTGTGGTACACAAGAATACCATTGAACCCTTTGTACTTGTTCATTACTAGACTAATTCTATTGCTACATGCTCTCCATAGCCTTGTATCAGCCTTCCCTTCAAATACTTATTCACCTTTCCCCAAAATATTGGTTGCATCATTTGTAACAAAGCATCGCCTGCTCTGATAATCTACTGCAAAAGGAAATTGCTCTCAACATCTCACCCCATTCGTCCCTTAATTATTTTACATTAAAGGGAGGTGCTGGCATAGTGATATTGTCATTGCACGAGCAAACCGGAGATCCAGGGTAATGTTCTGGGGACTCAGGTTCAATTCCTGCCATTGCAGGATTTAGGCAAGGTAAAGGCATAGTGATACCATCACTCAATTATTAATCCAGAAACTCAACTCATGCTCTGGGGTTCTAGGCTAAAATTCCAGTGGCGGGCGGGATGGAAGAATTCCAGCTCCCATTTCCAACTCTCATAGGACAAGAGAATACTCACGTACCTTCTTTCGATTTTTCCGGGTGTTTTTCCAACGAAATATCCTGTAGGATCCACTATCAATCAGTGCAGGAAACTTGGAGGGAGCAGCCAAGAGGATTCACACAGAAGGCACATCCATTGTATTGGCACTGGTGGCCACATTCCAATGGGGAAAACGTTTCTTTGAAAAGCTACAGAGAGGAAGCAAGTGTGTGAAAGGGGCGCAGTATGGTGGGTAAAGAGGGTAAGGGGATACATGGGTGAGGGATAGAGTCGGTATGTGGGTAAGGGGTAGGGAAGTAGGTGGATAAGGTGATGAGGTCAAATTGGTGGGTTGTGGGGGAACTCAGAGGGTCAGGGAGGGAATGTAGTTATGATCAGTTCAGGTTGAGGTGGGGGGGCAGTCAAAGGGTTTTGGGGGGGTGTAATGAGTTAGTCAGGTTAGGTCAGGGAAGAATCAAAAAGTCCTGGGAGGGTGGGGAGATAGGAGTGTGACATGGGAGTCAAGGCCTTGGGAGTGAATTGGAAGGGTTCAGTGTGAATGATGAGGAACATCAGTTGTATAATCACCTGGATGTTAGACTAGATTTGAATTCCTGTTCACCAGTTAGTTCAATAAAAACTGCAGCACTAATTGAGATATAACCAAAATACAGAGGCTTGCAACCTCATGGCTACCAGTAACCCCATGAAAAGGCTCTGGAACAGAAACCAAAGCGGTAACAGGGCGATGTCCTATTCTGCTGCCTGATTGGGTCTCCAGGTCATGTGACATTTACCCTGCCGCTGGATCCTTAAAGGGATAATCACCTCAAATCTGCCAAACATTTCCTGGGTCATTATGCAGCTCAGTGTACTGGGAGACTCTTTCAGAGGGTCCTTGGGAATAATGGAATTGCCTGGTGGGAGTTTAAACTCCCCATGGAGAGTGAAAGATCTGGGCCTTTGGAGCAAATGGGAGATGACCAATGCTCTGTTCAGAAGGGGAATCAAATTCATCAGATTCTCTACATAATTGCCTCACAGCACTAGGGATTCAGGTCTGGGTTCAATTCCCAGCCTTGGGTGGCTACCATCATCCTGCAGGAGATCATGGAACATAGAGCATAGAACATAAAACATAGAGCACTGCAGCACAAACAAGCTGTTTGGTCCACAAGTTGCACCTATCATATCCCTACCTTCCAGGTCTATCTGTAACCCCCAATCCCATTAAATCCCATGTATAAAGATCGTGAGGGGTAGGGGTCGTGATCAGTCTGCATGGCAGGGGAGGGCTTGGGGGCTATATTTCTGCGTGGTGTTAGGCTCATGCTTGTCTGTGGGCTTCACAATAGCTATGATGGGGAGAGGGGTGTTTTCTTGGAGGCTGGCTACAACAGCAGAGGCCTGACAGATCTGTCCCTCTCTGTTCGGCCTCTGCTATTGTAAATCTGCATATGCAGCTACAAGGCTCTGCACACGTGCAATAGCTCGCTGTGCCACTAGAGCTAGTTGGCTAGGGATTTAATCTCCACCCACTGCTTCTGGTGGCTGGAACCCATCTAGCCCCTTCTTTTATAGATTGGGTTCAAAAGATTGGGAGTAAAGAGTCACTCAAAAAACAGATCTGAAACTCCCCTGTGTTCAAGCTAGCTGAACACTTAGAATTTTTTTCCTGAAGTTGCACCCTCCTTCCCCTTGTCTCCGCGCATTTCTATACTACGTACTGCTCCACAATCTAACTGGTACCCATCGCTTTATCATGCACAACCCTCACAGTCTGACCTACTTTGGCAAGTGGTACATTTCACTGACATCACCTTTATTTCTTAGTTTGAGAGGCCCTTTGATGCAACACCATATTGCCGCTTGGCCAGATTGATTGGAGGGAAGCCCGTTTGTGTCTTTGAATGCAGGATTTTGGGCAGATCGCACGGCTGCTCACCTTCCCCATCCAGGCCACCTCAGCCAAGCAAGAGGATTTCCTATTCCCAACCCGGGGAAGAAGCAACCTCCTCCCACCATTCCCAATGCAAGGCAGCATTGCTAAATCATAGGACAGTGACTAGATGTCTTTGTGAATGGGGAAGACGGTGATGAGGGTCTAAAAGGCATGAAAAGGCAATTGAATTGGGGGGAGAACTGGGAGTCAATTAGTAGAGCGTGTAAGATCACCAAAGAAATTGTCTAAGTGGCTTCCAGGTGAATGGTCACATTCCCCACTTTGTACCTATCCTCCTTTCCTGAAGAAATTGGATGCTTTGATGGTATACCCTGCCCTAATCTGGAATTAAGTCAGCGGATGAGGGGCGGATACTTGCTACCTACCCCTGCCATGGGATTACACGTGTGACACATGCCAGCCACTCGCACACTTACATTTTATGTTGTAATAGGGGGCATGGTAGCTCTCGACAATTGAATGGGAGCAGTGCCCACTTCCTGTCCAGCTATTAGGAGCCACAATTGTCTTATTAAATTCTCCCTATTGTGTGCAAAGTAGCTCTTTGCTAAGCAAACTTTGCAAAGGAGTCTGAGGACAATATTACTCCAGGTTTGAAAGATGAGCACATTTCAGAATCTTAACACTGATGCAAGGTGGGCTGATGGAAGGTCTGATAACTTCTTTGTGCATTTGACTTTTGCTTTGATTGTATGGTTCACAATTTCTTGTCCTGTGAAAGCTGTCTGCCAGGGTGATTTTTTACCTCCTATTTATTCTGTGCATTGTAAATTGACCTTTTGAATCTGATTGTTTCACTCTCTGTAGCTGTAGGTTGGTTAAATGTATGGATATATGTCTTGCAAAGCAACATTGCTCGAATAGTAATGATAATCGTGTCACACGTGAAATCACATGGCAGGGTTAAATGGGAAGTATCCACCCCTCATCAGCCGCCTCAATTCCAAAGCAGGGCGGAGAAAACCCATGCGAACACGAGGAGCATGTGCAGTCTCTGCACAGGCAGTGACCTGAGGCTGGAATTGAATCCAGATCTCTGGCTGTGGTATGAACCACTGTGTCACCTTGCCTCCCAGATGAGATGCTAAACTGAGATCTTCTCAGGAGAATGTCAAAGATTCCGTGCCACTTGTCTTAAAGAAGAGCAAGAGAGTGTTCTGGCCAAGAATTGTTCCTCAAGTCAACATTTACAAAAATCAGATTAACTAGTCATTATTGATCTCTGTTTGTGGGATCTTGCAATGCAAGCACTTATTGCCTTGTTTTCTGTACATGATACTGACTATATTTGATTGGCTCTAAAGTGATTTGGGATGCCCTGAGTTGTCAAAGGTGCGAAATAAAAAAATATTTTCTTTAATGTTGATTAGTTAAAAGTGGCAAATTTTTCCCAGCTAGCTATCCGGCACAGGAATATTGTAAGTCTTAGTTAAAATTACTCTGTGGGAAATGGGTGTCGCTGGTTGATCAGCATTTGTTGCCCAACCCTTGTTGCTTCAGGGCAGTTGAGAGACAGTCACATCACTGGTTAATTGGTTGGCTTCAAAGAAAGTGAATCTCTTGTTTCTGGATTTAGTCCAGTTCAAAAGCCATGAAGACTTGATGTCAACTCAATGAACATGGCCCTATCTGTCCTCTAACTCAAACATGGTGATGCTGCACAATGGTGAATGATGCAGCATCACGTAAATGATATTGGATCATAAAGTCAGATCTATTCATGTATGGTGACAGGAGAACTGGGTTAGAGTTCTGATTAGCTTCCCGGCCATTAAATGCCATTGTTGGATATTACCCTGAAGAAGAAAGGCTTGGATTTCTACTGAACATTTCATTCCCGCTGGATTGCAAAGTGCCAGTGAAATACTTGAACTCCACTCACTGTTGCAATGATGTGAACACAGCAGCCAATTTGTGCACAGCAAGCTCCCACAACAACAGTGTAATAATGACCAGAGAATCATGCTGATTGAGGAATAAATACTGACCTGGACACGGGGGAGAGCTCCTCTGCTCTTTGAAATAGTGCCATCTGTTATTTTATTTCCAACCAAGAGGCAGATAGAGTCTGGGTTTAATGTCTCATCTGAAAGATGGTGGATGGGATTCTCTGGCCACACTCGTCCCCAAAACCTGACAATTCCACCCGACGTTGATGGACCTTTGCGTGGTCCGCTCCCCACCGACTCCCTGCCGGCTATGATTCCCGTGGTGGGTGGGATGGAGAAATCTCACTGGAATCTCTGAGAGTGCAGCACTCCCTCAGTACTGCACTGGAACGTCAATTCAAATGGGACTTGAACTCAGAACCTTGATGTTTCTATCAAGAGGAAATTAGATAAAGCTCTTGGGGCTAAAGGGATCCAGGGATATGGGGCAAGGTGGGGGGGAATCAGGACATTGAATTTGATAATCAGCCTGATCATAAGGAACAAGCTTGAAGGGCTGAATGGACTCTTCCTGCTTCTAATTTCTATGACACCAACCAAGCAAGAGCTGACATTCGAGTGCTGGTAAAAGGATCAATTTATATTGAATTATAATTCTAAAGATCTTTAAAATTACTCAGGGCAATTAGATGTGCGGGTTAGGTTGATTGGCCATGCTAAAATTGCCCTTAGTGTCCTGAGATGCTTAGGTTAGAGGGATTAGTGGGTAAATATGTAGGGATATGGGGGTAGGGCCTGGGTAGGATTGTAGTCGGTGCAGACTCGATGGGCCGAATGGCCTCTTTCTGTACTGTAGGATTTCTATGATTCTTTTCTATATTTTGAATGGGGCAGATGCAGAGACAATGACAGGAATTTTCCAGCTGTTCACACCAGTGGGATTCTCCAGTCCCGCTGGACGCAGCCCGGCCTGTGGGTTTTCCACTGGCACGGAGTGACATCAACGGGAATTCCTACTGGCAGTGGTGGAACCAGAGAATCCCACCACTAGAGATTCTTCAGTCCCGCCGACAGGAGCTTATGGCTGTGAGGCCAGGGAAATCTCACCTGATGTTTCCAGCTGTGGGGAATCCAGGCCGATGTTGACAGATAACTCCTGTGTGGAATTCAGGATAAAACTCTTCCCTTAGAAAAGATATGGAACGTTTCTATCATGTGGAATAATCATGCCACAGGATGTTGATGCCTTTAAGGAAAAAACAGACAGATACATGAGGGAGAAAGAATGAGAAGAGTATGATGATTTGGAGGAGGCACATGTCGAGTACAAATGCCTGGAGAGATCAGAACACAGTAAGAAGTCTCACAGCACCAGGTTAAAGTCCAACACATTTATTTGATAGTAAACCTACTAGCTTTTGGGATCTGCCCCTTTGTCAGGTGAGTGGAGAGTCCTGGTTACAAACAGGGCATAGAAAAGGCACACACAATTTACAGAATACTGATTAGAATGCGAGTCTTTACAGCTAATCAAGTCTTAAAGGCACAGACAATGTGAGTGGAGATAGCGTTAAGCATAGGTTAAAGAGATGTGCATCCACATCATGACATTAATCAAGCTGTCGGAAGGGTAGATCGAATGGGGAACATTAAAAAGGAAACAAAAAGGTGCCACATTTTTCTGCAGTTCAATAGCTGATGCTACAACTGTTGTTTTCAACTGCATGACAAATTGCTGTACATCAGAATAAAAATGGTCAGACAGGAAGGCTTTATCAATTGCAAGGAAGCTGCCAACAAAACAGACAGAAGTCTTTCAGACATATTCCTGCAGCAGTTGGCAGCACGGGGCATTGACGAACAATTTATGTGAAGATCAGCCAGCAATAGAGGCAGAAAAATGAACGTTACGTTTAATGATGTTCAGCCACAAATCTACGCAGCACGGTGGCACATTGGTTGGTACTGCTGTCTCATGGCACCAGGGAACTGGGTTCGATTTCTGGCTTGTGTCACTGTCTGTGTGGCGTTCGCATGTTATTCCTGTGTCTGCGCAGGTTTCTTCTGGGTGCTCTGGTTTCCTCCCACAGTCCAAAAAAATGTGCGGGTTAGGTTGATTGGCTGAACTGTTCCTCAGTGTTAGGGGGATGTCAGGGAGATAAGTTGGGTAAATATGGAGGCAGGGGCTGGGTGGGATTGTTGTCAGTGCAGACTTGATGGGCTGAGTGGCCTCCTCTACACTGTAGATATTCTATAATTTGATTTATTATTGTCACGTGTATTGGGATATTGTGAAAAGTATTGTTTCTTGCATGCTATACAGACAAAGTGTACTGTTCATAGAGAAGGAGGGAGTGCAGAATGTAGTGTTACCGTCATAGATAGGGTGTAGAGAGAGATCATCTTAATACAATGTAGGTCCATTCTGATGATGTGGAGATACATTGGACTGGGGTGGGCACAGTAAGAAATCTCTCAACACCAGCTTAAAACCCAACAGATTTATTTGGAATCACAAACTTTTGGAGCACTGCTCCTTCGTCAGGTGAGTGAATCCAATGGCAGCAGAGGTATGGAATGCCCTGCCTGCAGCAGTTGTAGATGCATCAAGTTTGGGGGCGTTTAAGTGGTCAGTGGATAGGTTTATGGATGAAAAGGGGATGGTTTAAGTCAGAGGGTCATTGCTTTTTCGCAATTGGTCGGTGCAACATCGAGGGCCGAAGGCCCTGTTCTGCACTGTAATGTTCTATGTTCTATGTTTTTCCACAAATAAATGATGGAAAGCCAAAGGGTCTTTCCTCTACTGTAGACCTCTACGGCTCTGTAAAACATTTGCAGCTTTGTCACATAAAATTTTCCTCAGGAACATACGCCTTCCTTATACATTCCACTATATATGTAATATACCATTAGGTAACCCCCTGCAAGACACCATTTGGCTTCAACTTGGCAACGTTAAGGATTCTAGCCAGCAGTGAGTTTTAACTTTAGTGGATTAAGAACCCTTGTATTACCAGGAGAGCGAGGACTGTGTTCAGCTCAGGTCAAACATTAGAGGCAGATCACAGCTGAGATGAGCCTGCCATCTACAGGCGAGAAGAATAACAGCAAAATAACAGAGCACCTTCAACAAAAAGAGATTCGGAGACGTAGAACCACAGAACATTATGGCACTTCTTAGCTGTGCTGAACCATTTTTCTGCCAAGTTCCGCAGACCTGCACCTGGACCATATCCCTCCACATCCCTCTCATCCATGTACCTGTCCAAGTTTTTCTTAAATGTTAAAAGTGAGCCCGCATTTCCCATTTCATCTGGCAGCTCATTCCACACTCCCACCACTCTTATATGAAGAAGCCCCCACTAATATTCCCTTTAAACTTTTCCCCTTTCACCCTTAACCCATGTTCTCTAGTCTTTTTCTTCCCTAGCCTCAGTGGCAAAAGCCTGCTTGCATTCACTCTATCCATACCCATCATAATTTTATACATCTCTATCAAATCTCCCCTTATTCTGCTACACTCCAGGGAATAACCTATTCAACCTTTCTCTGTAACTCAGCTTCTCAAGTCCTGGCAACATCCTTGTAAACCTTCTCTGCACTCTTTCAACCTTATTAATATCCTTCCTGTAACCAAAGCTGCACACAATACTCTAAATTCAGCCTCACCAATGTCTTATACAACCTCACCATAATATTCCAACTCTTATACTCAATACCTTGACTTATTAAGGCCAATGTACCAAAAGCACTCTTTATGACCCTGTGATGCCACTTTTAGGGAATTATGTACCTGAATTCCCAGATCCCTCTGTTCTACTACACTTTTCAGTGCCCTAGCATTTACCTTGTATGTTCTACCTTGGTTTGTCCTCCCAAAATGCAATACCTCACACTTGTCTGCATTAAACTCCATGAAAGTTACATAACAATTAACTTTGTTGCACCAAGAACATCTCAAGTGCTAGAATATAACCTGTTCTATAACAGGAGGATGGAGACAAATTGCTCCAGGCAGGTTATCTGGCATCTGGCCCTTTGCTTCCTGATATTCCTGATGACAGTATTTGGGAGGGAGGGTGGGAATAAGATGGGGGGCAGGTGGGTAAAATGTCAGCTCTGTCTATAATTCCCACTGGTCCAGGCCCAACCTCAGTGCCTATCTTCAAGAAACAAATAGGGCTTTTCAAATTAAGTTGAAGGGCCCAAAATATAGAATCATAGAATTCTACAATGCAGAAGGAGGCCATTCGGCCCATTGAGTCTGCATCGACCATGGTCCCACACATGTCCTATTTCCATCACCCCTTGCATTTATCCTAGCCAATGCCCCTGACTCTCAGGGACAATTTAGCACGGTCAATCCACCTAACCTGCACATCTTTGGACTGTGGGAGAAAACTGGAGCACCTGGAGGAAACCCATGCAGACACAGGGAGAATGTGCGCACTCCACACAGACAGTGACCCAAGGCTAGAATTGAACCTGGGTCCCTGGTGCTGTGAGGTGGTGGTGCTAAAAAAGGAACTGTGTCAAAAAGGAACTGTATGCATAGGGTCAGCAGTATTTTTTGCAAACTGGTTGTTTTATTCAAACTATTTAAATCCTCATCTCGATCTGTCTGCAGCTCCCCCTCCATATCTCACATATCTAGTAGGCTGGCCTAACCTGCCCACTCCCACATCCCTCCTGCATGCCGGGGATCCAGGCTTTATTGATGTTGGTGTAAACACCAATTTCGGCTGCTTTGGAGGTCTGCTGGGCTCTCATATAAAGGATATAAAGGTGTGTGTCTTTATATGCTCTGTTTGTGATCAAAACTCTCACTCACCTGACGAAGGGGCAACGTTCCCAAAGCTAGTGTTGTTTACTACCAAATAAACCTGTTGGACTTTAACCTGGTGTTGTGAGACTTCTTACTGTGTTTACCCCAGTGCAACGCCACATTAAGAGAGAACAGAGCCAACGTTTCCAGTCTGAATGACTCTGTATTTCCCTTGGTATCTCATAAATACTGGGAAAGTTTCAAATTCAGCATTTATATCAGCCAGCTGTGACTATCATAATCCTTATAGCACAAACGTTAATAAAAATGCAATTATTACTGACTATTGACAATTTCTTAGACCATCCTGTTCCAAATCTGATCATTCAATTAGATTGGTCAAGAGAGATAATGACTCAAATATTTCAAATATTTCCACGTATGTGAGGTAGTGGCGAAGTAACAGTTTGAACTTTTTGAGCTTGGGATTTCTCTTAAACATTTGACCTTGAGTTTGAATCAGATTGCATATTGCATTACTGGAATATTTTAAAAAGCAATGTCTGCTCAGTTGAGTAGAATAATCAGATCAGATCGATTTATGACTGGATGCCAATCACCAGCCATTTGTCTTGCTTTAAGCTAATTTACATTTCAAAAACAGTTTGTCCAATATCTTGGGCATGTTTTGATTTGATTTATTGTCACATGTATTGACATACAATGAAAAGTATTATTTCTTGTGCGCTATACAAAGTATACCATTCATAGAGAAGGAAACAAGAATGTGCAGAATGTAGTATTACAGCCATAGTTGGGTGTAGAGAAAGATCAACTTAATGTGAGGTAGGCCCATTCACAGCAGCAGGGATGATGCTGTTCTTGAGTCATTTGGTATGTGACCTTAGATTTTTGTATTTTTTCCCTGATGGAAGAAGGTGGAAGAGAGAATGTTTGGGGTGAGTGGGGTCCTGAATTATGCTGGCTGCTTTCCCGAGGCAGCAGGAAGTATAGATAGGGGCAATGGATGGGAGGCTGGTTTGAATGATGGATTGGGCTTCATTCGCAACCTTTTGTGGTACCTTGTGGTCTTGGGCAGAGCAGGAAACATACTAAGCTATGATACAACCAGAAAGAATGCTTTTATGGTGCATTTGTAAAAGTTGGTGAGAATCATAGCGAATATGCCAAATTTCCATTTGCGTGACCACGTACCAAACAGTTGTCTTCTTATGCATTTCTCTGGCCCCACTCCACAATCTTGACCACTGGCCCAAGGGTGGGATTTTCCCGTCCTGCCCACCACGGGCAGCACAGCGCCAGGGACCCAGGTTCAATTCCTGGATCAGGTCACACTGCAGGACAGTGGAAATCACACTGCAGGGTAGGAATTCATAAAAAAGTAGCAGAGCATAAGATAATCACAAATACTTCATTTTTTATTTCTTTTCATATCGGAAATAGTCAGTAGACAAAAATTCAACAAGGCATATGTGAGGGACATGCTGTGTAGCGTCATGGTCCTGAACCATTGTACTTGGTCGAATCTATGATGTGTTGAAATAGTTTGTGCTAAACTCTAGAACAACAGTCTGTCTGAAGCTATTGACTGGAATGTTTTTGATGAATTAGGAACCATAAAGTCTCCTTCTGGAGTGAAGAACCCCTGTTATTTTGCCATATTGTAATGTGTATTGATCATTTTTTATATTTCAGCACCTCAGAGTCCACCCAATTGCAAGCTTAAATCACACGATTCCTTCAATAAATCACCCAAATTTCTATAAACACTGACATTCTGCTTTAAGTGCGGACAGATGTTTTCCCTGAATTTGTAAACTCAGTTGCCTTGTGTTTTGCTTTTGTTACTGACACAGATCTATATATCTCCCTATAACATTTGAGGCCTCAAATACTTGCCTGAAAATGTATAATTGATGAATGTTTGGAGCACACTGCCATGATGTTGGTATATCCAGAATCATTTCCCACTTCTAGTTTCTCCCACAAGAGGAAATACCCTCTCGGTATGCACCCTCTCAAATCCCCTCAACACTTTATGTTTAGTAAGATTCACGTCTTTATTCTTCTAAACTTCAACCTTTCTCTGAAAGATAAGCTCTTAATCCCAGGAATGAGCCAAGATGGCAGTAGAGGTATTGGCAATCACGCAGAGTCCACGCAGGTTCACCAATGCCCTTTTAGGGGAGGAAATCCGCTGTCCTTACCTGTCTGGCCTACCTGTGGCTCCAGAGTCACGGTAATGTGGTTGACTCTCAATTGCCCTCTGAAACGGCCAAAGGCGGCTCACCAGCATTTTCTCTAGGGATAGGCAATAAATGCTGACTAGACAATGCCTGTCTCACGGCACAGTGGCACAATGGATAGCACTGCTGCCTCACAGCGCTAGGCACCCAGGATCGATTCCCAGCTCAAGTCACTGTCTGTTCTCCTCGTGTCTGTGTGGGTTTCTTCTGGGTGCACCGGATTCCTCCCACAGTACAAAAGGTGTGCTGGTTAGGTGCACTGGCCCTGCTACATTCTCCCTCAGTGTACCCAAACATGCGCCAGAATGTGGCAACTAGGAGATTGCAGTGTTAATGTAAGCCTACTTCTGACTAATAAAATTTAACTTGAATGAATGGGCCCAATCCATTCTGAAGATTACAGGTCTGTTGACACAAGTCCAAAAATGTGCGGGTTAGGTTGATTGGCCATGCTAAGAAATTGCCCCTTGGTGTCCAGGGATGTGTAGGTTAAAGGGATTAGTGGGTATAACATGTCAGGATATGGGGATAGGGCCTGGGTGGGATTGTGTTCAGTGCGGACTCGATGGGACAAAGGGCCTCTTTCTGCACTGTAAGGTTCTATGATTCTATGATTCTAAGACTCCAAAGATTGCTTTTAGATTGACTGTTTATCAATCAGTGATGGACTTTACCAACCATCCACCTTACCAGGTTCAGTTTTGTCCTTTGCTGCAGTTTGATGTTCTCTGGTGAAAGGGCTCCCTTCTCTGCTGTATGAAGATATAACAGATGTTAATGATTTTTCAACATCTTTTTGGGGTTGTGGTGAAGTGTGCAGTTTGATCCATACAGGTTCCACTGGAGTTCAGGTAGAGGGATGATCTCGCTGTGCTTATTGACAAGAACTTGGAGCTTCCTCACTGGTGTCACTGCCCAAGATGTCTAGGCGATTGAGCTCCTGGAGTGAGTTGTTCAGTCAGCCGGATATAATGAATCGCTGCAAACTGATGACATTGTGAATGCTGACAGACTGTTGCACATTCCATAGATTCCCTACACTGCAGAAAGAGGTCATTGAGCCCATCACGTCTGCACCAACTCCCCGGAAGAGCATTCCACCCAGACCCTCCCCTCCACCCTATCCCTGTTACCCTGTGCATTAACCATGACCAATCCACCTAACCTGCACATCTTTGAAGTATGAGAGGGAACTGAGGCAGCTGGAGGAAACCCATGCAGACACTGGGAGAATGTGCAGACTCCACACAGATAGTGACTCTGTCTATACTTCCCACTGTCTCGGAAAAGCGGCCAGCATAATTAAGGATATGACGCACTCTGGACATTCTCCCTTCCACCTTCTTCCTTCGGGAAAAAGATACAAAAGCCTGAGATCACTTACCAACCAACTCCAGAACAGCTTCTCTCCTGCTGCCATTAGACTTTTGAATAGACCTACCTCACATTAAGCTGATCTTTCTCTAAATTCCAGCATTAACTGTAACGCTACATTCTGCTCTCATTCCTTTCCTTCTCTATGTATGGTATGCTTTGTCTGTATAGTGCGCAGGAAACAATACTTTTCACTGCATCCCAAAATATGTGACAATATTAAAATAAAAAAGTTTAATAAATGAAGTAAAACATCCGATGTGATTTAGCTTTCACTTTAGCTGTGCTGCTACCTTCAGGGATTTGTGATTGTGCTTTCTTTGTGTATTCCCGAGACCATATACCTTTCCTAAAGGCACCATCATTTATTTCTCTGGATTGAATTCCACTTTCTACTTTTCTACCACATTGATATTGTCCCAAAGCGGCCTTTCTCACTATCAAATACACTTTGAATCATCTGCAAACTTCTTAACCATCATCAGCAAGGGGTAATTTCCTGGGTGGCACTCCGTGGCAGCCTTTGCCATTCCGGAATCCGCTTGCTCAAGCATCTAAAGAAGAACAGTCGATTGTCCCGTCTGACCTCGCCAAAGTTTTGAGGCTGCATTTCCCCTCACCTCCTGCAGGTGGAAAGATCTCAATCAACCTGAATTAAATATGGATGAGTAAAATCAGCAGTATGAACCAGACACTCAGCATAGCTGCCAAAATGCAACAAACATCATCAAATTTGGAGCATTTAGAGCCCTTTTTTCTGAATATCTTTTAGTGTGTGTGTTTGTATGACTGTCTGTCCAAGTGTTTGTGTGTGTTTGTGCGCATATCTGTGTTTGCATGTGTGTATATTAGTGTTTGTGTGTCTCTTTGTGTGTGACTATTTGTGTGCCTGTGTGCATCTGTGTGCATGTCTTTCGGTGCATGTGTGCCCATGTATATGTGTCCGTGTTTGTGTGTCTCTTTGTGTGTGTGTGTCTGTGTGTGTGCATGTGCATTTGTATGTTTGGCTGTGTGAATTTATTCATTGTCTGTCCCATGTGTGCCCATGTGTGTGTCTGTATGTATTTGTTATGTCTGCGTGTCTGTGTGTGTCCATGTCCCCATCCATGTGTGTGTGTGTCTGTTTGTGTGTATGTGCACGTGTGTCTGTCTGTACATGTGTGTCCATCCTTGTGTGTGTCCTTGTGGAATGTGAATGTGCACCACGTGAGCTTCTCACCAGAGTTCCCCCTAATACAAAGTAGCATAAATACACAGATGAAAACACTGTCAACCATCATTTCTCAAATTTATTTACCAGTGTTAAAATCACAAAAGTAAGAGGTAACTATGCATTAAAAAGACTCACGAACAACTGCTACTGATCAACAATGTGAAAATGATTTGAGATTCTTATGTGGCAAATGCACACAGCATGCTTCATCTACCAAAATTAACCTATCATCATAAAGTTTAATACACTCTACATGAATAAATAGTTATTACATTAACCTTTTATACAACTTAATCTTAAAGTGCCTTTTTGGTTTCCAAAGTGTCATACTTTACGTGAGATATATCCTAATGATTTGTATAGTGGAGCTCGAACCCGTGTCCCTGTAATACGTTCATCTTAAAATATTCATTATGATATCACAGGAGTGTTTTTATGTAGCATTTGCAATATCAAAATGATAAATTTTCATAGCGGGAATAAATAATTCAAGTTCCAGTGGGCAAAGAGAGGAGGAATTTCACCTACAATTAGAGCCATTCTTTGCACAATTAGAAAATAGGTGAATGAAGTTCACAGGCGTTATAAAATACAAGATATATAAACTTTCGGAACTGTTTGATGGCGTTTGCTTCAAATAAACCTGTTGGACTTTAACCTGGTGTTGTGAGACTTTTTACTGTGTTTACCCCAGTCCAACGCTGGCATCTCGACATCTAATGGAAAGGTCTAGGCAAGGTCCATTGGAGACAGATAACGTTTTTCTCTTCCCACTCACTAGGGGCAGTGTAGTTTGGTTACTGCTGGCCCACAATAATCTTCATTGCAAATTTGTTTTGGATTGCTGACGTGGAAGGTAAAGGTTGATCTCAGAACAAACTGATGGGGTGCCGAGATGGCTCTGCTCCCACTGAGAGATATCCACTCTGTTCACATACCTTAATACACATTAAATGCTGGAGACTTGGAAAATTTCGAGGGGCCATGGGCTTCAGATGAGAGGGGAGGGGTATAATTCAGATGTTAGAGGGAGGTTTTCTCCACGCGCTCCAGTTTCCTCCCACACCTCAAAAATGTGCTTTTAGGCTGATTAGTGTTGACAAATTGTCCCGAAATTAGACCTCCGTTAATCTGGCACACTTATAATTCTCTAAATTTGCACCTCTTTATTATGGAGTCCAAGAGGTGTAGACAACAGTCATAGGTAGAAGAAGGATTGGTGAAGTACTCACTGAATGTTAAAATGGCGGCACGGGCTTGTTGGGCTAAAGGGCCTGTTTCCTGTGCTGTGTTGTTCTTTGTTCTTTGTTTGTAATACTATCATTCCAACGTGTACAGCTGCAAAGGGGAGACATTGTTCTGCGTGCATGTTTGCGGGCATCTTCCTAGACTACTCACTTGATCACATGATCACAAAAAGGCTCAAATTCATGTCACGGATCAATTCAAGTGAAATAGCCTGCCTGCCACTGCTAGTGACATTGGCCTGTTTTGTGTGTGTGTGTGTGTGCGTTGTATGTGGAAGAGGGTGGGGTGGGGAGGGAGGGAATGGAATGATGAGTTTCGGGGGTGGGGGTGGATATGCTTTGGTCAGGTTGGGTGATGCAGGAAGCTGGAGAATGTGCAGGATGGGGAATGGAGGGATAGGGAATAGAGGGGGACTGAGTATGGAGGGGGATGGGGATGGGGATGGGGGGGAAATATAAGGGAATGGAGGAGGAATGGGGAATGGAGGGAGGGTAGTGGAAGCTGGAGGATGGGAAATGGAGAGGAATGGAGGTTGGGGAATAGTGGGGGAATGGGGAATGGAATTTTTGTTCTTTCTTGGAATATAGTGTTCAATTCTGATCGCCACATTAGCAGGAAGCTGTGGAGGCTTTGGAGAGGGTACAGAAATGATTTACCAGGATGTTGCCTGGTGTGGAGGGCATTGGTTGTGAGAGAGAGAGTGGGTAAACTTGGTTTGTTCTCACTGGAACTACAGAGGTTGAGTGGGTGAGCTGATAGAAGTGTAAAAGATTATGAGGGGCATGGACAAGAGTGGATTCTCAGAAGCTTTTTCCCACGGTGGAAGAGTCAGTTACTAGGGGGCATAGGTTGAAGGTGTGAGGGGCAAGGTTTAAAGGAAATATAGGAGGCAAGTTTTTTTTACGCGAGGGTAGTGGGTGTCTGGAAGTTGTTGCTGGGAGAGGTAGTGGAAACAGATAAGTTAGTGACTTTCAAGGGGCATCTTGACAAATAATGAATAGGATGGGAATAGAGGGTCAGAAGGGTCAGAGGTTTTAGGGCAGCATGGTCGGTACAGACTTGGAGGGTTGAAGGACCTACTCCTGTGCCGTAATTTTCTTTGTTCTTTGGAGGCGAATGGGGAATAGAGGGAAATGATGAATGGAGAATGGTGAGGAATGGAAAAGAATGGGGCTGGGATGGGTGATTTGGGTGCAGAGATGGGAGGATTGGGGATGATGGAAAATATGAGGGTGGGGGAGACTGGGGTGGAGGATAAGGAAAGATTTGAGGATTGGGGGATGGGAATGGTGAGGTAATGCGTGTGGCAGGATGGGGATGTTGGGAGGGATTGGAGGAAGAGTGATTGGGAGTTTATGGGAATGGATATGGGTTATTAATTTTCATTCCTGATGGATTTAAATGATAGCCCGTGTCTCTGAAAAGATTGGTTCACTTTGGCAGCTCAGAATGAGGATTGTGGACAATGGTAAGTGCAGGAGATACTGGCAAACTCAATGAGACCATTGGAGTCGTCCTCAAATAAGGTCTGCAAAACTATTTAACAGCCAAATAGTTGGCCATAGTCCTGGCCCAATGCATGCCAGAAATCTAAAACAACCAATCACTGAATGAAGGGGAGGATCTCATTAATTAATATTTGTAGGTGATGCAGTGGCAGAGTGGCATTACATAAGAACATAAAAAATAGGAGCAGGAGTAGGCCATCCAGCCCCTCGAGCCTGCCCCGCCATTCAAATCATGGCTGATCTGATAGTGGTTCAGTTCCACTTACCCGCCTGCTCCCCATAACCCTTAATTTCCTTATTGATCAGAAATCTATTCACCCGTGACTTAACCACATTTAAGGAGGTAGCCTCTACTGCTTCAATGGGCAGAGAATTCCAAAGATTCACAACCTTCTGGGAGAAGAAGTTCTTCCTCATCTCTGTTCTAAATTGACTTCGCCTTATTTTGAGGCTGTGCCCTCCAGTTCTTGTTTCCTTTCTAAGTGGAAATAATGTCTCTGCTTCTACCAGTGGAAAGAATCTCTCTGCTTCGATATTGTTATTCTTCACTGTTATTGGAGCGGTAATCCCAGAGTACTGCTCTGGAGACCCGGGTTTGAAGCCCTACGGCTAATGGTGAACTATTACCGATTGTCATAAAAGCCATCTCGTTCAATGAAATCCTTTAGGGAAGGAGATCTGCCGTCCTTACGCTATCTGGCTTACATGTGATTCTTCTGGGTGACTCTTAACCTGCCCCTCAGCTCAATTAGGTTCAGGCAATAAAGTGCCAGCATTGTCCTCATCCCCTGTAAGAATAAATAAAAACTGCTTTCTATCTCTTTCTGCCATGGTATACAAGCCAGTGTAAGAAAGTACTCTATTATTGAATCCCTACAGTGCACGAGGAGGCCACTTGGCCCATTGAGTCTGCACCGACCACTATCCCACTCAGACCCTATTCCTGAAACTTTACATATGTTGCTAATCCCCTGATATTAATGGGGAATTCAGCACGGCCAATCAACCTAACTTGCATATTTTTGGACTGTGGCAAGAATCCAGAGCACCCAGAGGAAACCCATGCAGACACAGGGAGAATGTGCAAACTCAATACAAACAGAGACCCAAGCCAAGAATTGAACAAGGATCCCAGGAGCTGTGAGGCAGCAGTGCTAACCACTATGCCACTGTGCCACATCTTATTTCAAGGGGACATTGTGCCTTCACTTTGGGAAAGGACCCCAGTACAGATAGAGGAGCCTGATGACAATACTTAAATGATGTCTGTATTTGTTACAGGTGGGCTGTGTGGGGGGGACTCCTAGTAGTGCTTTTGTTCCTGAATTTGTGGTGCTCATTTTGGACCCTGAAAATGCACGAGAGGCGTCACAATTTCTATCACAGAAATACATGGCTTATCAACACGGGCATAATTATCGGAACAAAACTGGAATTGAGTTTCTCAGAGATGATTAAATCAGAAATATAGTAGTGTAGAAGATCAGAGCAAGTCATTGTAAACACTAACACACAGACTACACATTGTCAATGAGGTATGGGATAGATGGGACATATCCAGTCATGCAGTATATAAGAGCTGTTACTTTAATTATCAAACAGGAGTCCACTCTTTTTTTAAATAGGATGGCAATTTCACCAATATTTGCAATTCAGTTCAGATATTGTATACATCTCTTCCAGTTGCCGCATGTTGACTGGTCCCATATATGTGAACGTGAGCCAATTCACAGTGCCTTCTTTCTCACATCACGGCATTCAAATGATCCTACTCTGTTTTATCGATCCTAACCTCTCTGCGACTGAAGGGTCCAGCGGGCACAGTTTCTCGCCCTCGTCCTGGCTATTACCAGGTAGTGGCCTTTTCAAGGCCTCACACCGGGCTCTGCCGTCCTCTCCCACTGGGAGCAGGTGACCAGTTGGTGAACTGTACTTCCCGTCATTGCTGAGGGGCACACTGGAGTCTGCTTCGCATTTTGTTGTTCTGTTTGTGAAGCTTCTCTCTGTTGAAATGCCCCTTGGCAGTTCAGTAAGGTCCGCCTTGCTGGTCGTACCTGTGCTGATGCCAGAACAAGTCCTGGGTCTCTCAAACTTGTGTATTTTAATGCACAAATCTAACGATTTGTTCTCAGAGTCTGCTAGACAGGTTTGTGGGGCCCAGACTTTACTGTCCATGCTTTCTTTAGACTTACTATCCATGAGCTCCAGTTCGTCTGACTCCCTGTTCCGCCTGGCACAGTTTTCAAACATTTCTTCTGAGGTGTTGTGCTTCTGGGATTTCTCAATCCCGTCAAGCGACTTTTTGACAGAGAGGTCTAAAGGTCCTTCGCTGTGTTTGTTTGTCTTTTCCAACGCCTGCCGGATATGGAGCAGTTCCTGTCGGATCTTTGTGAGCTGACCTCTCAGTTGTTTCTGCCCAGGCGTGTCTTCATTGTCCACGAGGCAAAGTTGTTCTTCCACATCCCGATATTCGTGTATCACTTTACAGAGATCCTCGATAAGCATGGCCGAGCTATTCTTCCCTGCTCCTTTCTGAAGGCAGTGAGACATTTTGCCTGATTTTAAGGTGCTGTTACTCCCCGGCGAAGATCCAGGTGGGGACAAGCGGCCAAACTCTGGGCTCTTTCTGTTGTCTTCTTTGGCTGCTCCATCCGACTCAGTGCTCCAACGGTGAAGTGAAGAGAAACTCTCAATGCGGTATTGTGAACTGGGAAGAAAAATTGGAATTTGAGTCATGCACAAGAAATGCAACCTTTAGCCAAGTAGAAATTTCAACAATGGGCATCACCTTTTATTATTTATCAATATTTTCTTCATGAGCATAATTCAATTTATGGTAAAACCCACCAGATGATTGTGAAGTATTTTAGGTGCACTGAGTACCTAAGAGCCAGCGTGGTGGCATTGTGATTAGCAGTGCTGCCTCATAGCATCAGGAACCCGGTTTCAATTCTGACCTGGGCCACTGTCTGTGGGGAGCCTGCACATTCTCCCCATGTCTGTGTGGGTTTCCTCCCACAATCTGAATGGCATGCTAGTTAGGTATATTGGCTGTACTAAATTTTCCCTCAGTGTACCCGAACAGCGCTGGGGATTTTCACAGTAACTTCATTACAATGTTAATGTAAACTTGTGACACTAATAAATAAACTCTACAAAACATCTTTATAAATTCTTCTGTTCTTACACTGTCTTTCATTCTTACAGTTATTGTGAAGAGTCATATTTGTGTCGTAAATACTTTCACAGAGAATACCCATGTTGTTATTTCAGATTAAATAGACAAATGACATTTCACAGGTTTCTCTGTGAAATTCTCAGTGACGGTCATGTACCATTGGCAATATCTGGGTGGGTCAGAGTAGAACTTGAGGAACAGGGTCTGGCTTCAAAATGTTGCCAGTTTTGGCAGTTTCAGATGACACTGGAAGTGGGAGTCAGTGCTTTGACACTCCTTCCCAAGTAGATGCATTGAAAGAGGTAGGACTGATGGATAACATCAACTGAAAACAGTGTCCACCAGTTCAGTATTAATTTGCCCTTTTCAGGCAAGGTGTATCGCAGAAATATTCAATCTTCCATTGCCTATTTTGTGCTCCCGACAATGTTGAATTTTATTCCCATTGATATTATGGGCAGGATTTTAAAGCCTCGCTCATCCTGAAATGTCCCTCACTCATCCTGAAAATTCCTCCGAGGTCAAAGGCTGTTCCCAAGGTCAAAGGCAAATCCAATGGTGGGTGGGGCAGTAAAATTCTGGGTTCAGTTGTGAAGAAATGTATCAGTTATGGTTTCACAAAAAATTGAAATACGAAAAGCATGGGAAGACTCTCATTGTTACTTTCTACGCAACTGTTTCAAAGAAAATCCACTTTGGACTTGAGATGTTGGCTCAAATTTTCCAGCCATTCCTGCCAGCAGATCTTCCAGTCCCGCCGCCAATGGTGAACTCCTACCCTGGGTTCCCAGCAGCAGAGGATGTGACCAACAGGAAAGCGTGCTGACGGTGACAGGACTGTAAGATCTGGTTGGAAAACATCTATAAGGGTGGTGGTGGTGGAAAACCCTGCCCATTCATTCTGTTTCTCTCTCCACAAGTGCTGCCAGACCTGATGAGTATTCCAACAATTCCTGTTTTTATTGCTCATATTGTAATATTGATGACACTTTGAAAGCATTTAATTGACTTAACTGTTTCGAAGTACCATGAGAAACGGCACACCATATGAATCAGATAGATTTTTTTACAGCATGTTTTTGTAATGCAAAATTGTACAGCTTTCCTTGAAAAGTTAAATTATATATCCCGCAGCAATTGAGTCCAATGGAATTAAAATCAGGATCACTGGTGTGTAACCTTCGGTCATCATGTAGAGATGCTACTATCAAATAAATCAGTTGAATTTAAACCTGGTGTTGTCAACTTCTTACTGTGTAACCTTTGGCCCAGGGTTGGGTTCTGAGTGTGGCCCCATAAAACATTTTGTTGACCATTTTCCACGCGTAGGGTTACCACATTCCACTGACATCCACCCATGTGATTTATTTTCTGACAGAGTGACTGAAGTGATGATACACATGTTAAAAAAAGCTGGTGATTACTAGTTGACTGGTGAAGTCAAACATCTACCCCATTGTCTCTGAATTTAATTTTCTTCCTGGTACAGTTTGGTGTCTTAGTTCACACAAAAAAAAAGTCTTCTTTTGATAAGGGGAGAGGAGGAAAATGCTAATATAGATCACAATTCTGCTTTCTACATTTCCAAATTGCATAATAAGTTTCATAAAGTTTAAAGCTTATTTATTACTGTCATAAGTAGGCTTACATTAACACCGCAATAGAGGTATTATGAAAATCCCTAAGTTGTCACATTCTGGCGCCTGTTTGGATACACAGAGGGAGAATTTAGCACAGCCAATGCACCCAACCAGCCTGTCTTTCGGGCTGTGGGAGGAAACTGGAGTACCTGGAAGAAATCCACGAGGATGTGGGGAGAATGTGCAAACTCTACACAGGCAGTGACTCATGCTGGGGATCGAACGCAGGTCCCTGGCAATGCGCTACTGTGCCGCCAGAGTTCACCGTAGCAAATTATCACAGCGTTATGTACATTTCCACTGACTAGGCTTAGGTTTAGAAATATACATGCCCTTGAGTATAATCATGGGGATTGTTATGGAAGTACATTCATAGCCACCACTCATTCAATGGCATTAGTTGGGAGAAGTCAAATCAAATTCTTAAGAACATAAGAAATAGGAGCAGGAGTTGGCCATCCAGCCCCTCGAGCCTGCCCCGCCATTCAATAAGATCATGGCTGATTTGAAGTGGATCAGTTCTACTTTTCCGCTTTCTCCCCATAACCCTTAATTCCCTTGTCTATCAGAAACCTATCTATCCGTGACTTAAATATATTCAGCGAGGTAGCCTCACCACTTCAATAGGCAGAGAATTCCAGAGATTCACCATCCTTTGAGTGAAGAAGTTCCTCCTCAAATTCTACTCCTACTGTAGGAGAATTCCTCTCACACTGCACAAGCAACTATATCATTCTTGATACATTTGGGTATAATACAGTAAGGATTAACTGTTTCTTCTTCTTTATCTCTATGCTTTTCATCTGCAAACATCTCCAATTTCATCTGCCAATCTTATATTGAATGCGTAAGCATATACACATTCAAGGTGAGTTTTATCAATTGTTTCTGTTTGAAGATATTTATTCAGATATAATCATCTTAAAAGAATAACAATTCTGAACTAACAAATTCTGAGTTACCAAGTCAAGGTTAAAGATGAATTCACAATTATATAATCTTCAATGGCATAGTGGTTAGCACTGCTGCTTTAAAGCGCCAGGGCTCTGGGTTCAATTCCTGGCTCGGGTCACTGTCTGTGGGGAGTTTGCATGTTCTCCCATGTCTGTGTGGGTTTCCTCCTGGAACTTCAATTTCCTTCCATCTTCCAAAAGACATGTTGCATAGGGTGCATTGCCTGTGGTAAATTCTCCCTCAGTATACCCAAAAAGGTGCCGGAGTGTGGAGACTAGGTGATTTTCACAGTAACTTCATTGCAGTGTTAATGTAAGACTACTTGAGACGAATGAATAAATTTTAAATAATCACCTTTCACACATTTTATTTTCTTTGTAAATTTCATGATTTATTCTGCTTTTTATTTTCCAGACTATCTGCTCCATTATTGGAATGCCTTGTCTTGATCTCACGTCAATTATATTTTTTTATGTGTGTTAATATCATGTCAATTTCTTTGTTAATAGGTGATGTGGATTCTTTCACTTTGAGCATATATAAATGGGCGATAGAGTCATAGAGATTTGTAGATGGAAACAGGCCCTTTAGCCCAATTTGTCCATAAAACCCCTGAACTAATCCCAATTGCCCGCATTTGGCCCATGGGTATTACCTCTATACCCATTGTACCCATGTAACTATCTAAATACCTTTTAAAAGATAAAATTGTACTCGCCTCTACTACTACCTCTGGCAGCTTGTTCCAGCCGCTCACCACGCTCTGTGTTAAAAATTGCCCCTCTGGACACTTTTGTATCTCTCCACTCTCACCTTAAACCTATGCCCTCTAGTTTTAGACTCGTCTACCTTTGGGAAAAGATATTGACTATCTACCTTGTCCGTGCCCCTCATTACTTTATAGACCTCCATAAGGTCACCCCTCAGCCTCTTTCGCTCCAGGGAAAAAAGTCCCAATCTAGTCAGCCTCTCCTTATAACTCAATCCATCAAGTCCCGGTCGCATCCTAGTAAATCTTTTCTGCACTCTTTCTAGTTTAATAATATCCTTTCTCTTATAGGGTGACCAGAACTTTACACAGTATTCCAAGTGTGGTCTTACCAATGTCTTGCACAAGTTAAACAAGATGTCCCAACAGCTGTCATGAGATCGAACAAGTCAATAAACTCTCAATAAAGAAAAGTTCAGTGTCTTGGTTTCAGCTTCTCAAACCAGCCTGGTTCCAATGAAAATCTTGTCCTTCAGAACTCCCTCCCCAAATACATTCTGCCTTGTTACCCTGCTCCCTACTTCACAATCCAATTCAACTGTGCTCCACTCACCCCTCTAAGGGAATCCTACTGTGATTAGGATTGCCTTATGTTCCAATTATTCTTCAGGTCGATTGCGTTTCCGCTTGCCTCCACTATTTCTGATTTTGATAGAGGAGAAATAAGAACTTTCACTCGTGTTATCTTCTGAGACAGAACTAGGTGTGAGTTGTGAGGAGGATGCAAAGATGCTTCAAGAAGACCTGGAGAGGTAAACGAGTGGGAAACAAGTTGCAGATAGAATGCAATTTGGAGAAATGTGGGGTTGTCCACTTTTGTACGAAAAACAAAAATATTTCTTAATTTCTGAGAGGTTGGGAAGAGTTGAACTTCAAAAAGACTTGGATGGCCTTGCCCATGAATCTCTGCAAGCTATCATGTAGTTACAGCAAGCAGTTGGGAAGGAAAATAGCATATCGCCTCTTATTATAGGAGGATTTGTGTACTGGAGTAAGGATGTCTTACTGCAATTACATGGAGTCTTGGTGAAATTGTACCTGGACTATTGAGTGCAGTTTTGGCCTCTTTATCAAAGGAAAAATATACTTACCAAAGACGGAGTGTTAGAAAAGTTCACCAAACTAATTCAGGATGATTGTCCTATCAGGAAAGATTAAAAAGTGGGCTTTTTTTTCCATTCTGCTTAGAATCTGCTTAGTGCAGAAGGAGGCCACTCAGCCCATCTAGCCTGCACCAACCACAATCTCATCCAGGGCCTATCCCCATAACCCCACATATTTAACCAGCTAATCTCCCTGATACTAAGGGTCAATTTAGCATGGCCTAACCAACTACCCAATATCTTTGCACTAGGGGAGGAAACCAGAGCACCCGGAGGAAACCCAAGCAGACACAGGGAGAATGCGCAAACTTCACACAGATAGTCACCTGTGGCCAGAATTGAACCCGGGTCCCTGGCACTGTGCTTCATGCCGTTCCTCTGGGTTTTAAAAGAATGAGAAGTGATCTCATTCAAACATATAAAGTTCTTAAAGGGCTTGATAGGGTCGATGTAGAAGGATGTTTCCCCTGGCTGGTGGGGAGAGAAGGGGGATGGGGAAGGACTAAAAGCAGGGGTGGAGAGGGCACTCTTAGAATAAAGGGGCAAGTAATTAGGACTGAGATCAGGAGCAATTTCTTCACTCAGAGGGTGACAAATCTTTGGGAATCCCTACCCTTGATGACGATGGAAGCTCAATCACTGGGTGTGCCCAAGTCAGAGACTGATAGATTTTTACACACTAAAAAACATCAACGGAGGGGAATTTACCCATCCTGCCCACCAAGGGAATTGCAGTGGGTGGGTAGGAAAACGTACCATGGAAAGATCCGTTGACCTCGAGCAGGATTTTCCGGTTTTGGGGCGAGCGCAGCCGGAAAATCCCATCCCAAGGGACATAGGCATAGTGAAGGAAAATAGTATTGGAAATAGAGGGTGAACCATGATCAGATTGAATGGCAGGGAAGGCTCGAAGGGCTGAATGGCCTGCTCCTGATACTTGCTGATAAAATGCTGGTTCTCTAATCTTTTTTTTGACTCAGTTCTTAATTCACGACCCTCAATAGAATACATGTGTGTAATGAGTCGGAAGGAATATAAGCCATACAGGTAAAGCGATACCTTGAGAACACTTGAGACATTGTTAGGATGGAGATCGGATTAGCTTGTTTAAATTGCCAACTAACCTGTTTGATCGCTTTAACCTTTCTGCTGTAAGCGGAGCAAATAACAGCTTTGATTTGCTTGAGTTTGCCTTGGTGTCCATTGCTGCTGACTGGCTTGTATTTTCTGTGAAGGTAATTGCAATAGTACTTGCCACTGAGGAAACTGGCACGCACTCCCCTTGCCTTTTTAGTGCTTGAGATTTAATGCTTGCGTCTTTGGTATCCCTTGAATTTTTACAAGCCTCTGTTGGTGGCTTGAAGACCAGCTTATCCCTGTGAGACACTACGGCGTTTTCACCGGGCAGCGTCGAGTGTTTCTCTGGCTTGCCTTGCGGCAGGAAGGACTTGTGATTGGAATCGGCTAAGAACACTTCCACCTGACCAGCGTAACTGCTGAGCTGAGGCCTCAGGGCTGGAACTTTACGCAAATGGGTTTTATTGTGGACGTCGAAGCACCTGGGCGGAAGGATGCCCGGAGGCGCCGGATTTGTCGATGTACGGTCTTCCCTGTCTGCGGCCGTTCCGTTCTCCGGCGAGCTGAACGTGCGCTCGAGTAATAGAGGGTAGAAGAACCTCGATGGAACCGGGGATCTTTCCGGGAGCTGCGCGGGTCGGAAGTGCTCGGGGTGAGGGTGAATTAGCTGAGCAGATGAGGCCAGGAAAGGCAGATGCGCCACATGAGGAGGTGGTGCTGCATTTGAACTGATCCCAGGGCTCAAGCAAGAGAACAGATTGTGGCTCATTGGGTAGTTAACCCCAAGCACAGAGAGATTTAATCCCTGCGGCTCCCGGTAGTCGCGGTAGGCTGGTGGCGGATAGCACGGAATCACATTAGCACTTGTGCATGGTGGAGAAGCATCAGCTGTGTCTCTCCGCTGGCCAGATGTGACCAGCTTGCACTGTTCCATGAGGATGCCGTTACTGCTCACACAGTTCTTCGGAAGCTTGTAATGCTTCATCTCCATCTCCAGTGCTTCAGCCGGTGTTACCTTATTCCTCATGACCGAATCCTTCAGGGAAAGCACGTCAGTTACGATGAAATCAGCCTCGGTCTTCTTGCCCAGTTTGTTCCTGGAGGGAGGTGGCACGTCAGGCGAGGATCTCGGCTCCTGCGCTTTCCCGCAGCCCTCGGTCACCTCTGCCTCAGGTGGCTTTTCCCTCACGGAGCGAGCCTGTTGACTGGAGCCTTCGAAGACAGTCACGTCCGCGCTTAATTCAATGCTCGCGTCCCACCTGTCGGTAACTTTGATGGCAGAGTCGGGATTGCTGCTCTCCAGCATGTCACTGGTTCTCCCGGTTCGACCGCGCTCCGCAGCAGTTTGCAGCAGGCGTAGATCCGAACTCAGGACGTTGCTCTTCTTGTACGGCCAGTCCGATTCAATTAGCAATGAGAGGGAGTTCTTACACAGACTGTACTTCATGTGGTTGTAGAGATGGGACTTCTCCATGCAGGTAAAAGGACACTGAAAGCATTTGTAGTTGTACGGTTTTCCCCATGGTCTCGGAATATAGTGAGGCTTCTTTGGCTTTCGCTCCTTGTGTTTATAAGATGCGTTAATCTTGCAGGTCACCTCCTCTTTGGACATTTTATTTCTAGAGAAATATATCAGCTTTACACTCACACAGTGACGTGCCTCAGCTCAATTTATGTTCACACACGGACAGACACATTGGATCAGCAGCGGAATCTGTTGAATATTGATCCTTTCGTGCATACGGCCCAGAATCTAAAATATGGAAACATCGCGTTAAATATAACTCTCTATAAAGACAAGAAATTCAACAATACTCTCACACACTGATAAGTAGATTTATGCTGATATCTTTTATAATAAACTACTTGGGCAAATCATTACCTTCGTTTATGAGAAATATATTTTTTTAGGACACGTTAAGGTGAATGTCACACTTTCTGTGAAACATTTATTGTTTGCACTTTATTATCATACGCATTCTTTAGATGCTTCAGCCAAACGTCCCTTCTTCATGTTAATCACTCAGGAACTCCAGCTAAATTTACACCCTCAGTCTAAAGCTGAGATTTTCCAGCCTCGCTGTGATGGAGCCTCAGGGTAGTGATCTGGTGGGACCCTGCGGGGAATGGGGGAAGTGGTGGGACCCTGCGGGGAATGGGGGAAGTGGTGGGACCCTGCGGGCGTGGGGATGGGAGGAGGACAATGTGGTGGGTCGCTCCAGTGGGGAGAATGTGGCAGTCCAGCTGGAAAATCCCACCCTAAGTCACTCAGTCCAACTGAGCTCAATGAGGCAACACAGAGCAGCAATTAACCCTGGGACCGACTGTTTTCCACAGCTTATTATTCAGGGACTGGGGCTCACATTAGTTCGGGCAGGTTCAGCTACAGGAGAAGAAAATATCACGAGAAGGCCAAAGTCACATTTTATGCCAGTGGGAATGCCATGAGCATTCCCTCCCCTCCATTCAGTATGGACCATGTTCCCCGCTGTTTATTGGTGGAACATCATTATATTATATTGGCATTCCATTATTGGGCCTATTCATCAGAATCAACTCCCGACCCCATTGAAAATCCGTCCATGCTGGCAAATGTTCAGACAGCAAGTCAAGATTGGTGTGCACCTAGCAAACACCCCTCCAAGGAGAAGCTTGGGGGTGAGTGCAGTGCTACAGTGTATTAAAGGGCCTGACCCGAGGCTGTTGGCTTGGTATTGAGAGCACTGCTTGGACTCGGGGCGAGGTTACCTGCTTCGACTGGGGGGCTTGACCACGCTTGACTCAGAGCTACAGAGGGAGACGTGAATGGGGAAGTGGGTAGTGAAGACTCCAGGCTATCAGAAGGAGCCCGGGCTTAATTGGGGAAGTCTGGGATGGGGGCATGGTGGACTCAAGGGGGACTAAGGTGTTGACTCGGGTGAAAGCAGGGGATTGACTCGGGACAGACCGAGGGATTGATATGGAGGGACCAGGGGATTGATATGGGGGAGGTTAGAGGATTGATATGGCGGAGATGGGATAAGGAGGGGTCAAAGGTTAACTTATGGGAGACTGATTGACATGGTGGGAGGTTAAATGTGGAATCATGCAATTATGCCCCCTTAAGCACCATTCATTTTTCTGAGTGCCACTGATAGTGTGCCAAGGGTTAAACAATGAGCAACAGACTTCTAAAATGGGTCATTGCCATGGTATTGCTGTACCTTTGCCCAATGGGTAACTAACAATAGCCTCCTCTTAGAGACACATTGCCAGTGGAGAGCAATCCTAATCCCTGGCTGTGATGAGGAGCAGATTGACAAGTGTCCCAGCAAAACCTAATCTGAGCACAAAGCCTAGGAGTGGGCAGCATGATGACACAGTGGTCAGCAAGGAGTGCATGTTCCCTAGCATGAAGTGCATGTCATGCACCATGGACTGTGCGTCCTGCAGCATGGAGTGTGTGTCCTACAGCATGAAGTGTGTGTCCTGCAGCACGTCCTGCAGCACGGAGTGTGCGTCCTGCAGCATGGAGTGTGCGTCCTGCAGCACGGAGTGTGCGTCCTGCAGCACGGAGTGTGCGTCCTGCAGCACGGAGTGTGTGTCCTGCAGCATGGAGTGTGTGTCTTGCAGCATCGAGTGCATGTCTAGATCCAGATGCCTGATACCTGACTGGACTGCAGCAGATTCCTGGTCTCCAGCTCTCCTCCGAGTGCCGGATCCCTGGACCATTCCTGCCTCCTCCTGATGTAGATCAGAGCAAGTGAGATACTCAGCACATTGTGACCCCAGACCTCTCTCTAGAATTAGGTCCCACTGAATGTGTACTAGAGATGGAGAGTGTGAGTGTGTGCTGCGACGCTTCTTCAAAGCAAGTCCATGAGTCCCTCCTCTAAGCTATTATTGGAGCGAGACTTGGCTAATTTCCAGAAATGCCTGTGACAGAAAGGAGTGATCATTAGTGCATGGCAGGGGCTTGGGAAACACAAGGTATGATTCGTGACATTATTGTCTGATGGATGTTACAGTACTGGATCCACACTTGCTTTATCCCTGCCAACCTTAAAGTTAAATCTCACGGGATCCAGGTAGCTAAATGCATACAAAATTGGCTTCTTGACAGAATAAGAAGTCTGACAACACCAGTTTTAAATCCAACCGATTTATTTGATAGTAAACTTGCAAGCTTTCGGCTTTATGGCCTTCGTCAGGCGAATGAGGTGTTCTGGTCTCCAACAGCACACGTAACAGCACAGACAGTTTACAGATTACTGATTAGAATGCGAATCTTTACACCTAACCTGCTGTTCAAGTCTTAAAGTGGCTAACAATGTGAGTGGAAGGAGCACTGAGGTTAGAGAGATGTGTATTGTCTCCAGACAGCACAGCAAGTGAGGTTTTTTGCTAACCCAGGCAAGTCATGGGGGTTACAGATAGTGTGACATGAAGCCAAGATCCCTGTTAAGACCATCCTCATGTGTGTGGAACTTGGCTATCAGTCTCTGCTCAGCGGCTCTGCGCTGTCGTGTGTCATGAAGGCCCCCTTGAAGAACGTTTACCCGAAGGTCAGAGGCCAAATGCCTTTGACCGCTGAAGTGTTCGCCAACAGGTTAGGTGAAAAGATTCGCATTCTAATCGGTAATCTGTAAAGTGTCTGTGCTGATATGTGTGCTATTGGAGACCAGAACACCTCATTTGCCTGATGAAGGCTATAATGCCGAAAGCTTGCGAGTTTACTATCAAATAAATTGGTTGGATTTAAAACTGATGTTGTCAGACCTCTTACTGTGTTTACCCCAGTCCAACGTCGGCATCTCTACTTCTTGACAGAAGCCAGAGGGTGGTTGAAGAGAGTTGTATTTTTAAATTGGAGGTCTGTGACCAGCGGTGTGCCTCAGGGATCAGTGCTGGGCCCATTGTTGATTGTCATTTATATTAATGATTTGGATGAGAATATAGGGGGCATGGTTAGTAGGTTTGCCAAGATCGGTGGCATAGTGGACAGTGAAGAAAGTTAATTGCAACGGGATCTTGATCAATTGGGCCAGTGGGCTGACAAATGGCAGATGGAATTTAATTTAGACAAATGCAAGGTGATGCATTTTGGTCGATTTAACCACGGCAGGACTTACTTAGTTAACGGTAGGGCATTGGGGAGAGTTACAGAACAAAGAGATCTAGGGGTACATGTTCATAGCTCTTTGAAAGTGGAGTCACACGTGGACAGAGTGGTGAAGAAGACATTCAGCATGTTTGGTTTCATCGGTCAGAACATTGAATACAGGAGTTGGGACGTCTTGTTGAAGTTGTACAAGACATTTGTTAGGCCACAGTTGGAATACTGCGTGTAATTCTGATCACCTTATTATAGAAAGGATATTATTAAACTAGAAAGAGTGCAGAAAAGATTTACTAGGATGCTACTGGGACTTGAATGATTGTAAAGAGAGGCTGAATAGACTGGGACATTTCTCTCTGGAGTGTAGGAGGCAGAGGGGTGACTTATAGAGGGCTATAAAATAATGAGAGGCACAGACAAGGTAGACAGTCAATATATTTTTCCAAAGATAGGCGAGTCTAAAACTAGAGGGCATAGGTTTAAGGTGAGAGAGGAGAGATACAAAGGTGTCTGGAGGGGAAATTTTTTTCATACAGAATGATGGTGAATGTCTGGAACAAGCTGCCAGAAGTAGTAGTAGAGAAGCATTCAATTTTAACTTTTCAAAAGCATTTAGATCTTATATGGGTGTAGAGGGATATGGCCAAATGTGGGCAATTGGTATTTGCTTTAGGGGTTTTATAAAAAAGGGCTGCATGGACAAAGTGGGCTGAAGGGCCTGTTTTCATGCTGTAAACCTCTGTGAGCTCACCATCAGCAAAAGAGCCATCTGTGTCCTCTCTGGCCAGCTGGATGGCTTTATCTTCAAACTCAATACGGATCTTGGGTTCTAATATCCCTCCACCCATCTGGAACATCGGCCTAATGTTGTGAACCAGCTTGTCAGGTGAAAAGAGTGTAAGCCGGGTACGTGCCAAGGTACATGGTAAGGATGCCTGACTTGCGTGGATGGTGAGTGGGAACGGTGAGGTGATGAGGAGATGACCCACCGGCGAGATGAAGATTTGTGTGGGAGAGTGAGTGATGATATCCCTTCAGCTGGGAGTGAGTGAGCTCCCTGCGGATTTGTGATGGGTGTGAGAGTTGAGGGTGATGAGGCAAGTGACATACCCTGGCAGGAGAGGAGATAATTTATCCTCTCTCTGCACTAGGTGGCAGTTCTCTTCTGCAGGACACTGGCACTGACCACCATCACCTCCTCCCATGCTGGGTTTGTCATCTAACCTAAATAGCTTTGGAGTGTGGGAGAAACTGGAGCACCCGGAGAAAACCCAAGCAGACACGGGGAGAATGTGCAAACTCCACACAGACAATAACCCAAGGCTGAAATCCGGGTCCCTGGTGCTTTGTGGCAGTAGTGTTAACCATTGTCCTGCTGTGCCATCCCACAGTAGAAAACTGTGAGAAATATTTGTCAAAAAGGAAATGATGCAGTATAAATTTTAAATTGAAATTTGATGGTTCAATCACAGTGATCTTTCACTGACTCTATTGCAAATCACATTGAGATGAGATGCAGTTCTCTCTTATCTGCCACAGAGTGTTATTTACACTTGACTACAGAACAAAGTAAGAATTTAAACCCTGGCCTCCAGCCATTAAAATGCAGAAGAGTTAACACCTGTTCCTGGGAATACTCTCAGAATGGAAGCACGCAGGAAAGACTCACACCTATTTCCTCCAGGAAAGTCGAACTGATGGCAGTAATCATGTTACGCCTTCATTTCAATGACTTGGTAAATTTGCATGCATTGCAGGGAATGCTGGCTGCCAAGAGATGTTTGCGATAAGTAATTTAACTCGCACAGATTTTAACTCATTCAGAACCCATTCACTTTTTTTTCACTTGTGGAACTTGGGTGTCATTGACTGACCAGCACTTTTTGCCCATCTCTAGTTGCCCTTGGAGGACAGTTGAGAGTCAACCACATTGCTGTGGCTCCGTAGTCACAAGTAGGTCAGACTAGATAAGGATGGCAGATTTCCTTCCCTAAAGGACATTAGTGAACCAGATGGGTCTTTACGACAATGGTTTCATGGTCATCAGTAGATTCTTAATTCCAGATTTTTTTAATATATTCAAATCCCATCATCTGCCGTGGCGGGATTTGAATCCAGGTCGCCTGGAGATATGACCTGGACATATAGTCGCTGTTCAATCATCTTTACTGGGCTGCAATCCTAGAATTCCTTATCTAACAGTATTACGGAAGCACCTTCAACATACTGTGGTTTAATCGCTAGACTACGAATTCAGAAATTCAGCTTGGAACTCAGGTTCGAATCCCGCTGTGGCAGAGATGGTGGAATTGGAATTCAATAAAAATAATCTGGAATTAAGAATCTACCGATGAAATCATTGTTGAAAAAACCCATCTACTTCTCTCATGCCCTGATGTGGAGATGCCGGCATTGGACTGGGGTAAACACAGTAAGAAGTTTCACAACACCAGGTTAAAGTCCAACAGGTTTATTTGGTAGTAGAAGTCACTAGCTTACTGGGCTCTGCCCCTTTGTCAGATGAGGAGACCAGTCAAAGGGTCAGAGGCCTGAAAGCTAGTGGCTTTTGCTACCAAATAAACCCTTTGGACTTTAAGCTGGTGTTGTGAGACTTCTTACTGTGTTCACTCATCTCCTTTAGTGGTGGAAACTGCCATCCTTACCTGGTCTGGCCTACATGTGACTCCAGAGCCATAGCAATGTGATTGACTCTCAACTGCCCTCGGGCAACTAGGGATGGACAATAAATGCTGGCCCTGCCAACGATGCCCAGGTCCAACAAATGAATGAGAATAAATCACTCACTCACAGCTTCAGGGATATTAGCAATGGGCAATAATTGCCAATCTTGCCAACGCTACTCACATTCTAGGAATAAGTGTTTTAAAAAATTCTGAATTACAGGAAATACTGTGAGAAACCAAGAAACTGCACGTGGGGAATTTGTCTGGTGACTTTCTATCGAATGAAGTATGAAATAGCTTGACATCTCGAAAGCATGCTTAGTCAATGGTCCCTATTCGTTAGTGCAACAATCTGATAAGATGGCAATTTGTATAGTCATGTAACTTTGTACATTTCAGGTTAACTTAGCTTGTTGCTGTGTTCCACTGAAATTCAGCTTGAGTGCGTTTGTAAAGACGGCAGGTTTTCGTAACAAGAAATGCAGGGTCAATTTAACTGTGGATGATGCAGTTGAGCGATATTGAATTAGCCACCTCTTAATCACATTTCCAACTTCTTTTTGACTGTTTACACCTTCATAACAAATTAAAATTGTACCACTTAATAAAGTAATGATATATTCTGTTTTAGGTGGCATGGTTTGATTTGATTTGATTTGATTTATTATTGTAACATGCATTAGTATACAGTGGAAGTATTGTTTCTTGCACTCTACAGACAAAGCATACCGTTCATAGGGATGGAAAGGAGAGAGTGCAGAATGTGATGTTACCATCATGGCTAAAATGTAGAGAAAGATCAATTTAGTGCGATTAGGTCCATTCAAAAGTCTGATAGCAGCAGGGAAGAAGCTATTCTTGAGTCAGTTGGTGCGTGAGCTCAGACTTCTGTATCTTTTTCCCAATGAAAAAGGTGGAAGAGAGAATGACTGGAGTGTATGGGGTCCTTGATCATAATGGCTGCTTTTCAGAGGCATTGGGAAGTGTAGACAGATTCAACGGACGAGAGGCTGGTTTGCGTGATGGACTGGGTCTTTGTAGTTTCTTGTGGTCCAAGCTGTGATACATCTGAAAAGGATGCTTTCTATGGTGCATCTGTAAAAATCAGTGTGAGTCATTGCGGACATGCCAAATTTCCTACTCTCCTGAGAAAGTGGAGACGTTGGTGGACTTTCTTAAGTTGGGCAAGGAGTTTGCCTGCATATTTAATGAGGAATTGAATGTGGGAAAACCAGGGGATAAACCTGAATGAAAAGCAACGAAGGGCAGAATTTTCAGCTTTTGACCCATGGAAAATCAACCCAAAGAACTAAGCAGACTGTGCTTAGGGAATGTGTAGAAATATACTCCAATTTTACAATGGGTATTGCTATTTGGATTTGTGCATTTGGAATATCTGCATTCACCCAGTTGATAACTCCTCTCATCAGTTTGTTTAAAATCTTCCCCTTCAGTACAAATTATCAGGAAGATACAACAGCAGGGAGCCTGGGGGCAACTTGTCTTCCCATTACTGCAAGATTATCTTTTCAGCTCTTGTGTTTTTAAAGCATTTGGCTCCCATTTCCAGCTGATTGCCATTACTTAGAAATTTTCTTTTAAAGCCACATTCAATGAGTATATTAGTTTGGTTTCATTAGGAGTAAATATCAATAACACTACATTATAGTGTTATGCGAGAAACACATAACTTGAGATTTATCATAATTATGACAGTTTAAGAAATTAAAACGTATTTTTATTTCCATCCTGTTCTAGGTACACATTTATTGACCAAATTAGTATAATTAAGGAACTGGTACCTCCGATTTATACTGCACGACAGAACAATTTCTGTGGCTTAATATAAACTGCCGACATTAATGCCATTGATTTGATATTCCAGAATCTCATGCAAATAGAGTACAATAATGTGTTCTCTGGCTATGTTCATTGTGGTTCTCTCTGTCTAGAGACAAAACCATGCTTCGTTGCAGAAGGATAATAACAAGGTAATTTTAACAACCAATACAATATTATAGCAGATGCTGATTGCAAATACTGTAGAATAATGTTATCTTTATCCTATTTGACTTCACCATAGCTGTAGCAGATTGGTTGAAGATTATTGACGAATGATCTGGGGAAAGGGCGGTGTGCTGTCTTTGTGTCTTTCTACGTCCAGAGAATATTTATGATCCTGAATCTACTGTGGGTGAACTGTAGCTGAATCTATTGTCTCTCTCTCTCTCTGTCCTATTTTTTAAAATTATTTGTGCATCAGATTTGGAACTTTGCACATTGTAGGGAGGTTGGCTTCTTGGTTTCTCGAAGCTATATGGAAATTAATATTCAAAATGTACAATGGAGAGGCTGTACAAGGACCGGTTGTACAGGCAGTGTGGTGTGGCACTATTCTTCGCAAGGTGCCCCACCGTTACTCCATCTGCAGAAACTCTGGGAAAACAAGATTTCAGTGAATCCTCACAGCAGCATGGTTAGCATTGCTGCCTCACAACGCCAGGGACCCATGTTTGATTCCTGGCTTGGGTCACTGTCTGTGTGGAGTCTGCACATTCTCCCTGTGTCTGAGTGGGTTTCCTCCAGGTGCTCCGGTTTCCTCCCACAGTCCGAAAGACATGTGCTTAGGTGGTGCTAAACTGGCCATGCTAAATTCTCCTTCAGTGTACCCGAATAGGTGCTGGAGTGTGGCGACTCGGGAATTTTCACAGTAATTTCATTGTAGCGTTAATGTAAGTGACTAATGAATAAATAAGCTTATAATAAATAAACTCTGCCAAAGTTAAGGTGGACAAATATGAGAATCTTTATAGAAATGAATCATAGAAGCACAGAAAAATTTGGTACACAGAAGGAGGCCATTTAGTACACTGTGCCTTCAGCAGTTCTCAGCGCAATTAGTCCCACTGCCTTGCTTTGTCTCTGTAGCCCTATAAATTTTCAAGTATTTATTCAATTCCCTTTAGAAAGTTTCCATTCCATTCAGGTGGCATATTCTAGATTTGCTGCGTAGATAAAGTCCATGATTGTCAAAAGACCCCTGCTGTGGGCTATGTGGAGTACAAAATCTCTTATTGAGTTACTGGAGCTTGCCCATGAGCAGTGAGGGGTTAAAACCCATTGTCTCAACCCAGACAAATTCCTATAGGTTCCCAGGTATTGACTCACAAGCTGGAAACTGCATGCACAGTTCTTGCTTGTATTATTACTAAAGGATTTTTGGAAATGGTGGACTGGCCTTGACGAAATTATCACATTTACCAATCATTTACGATCGACCCTCCTGCTCATGAGAACAGTGACGTGATTCCTGAATATCTTTAAGAGATTGCGTGTCATGCAGCCTTTAAGTGGCGTGCTATTGATAAAGGCCGATGAGCCTGATCTTCCAGGTTTTGGGAAATCCAGCCCCTAAAGGGAGGCGAGTAAAGTAAGTCTTATGAGGAAAGGTTGAGGGAGCTGGGAGCTTTTCTCTTTAGAGCGGAGAAGGATGAGAGGCAACTTAATAGAGGTTTATAAGATGATGAGGGGGATAGATAGAGTGGACCTGCAGAGACTATTTCCTTGGGTGGATGTAGCTATTACTAGGGGGCATAACTATAAGGTTCATGGTGGGAGAAGGGATGTCCGAAGTAGATTCTTTACTCAGAGAGTGGTTGGGGTGTGGAATACACTGCCTGCTGTGATAGTGGAGTCGGACACTTTAGGAATTTTCAAGGGATTATTGATAAGCACACCAGAATGACAGGGAGTGGGATAACTTAATCTTGGGTTTGGTCATAGCTCGGCACAACATAGAGGGCCGAAGGGCCTGTACTGTGCCGTACTGTTCTGTGTTCTACAGCCAGGTGGAACAGGCAAACACTTCATCAGAATAAAAGCAAAATACTACAGATGCTGGAAATCTGAAATAAAAATGCAAAGTGCTGGAAATACTCAAATTGTCTGGCAGCATCTGTGGAGAGAGATAAAGAGTTAACTTTTCAATTCCTTATGACTCTTCTTTGGAACAAAACATTAACTCTGTTTTTCTCTCTCCACACCTGCTGCCCGACCTGCTGAATAACTTTTACCAATACTGGTTGCTGAGCTGGTGCACCAAGAATCCATCCTCTGGTCCACCAAGCTTACTGGGTAATTCCGCCACAATCTGTCCCTCACTTCCTCCTACCAATTCCATGATTATATCAATTGGTGCAGGATCAAGAAAGGAATGGAAGGCTACAGAGATTGGGTTTGATGAAAGAGCATTTACCAGATCGCATTCAAAAGCAGAGAATCTAAAGTTTATGTTTGTAAGCTGAAATGCCAGACCATCACCATCACCCACACCCAACACTCACAACAATTCCCTCTCCTCTGCGACTTCCTTCAGCCTTGATGCAGAGATGCCGGCGTTGGACTGAGGTAAACACAGTAAGAAGTCTCACAACACCAGGTTAAAGTCCAACAAGTTTATTTGGTAGTAAACACCACAAGCTTTGGGGTTTGCCCTTCGTCAGGTGAGTGGAGAGTCCTGATCACGAACAGAGATTTGATCTGATCACAAACTGTGATCAGAACTCTCCACTCACCTGACAAAGGGGCAGAGCCCCGAAAGCTTGTGGCGTTAACTACTAAATAAACTTATTGGACTTTAATCTGGTGTTGTGAGACTTCTTCCTTCAGCCTACCAGAGCACACCTCTCTTCCCAAACACACTCCCTTCCTCTTCCTTGTTCTGGGACACAATAACATCATTCTTTTCTCCTGTTCTAGCACTTAGACAATCAACTCCTCCCAACATTCCTCCCCGTGCCTTTGCACTCACCGCCTCCCCACTGTTTCCATCATGACCTTAACCTCCATGCTTGGTACAGCTTGAGGAGAATGAGGTGACCTTATTGAAGCAGATCAGTTCCTAACGGCACTTAGGATGGATGCTGAGAGGATGTTCCCCTTTTGGCAAAGATAGAACCTCGGGGTCGCGATTTAAAAATAAGTGGTCTCCTAATTAAGATGGGGATGAGGATTCTTTTTCTCTCACAGGATTGTTGCAATTCTCCTCTCTAGAGATATGTAAACGCTGGGTCATTGAATATTTAGAATCATAGAATCCCCACAGTGCAGAAGGAGGCCATTTGGCCCATCGAGAATGGACCAACCGCAATGCCACTGAAACCCTATTCCTGTAATCCCACACATTTATTCTGCTAATCCCCTGACATCGGGGCAATTTTAGCGTGGCCAATTTACCTCATCTACACATCTTTGGAGTGTGGGAGGAAACTGGAGTACCCGGAGAAAACCCACGCAGACACAGGAAGAACGAGCAAACTTCACACGGACAGTGACCCAAGGCAGGGGATTGAACCTGGGGATTGAACCCGGGTCTCTGCTATTATGAGGCAGCAGTGCTAACCACAGTGCCATCATGCCAACCTAGATAGATAGCTTGTTGATTGATAGGGGAGGATAAAGAGCTTTGAGGGTTAACAGGAACATAGAATTGAGTCCACAATCAAATCAGCCATGATCCCATCAAATGATGGAACACACATGGAGGGCAGGTCCTATGAAGAGAGGTTGAAGGATTTGAGGTTGTTTTCGTTAGAAAGGAGGCGGCTAAGGGGGGATCTTATTGAAGCATATAAGATAATTAGAGGTTTGGATAGGGTGGACAGTGATAGCCTTTTTTCTAGGATGGAGAAAGCTAGCACGAGGGGACACAGCTTTAAATTAAGGGGTATGAGTTATAGGACGGATATCAGAGGTAGGTTCTTTACTCAAAGAGTGATTAGGGAGTGGAATGCCCTGCCTGCAGCTGTTGTAGATGCGCCAAGTTTGGTGGCGTTTAAGAGGTTAGTTGATAAGTATATGGATGAGAAGGGAATGGTTTAGTTAGGAGGGGCATTGCTTTTTATTTTGGTAGGCACAACATCGAAGGCCGAAGGGCCTGTTCTGTGCTGTATTGTTCTATGTTCTATGTTCTATGTTCTATCTCCTTTCCCCCCCGCAACATGTTTTTTCAGTGCTGGAGATGGCCTGTAATTGGCTGGCAGCAGGATCTTCCAATCCTGCTGCTATCAACAGGGTTTCAAAATCTTCATAGCCTCTACCGCGGAGGAATAACCCATGGTGGGTGTAGTGGGGGATGGATCCCATGGTGACGGGACTGGAAAATTCCATCAGCAGAAATGGTTGAAAAATCCCACCCACCTTTTCAACAGCTGTTGACTCTCTCTTTCTGTAAGATAATATGAGGGAAAGGACCAAGACTGGAAGGGGGATACTAACATTCTTTAAACAGTGCTGACGCGATGAACTTGAAAACGAAGAACAGGTTTTGGACTCTGCAGATTTATTTTGCTGGAGCTTTGGTCTGTGCCTGGATCATCCAAGCACACTTATCTGAAACAATTCTTCCAGACCAAAGATCTGTATGTGTGTAAGGACCGTTGTCCACCAGAAAAACACCTTGGGAAAAGTGAACCATAGAATCATAACCTCAAAATCCGTGCAGTGCAGAAAGAGGCCATTCAGCCCATTCAATTTGCACCGATTCTCCGGAAGAGTATCTCATACAGGGCCTTCCCCCACCCTATCCCCCCATCATATTCCTGTAACTCCCATAATCCACCTAACCTTAACACCTTTGGCTTGAACAATCTACCTAATCTACACAGCAGACATTTTTTAGCATGGCCAATCAACCTAACCCGCACATCTTTGGACGGTGGGAGGAAACCAGAGCACCCGGAGGAAATCCACAGAGACACAAGGAGAATGTGCAAACTCCCATAGACAGTGACCCGAGCCGGGAATTGAACCCAGGTCCCCGGAGCTGTGAAACAGCAGTGCTAACCGCTGAGCTACCGTGCCGCCCCAAAGGACGTGGCAGCTTTGGAGAGAGTGCAACACGATGTTCCTGGTCTCGAGGACATTGGTTATGAGGAGAGGTTGAATAAATGAGGATTGTTTTCACTGGACAGACGGAGGCTGAAGGGAGATCTGATAGAGGTCTACAAAATTGAGAGACACAGTCAGGGTGGATAGTCAGAGGCCTTTCTCCAGGGCCGGTGTGTCAATTACAAGATGGGGGGGGCGGTAAGAGTGGTGGATACTTAGAACGCGCTGTCAATGGAGGTGCTGGAATCAGGCACATTAGCAACATTTAAGAGGCATCTGGATGAGTACACGAATAAGGAGGGAATAGAGGGCTAGGGATCGAGTAAGGGCAGAAGGTTTTCTTTTAATTTAGTTCGGGCATCATGATTGGCATGTTGGAGCCGTACATGTTGGGTCACAGCTGGGGTACAGTGTACAGTTCTGGTCACCTCACTATAAGAAGGATGTGATCGGACTAGAAGGGGTACAGAGGAGGTTCACCAGAATGTGTCCTGGGATGGAACATTTGAGCTCTAAGGACAGACTGGATAGGCTTGGGTTATTTTCTGTAGAGCAGAGTAGGCTGAGAGGGGAACATGATGGAGATGTATAAGATTATGAGGGTGTGGACAGGGTGAGTAGGGTACAGCTGTTCCCTTGGTTGACGGGTCAGTTACGAGGGGGCATAGTTTTTTCAGTGATTCAGTGGATTTGAGATTCATTTTCACTCAGAGGGTGGTGAGAGTCTGGAATGTACTGCTTGGGAGGATAGGGGAAGCCAGAAATCTTACAACCTTTACGAAGTATTTGGATGAGCACTTGAAACATTATAACATTCGTGGATATGGCATAAGAGCAGGAAAATGGGATTAGCATGCAGTTAGTGGTAGTTATTGTTAGTGCAGGCTCGATGGGCTGAAGGATTTTTTCTGCACCCTATGACTAATTTCTTTCATATGTTGGCTAGGAATTATTGCTAGCTTGGGTAAAACTCAAACGCCGAAAATCTCCCATCTTATCCACGGCTGGAATTCTCCGTTGCCCCCGTGATGAGTGGAGTTTTGTCTGAGTGCCAAATTTGCGCTAGCCACAGGACGGGAATGGACTGGATTGCAGCATCCTGCTGAAGTTAAGCAATGTGAAGAAGGAATGAAGACTAACAGCAACGATTTGGTTTCTTCCTCTCAGGAGTCGAGTGGACAACATTATGGCTAAGATTTTCCAGTCCCACCCTCAGCAGACTTCATCACGGAAAATGTGGAGAGCGACCTAAAGTCATTAACTTTGAGCAGGAATTTCTGTGTGTCCACAAAATCCTGTTCTATGATTCCAAAAATCTGCACCAACATTTGCACTTCAGTTGCAGTGGAAGGATCCTTCTGGTACAATGGGATCCATCGTGTCCTCTTAATCTTAATATTCAGTAATATTTACATAACTCCCAGAAACATTGGGGCAAATCGTTGGGAAAGAAGTTTGTTATTATTGGCCTTAAACTCACTGCAAGTGGCAATAGGTTTTGGAGCTGCTGGGTGGGATTTTCCCAAAAACAGAAAATCCCACAACGGATCCTTGCATGGTCTGCCCTTCCCTCCTCCCCCTGCCCGCTACGATTCCCGTGGTCAGTGGGATGGGAATGTTTCCCTGTGTTAACACTTCATTGGCTTCCTGATTGGGAGCTCGGAGTCTCTCATAATAAATTCATGGTGGCAAGTCCCTGGAAATTTGGCATTAAGTTGCAGCATTTGGGATAGTTGGTCATTTGCTAATTTGAACGCCAAGGAAGTGGTATCCTTTCCAGACCCAATGGGATAAATGTTCATTTTTAGCACATGAGCAGTAATCAGATGGAGTCGATTGTTGAGAAAATCTGTCTGAATTTTATTTAATTGATTAGTGAGCCCAGTAGCTTCACAGTTGGAGCTTGTAAGTCCAGGAGTCAGTTTTAGTCACCTGGATTCTGGTAAATCTAATAACATGTGAAAACTGAATAATCTGACGATACAATATCCAAAAATGGATTCATTCTGAGGAAAATAGAGGTGTGCAGCATGAAAACAGGCCCTTCAATCGAACTTGTACGTGCCAACGTAATCAGATCTTACCAAAACGCATCACATTTATCTAAATTAAACTTCACTGGCCCACTGGCCCGATTGATCAAGATAACCTTCTTTGCTGTCCCTTATGCCACCAGTCTTGGTGTCACCTGCAATCTTACTAACCATGCCTCTTAAATTCTCATCCACATCTTTAATGTAAATGACAAATAACAGTGGGCCCCAGCACCGACTCCTCAGGCAGACCGCTGGTCACAGGCCTCCATTTTGAAAAACAATCCTTTACAAGCACTCTTTGCCTTCCATCATCAAGGCAATTTTGTATCCATTTGGCTACCTCACTCTGGATCCCATGAAATTTAACCTTATACAACAACCTACCTTGTGGTATCTTATCAAAGGCCTTGCTAAAGTCTTTGTAAGTGATATTGGTTTTTTCTGGCATTTGTAAGATCTTATGGCATCCTCACAGTTATTATGTAAAACCCTGGTCACAATTTGGATAGTATCTCTTTGACATAGAAGTTAAGAGTTGACCTGAACTTAGTATGGATAGGTACTAGATGGCCGGTACAGACAAAGGGCCAAAGGGCCTCTTTCTGTGCTGTAAAACTTACAGCACTATGAACCAAGATCTGTTACCCGACTGTCGCCACAATGCAGGTTTAAGTTTTACTTATTTGAGTCGCAATAACACCGCAGCGAAGCTACTGTGAAAATCCCCTCGTTGCCACAGTCTGGCACCTGTTCGGGTACACGAGGGAGAATTTAGCACGGTCAGTGCACCTTACCAGCACATCTTTACTGGAGCACCCGGGGGAAACCTACGCAGACATCGCACAGTGACCCAAGCCAGGAATCGAACTGGGTGGTGTGAGAGAATAAATTTCTACAAAGTTTGTAATTACACATACTCTCACAAGAACTTGTAACTAAGGTTCATATGATAAGGCATGACAAGATCATCAAGTTAATCAACTCTAGCTAATGTGATCAAAGTATGTTGACTAACGTGGTAGGTCTAGTGTAGCAGTTATTTAGAATTGAGGAATGTAGGGGAAACAATGGTTGTTGATCAGTTATTCAACTTAAATATGATCATGAAGGGCAGAATGAAGTGAATATGTTACCTTTTCTAGTTGAATTAAGTTAATAGAGTTAAGCCACTATTGTTGCAGAAGCAGGAACATTTGAACAAGGGCAGAGACTGAAACCACAATGGTTTCATGAAGTGGGTAATGCACCAACTAGGGGCCAATCCGAAGCAAGGTAGATAGCTAGTAGGCTTGACAACGATGGTGGTTGAGGAGAACGACCTTGAGGAAGAAATAAGAAATGTCGGAGTAAATCATTATGGCAGGCATAAAAAGCCTGTGAGTGAATGGCTCATTGGATTGTTCCAGACATCCCGGCTCTACTCTCTTGCACTGGAGAATAAAGTCTTACTACCTGTAAGATCAAGGCTCAGACTCTCATTTAATCAGCTAAAAGTTCGTTATCATCCTGGGGAACCACGACAGTGGTAGTATAGCTCTTCATCTAATGAAGCAAAATCACCAACAGCAGCATTACCTTATTCAGCACCATGCCCCCCACCCCTCCCCCCTCTCTACCATTGTCCCATCCAATATATGTGGCCAACATCCTCGTTGCGGGAGTTAATTATGACTTGTGTAGTGTAAGTATCTGGTACGTCCAGGGTTAATGTGGGACTGAGTACAGTCCTGCCCACACAGCAATATAATAAGACTCATGACCCAGAACTAGGGTCAGTGTGGTGTTGAGCAAAGAACTGGAGATAGCTTTTATGTCTACAGGTACGGTTGTTAATGAAAACTTGCTGTTAACATACAAAGCCTTCTTTAACATTCACCATCCCGACAACTTGCTCTCTTTTTCCCTTTCCAGTGATCGGATTTTCCTTGTGCTCTTCTGCTCGCCTCTTTCTTCAATAAAGCTAAACGATGGCCAGAGTTTCCTGAGCTCACTTGAGGCTGGGATTCTCCAGTCCCGCTGCAGTGAATGGGGTTTTGGTTGAGCGCCAAATTCTCTATTCTTGCTGGCAGCAGTGGCGGGACGTGAACAAGATCGGAGAATCCCGCTCAGTATTTCCATAGGGAGAGCCAAACTATAGTACGATCTCCTTTCCCGTGTGCAGGGCCAAGGATAAAGTACGGGTGACCAGAAGGAATCTCACTCGGGACAGTCTGACGTGCAACATGGTAACTCTCCACTCCTGAAAATAATTTCCCAAAAGATGCCGCAAGCTGGCAATACAGGCCAAAGGATTCCTTGTTTTAAGAATCTTTAAACGGTTTACTTCTGCCAGTCAGGTCAATTGCTGAGAAAAATGCATTTCATTTGTTAGCTCTGACAGAGAAGGAGCCTATTAGGGGCAGAAACTCTGGCTCCTTAAAGCACACGTGTGATTGACGTGTGTGTGTGTGTGTTTCAATTATGGGAGTGAATAGCAACTGACCCCTGACCACTCACCCTGGATATTGAATGAAAGAAAAATGGTTGCAACGCTGTTTGAAATGGAAAGCTCGCAAAATGTGACTTTGTTTCAATGTGTTAACATTATGCTCTTAACGTCCCCCACAAATATCCATTGTCTACACTTCCTGCTGCCTAGGAAAAGCAGCCAGCGTAATCAAGGACTCCATGCACCCTGGACATTCTCTCTTCCACCTTCTTCCATTGGGGAAAAAGATACAAAAGTCTGAGGTCACATACCAATCGACCCAAGAACAGCTTCTTCTCTGCTGCTGTCAGACTGTTGAATGGACTTGCCATGCATTAAGTTGATCTTTCTTTACACCGAGATATGACTGTAACACCACATTTCACACTCCTTTCCGCAATATACACTAAGCTTTGTCTGTATAGTGCGTAAGAAATAATACTTTTCAATTTACTGTGACAATAATAAATCAAATTATCCTGGGCCTATATGTGCTTCAACATGGAAACCCAAACTGTTACTGCAGAAAGGGTAATAGAATAAGTTATATGATGCGAGCGGCACAATAGCACAGTGGTTAGCACTGCTGCTTCACAGCTCCAGGGACCTGGGTTCGATTCTCGGCTTGGGTCACTAGTTGTGTAGTGCTTACACGTTCTCCCCGTGTCTGTGTGGGTTTCCTCTAGGTGCTCAGGTTTCCTCCCACAATCCAAAGATGTGTGAGTTAGGTTGATTGACCATGCTAAAATTGTCCCTTAGTCTCCTTAAATGCATAGGTTGGAGAGGTTAGCGGGTAAATGTGTAGGCATATGGGGGTAGGATGGGATTGTGGTCGGTGCAGACTAAAGGGCCAAATGGCCTCTTTATGCACCGTAGGGTTTCTATGATAAGTTGTAAAAATACTCTTTCCTTGAAATATTGGATTGAATCATCCTTTCAATATTTGACTGATCCAACCCTGAACAAATAAAATAAACTTCGCTTTTATCTTCCTGAGATTTTCCAGGGCGGTTGATGGAGGATCCTGCGGATCTCTGTCAGTGCAGGAAAACCACAGAGAGAGCAGTAGAGAGAATTTAATCAGTAATCGCGCCCCTTTGAAAGGCACCGGCTGTCATCCACCGGTAAGGAAAGAATTTAAATATTCCAAACCTTCTTCAAAAAGCTACGGAGAGAAGCTAAGGTGGCTAGGATGGGTGAAGGGGCAGCGTGGGTAAGGTCAGTAAGTAAGATGATAGAGTGGGTGAGACAGTAAGTGAAGGGGAAGAGTGGGTGAAGTCAGGATGGGTAAGGTCAGTAGGTGAGGGGGGGGTAGGATGGGTAAGGTCAGTAGGTAAGGAGGTAGGGTGCTGACTGGGCAAGGTGGTGAGGTCGGATCAGGTTTCGAGGGTTAGGGAGCAAGTCGGCAGGTGATGCGGAGAGTCCTGGAGTAGATGGAAGATTGTGGGAGGGAGTTGCAGTGTCGGGGAGAGAGTTGGGTTGCAACATCAAGTCAAGTAGGATCAGAGGGAAATTGGGGCGATGGGGAGTGGGGGGGATGTCAAGTGGTGAGATTGGGTCAGGTTGGTTGTGAGAGGCTTGAGGGGAGTCAGCTGGTGGGGGGCTTGTTAGATGGTGTTGGGGGAAACAGGGGTAGTTGGAGAGGTGAGGGGTTGACATGGGGGCCAGGGAGGTTCGGTATGATTGACTAGGGGTTAGCTAGGTAGTAGACTGGGTTTGAATTTGTCCAACAATTCTTGCGTAACTATCACGGTAAGTAAGTTGGAAGCATCCAAAATCTCTGACTCTGGAGGAAAAATAGGGTAGTAGTAGTGGGAGATTTCAATTTCCCTGGAGTAGATTGGAGAGTGCCCAGAGCGGTAGGAGTGGACGGGGAGGAATTTGTACAGTGTGTTTTGGAAGGGTCCTTGGACCAGTATGTGGATGGCCCGACTAGAGAGGGGGCTATACTGGATTTGGTTCTGGGGAATGAGCCAGGCCAGGTGGTTGACGTCGCGGTAGGAGAGCAGGTGTCAAATAGTGATCACAACTCTGTCTGCTTTAGGATATTAATGGAAAAGGACGAGACCGGCCGAAAAGGGAAGGTATTTAACTGGGGGAGGGCTAGATACAGCCAGATTAGGCAAGATCTTAAAGATACCGACTGGGATAAGCGTTTTGAGGGCAGGTCGACGAGGTACATGTGGGAGTCTTTCAAGGGAAAACTAAACTCTCTGCAGGAAAGATACGTGCCGGCAAGGAGGAATGATGGGAAAGGTAGGATTAGAGAACCGTGGCTTACCAGGGAGATTGAGGACTTGATCAGGAAGAAGCGAGAGGCTTACATTAGATCTAGGCAACTGGGGACTGAGACAGCGCTGGAAGCTTATAGAAAGTGTACACGGGATCTTAAAAGAGGTATTAGAAAGGCAAAAAGGGGCCACGAGGTGGCTCTGGCAGGTAGGATTAAGGAAAATCCGAAGGCATTTTACACCTATGTAAGGAGCAAAAGGATGGTTAGAGGCAAGATTGGACCTCTCAGGGACAGAGGAGGGGATCTATGCTTAGAGCCTGAGAGAATGGGGGAGATCCTGAATGAATACTTTGCGTCGGTATTCACGCAGGAGACTGGCCAGATGTCTGTTGCTGATGTTGACAAAGTTGAGGATCGGTTGAGGGAAATAAAGATTACGAGGAAAGAGGTGTTACATAGAACATAGAACATAGAACATTACAGCACAGAACAGGCCCTTCGGCCTTCGATGTTGCACCGACTAATATAAAAAGCAATGCCCCTCCAAACTAAACCATTCCCTTCTCTTCCATATCCTTATCAACTAACCTCTTAAACGCCACCAAACTTGGCGCATCTACAACTGCTGCAGGCAGGGCATTCCACTCCCTAACCACCCTTTGGGTAAAGAACCTACCTCTGATATCCATCCTATAACTATCACCCTTAATTTAAAGCTGTGTCCCCTCGTGCTAGCTTTTTCCATCCTAGGAAAAAGGCTATCACTATCCACCCTATCTACACCTCTAATCATCTTATATGTTTCGATTAGGTCCCCTCTTAGCCGCCTCCTTTCGAACGAAAACAACCTCAAATCCCTCAGCCTCTCCTCATAAGACCTGCCCTCCATACCAGGCAACATCCTGGTAAACCTCCTCTGTACCCTCTCCAAAGCCTCCACATCTTACTTATAATGCAGGGACCAGAACTGCACACAATACTCCAAGTGCGGCTGCACTAGAGTTTTGTACAGTTGCAATTTTTGTACAGTTGCAAGTTGCAATTTACAGTTTTGTACAGTGTTGGGGCTGTTAGGCAGCTTAAAGACATATAAAGCTCCGGGCCCTGATGGCATTTACCCCATGCTGCTAAGGGAGTTGAGGGAAGACCTAGCTGGGCTTCTGACGCAAATCTTTGTCTCTTCCTTGGACACAGGCGAGGTCCCAGAGGACTGGAGGATAGCAAATGTAGTACCGTTGTTTAAAAAAGGTCAGAGGGATAACCCAGGGAACTATAGGCCGGTGAGCTTGACTTCAGTTATAGGTAAGATAATGGAGAGGATCCTTAGGGACAGGATGTATGAGCATCTGGAGCGCTGCGATCTGATCAGGGATACGCAGCATGGCTGCGTCAAGGGGAAGTCTTGTCTTACAAATCTAGTGGAATTTTTTGAAGAAGTGACAAAAACAGTTGATGAAGGACATGCTGTTGATGTCGTCTACATGGATTTCAGTAAGGCGTTTGACAAGGTTCCTCATGGTAGACTGATGGAGAAGGTGAAGGCGCACGGGATACAGGGCTGGGTATGTAGATGGATCGAGAACTGGCTCGGGAGGAGGAGACAGAGGGTAGTAGTGGAAGGCTCTTTTTCCGACTGGAGGCCTGTCACTAGTGGAGTGCCACCAGGCTCAGTACTAGGTCCTCTTCTATTTGTGGTTTACATAAACGACTTGGAAGTTGGGGTAGGTGGTGAGATCAGCAAATTTGCTGATGACATTAAGATGCTTGGATTGGCGGGTACAGAGGAGCAGTGCCAGGCAATACAACAGGACATAGATAGGTTGGTAGACTGGGCATATAGATGGCAAATGGAATTTAATCCGGATAAATGCGAGGTGATGCATTTTGGCCGGAAAAATGTAGAAGAGAGCTATAGGATAAAAGGTAAAACTATTTGGAGTATAGAGATGCAGAGAGACCTGGGGGTGCAGGTTCACAAGTCTCTGAAGGTGTCTTTACAGGTGGAGAAGGTGATAAAGAAAGCGTATAGTATGTTATCTTTCATGGAAAAGGGTATAGAATACAAGAGTAGGAGTTTGATGTTGCAATTGTATAGAACGTTGGTTAGGCCTCCCTTGGAATACTGCGTCCAGTTCTGGTCGCCGTACTATCGGAAGGATGTGGAGTCCTTGTAGAGAGTGCAGAGGAGGTTTACCAGGATGCTGCCTGGTATGGAAGGACTGTCTTATGAGGAACGATTAAATAGACTGGGGTTGTTTTCCCTTGAAAGACGTCGGCTTAGAGGGGATCTCATAGAGGTGTATAAGATTATAAGGGGTATAGACAGAGTAAATGGAGGTAAACTTTTTCCACCTTTAGAAATGGATAGGACGAGGGGTCATGGCCATAGGGTGAGGGGGGCTATGTATAGGACGAATATTAGAGGGCAGTTTTTCACACAAAGGGTAGTGGGGGTGTGGAATGCACTGCCGAGTAAGGTGTGGGAGCAGGCACGCTGGGGCTGTTTAAGGGTCTCTTGGACAGCCACATGAGCGGTCTGCAGATAGAGGGATATAGTAGGACTGTTTAACTATGACTTTTTTTTTTCCACAGGTAATTCGGTCCAACTTGACCAACAAGGAGCATGCATTCGGCAGGTTGTGCGAGGACAGCTCTTGGATGTTGATTCATGGGTTGCCTGGTGCTTCATGTCGTAAATGAGTGCTTTATCTGGACCATCTGAAGGGCACCATGACAGCTCAGTGACTATCGCTGTAACTGTGCAGACACTTGGAATTGGGCCGGTGTCTGCGGGAGTTTGCGCGTTCTCCCCGTGGTTGCGTGGGTTTTCTCCGGGCGCTCCGGTCTCCTCCCACAACCCAAAAATTTGCTCTTAGGCTGATTGGGAAACAAATTGACCCTATAGTGAGAGTCTTCCATATTAGGAATAACCTAAAATTAGAATAAGAAAATGGAATTGTTACTATATAGTTATGACGGCGGCGTGGGCTCGTTGGGCCGAAGGGCCTGTTTCCCGAGCTGTGTTGTTCTTTGACTTTGACTTTGAATGGGAGCTATTTTTGGAAAGGAGTGTCCTTCAAACTTCCCAGACAATTCCCACGGAGTCACAGCATAGGCACTTCTGAAACATCCAGTGGTGGATGTTGGGGAAATTGGCCCAGCAGTATTAGGTCATGGAGTCTTAGAGATATACAGGACGGAAACAGGCTGTTCAGTCCTTAAATGCAATTCTGTATTGAGACTAAGAGCCAAATACAATGTCATAAGTGTACACATAGGGGAATGAATAATGTCAACTTCCTCTGGTGTCATACTAATACCAAGCTAAATGACCAAGAATTGACCAGTTGTGGAATTGGAAAATGGATCAGACAGCAAACAACAGAAGAATCAATTTGACATTAGGGCTTCCAAATCAGGTCCTGAGGGGAAAACAAGAACAGTAGCTGCCAGCCTTCGAAGTAATTGTTTAAAGTATATTTATTAGTAGGCTTACATTAACACTGCAATGAAGTTACCGTGAAAATTCCCAAGTCGCCAGACTCTGACGGCCGAGAGAGAATTTAGCATGGCCGAAGCATCCAACCATCACGTCTTTTGGACTGTGGGAGAAAACCGGAGGAAATGCGTACAAATTCCACATAGACGGTGACCCAAACCTGGAATTGAACCTGGATCCCTGGCGCTGTGAGGCAGCAGCGTTAATCACTGTGTCACCGTGCTTGCGCCTAGTGTAAAAGGACCAAAGCTCCAGTTGACACAGATCCACTCAATTCAAAGATAGTCAGACATTGGAATCCTCATTTACCAGCGCATTAGTATCATTAATGTAATATTTGTTAATAGCTTGTCTATGTGCATCTAATAATTAAATGAATCATTATTTGATCTAATTTAAGACCAATTAGTGGTGAAATTAGTCAATACCAGTGCAAACAGCTTCATATCAAATGTTGACTTGATTTTGCATCACTCCTGATCTTTTTTTCCACTGATGAGTGAGGTAAAAGAAAAAGATTGTTCAAATCATTGTTGGAGATTCATTCCTTGCCTCACTGTCTTGGTTTGAGATTTAAAAACCCCGGCAAGTCAATGGAAAATTAAACTGCTGGCACAAACCCTCTCAAACTCCTAACTGGGTACTATTCAGCAAGGTCCTGTAAAATTATACCTCTTTCGGGGAATCTCACACAACACAGGCTTTAAGTCCCTTGTAAAAATGGAGCATATTCTGAGATAAAAGCAACACTTCACAGCTTTCCCAATCTGAAATAAAACAATACCCAGAGAGTGGTCAGCCTGTGGAAATCATTACCACAGAAAGTGGTTTAGTCCAAAACATTGCGGCCAATCTGATACGGCCTTTTGCGCTGGCGGGATTTTCCCATTCCATTGCATGGAACAAGTTTGCACCAACTCTCCGAATTCCATTCTGGCCTATCCTCCATGTAATCCTCCATGTAATCCTCCATGTATCATCCATGTAACCCCATGCATTTACCATGATCAATCCAACTAACTTCCACACCTTGGAACGTTAAGGGGCAATTTAGCACTACCAATCCACCCAACCTTCACATCTTTGGACACTAAGGGAAAACTTAGCATGGCCAATCCCACTAACCCTACACACATCTTTGGGCACTAAGGGACAGCTTAGCGTGCCAAACTACCTAACCTGCACATTTTTAGACTGTAGAGGAAACGAGGGGAGAAAATGCAAACTCCAAACAGTCACCTGAGGCTGGAATTGAACCCAGGTCCCTGGCGCTGTGAGGCAACAGTGCTAACCACTTTGCCACCCCCTCACAAAAACTGGAAAGAACTTTGCAAAAGGGATCATGCAATTTCATGCTGTTTTCCACCGCTGGAAAACACCAAATCTCTGACATGGCTGAATAGCGGGGAACTGGATAGCGAAATGTTCCGTGTGTACGTTGACCTATGTGAGTCCGTCTGGTTTGAGGCTACAGGGGAAGCAGACATGATGCGGCCTCCTTCAGAAAAAAAACTATCCAAGAGAAAAACACTAAAATAAAAAGTGTGTACAAAATATTTTCCATCTACTGTGTAAAGGAAGAAAAAGCCCTCTAATTAAGTCCTTGGAGACTTGCAGTAGAAACAATAGAATAATTTTGCAAGTCTTGTTGTTACTGTGGAGGGATAACCTCCGGATATTTTCTAGTCAGTAGAAAAGGTTTTCCAATGCGGGGTCTGTTGAAAGACAGAGCGAATTATTTTACTGGGCAGATGGAAATTTTTAAAAAAGTAAATTAAAAGATATTCACTGCCATTATAAAAAAATGTCCACTTTGACCCAAGTTTATTAGTTTTCAACCTATACTGACCACTTTTCACCTCAAACCCACAAGATGAAAACAAGAAAATGGATTTTTAATGAAAGAATAAGAAAGTATTTTTGAAGATGAGAGAGGTGATTAAGCAGGCAGGACCTGTGTTTGGAATTCCCCATGGTGTCAACACCAAGGGAACTGCCCCAGTAACTGAATACTCTGCAGTTGGCACTTTACCATCCCACAAGCTGGCATCTGCATCATTCTAGTGCCTGCTGTCTATGGCCCACACATGCTTAGTGATTTGATTTGATTGTCACATGTATTAGTATACAGTGAAAAGTGTTGTTTCTTGCGCGCTGTACAGACAAAGCATGCCATTCATAGAGAAGGAAAGGACAGGATGCAGCATGTGTTGTTACAGTCATTGCTTTGGGTGTAGAGAAAGGTCAACTTAACGCAAGGTAGGTCCACTTAAAAGTCTGATGGCAGCAGAGACAAAGTTCTTCTTGAGTCAGTTGGTATGTGACCTCAGACTTTTATACAGAAGAAGGTGGAAGAGTGTGTGTCTGGAATGTGTGGGGTCCTTGATTATGTGGACTACTTTTCTGAGGCTTTCAGAAGTGTAGACAGAGTTAATGGATGGGATGCTAGTTTGTGCGATGGATTGGACTATGTTGACAATCCTTTGTAGTTTCTTGCGGTCTTGGGCAGAGCAGGAACCAAAACAAGCTTTGATACAACCAATAAGAATGCTTTCTATGGTGCTCCTTAAAAGGACAAAGATTGCAAAGCAATTGAAGTATTGGTGGGCTTTCTTAACCACATCATCAGATGGCGGGGGGAGAATCAGAATGGATTTTTGATGATCTGGACACTTAGAAAGCTGTCAATCACTTCCACTTCATCCCTTTTGGTGCAGTAGTGTTATATATTGCACAGATTCCACCGCTGTGCTATCCTTGTAGATGTGCAGACTCTGGTGCTTGCAAGTGTGAAATCAAGTGTGAGATTCTGTTGGCTCAGTTTGGGGTGGATGGGGGAGAGGCAACAGAGGAACACACCTCCCAAATGCAGTGGTTTCATTCACCCTTTGGAGAATTGGCAGAAATCCCAGTCAGGCCTGGCAGTATTAGGTCATGGAGTCTTATAGATATACAGCAAGGAAACAGGCCTTTCTGCCCAACTCATCCATGCCACAAATGACCACAATCGGCCCTTGCTCGGGATTCAGGAGGTTGGCAGTGGAGGTCCCTGCAAGGCGAGAGCTGCTGGCTAATCAGGGCCCAACCCTTCCTAATGTCCACCCAGTGCCAGCAATGCACCTAATATGGACCTAGAATGACGTAGGTCAAAGGCCAATGAAGGAAGGGTCAAGGGAGTTGGAGGCAAGTGCTGGTGAATGGCTTTCAAAGCACCCCACCCCCCCAACCCTTCCCCTAAACAAAAAGCAACAAGATCAGAAGGGTGAATCTGAGGAAACTGAGGGCATTGAGGAGGTACTGACTGACATCATTTAGTCATCGATAGATCCAGGGGTGGTGACAGGAGACTGGAGAACACTAGTGTTACAGTTTTGTGGGTATAAGGTTAAACCCAACACCCGTCTAGTCAGTTTAACTTCAGTGTTGAGGAAGCTTTTGGAAATGATGATAATCTGACGTCACTTGGACGGGTACAGGTATAATTAAGGAATTTGGAAAAGATGGTGGTGCAGTGGTAATGCAACCATACGAGAAACCCAGAGGCACAGACCTTGTGCTTTTGGGAAGCAGGTTCAAGTCCCTGCTGGAAATTTGAGGTGGCACAGTGGTTAGCACTGCTGCCTCACGGCACCGGGGACCCGGGTTCGATTCCGGCCTTGGGTGACTGTCTGTGTGGAGTTTGCTCGTGCCTGTGTGGGTCTCCCCATGGTGCTCCGGTTTCCTCCCACAGTCCTACAACGTATGCGTTAGCTGGATTGGCTGTGCTAAATTGACCGTTCGTGACAGGGGGGCTAGCAGGGTAAGTCTGTGAGGTTACAGGGATTAGGATGGGCTTGTTGTTGATAGGCCGAATGTGCACTGTAGGGATTCTACGTGCGGACTCTGCGCAGACAGTGACCCGAGCCAGGAATCAAACCCAGGTCCCTGGTGCTGTGAAGCAGCAGTGCTAAGCACTGTGCGACAATGGCCAGGATTTTTTGTGAAATGCACTAAATGCATTAGCATGCATAAAAAAATGTTCTGCCTGCAATGGTGGGCTTTTGTTCTGATTCTTCAGGCAGTTTTAACTATTCACCCACCGTAAACATTCCACTTCACAACATCTGATTCAGCTGCCCTACCATGATATCAGTGCTCCCTAACTCCAGGCACCATGTGTGTGGTCAATTGGACAGTCATGCTGTGGGGATGCCAGCCTTGGACTGGGGTAAACACAGTAAGAAGTCTCACAACACCAGGTTAAAGTCCAACAGGTTTATTTGGTAGCAAAAGCCACGAGCTTTTGGAGCGCTGCCCCTTCATCAGGCGAGTGGAGAGTTCTACTCACCTGATGAAGGAACAGCATTTCAAAAGCTTGTGGGTTTTATTACCAAATAAACCTGTTGGACTTTATCCTGGTGTTGTGAGATTTTTTACTATCAATGGGATAGGATGGGAAGGGGGTGGAAGAATGCTTGTTGGAGTCAGTGCAGATTCAATGGACTGAATGACTTTTTTTCTGGGCCATAGGGGTTCAATGAGGTGGAAACAGTTTTGCGTCACGTTCTGGAATCTTGTCACCTCAGTCTGCGTGGTGGGGTGCAATGGGATAGGAATGAGTATATGAACTCATTAGCAATGACGCGTGCCCTTGAGGGGTTTGTGTTGTCTGATCATCTCTGTCTTTGCAAGGGCCAGGGCCGGCCATGAGGACACACTGAGTTGTCTACAAGAGGAGAGATCTCAGCATCAGAGAGCCGATTCTGATCTGGTCATGTTCTAGTGCTCTATGTTAGTGTTCGGATCCTGAATTTAAACTGCTGGATATCAGCGTCATTCTGGGGGGGGTACCACACCTGGCTGAGTTAGCTCCAAGTGCAGTCACAGCAGCAGTGTTACATCAGCTGCCTCGTCCCTAATGTTGCACTTCTGTTTCACTATCAATGTCAATACAGAGTGCGTCTCTGCATCGATTCTGATAGATCTCAGGATCTCTACAGTGCAGAGGTAGGCCATCGGATGTGCACGGACTTTCTGATACAGCATCCCACCTAAACCCGTAACCCCAAGTATTCACCCCACACATCCCAACCTACACATCTTGGGTCGCTAAGGGACAATTTAGTATGGCTGAGCCACCTAACATACATATCTTTGCCCTGTAGAAGAAACCGGGGCATCCGGAGTAAACCCACGCAGACATGGGGAGAATATGCAAATTCTCCACAAACAGTGACCAAGGCTGGAATTGAACCTGGGTCCCTGGTGCTGTGAGGCAGCAGTGCTAACCACTGTGCCATTCCCAGGGCAGTCTTTTACAGATTGAGAGCATGCAGCCACTAACCCACTGAGGATTGTGCTCCCGTGTAGGGTGCTGTTGCAATTGGGATGTTAGATGTATGTGTGAAGACAGCACTTTGGATGTCTAATACTCAGATACCTTCCTTCAGACAGCACCTAACTTAGATAAGGACACATGCTCTCAAGAATTGCTTCTCCTTCAACCCACTGGGGCAATATGTGAGTGTGCTGCAATACTGCCTTACAAAGCTCCTGGATAATCACATTTCCAATAGGTGCCTCTTCGAAAGAAGAGACTCCATTAAAAAATATATACATGGGGTTGAAGGGACTCCAAGTCAGGATCTTTTTTTAAAGTATTTGATTTATTATTGTCATATGTATGAACATACAGTGAAAAGTATTGTTTCTTGCACGGTATACAGACAAGGCATACCACTCATACAGTAGGAAAGGAGAGAGTGCAACATGTAGTGTTACAGTCATAGCTAGGGTGCAGAGAAAGGTCAATTTAGTGTGAGATAGATCCATTTAAAAGTCTGTTGGCAGCAGGGAAGAAGCTGTTCTTTAATCAGCTGGTGCGTGACCTCAGACATTTGTATCTTTTTCCCGATGGAAGAAGATGGAAGAGAGAATGGCCGGGGTGCGTGGGGTCCTTAATTATGCGAGCTGCTTTTTCAAGCGTGAAGTGTAGACAGAATCAATGGATAGGAGGCTGGTTTGTGTGAGGTATTGGGCTACATTCACAACTTTTTGTAGGTTGTTCTGAAAAAGCTAAAGGTTGACCTTTAGTGTCAACTTTAGTATTCACCATAAACGTGTTCAAAGCCACTCGGTCACGCTTAAGGGACCCCAGGAAGACAGGAACAAGAGAGAAGGGAGGAAGAATGTACAAACTGCAAACAACCCAGTTTGATCTGCAGCCGATAATTCCTCACTGACTCTTAGTCTAAAAATTTCAAATTGGGTATTTTAAAAAAATGCCTCTTCATTTATTCAATGTCAATATTAAAAAGTAATGAGAATATTTCTCAGTACTGCTTTTTACACAGATAATGTGCTCTTTGGCAATGTGAGAGAAAGCCCTTGAGGATTTCCAATCGACAGAATGCAGTCGAAGTGCTTGGGCTTACCTCCCCGTCAGCAGCGCTTTGATTATTTACACTTGCTCTGAATAAATTAACATCGATGAACTGTTCTCTCTGAAAGTCCTAAAACTAATCCTGCGTGGTTATAAGTTTGTTGGAGGGATAGTGAAGATTGGATCGTCACTACCAAGGTGGATAGCAAGCAGGTGGCTATAGAACAGACAGGCCCACCAATCCTGCAAGCAGAATCTATGGAGCCTAAGGGGAAGGCAGATTGTTTAAACATAAGAACATAAGAAATAGGAGCAGGAGTAGGCCATCCAGCCCCTCGAGCCTGCCCCGCCATTCAATAAGATCATGGCTGATCTGTAGTGATTCAGTACCACTTTCCTGCTTTCTCCCCATAACTCTTAATTCCCTTGTCAATCAAAAACCCATCCACTTTTGACTTGAACATATTCAGCGAGGAAGCCTCCACCACTTCATCGGGCAGAGAATTCCAAAGATTCACCACCCTTTGCGTGAAGAAATTCCTCCACAACTCTGGTCTGAACCGCACCCCCTGCCCCCACCCCCAATCTTGAGGCTGTGCCCTCTAGTCCTGCTCTCTTTGCTAAGTGGGAACAATCTCTCAACCTGTACCCTATCCATCCCCTTCATTATCTTATACGTCTCTATAAGATCCCCTCTCAGCCTTCTAAACTCCAAGGAGCACAAAGCTAGCTTATTCAGTCTCTCCTCATAATCCAACACCCTCATCTCCGGTATCAGCCTAGTAAACATTCTCTGCACTCCCTCCAAGGCCAATATATCCTTTCTCGAATGTGGCGACCAAAACTGCACACAGTACTCCAGCTGTGGCCTCACCAGTCCCCTATACAGCTGCAAAAGTACCTCCCTACTTTTATATTCTATCCCCCTCGCTATAAAGGCCAACATTGCATTCGCCTTCTTAATCACCTGCTGCACCTGCATACTGTGTTTTTGCGATTCGTGCACAAGGACCTCCAAGTCCCTCTGCACCGTCTCATGCTGCAGCTTTTCTCCATTTAAATAGTAATCCTTCCTACCATTGTTCTTAACGAAGTGGATAACCTCACACTTGCTAACATTACACTCTATTAAAGTTTATGTATTAACGTCACAAGTAGGTTTACATTAACACTGTAATGAAATGACTATGAAAATCATCTAGTTGCCACACTCTGGTCTGTTCGGGTACACAGAGAGAATTTAGCATGGCCAATGCACCTAACCGGCACATCTTTCAGACTGTAGAAGGAAACTGGAGCACCCGGAGGAAACCCACACAGACATGGGGAGAATGTACAAACTCCACACAGGCAGTGATCCAAGCTGGGAATTGAACCTGGATTCCTAGCGCTGTGAGGCAGCAGTGCTAACCACTGTGCTCCTGTTGCAGCCTGGTTCGAAACTCCACCTTGGTTTTCCGGATCTTTGTTCCACTTGTATTGAAGGATATCCCTCTCGTCCCTCGCCCACCCCCATCAAACTCACCATTGCAATCGCTCTTCATGTCCACATTAAATAAAGGTGGCAGGTAGGAGGGGGGGGGGGGTGATGTCAGGGAAAGCTTGAGATCTGCTTGTCTGCCAGGATGAGTTACTTGAACTGATGGTGCATTAACATTGCTGCTGAGGAAAGTCTGAATCACAGTGTTTCCCAAATAGGCACAACCATGACCGTACAATCTGAAATTCTCATCCTACTGCATCAAGGCTCAGAATTAAACAGAGGAATTTGTCCGAATGCGGCACCTTGCATCATAGCAACTGCCCAGGAGAAACTAGCCAATCAGTAGATTCACCTAAATAGCCAATCCATGCACAGGATGCAGTGCGGTCTCAAATTAAGCACATAAGTAAACCCCTCAAAAGTATTGTTATCTAAAAGTTAACCCTTTAACTAAAACAAAGATAAAAGCAAAATTGCTGGAACAAAGCAGAAAATGCTGGAAAATCTCAGTAGCTCTGACGAAGGGTCATCCAGACTCAAAACATTGGCTCTATTCTCTCCCCACAGATGCTGTCAGACCAGTGTGTGAGATTTTCCAACATTTCCAACATCTGCTTTTACTAAAATATCTGGGAATTGTTGCGGACGGGACCACGGATCACGCAGAGATCTGGTGACCTCGCGCGGGATTTTCCAGCTTTGGGGGTGAGTGTGGCTGGAAAATCCTGCCTTTAGTCTCAGAAATTTGACTTGCATGAGCATATAGCAGTGTGATAGAGATAACAGCAGAAGAATGATCTCGAAAAGAAAGAAATTTCATTGCATACTGTTACATTATAAAATATTTTAAAATATAACTGAATAACATGCTGTAGGTCAAGAAGTATTTGTGTATTTTTAATTCCACATACAAGGTCAATATTTATGTAGATAAACATAAGAGAGGAAGCACACTCAAACTGAAAATACTTAATAATAGCCTCTGAAATTACCTTCATTAAAATTAAATAAAAGTCCTCGCGCTAACAGCTTTGATTTTCAAAGATTACCTGAAGCCTTCTATCCCGATCCCTTGGTGAGAATAACTATTTTTCTTTCTTAAGTCTTTAAAAAAAATGTTAAAGTTACAAAGCTAATGTGCAGACAGTAGATGGGGCAATCCCTCAGTCCATCTCCTCGATTGCCCCAAAAACCAATTCAAATTCAAATTGAATCCAATTCATGGTCCCCACATGAGGTTGGGCTACCAAATAAACTGTTGGACTTTAACCTGGTGTTGTGAGACTTCTTACTGTGCTTACCCCAGTCCAATGCTGGCAACTCCACATCATCCCCACAAGAGGGACCTGCAAAGCATTGCACCTGATCTTGGGCTTGAGCTGGAGATACTGAACTTAACAACTGTGGCTGTTGGCGACTGGAACTTACCTTCACTATGGCTCCTTCTGCAAATCTTAACGACTGAAGTGTTCTTGCTCCAGATAACCATCTCAGCCAGGCAGTCAGTTGGCACTATTGCTGGAACATCCCATAGTGTCTGAACACCACAAGCTGTAAAGCTGCTGAGCGGAAGCACTGTTTGCTGTGCGCTGCCTGTATTCAAAATATTTTCTAACCTGTGCAGCCAAACTGCCTGAGAGCAAAACACCTAGCAATGAGCACGCTCAGTGGAGGCTGATACTGAGGGAGGCAAAACAAAAACAAGGGCTTTTTGCTCCCATTATTTCCTTAGGGTTTTCTTTGACCCGGTCAAAGTTTTAAATATTCGTGCAAGAATAATTAAGAGCTCCATTTTATTACATGCTCATGGCAACTTTTACAATGCAACCGAAGTTATTTTAAGATTGATATCAAAGACATTATGTGGCACCCACAAGGTTAGCATTTGTTCCCCATCCCAAGTTGCCCTTGTGTAGGTTCTGGACGGTCCAATTCTTGAACCCACTGGGGTTCATTCCGACCCAATGATGTGGAAGTAATATTGATGTAGGTCCTAACCTGAACAATGGGTGTCGTGGAGGGGACATTGGAGGAGATGGAATTCCCATGAACCTGCGACCCTTGTCTAGTAGGATCCTTGGGATGGGAGGGATGCTTGAAGAATTGTTATAATGTACAGCACGCTGGCACAGTGGTTAGCACTGCTGCCTCACAGCGTCAGGGACCTGGATTCGATTTCCTGCTTGGGTCACTGTCTGTGCGGGGGTCTGCACATTCTCCCCGTGTCTGCGTGAGATACAAAATTCTCCCTCAGTGTACCCAACGGGGTGTGGCAACTGGGGGATTTTCACAGTAACTTCATTGCAGTGTTAATGTAAGCCTACTTGTGACATAAATGAATAACCTTTCAATTTACAAGTGTAAAATGATGCGATTAGACAATCCTAGTTTCTAGATAAGTTTTTTTGTCATATAGTACTAACAGAAAGTATAGTGAATATGTACAAATTAAAATCAAAACCATTTTGAATCATAGAATCCCTACAGTGCAGAAGGAGATCATTTGACCCATCGAGCTGGCACCCAGGCCTATCCCTGTAACCCCACATACTTACCCTGCCAAACTCCCTGACGTTAAAGGGGCAATTTAACATGACCAATCAACTTAACCTGCAGATCTTTGGAGTGTGGGAGGAAACCAGAGGAAACCCACACAGACAGTGGTCTCTGATGCTCTGAGGCAGCAGTGCTAACCACTGTGCCACTATACTGCTTTCGATTGTTTTTTTATTTTTACCGTGTGTAATGCTGATTAATACATCCTTCTTTTCCAGTGCACTCCATGTATCGCATGTAAAAAAATATTCATTCAGCGGGGTGTGGGCATCATTGGCTGGACTAGCATTTACTTGTCCAACCCTAATTACTTTTGCCAGAGGGTCTTGTTCGTCCTTTTCAGAGGTGCATTTAAGAACCAATACATCGCTGTGGCTCTGGGGTCACATGTAGGCCTGACCAGGTATGGACAGCAGGTTTCTTTCCCTAAATGAACCAGATGGGTTTTTCCAACAATCAGCAATGGTTTCCTGATTGACAGCAGATTCTTAATTCCAGATTATTTTACTAAATTCAAATTCCACCAGCGGGATTCGAACCTGCATCCCCAAAACATTGACCAAGTTTTTGGATTAACAGTCTAGCGATAATATTATTTGGCCATCACCTCCCTACGTGTAGGCCAGACGGGTAAGAACAATGGCTTTTCTTCCTTAAAAAACATTTGAGAATTAAATGGGTTTTTACAACAATGGTTTCATGGTCATCGTTAGACTTTCAATTCCAGAATTTTGTTTTGAATTCAAATTTCACCATCTGCCTTGGTGGGATTTGAATCTCTTCCTCAGGTTATTATTGATCCCAACTCGGTAGTATTGGTGTCCTTATCATTGGATTGGGGGCACCCAATAGCTGTGTATAATTAGATAATCTTGCCATGTTTACAAAATCAAACTGTCAGAGAAGAAAATAAAATTGCAATTAACATAAAAGTCTCTTGGGGGGTGGGGAAGGTGGGGGTTGTTTGCTTATTTAGAAAGTAAAAAATATTTTTCTTTGAAGGAACAAGTCCTGACGACATCACTTGGGAATGGACTTAATGAGGCGGCTTGGCTAACAAACGGATTTGGGGAGGCACGGGGGTTCCATCACCCTGATTTAACAGCTGCACTCACAGACAGTAACTCAGCTCACTTGCATTGTTCAGGGAGTAAACATTTCAGGAGCATTTCCCCAGTGATTCTTATCAATCACTACTCGATAAATAAAAAAAAAGCAGTTCAAAATTGTCACCTGCAATAAACAGGAACTCCCAAAGTCTGTTAAAATCAAACACAAGTGTCTTGATTTTTGATTCTAAAGAGAAGTTCTAATAGTGAAGCTGCCCCTTTAAGTTAGGTGGTGCGTAAGAAATCAAAAATTGTTGCCCCGAAGCGTTCTAATGAAAGCAGATAGTGAAATACAAGCAGATCACCAGCTAAAAATAGAGCTTAGTATAAACTGTTACCACACATTTGGGAAAGAATTCTTCCATATTCAAATGATGCCATCCCAATGATTACTGTACACTTACATCATATCTTGTTTCAGTCAAAACCCAGCACCTGAATAGAAGAATTGCCTGAGGAAATCCACTGTTAAGTACACAAAAAGACCATTTTTATGCTTTTGTAAGCCTTCAGCTTGCAATTGCACTGATCGGAAATGTTAATTTGCTTGGATATTAGCTCAACACAAGACAGGAAGTGGAAGGACTGGTGCACAGAATGGGTCGGGGCGATTGAGTTTGCACAGCAGCACAAAGGGATATTCAATGTTTACACTGTGCAAATGTGGTCTTTATCTTACTTTCTCATCTAAAAGGTAAAGTTGTCATGATTCCCACATGACTACAGGCTGCTTTCCCCTTTGAGGAGGAGAGTTAACTGATGATAATTTAACCTGAGGATCACTACACCTCAGGCAAGGGGCAAGGTTGAGAAGGCAGGGCCTTCATAGATAACCTCAGCTGAGGTGGGAATTGAACCTGTGCTGTTAACATTACTCTATATCATGAATCAGCTGTCTAACCAACTGAGCTAAACCAAGCTACTGCCCCTCAGTGCCAGTTTTAAGTTTTTTTATTAGTGTCACAAGCTTCCAAATCAGGTTCTGAGGGACATTAGCTGCCAGCCTTCTAAGTAATTTAAAGTTTATTTATTAGTGTCACAAGTAGGCTTACATTAACACTGCAAAGAAGCTACTGTGCAAATCTCCTAGTCGCCACACACTCTGCACCCTTTTTCAGGTATGCAATGAGTGAGAATTTGGCATGGCCAATGCACCTAATCAACACATCTTTCAGACTGTGGGAGGAAACCGGAGCACCCAGAGGAAACCCACGCAGATATGGGGAGAATGTGCAGACACCATATAAATAGTGGCCCAAGCTGGGAACTGAATCCAGGTCCTTGATGCTATCAGGCATCAGTGCTAACCACCATGTCACCCTATTTTCTTTTTGAAATTTATCATTTTGGAAACACTTAGAAACAATCTCAGATAGGAAATCCACAGACCAATTGCAGAAAAGCTCCATGAGCCTGACAATGCCACCAATCGGAAGTACAGCAATAGTTTGCACTTGTATGTTGATAAACCCAGATCTAGCTCAGCACCAACCCTCTCACCTCCTTCCCTGTTGTTAAATTCTCATTCAAATGTCAAGAGTGGATGAGCTGAAATTTCCATCAACAAAATATTGATTTGATTGATCTTTATCACATGTATCAGTATACAGTGAGAAGTATTGTTTCTTGCATGCTGTACAGACAAAGCATACCATTCATGGAGAAGGAAAGGAGACACTGCAGAATGCAGTAGGGTGTAGAGAAAGAGCAACTTAGTGCGAGGTAGATCCATTCAAAAGTAGGGAAGCAGCAGGGAAGAAGCTGTTCTTGAGTCAGTCGGTATGTGACCTCAGACTTTTGTAACTTTTTCTCAGAGAATGTCCAGGGTGCGTGGGGTCCTTAATTATACTGGCTGCGTTCCCGAGGCAGCGGGAAGTGTAGACAGAGTCAATGGATGGGAGGCCGGTTTGTGTGATGGATTGGGTTTTATTAATGACCCTTTGTAGATTTTTTTATGGTCTTATTCAGAGCAGGAGCCATACCAAGTGGTGATACAACCAGAAAGAATGCTTCCTGTGCTGCATCCGTAAAAGTTGGTGAGAATTGTAGTAGATATGCTGAATTTCTTTAGCTTTTGGTCTCTCTGCTCTGACCTCTGTGCTTTATGGCTACGAACTCTATCCCATTCTGTGGCAATTGAAGCTGGTCTGTTTGAAACATTAGTGTCACATTTGATTTCTGAGAAGCAGGTACATTTTTGTCTTTTAAAAAGCATTTAGATAGATACATGGGTACAGAGGGATGTGGGCCAAATGCGGACAATTGGGATTAACTTGGGGGTTTTAAAAAAAGAGCGGCATGGACAAGTTGGGCTGAAGGGCCTGTTTCTATGCTTTAAACCTCTACGACTCTAAGCCACATATTCATAGCATCACTACCATTGCCTATTTCCACCACTGTAAGTCAGGTTCCATTGTCTGACTTTGCACCTGTCTCTGCTCATCTGCTGCTGTAACTCTCATTCATGCCTTCATAATTTCTAGATTTGACTATTCCCATGCCCACCCTTGGCTGCTCTCCCATATTCCACCCTCTCTAAACTGGAGATCATTCAAGTCTCTTTGTCTTACCTTGCAGCAACTCCCATTCCTCTATCACCCCTTGCCCGCCTGTCCAAACAACATAAGAACACCACTTCAATGGGCAGACAATTCCAGAGATTCACCACCCTTTGAGTGAAGAAGTTCCTCCTCAACTCCGTTCTAAACTGACCCCCTCTTATTTTGAGGCTGTGCCCTGTAGTTTTGTTTTCCATTCTAAGCGGAAAGAATCTCTCTACCTCTACCCTATCCAGCCCCATCATTATCTTGTAAGTCTCTATAAGATTCCACCCTCCCAGCCTTCTAAACTCCAATGAGTGCAGGCCCAGTCTATTTAATCTCTCCTCATAAGCTAACCCCCTCATCTCCTGTATCAGCCTGGTGAACCTTCTCTGTACTCCCTCCAAGGCCAATATATCCTTTCGCAAATAAGGGGACCAAAACCACACACACTCTTTGGTTTTAACTTTAGTTTTAAAATTCTCCTCGTTGTTTTCAATTCCCAATGTGACCTTTCCCCTCTACATCTCTATAAGCCCCTTCGGTCCTACACCCTCCAAGACATCTTTCACTCAGGCCTCTTGCGGGCTGGTAAGTGGTAAGTAACATTCAAGCCACATCCTATGGATAAATAAACTGGCTTGCGAGCATAAATCTATCCCTCAATATCTCTCTACTTGACTGGATCTCATACCTTGTTATATAATGTTCCTGTGACAGGACTTGGATATTCTAACATGTTACAGGTGCTGTATAAATATGTTATTTTGGTTTTTCTCGGAAGAAGTGAGATTAATGGTTAGGTGGCAGGTACCAAATATAGGTTTGCCTTGAACCTCTGCTTCCCTTTTCTCTCATGGCAGCCAGCTCTCTTTTACTTAAACTCTCCTCCTCAGCAACCCTATTTGAACATCTTTTCCAACTTAGGCACACTCCAAGGCAGCAGAGGGAGGAGAAGAATGACCCATCACCTTGTCCTCCCACTGGCAATCGCCGTCATTCACTACCTCGCAGCCTGGTATCTGCTGAGAGATCAGAGGATCAGACTCTCCGGCATTGCCCGTGATTGGGGTTCTCCAGTCCTGCTGCTGTGAACAGAGACTTGGCTGAACGCCATTCTCACTGGCAGGGGTAGTGGGGTGTGCCGAGACCAAAGAATTCCTGCTAGGGAAATTACAGAACGAGCGAGGGGGGACACACAGAGCAGGAAGAGTCGGAAATGGAAGGTGAGAAGGGGAAGGAAGAAGCTGACTTTGGGTTTGGGTCAGGAGATGTCACACCTTGAGTGAAGAACGAGGCTGACTTATCCTTTTGGGATGACAACTCCTACATGGAGGAGGGTTTCACCCTGGTATCCCATTCCCCTTGGCACAACGGGATGCCATCTTGCTTTTTGCTGGTTCCCACCCAATTCCGATTAAAATTCAAAGTGGCAGCAGAGTACATAGGAAGCACATACGATCACACGGTGGATAACATGTTTCCGTGGCAAAATCCACTATCAGCTGACAATGCAGCAGGTATGAGCTATAGAAGAGTTACCTGGTAAACAGAGAGGCTCTTTATCACGATCACATCTTTTCATTATCATTAACATTAGACTCATTGAAACTGTCATAGAATCACTCCAGTGTGGAAATGGCCATTCGGCCCATTAAGTTTGCACTGACTCTCTGACAGAGTACTTTACCCAGGTTCTATCCCTGTAATCCCACATATATTTCCCATGGCTAATCCACCATCTGCACATCTTGGGACACTAAGGGTCAACGTAGCATGGCCAATCCACCTAACCTGCATATCTTGTAGGAGGAAACTGGAGCACCCGGAAGAAACCCATGCAGACATGGGGAGAAGGTGCAAACTTTACACTGACAGCAACCCAAGGCAGGAATTGAATCCAGATCCTTGGCACTATGAGACAACAGTGCTAACAACTGTGGCAACCAAAGGGAGTATAAAGGGATCTTTTCAAATTTAGATTTCACTTGCAAATATTGGTTTCATCTTATTCATGTGTACATCATTGTGAACTTACTGACACACCTCATGGTTGGCACGCCATTGATAGTTACGGGAGAGTTAGATTCTTTATTATGGAAGATACAGTGTTGTGTTTTTACATTCACTTTTTATTGAACATTTATGTTAGTGCCCACACTGTACTCACCATTACATGGGTACTGGCTGAACTTGCAGATTCAACTCTCTATTCTGCATTGTAAAAGACATTGGCCAAGATAATTCTCGATGAGGATAATTAAAAGTGAACTCAAAGCCCCACCAGGGATTCACCAGCCAACATTCTGGACAGACATGGACACTTTAGAGCCTCCCATTTTCTTACTGTCACATATTTAAGTGTTTGCAGATTTATTTAAGAGCTGATCACATGATATGATGTTGTACAAGCTGTTGTTTTAGTTTCAGTTTATTCTCTCTACAAATAAGAGGTCCTAGAATAAATCTGTTGTTGTTAGCTTGAATCTGCACGTGCAAATCATCTCTTTTTCCCTTTTTTAAAAACACATAACCCTTAACATCGTCAGGAAAAAGCAGTTACTTTGATAGACTGTTCCCAGCATTCCTCTGTAGCAGACCCAGGGCCTTCCCTCTTCACTTCCCCACACCCCCAGCTCCACCTTCTGATCACCTTTGGATTGCTCTCCCCAAGTCCCCAGCCCCAATCCACACCCACTTCTCATCATTGACACACCCCTCCCAGCCCTGATTCCCCATGGAAGCTGCACCCCTCCTGGTGTTCAATAAGGAAACTGTCGACAAGGGCTTGGGGAGAGGGTTGGGAGTGACGACATTAGGAATCATCTGTCCCCTAGCGGGGCAGGCTCACTGGCTGAATATTAAGTGCCCAAAGCAACCAATCAGGCACGTGGACCTTCCTGATCCATGGGTTATAATCACTATTGTTCTGAATAGCAGCAACCATTAGCTCAGCAGGGTGTTCCAGATTCCCCGGTTCCTCCATTCCTTGCCTCCCTGTCAGTGGCCTTCTATTTGGGTGTTTTCAGACTCATTTACTGCTTTCTTCCTTATGAGGAGCCTGGAGGTTGCTGAAGCATTAGTATCATTGCCCCCTCCCCCACCCCGAAGGCCCTTCCCTCCTGATCTGCTCTCTGATTCCGAGCTTCTCCCCTATCCAGGCCCTTGACGATGGTGTCTGTGGCCCAAATCTTCAGGGTCTTAGCTGGCATTTTTGAGCTTCCTGTTTAATGTAGTGCTCAACATCAGGCAGGGTTTCTTGCTGGGGGCGGAGGGGTGGGTGGGGGGGTGAGAGGCTCAAAGGAAGTCTGATTGCTTTTTTATTGGCAGGGGAAGGAGCTGGAGAAGGGGGTTGCCTTCGCTCCAGTAGAGACGGGCAATGTTGGAAATGCTCAGCCTTGAATGGCTCCATGTTCTGTGGGTTGACCACAGTGCTGTTAAGGGAGGAAATTACAGGATTTTGACCCAGCAACTGCAAAGGAATAACAATATATTTCCAAGTGAATGGTTTGGAAGGGAACTTGCAGGTGGATGTGAATGACCAAGTTGTGTGTAGTTGCCTGATGAAGCCAAGTTTGTAAAGTGCATCATTCTGAAAACTTAGCTTTCCATGGGTTTTCTGAATAGAGTACCAAAGCCCAAGATTTGCTAAAGATTTGTGAGAGAGTTGGCCCCACTGTGGCTAGGGTACCCAATTCTGGGTACCTGAAGCTAAGAGTGACGGGGAAGGATTATTGCGGGGGGAAGGCGAGTATGGAGACAGGGGGCAGGCTCCCTGATTTCTTTCCCTGTTCCTGCAGCAGGGCTGAGGTACAACTGCACAAAGCTAAACATCGCATGCTATCTGTAAATGAAAAGCGTGTCACGAGATTCTGTTGCTTAACTTATCACGAAGGTAGGATATCATTACAAAAAAATTTAATAAGATGATTATTCATGACATGCAAATATATTGTATGTAGGACTTGTCACAGGATAGCGTGAGGACCAACTTGGCACAAACACACTGTTAAGGGTTAACCAGACAATATACATTGAGTACTCAATCCTTCCAAGCTTTATTACTTGCACACAAGGAGAACAGATACAGTGAATCTCACTATGATATTTTTAACACAGTTCCGCAACATTGTGTCAGTTATTGCACGTTTTAGCCAATAAAAGAGAACATACCAATTAAAGCATCAATAGCCCTACAGATTGGTGTGCACTTTCAGCCAATAGGAATTAGTACCACTTCAATACTTCAGTTGCATCCTTATCGCCTGCACACACAGCTGTACAGAATCCTTGACGTTTTTAGTAGACAATGTCCAATAAACTTCCTGATTTCCTCCAAGCACATGGAGCATTCAGTGTTTTTTTTCCAAATACTCACTCATGCTTCAAACCAAACTCAGACCCTGTACCTGCTAACAGCCGGTTCCAACTTCCACAACTCCACTGAGTGGTTCCCTAACATTGCATTTTACATCTTCCCTCTGTCACTGAGCATTGGCCAATTTTCAGAATTAAAAACCTCAAATGAACATTCCAAACCTGAAACAGTCCATGTAAAGAAAATGCAGCAAAACCTGGACAGTATCAAAGCTTAGGCTGCAAGTGGTAGATAACATGCCACACAAATGCCAGGCAATGATCATCACCAATAAGAGAGCATATAACCATCTCCCCTTGACATTCAATAGCATGACCATCACTGAATCTCCCACTGTCAACATCCTGGGGGTTACCATTGATCAGAAAATGAAATGGACTAATCATATATATATATATAAACTAGAGTGGACAAAGCGGTCCACTTGATTGCTACCCCTTCTACAAACACTCACTCCCTCCACCACTGATAACCAGTAGCAGCCGTGTGTACCGCCTAGACGATGTATTGCAGCAACTCCCTGCATGGTAACAGCACTTTGGGCTGATTGACAGAAAGCAACCAGGATGCCAAATGAGGAACCGGGTGAAATTATCTTCCCGAGGGAAAGTAGTGAGTTTGTATTTCAGGGAGTCACTTCTGCCACCTTGAGGCAGTACATCAGTCATCCTGGGAATCATTTGGAGGATAGAATGTTGGACTGAAAAACCCTTGTGCCCACTTTACGATGGAAGTGTCTGGATATGCATCCCATTGAGCTTGCTTGACTTCTTTCTGAGCTTCCTTTGATTTGATTTATTATTGTCACATATATTGGGATACAGTGAGAAGTATTGTTTCACAAAGCATACCGTACATAGAGCAGGAAAGGAGAGAGTGCAGAATGTAGTGCTACAGTCATAGCCAGGGTGTAGAGAAAGATCAACTTAATACGAGGTAGGTCCATTCAAAAGCAGCAGGGATGAATTTTTTTTAAGTTGGTTGGTACGCAACCTCAGACTTCTGTATTTTTTTAAGTTGGTTGGAACGCGACCTCAGACTTTTGTATTTTTTCCCCCGATGGAAGAAAGTGGAAGAGAGTATATTCAGGGTGCATGGGTTCCTTAATTATGCTACTTTGGAAGTCTACACTTCCAAGGCAGCAGGAAGTGTAGACAGAGTCAATGGATGGGAGACTGGTTTGCATGATGGATTGGCTTCGTGCACAATGCTTTGTAGTTCCTTGCAGTCTTGAGCAGAGCAGGAGCCATACCAAGCTGTGATACAACCAGAAAGAACGCTTTCTATGGTGCATCTGTAAAAGTTGGTGAGAGTCGTACTGGACATGTCAAATTTCCTTGGCGTTGGTGGGCTTTCTTAACTGTAGTGTCGGCATGGGGGGGACCAGGACAGGTTGTTGGTGATCTCTTCGAACATTCAGAGGTTGGTTGATTGCTGTAGGGCTGCACTGCAAGGTGTGACATCTGCCAGCAGGCATTCCCATCATGGTTAGGTTGGGTTTGGATGTGTTGAATGGAGGTGGCTATCACAGGCTCAAAACTCTGAATACAACCTTGTATTGGGTTGGTGCAGGACAATGTTAGCAGGTTTCCCTGCACCAAACATTGGTAAATCCATCAGCATTCATCCGTGGTCCCATTGGAATATTCATCTGAGACCTCTGCAGTAGCCGTCTTAAACCCCAGTCAGCTAGAATCTGCACTATCCTTGTCTCTCTAATGGCCTCAACCCCATCACTGGCCGTGACGTTAGTAATGAACATTGGAATAGTGACCAGCATGGTCACCTTAATGGCAATTATAGGAAATGCATTTGTATCTGTTCCCCCTACACCATCTCTGATTAATCTCTTGTATGCTACCTTGACCTGCAAGTGAGTGATGCTATCGATTTGGATGATGTGACAGTGAGGGCTGTGCAGGCGGTGAGATTTATGTATAAGGCTTGTAACAATGGTAAGTACGTGAAGGTGCAATGGAGAATATGAATGTAAGTGTGAGTCCAGACTGGATACCACAAGAAACTACAAAGAATTGTGAATGAAACTTAGTCCATCAAGCAAACCAGCCTCCCATCCATTGAACTGTTTACACTTCTCGCTGACTCGGAAAAGCAGCCAGCATAATCAAGAACCCCATTCACCCCGGACATTCTCTCTTCCATCGGGAAAATGATACAAAAGTTTGAGGTCACTTAGCAACTGACTCAAAATCAGCTTCTTCCCTGCTGCCATCAGACTTTTCAATGACTCTACTTGGCAATAAGTTGATCTTTCTCTACACCCTAGCTATGACTGTAACACTACCTTCTGCACTCTCTCTGTACAGTGTGTTTTGTCTATATAGTGCACAAGAAACAATACTTTTCACTGTGTACCAATACATGTGACAATAATAGAACAAGTCTCTTACATTCTGTTCTTCTCTTGTTAGCCAATGTATACATTTGCATCATGTCTCTTTTTTAAATTCCTTTTTTGTTGCACCTTTTGAAGCCAAGGAATGATATTTGGTGGGACGAGTTGGCAAATATTCAGTCCTTTACTGTGTTCATCCTTTCTCTGCAGTTATAGTCTTTTTTTAAACGCTTCCCTGTAAACAATGAAGTCACCTGTATATATTAAAGTATTGTGTGATAATGTCATAAACATTCATTGCTATGTTCTAAATCTAAAACATATAATTCTTGTAATAGAATATGGTATTACACTTCATTACAAGAAGTGTCTCAGTGCCTAGTAATCGTCTTCAGAAGACCTGCTGCCTCCACTTCCTTGACACGCTGTTGTTTGTGGCAGGATTTGATCGAGGGCAGCACGGTGGCGTACTGTTTAGCACTGCTGCCTCACAACACCAGAGATGCTGGTTCGATTCCTGCCTTGGGTCACTGTCTGTGCGGAGTCTGCACATTCTCCCCATGTCTGCACAGGTTTCCTCCAAGTGCTCCAGTTTCTGCTGCAGTCCAAAGATGTGCAGGTTGACTGACCGTGCAAAATCGTTCATTGTCAGAGTAAAAGCAAGGGGTTAGAGGGACAGGGCCCCGGTGGGACTGTTGTTGGTGCAGACTCGACGGGCTGACACCTCCCACGTTTAAGGATCAAGAATAATGTTTTACTATAATAAGACCTATAACACTATTATAAGACCCTAGTCAGACCCTACTTGGAATACAGTGCTCTGTTCTGGTCACCTCATTACAGGAGGGATGTGGAAATTATTGAAAGGGTGCAGAGGAGATTTACAAGGATGTTACCTGGATTGGGTGGCTGCCTTATGAGGATAGGTTGAGGGAACTCGATTTTTTCTCCTTGGAGAGACGAAGGATGAGGGATAAACTGACAGAGGTATATAAGATGTTGGGAGGAATAGATCAGATGGATTCTCAGAGGCTTTTTCCCAGGGTTGAAATGGTCGCTACGAGAGGACACAGATTTAAGGTGCTGGAGGGCAGGTACAGAGGAGATGTCAGGGATATGTTTTTCACTCAGAGGGTGGTGGGTGAGTGGAATCGGCTGCCGTCGGTGGTGGTGGAGGCAAATTTGATAGCGTCTTTCCAGAGACTTCTGGATGACTACATGGGACTTAATAGGATTGAGAGTTATAGATAGGCCTAGTAGGTAGCGATATGATCGGCGCAACTTGTGGGCCGAAAAGCCTGTTTGTGCTGTAGTTTTTCTATGTTCTATCTATAATCTCTTTTTGCTGTCATAGTTCAGTTCTGAAACTCATGTGTTTTCTGGAAGCCTGGATCATAAGTTTTGCACCTTGATTTTGGCTGGGATAAGCATAATAGGCTTCACCAGGTATGATTCTAATGACCAACTAGGGAGCTTTTATCAAATAAAGTTTAATTAAGAATATAGTTGACATATATGGAAAGCAAATTAGCAATAACTATTATCAATTACAAACAAAATAACCATGATAATGGATAACCCTTAATAAATATATCTAAGGTGTTCTAATCAAACCAAAACCTTCCATAGGGGGAACACTTTGAACAGCAAAATCTAATGCTCACGTGATACTGGAATGAGTCCTTTGGTTGGAGAATTGAAAACCCTCAGTCTTGTAAGTTCTAGTAGTCCTCTTGACACACCCAGTGTAGCTTGAAGTCAGAACAGCTTCCCAAAACCTCAGGTAGACTCTGGTCAAGGCATCAACAGCAGATTCTCCCATTCAGGAATGCAAGGCTTTGTTTTCAGCAAACCAGCAAAATTTCCAAATAAAACAGGAAAGAGAGAGAGAGAAATACTTCTTTTCAGCTTGCTGTCCCTTCTAAAATGCAAACCAGCAGCTCAGAGCTGAAGATGAAAGACCAGAACTGCCAACCAATTTTCCTCCTAACAATGCAGAGTCAGAAATAATCCCACAGTAAAAATAAACAACCCTCCATTTAAGAAGCAATAAAGTAGCAATAATCTTTATTAATTACAAACAAAATTAAACCAACCACGATAATGTAACAAATATATGTAAGCTGTTCCAATGCTCCAGTACAGGATGGAAAAAACTGAAGAAAACCTCTCTTAAAGGTACAATAATGTCACACTGCCCATCATCATATGATCATTATTCTCCTTCATCAGTAACTGTTCAATATGTCATAGGGTGGGACTTGCCAGCTCTGAAACCAGAAAATCCTGTCTGAGGTCAACGACCTTTCCATAATCCGCATCTCGCCTGTTCTGATTGGCAGGTGGGATGATAAAAGTGTTTTGCAACTCAGAAAGAAACTCTTCAGTGAGAAAAAGTGAGGCAGGTTCTCGCTGAGCAATGCTACATCGCCTAACCTTAAAGAACTGACTTAACTGAGAGTCTCATCAATCCAGGAAGAGGTTCTCGGCTCAGTGAGAAGATTTATTCAAATCTTTAACTAGTTGCAATCCTCAGCCATAAATGTGGTTTACAGACTATTGCAGGATTTCCTATCAGTCCCTATTCATGATCAAACTATTGGATATATACATCCTATGGAACAGTAATGATCACCAGGAATGATAAGGCTTGAACACTGGAGCTTAGAAAACTGGCTGTGGTCTCTCTGTTTTCCAGCACTTGTTCCCTCCGGAATGGCGGACATGAAATACATCATCATCATGAGTTGAGAGTGTGTCGAACATCTTTTGGTAAAAGACAATTTAGAGAGCAGTGCCCATGTGTGAAATGGGTGTCATATCCTGTATATATGTAAGTAAGCCCACCCATCCCTCCCTTCTTCCCTGCAGGATGGAGTTACCACCCACTGATTTCAGGAAAACCAGGCTGGCGTATGGCTCGGGGTGGATTTTAAACAGACCTCATTCACCAAGGGATGGTTTAAAATGCACACAAGTGAGTGAAAATGGAGCCAGGTGGAGCAAGGCTATTATTTTCAGTCACACATTCAAAGAACATGAGCCACTTTTGGCCACTGTGTGAAGCTCTAATGCTGCCGTTACCTCCCCAGGCATCTTTAGCAACTTCGCTACCTTCCTCCCATCTGATCGTCACTCCTATTCCCAATCTCACCATTCCCAGTCTCTTCTATTCCAAGTCACTCCCATTCCCAAACTCCTTCATTCCCAATCTCCCGACATGGGCGGCACAGTGGTTAGCACTGCTGCCTCTCAGTGCCAGGGACCCGAGTTAAATTCTGGCCTCGAGTCACTGTGTGGAGTTTGCATGTTCTCCCCGTGTCTACGTGAGTTTCCTCCAGGTACTCCGGTTTCCTCCCACATTTCAAAGATGTGTAGATTAGCTGGATTGGCCATGTTAAATTGCCAGGGGGTCTAGCAGGGTAAATACATGGCGTAATGGTCATAGGGGCTGGGTGGGATTGTGGTTGGTGCAGACTTGATGGGCCAAATGGCCTCCTTCTGCACTGTAGGGATTCTATGATGATTTCTTGTCTACCTAATCCCAATGCCTCCTTTCTCAATCTCCTCTATTTCCAGTTTCTCCATTCTCGGTCTTGTCATTCCCAGTCTCCCCTCCTCATTGCTTAGCTGTCCACTGGCACTGTGCCATCCTGATCTTCCATGGTACTCCCACATTTTGCCAAGCATGTGCCAACTCAGCGGAAAGGAAGCCTTCATTATTTAAGCATAGCATCTAATCCTACACTGCTCCTTCTCCATGCGTTATGGGTCAAGTAGAGGATATGATGATGAAGATTTGAGCAATAGGCTGGGTATAAATCCCATGAGTAATCCCCATTTTTGGTATAGTTCCACAGATAAAGTCAAGCTTCCTCCCATGAAACAGAGAAAAACACTGCCCTGTTAATCTCAATAACATCCTGTGACACAGTGTGGCAAGATGCGTTTTTGTAAAATTCATAATTTTTTTCGTCTTTGTTTACAACTATCGACCAGTTTTTGCAAAGTCTCTTTAAGTAAAAGTATTTGTCAAACCCACAGCAGTACAGACAATGTAACCGAAAGCCAAAGAAAGCAAAATGCTGCGGATGGTGGAATCTCATTTTACTCAGATATAATTGGGGCTACTTCTTTTAAAAAAGATATTCCACTGCTGAGATGTGACATGGTTTCACTGAATACAATGCGTGTTTTAATCCAGAGATAAATCCTTTTCTTTTCTGGGTGTTTCGTCCTGCTAAATAAAAGTAACAACTTCAACTCGGCATAAAATCTGAGATCTCCCCAAGGGAGCAGCAGAAATATCGCATCGAGAGCAGTGTTCTGTACTTGTCCATTGTCTCGCAGGTATCTTGTTCTGCCTTCACGTGAAATATCTGAAGTTAACAGCGCTGTTAAGCTGTCACTCACCTTTCCTCATTTGTTTTTCGGTTTTTCTTGAATAAGCAGCTATTTGGGAGTGCCCTGCATTTTACAATAACTCAACACAGTATTGTTGTGGCCCAGACATATTACCAGCACCAGGTGATGGGGAATGGGAGCGAGATCCTGCTCCCTCTAGGGAGTGGGGAGGCCCCGAGGAATTGCCTTCATTTCCAGTAGGAAGGGATGACTGAGGAGGTGTGCAGTCCAACAATATGGCAGCTCAGATGGATGGGACTTTTATTGCTTTGAAGCACAGTGCAGAAAGAGGCCATTCGGTCCATCACGATTGCACTAACGGCAATCCACCCAGGCCCTATCCCCACTTATTTACCTTGCTAGTCTCCCTGACACGATTTAGCATGGCTGATCAACCTAATTCCCCCATCTTTGGGCAGTGGGAGGAAACCGGAGCACGCGGAGGAAACCCTCGCAGACACGTGCAAAGTTACCTAAGGCTGAAATTGACCCCGGGTCCCTGGCACTAAGAGGAAGTAGTGCTAACCACTGTGCCACCCTTAAAATTGACCGGGACTTCTGGAAATCCTCATCACTTCCGCACTCTATTTCTGTAGAGAGCTGTCAGGGAGCCTGAGTCCCAGGAGGGTGGCACAAGCATTCCATGGGATAACCATCCACTGTCCTCTTCCATCATTTACTTCCCCAGAGCCTTTGTTAGTTCTATACTCTCTAGGACAGATTGTGCCAGCTCACACTGAGCATGCTGCAGGATAAGACAGGCCTACTCCTTATGTACATTGGAGTATAGTCTTTTAAAAAGCATTTAGACAGTTACGTGGGTAAGATGAGGGATATGGGCCAAATGCAGGCAATTGGGATTAGCTTAGAGGTTTTAAAGAAAAAGGTGAGCATGGACAAGTTGGGCTGAAGGGCCTGTTTCCATACTGTAAACCTGAATGACTCTACGGGACTGGGTCATGTTATCTACGGTGTGGGATGAGCTGGTTGGAAACCAAGCTGAGTGGGCAGTTAATGTTTGGAGCGTAGAGCGAGTAGACTGAATAAATGTCTGTGTTCCCTGACGCCTGCCTGTAAAGCAGTTCTTGAGGAGATCACTTAGTACTAAGAGATTTAACTGGCCTGAAGCCCCTTAAGGGCAGTTACCATGACCACCTGCGTGTCTGTAATAGAAAATTCCCAAGTTAGAGCAACTGGGGAATCATTCTTTGGAAACACTCGGGTAAGACAATAAGGAGAATATAAAAGGGTCATCAGGATGGTTTCTGTTAACTATTCGATAGGAAGATAATTGAGAGATTTGCTACACGAAGAAAAAAATGCTGGAAAATCTCAACAGATCAATGCTTTGACAAAGGGTCATCTGGACTCGAAACGCCAGCTCTTTTCTCCCCTTACAGATGTTGCCAGACCTGCGGACATTTTCCAACATTTTCTCTTTTGGTTTCAGATTCCAGCATCTGCATGATTTGCTTTTATTGAGATATTTGCTCTGTTGGTTTATAACTGGTGAATAAGTGTTTATTTTTATAATCAAATGAGAGCAAGATCTGGACTGGACTGATTCAAGGTGATGGGATGGTGGGAACAAGTATGTTGATTGCTGAATTGTTGCAATGATAGAGATATCAGTGATAGTTCATTCGGAGAGTTCTTGCTGAGCCACTCTCCCTGACTTCTGATAATACGGACACTGTATGTCAGTGATGACCCTCCGAATCTCACTCTAGCTGCACTGTGTTTTGCTGCTGACGCTCCGAGTCTCTCTCCGGCTACACTGTATGTCGGTGCTGATTCTCGAATCTCACTCTGGCTGCACTGTGTGTCGGTGCTGACTCTCCGAATCTCACTCTGGCTGCACTGTGTGTCAGTGCTGACTCTCTGAATCTCACTCCAGCTGCACTGTGTGTCGGTGCTGACTCTCCAAGCCTCACTCTGGCTGCACTGTGTGTCGGTGCTGACTCTCCGATCTCGCTCTGGCTGCACTGTTGTCGGTGCTGACTCTCCGAATCTCACTCTGGCTGCACTGTGTGTCGGTGCTGACTCTCCGAGTCTCGCTCTGGCTGCACTGTGTGTCGGTGCTGACTCCCCAAGCCTCGCTCTGGCTGCACTGTGTGTCGGTGCTGACTCTCCGAATCTCGCTCTGGCTGCACTGTATGTTGGTGCTGATTCTCCGAGCTTCGCTCTGGCTGCACTGTGTGTCGGTGCTGACTCTCCGAATCTCACTCAGCTGCACTGTGTGTCGGTGCTGACTCTCCGAATCTCACTCAGCTGCACTGTGTGTCCATGCTGATTCTCCGAGCCTCGCTCTGGCTGCACTGTGTGTCGGTGCTGACTCTCCGAATCTCACTCAGCTGCACTGTGTGTCGGTGCTGATTCTCCGAGCCTCGCTCTCGCTGCACTGTGTGTCGGTGCTGGCTCTCCGAATCTCACTCTGGCTGCACTGTGTGTCGGTGCTGACTCTCCGAGTCTCGCTCTGGCTGCACTGTGTGTCGGTGCTGACTCTCCGAGTCTCGCTCTGGCTGCACTGTGTGTCGGTGCTGATTCTCCGAGCCTCGCTCTGGCTGCACTGTGTGTCGGTGCTGACTCTCCGAATCTCGCTCTGGCTGCACTGTGTGTCGGTGCTGACTCTCCGAGTCTCGCTCTGGCTGCACTGTGTGTCGGTGCTGACTCTCCGAATCTCGCTCTGGCTGCACTGTGTGTCGGTGCTGATTCTCCGAGCCTCGCTCTGGCTGCACTGTGTGTCGGTGCTGACTCTCCGAATCTCGCTCTGGCTGCACTGTGTGTCGGTGCTGATTCTCCGAGCCTCGCTCTGGCTGCACTGTGTGTCGGTGCTGACTCTCCGAGTCTCGCTCTGGCTGCACTGTGTGTCGGTGCTGACTCTCCGAGTCTCACTCTGGCTGCACTGTGTGTCAGTGCTGATTCTCCGAGCCTCGCTCTGGCTGCACTGTGTGTCGGTGCTGACTCTCCGAATCTCGCTCTGGCTGCACTGTGTGTCAGTGCTGATTCTCCGAGCCTCGCTCTGGCTGCACTGTGTGTCGGTGCTGACTCTCCGAATCTCACTCTGGCTGCACTGTGTGTCGGTGCTGACTCTCCGAATCTCTCTCCGGCTGCACTGTGTGTCGGTGCTGACTCTCCGAGTCTCTCTCTGGCTGCACTGTGTGTCGGTGCTGACTCTCCGAATCTCGCTCTGGCTGCACTGTGTGTCGGTGCTGACTCTCCGAATCTCGCTCTGGCTGCACTGTGTGTCGGTGCTGACTCTCCGAATCTCACTCTGGCTGCACTGTGTGTCGGTGCTGACTCTCCGAGTCTCTCTCTGGCTGCACTCTGTGTCGGTGCTGACTCTCCGAGTCTCGCTCTGGCTGCACTGTGTGTCAGTGCTGACTCTCCGAATCTCACTCCAGCTGCACTGTGTGTCGGTGCTGACTCTCCGAATCTCACTCTGGCTGCACTGTGTGTCGGTGCTGACTCTCCGAGTCTCTCTCTGGCTGCACTGTGTGTCGGTGCTGACTCTCCGAATCTCACTCTGGCTGCACTGTGTGTCGGTGCTGACTCTCCGAGTCTCTCTCCGGCTGCACTGTGTGTCGGTGCTGACTCTCCGAGTCTCTCTCCGGCTGCACTCTGTGTCGGTGCTGACTCTCCGAGTCTCCTCTGGCTGCACTCTGTGTCGGTGCTGACTCTCCGAGTCTCGCTCTGGCTGCACTGTGTGTCAGGCTGACTCTCCGAATCTCACTCCAGCTGCACTGTGTGTCGGTGCTGACTCTCCGAATCTCACTCTGGCTGCACTGTGTGTCGGTGCTGACTCTCCGAGTCTCTCTCTGCTGCACTGTGTGTCGTGCTGACTCTCCGAATCTCACTCTGCCCACCACCCCGCTGCACTGTGTGTCTGACTCTCCGAGTCTCACTGCGGCTGCACTGTGTGTCGGTGCTGACTCTCCGAGTCTCACTGCGGCTGCACTGTGTGTCGGTGCTGACTCTCCGAGTCTCACTGCGGCTGCACTGTGTGTCGGTGCTGACTCTCCGAGTCTCGCTCTGGTTGTATGGTTCACTTAGCAGGATGAGCTTGCAATAGACAGTTTTGGTATCAGCCGGAAGGCTGTATTGCAAAGCTCCTCCAAGCATTGCAAGTGTTTGTTCAGCTTGCCATATGTCTTTGAATCCCTACAGTACAGAAGTAGGCCTTTTGGCCCTTCAAGTCTGTACTGAGCACAATCCCATCCAAGTGCTATCTCATTTACCCTGCTAATTCCCCCTGATACTAAGGGTCAATTTAGCATTGCCAGTCAGCTAACCTGCACGTGTGGGAGGAAACCAGAGCACCTTCTGGGAAACCCATGCAGACATGGGGAGAATGTGCAAACTCCACACAGACAGTGACCTGAGGCCGGAGTTGAACCTGGGTCCCTAGTGTTGTTGTGCAGCAGTGCTTACCCACTGCGCTGCTCTGTCTGCTCAATGCCGTTCCTGATGATGGCATGCCTCTCATTGTATACCAGCCTGTAGCTGTTTCCATACCTCTGACGGGAACCAGGAACCAGGGCCAAAATAGGGGGTGGGGGGGTATCCCTCTCGCCCAGTAACTAACAAGTGGGAACAAAGATCACCAAGGAAGGCTGGTGAAAACAAATGGACAACCCCGAATTGTATGCTGCTGAACAGGGTGTGAGGGAGTGGAATCCTTCCCTCTTGATTAAGCTGCTGGGTTGGCGAATGGGGAACGTGCAACATAACATGAGCACAGTCTATCAGAGCTGTGACCCTGAGCAAGCCTGCTGTGCAACTGTAAGTGGTAAGAAGTCTCACGACACCAGGTTAAAGTCCAGCAGGTTTATTTGGTAGTCAATGCTGCTAGCTTAAGGAACGCTGCTCCTTCATCCGGTGGGTCTACACCACTCACCTGACGAAGGAGCAGCACTCCGAAAGCTAGCGGCGTTTACCACCAAATAAACCTGTTGGACTTTAACCTGGTGTTGTGAGATTTCTTACTATGTTTACCCCAGTCCAATGCCAGCATTTCCATAGTGTGCAATTGAAACCCAGTGCTACCTCAGCGCCTGCTTTATTTCCCATGTGGATCAGGAGCTACAGTTACTTCCCTGGTCCTACAAACTGGGAGATGTCACTCATTAGGTGCAGCAGCCTGGAAAGTGCCTCTAACAGCTAAGGGTTATGGTGATTGTGACAGCAGTTCTACCCATTCCCTGGTGTTAGTTTAAATCAGCTGGTGGATTCACTGGGTGACAGCACCTTTGAGATTTTCATGTTGGAAATTTCCTCTCCGAAAGCCTGTGATGGGTACGGCAACACTCTCCTTCCCGGTGTGCTGTGAGCTGCATCTCCTCCTTTCTGTCTCCCTTCCCATCCCAGTCCTGATGCCGCTCACACTAGACTACCCATGGCCTCGGCATCACTGCTTGGAAAGCACACTGACAAAATCTTCCTCGCAGCATTCAGAATTCAGTTTTCACAGCAAAATAACAACACACCTTTCGCACTGTGGAAGGAAATCGGAGCACCCGGAGGAAAGTCATGCAGATACGGGGAGAATGTGCAAATTCCACGCAGTGACTCAAGGCAGGAATTGAACTTGGGTCCCTGGCTCTGGGAGACAGCAATGTTAACCACTGTGCCACCGTCCCACCCAATAAAGTTTATTTATCGATGTCAGAAGTAGGCTTACACTAACACTGAAGTAATGAAGTTACTGTGAAAATCCCCTGGTGGCTACACTCTGGTGCCTGTTCGGGTACACTGAGGGAGAATTTAGCTCGACCGATGCACCCTAATTAACATGTCCAAAAACTGCCAGCAGTGTCTGGTTACCAATCTAACCAATAGCTTCAGTTGACAAGCTAGTGACAATTATATTCATTGGATATGAGTATAATTATAAAAAACATTTATAACTTTAAATAACATAAATGGATGTTAGGGGACTTGGGGAAATAGACTGTGATATCTTGAAGAGTGTTTATATAACAGAGAAAGAGGTGCTGGAAATCTTAAAGCATATCAAGATAGATAAATCCCTGGGACCTGATGAAATGTGGGAGACTAGGAAGGAAATTGCATGTCCCCTAGCAAAGATATTTGAATTATTGATAGTCATAGATAAGGTGCCTAAAGATTGGAGGGTGGCAAATGTTATGCTTTTGTTTAAAAAGGGAAAAGCCTGAGAACTACAAGCCAATGAGCCTCACATCTGTAGTTGTGGAAAATATTTTGAGGGACAGGATCTACAGGCATTTAGAGACACAAGGACTGATGAGAGACAATCAGCATGGCTTTGTCAGCGGAAAATCATGCCTCACAAATTTGATTGAGTTTTTTGAAGGAGTAACCAAGAAGGTAGATGAAGGCAGTGCTGCTGACATTGTCTACATGGATTTTAGCAAGGCCTTTGATAAGGTACCGCATGGTGGGTTATTGCATAAAGTTAAATCTCACAGGTGTCCAGGGTGAGGTGTCTAAATGGATACAAAATTAGCTTGATGACAGAAGCTAGAGGGTGGTTTTAGAGAGTTGTTTTTCAGACTGAACCAGCAGTGACCAATGATGTGCCTCAGGGATCGGTGCTGAGTCCACTCTTATGTGTATTTACATTCATGATTTAGATGAGAACGTAGGAAGCTTGGTTAGTAAGTTTGCAGATGATATCAAGTGGATAGTGAAGAAGGTTATCTCAGATCGCAATGGGATCTTGATCAATTGTCCAGTAGGCTAATAAATGGCAGATGGAGTCTAACTTAGGTAAATGTGAGGTGACGCATTTTGATAGGGTGAACCAGGGCAGGACTTACTCAGTTAATAGTAGGATGTTGGGACAGTTACAGAACAGAGAGATCTAGGGGTACATGTTCATAGCTCCTTGAAAGTGGAGTCACAGGTGGACAGAGTGGTGAAGAAGGCATTCAGCATGCTTGGTTTCATTGGTCAGAACATTGAATGCAGGAGTTAGGACATCTTGAAGTTGTACAAAACATTGGTAAGGCCGCACTTGTACAGTTTTGCTCACTCTATTATCGAAAATATATTACTAAACTAGAAACAGTGCAGAAGATTTACTTGAATGCTATCAGGACTTGATGGATTGAGTTACAAGGAGAGGCTGGATAGACTGCGACCTTTTTCTCTGGAGCGCAGGAGGCTGAGGGGTGACCTTGTAGAGGTCTTTAAAATAATGAGGGGCACAGATCAGGTAGATCTATATCAATATCTTTTCCTGAAGATAGCGGAGTGTAAAACTAGAGAGCATAGTTTTAAGGTAAAAGGGAAGAGATAGAAAAGTGTTCAGAGGGCAACTATTTCATACAGAGGGTGGTGAGGGTCTGGAATGGGCTGCCAGAGGCAATACTATTTTGTTTTTTAAGAAGCATTTAGACAGTTACATGAGTAAGATACAGAATATGGACCAAATGTGGGGTTTTGAAGAAAAGGGTGGCATGGACAAGTTGGGCCAAAGGGCCTGTTTCCATGCTGTAAACCTTTATGACTCTATAACACTGTTGCAGCACCACAATTTAGAATCATAGAATTCCTATAGTGCAAGAGGAGGCTATTCGGCACATTGAAATTGCATTGACAACAATCCCACCCAAGCCCTATCCCCCTGTAATCCCATGTATTTATCCTGCTAGTCCCCCTGACACCAAGGAGCAATTGAGCAAGGCCAATTCACCTAGTCCACACATCTGTGGAGTGTGGGAGGAAACGGGAGCACGCGGAGGAAACCCACACAGACACGAGGAGAATGTGCAAACTCCACGTAGACAGCGGCCCAAGCCGGGAATCAAACCCGGCTCCCTGGCGCTGTGAGGCATTAGTGCTAACCACTGTGCCACCGAGCTGGGTTGCTGTGCAATTTTTTTTCACATGATGATACTGGTGTGCGGCCATTTTAATAGTTGACTCACAGGGTAGAGCTTGACAGCCTCGCTCATCCCGAGACCATAAAATCTTGCCCGAGGTCTTTCCATGGTCTGCCCCTCACTCGCTCCGATTTCTGTGATGGGTGGGGTGGTAAAATTCCAGCCATGGTTTTAAGTATTAAATATGGTGGGGCATTGCACTTGTAGCACTTAATAATTGGGCGTGCTGCTGTCAAATCTCTATGGCAGAGTTTCTCACTTTCGAATTAGTCTTCAGCAGTTGGTCAGCAAAAGATATTCGTGAGTGAGAAGATGGCAGGAGAACATCACAGCAATGTAGAATGTTGCTCATAATCCCAATGACAACCATTAGTGCATGCTAAAATTCCAACAAGCCATCTTGGTGTAGTGGGTAATTTTGGCATTGGGCAATAGTATAAACTTGGTCCTATCACTTTAGCTGCCTATTTTATATGTCTCTGGATTTCCATTTCTATTCCCTCCAATGGAGAGACATATGACATATGACAACATCAATATTATCCACTTTACAGCACCACCCAGAGTGGAAAGTCACGCGACAGAGTCTCTTTTACCTCTACAGAATAACAGCGAGGCCTCGCTGTTCTAACAAAAGACAAACAACTGCCAAGCTCAGAATCACGGATGACAAATCAACTTTTACAGATGCACTATAAAAAGCATTCTTTCTGGTTGTATCACAGTTTGGTGTGGCTCCTGCTCTGCCCAAGACCGCAAGGAACTACAAAAGGTAAAAGCAAAATACTGCAAATGCTGGAATCTGAAACAAAAGCAGAAACTGCTGGAAAATCTCAGCAGGTCTGACAGCATCTGAGAAAAGAGTCTGGATGACCCTTCATCAGAACTAGGAGCAAAGAAAATCAGAGATTTATGCTAATGAGGGTGGGGAGAGAGGGGATGGGTGAGGAGGGTGCAGTAATAGAATAGAGGAAATGTGAATGAGAATGAAGAAGGATGAGAGAGGTGCTAAGAGTGTGCATTAAGTGTTCAGAAACTACAAAGTGTTGTGAATGAAGCCCAGTCCATCACACAAACCAGCCTCCCATTCATTCATACACTCTGTATACACTTCCCACAGACTTGGTGAAGCAGCCGGCATAATTAAGGTCCCCACACACCCCGGACATTCTCTCTTCCACCTTTTTCAATCGGCAGAAGGATGCAAAAGTCTGACGTTATGTCCCAACTGACTCAAGAACAGCTTCTTTCCTGCTGCCATCAGACTTTTGAATGGACCTACCTCACATTAAGTTGATCTTTCTCTACACCCTAGCTATAACTGCAACATTTATGTGGAAAAGTGTGAGGTAATGTACTTTGGCAGGGACAATAAATGTGTAGAGTATAGGGCTAATGGTAGGGCTCTTAATAGTGTTGAGGAACAGAAGGATCTTGGTGTATGTGTCAATAGATCCCTGAAAGTAGGCAGTCAAGTGGATAAAGTTGTTAAGAAGGCATATGGAGTCTTAGCTTTTATTGGTAGGGGGATTGAATTTCGGAGCCGCAACGTCATGTTGCAACTGTACAAACTCTAGTGCGGCCGCACTTGGAGTATTGTGTGCAGTTCTGGTCCCCACATTATAAGAAAGATGTGGAGGCATTGGAGAGGGTACAGAGGAGGTTTACCAGGATGTTGCCTGGTATGGAGGGCAGGTCCTATGAAGAGAGGTTGAAGGATTTGAGGTTGTTTTCGTTAGAAAGGAGGCGGCTAAGAGGGGATCTTATTGAAACATATAAGATGATTAGAGGTTTAGATAGGGTGGACAGTGATAGCCTTTTTCCTAGGATGGAGAAAGCTAGCACGAGGGGACACAGCTTTAAATTAAGGGGTATGAGTTATAGGACGGATATCAGAGGTAGGTTCTTTACTCAAAGAGTGATTAGGGAATGGAATGCCCTGCCTGCAGCTGTCGTAGATGCGCCAAGTTTGGTGGCGTTTAAGAGGTTAATTGATAAGTATATGAAAGAGAAGGGAATGGTTTAGTTTGGAGGGGTATTGCTTTTTATTTTGGTCGGCACAACATCGAAGGCCAAAGGGCCTGTTCTGTGCTGTAATGTTCTATGTTCTATGTTCTATTACATTCTGCACTCTGTCCTTTTCCTTCTCTCCTATGTACTCTACGAACAGTATGTTTTGTCTGTATAGCTTGCAAGAAAGCCGGCACTTTGGCACAGCACTGCTGCCTTACAGCGCTGGTGACCCCAATTCAATTCCAGCCTTTGGTCACTGTATGGAGTTTGCACATTCTCCCCATGTCTGCGTGGGTTTCCTTCGGGTGCTCCAATTTCCTCCCACAGTCCAAAGATGTGTGAGATAGGTTGACTAGCCGCGATAAATTGACCCTAGTGTCAGGGGGATTAGCAGGGGAAATAGTGGGGTTACAATAATAGGGAGTGGGTGGGATTATGGTTGGTGCAGGCTCGATGGGCTGAGTGGCCCCCTTCTGTATTGTCGGACTCTAAGAAACAATACTTTCACTATATCCCAATACATGTGACAAATCAACTCAAAAACAGGAAAAGGGAATTTTTCAGCCAATAGTTGATGAGATCTTGTACACTTGTGGAATCCATCGGTTTTCCTCTTGTGTCCTCAAAATATATATAAAACATTAATTTACCAGGGAATAGATTGCCTGCTTCTCGATACTGAAATGAGTGTGTTTAAAGGATGGTTGTCAATCAATTATTTTTCCCCCAGTTGCTGTCCATTTTCACCCTCTCCCACAACGCAGACATTCACACCATTCAATCCAAGCTGGCTTCAACTTACACAAAATTAGACGCAGAAATGTTTCAAATGTCTCAACTACAGAACAAGAGGTGCACCTCAACCAATACAACTCACTGTGACACTGCACCCTTATACGTATAAAGAAAATATTTAAAAATAGAATGTATCCTTACAGGGCAGAGGAGGCCATTTGGCCCATCCAGCCTGGACTGACAGCAATCCCACCAAGCCTTATCCTCCTAACCCCACTTACTTCCCCTGCTAATCCCTCTGATGCTAAGAGACAATTTAGTATAGCTGACCCACCGAATTCGCACATCTTAGGTGGAAACCAGAGCACTCGGAAGAAATCCACGCAGACACGGAGAGAACATGCAGACTCTGTACAGACAGAGGCCGGAATTGGACCCAGGTTCCCTGCACTGTGAGGCAGCAGCGCTAACCCAATGTGCCACCGTGCATGCCCAAGTAAGTTGAAATTAATGCACTGAGATGCTGAAGTTTCACAGCAATGTCTACACAGCACCCAGCATAGCAGCAGACCAAGGACTGAGCTGCTGACGAGTCGAACGTGTACCTGTTTGGTATCAAACTGCATTCTCCCCATCCTTTTAAATTTGGATGACCATTGCTTTATATTCATACCAGGGATACAAGTGGAATTATTTAAACTGTGGTGCTGCACTTGGGAAAATCAGGTTTCATCATTTCACATCACCAGAGTGATCAGTGATTCCTGCACAATCTCCAACTGATGCAAATCTCAAGAGCAACTAAACCGCAGAGTGTCTAGTTTTGGATTAACTATAAATACTCCCTTCTAACACCATACCGGCTGCCACACTATCAACTATATCCAATACCTAATTCGGCTCATGGGCTGGTCAAGATATTTATGTGCGGAACAGGTTTTGCATATTAAAATACCGCCTGGCTCATTTACATAGCACAGGTTGTCACCTAGAAATACCTTTTTTTTCCACCACCGCCCCCCCCCCCCCCCACTTTAAAATAAAGATCGAATCAAGAAGCGAGCGGCTTACCTCCAGAAATGTTGTCTCTCGTTCTCTGGCTTTGCAGTTTTATGTTCAATAGTGTGATGTGCTCACTGGCTTTTCCACTTCGATCTCCCCAGCTGAAAATGAAAACAATTAAATTTTGTGTAAGGTATTTATTGTCTGGGAGTTGGGCCCTGGGGCTGCACTGATGGAGTTGATATTCTCTTTTCCCTAAATGGTATAGTCATGTGCTTTGTGCCTGGAAGCTATTTCTCTTTTCAGTCACAAGAACCTTTATAAATACAGCGTTCACTCTTTTGATGTAGTTATTAGCACAAGGCATGGACCGCACTTTCCTCATTTTGTTTGAAAAAGCAATGTCAAACTTGCATGGGAACTACTTTGCTGCTTTTTCTTTGCCCCCCCCCCCCCCCCTTTCCTTTAAAAAACCCGGCTGTGGCGCAAAAGAACAGGGAGAAAATGTATAATCCTCAGGACAAAATTGCAGACTTTTGCAATGCGTGGGGGGGCTGCATATTCTTTCATTGTCCGTCCCCGCCGTTTCTTCAATGTTGAAATTAAGGGAAAAAAATGTCCCACCAGGTTAAAAAAAAATGCCTCGATTATCAACCTGTTTTATTGCAATTACTCGGCTGCGTTCATATACATGGCGTTTTCAGTGCCTCTCTGAGTAATACGATTGTTTGGTAGAGAGGCATTAAAAGTTTTCAATGTGTAGCCAACAGTATTTATTTGTAGAACTTGACCAAAGCAGCCCCAAGTTTAGAGAAATTATGGCATTTGCCAGGTTTATTCAGAGTACTGGAACCCATTGTATGAGGAAAATGGCTTGTTAAGTAGTGGTCAAATCATTTCTTTTATAGAATATTTCTTTTAGTCCATTTATTCTTCTAACAAATTTTGCAAGTGCGGCGCAACACAATCGGTGACAGCGACCTGTCATACTGATTAGAATTGAATTACTGGCATCTTATTTATTAGTCTAAGTGGCGCAGTGGTTAGCGCTGCTGCCTCGCAGCGCCAGGGATCCAGGTTCGATTCCGGCCCCGGTCACTGTCTGTGTGGAGTTTGCTCATTTTCCCCGTGTCTGCGTGGGTTTCCTCCGGATGCCCCCTCCCACACTCCAAAGATGTGCAGGTTAAGTTGATTTGCCATGTTGAATTGCCCCTTAGGCTGGACCTTTGCTGCCTTGTTCGCCCCGGAATCAGGGCGGGCAAGGGTCACAGAACGGAAATTTGCATTGGCCTCGGGTGGGATTTTACAATCTTGCCCAAGTGAGGTGGTAAAATTTCACCTTTAGTGTTCAAAGTATATGCTGGTTAGGGTGCATTGGCCATGCTAAATTCTCCCTCAGTGCACCTGAACAGATGCCAGAGTGTGGCAACTGGGTGGATTTTCACAGCAACTTCATTGCAGTGTGAATGTATGCCTATTTGTGACACTAACAAAGAAATTTTCTTTTACTTCACTTTAAAGGTGTGTAGGTTAAGTGAATTAGTGGAGTTATCTGGGCAGGATTTCCCCTTAGTGTCAGGGAGGATACAAGGTAGAGCCTGGTGGAATTGTTGTTGTACACATTGGATGGACCAAATGGCCTCCTTCTGTACCGTAGGGATTCTATGATTCTAGAGACTCTTAAATATAAGAAGGACTTCATCCAAAAGAACACAAGCCTAAATAATGGGCAGTGCCTATCAGTGTTCATATGTCAAATAAGGGCTACATTCAAACTGGTTTTGCAAAAATGTTGTTTTGAGGTGGCTTTTATTCACATGGTTATAAAGTCATTATTAACAATCCCTGTATTTTAATTAATCACAAAGAGACAGCTCAGGAAAGAAAAAGCTCAATTGACTTTTACATTATTTTTGACTTATTACTTGGACTCCAAAATATACAGCACCGATTTAAAAATCAGTCTGGTGCTATAACCCCGGATTGATTGTGGCTATAAATTTCTTTTTTGTTCAGTTCATTGAGCAGGAACTGGGAGACTTACCCAAATGTCTGGCTTCCCCAGCAACCCATAAGGTTTAGGTGGGCCTGAACGGAAGGTAAAGAAGGTCGAGCCCTCCGACTTTTAAGTTCGGCACACAGTGAGCTGCGAGTGCACTAAGTCCACAGGCGGTGTGTATCCAGCCCGGCCTTGCGAACCGTTGAGTGGCTTGCCGCTCAAGGGCCTCCAGGCAGCTCAGGGTGCTGAGCTTTTCCTCCAGTCCACTGCAAGGCTTCTTGAGGGCTCATCACAAAATGTCAGGGTCCATGTGGTCTTCATGAAGGTTTTCAGATACAATCAGACCCCTTGTCATGTGCATGACTGTAAATCAGCCCTGACAGCCTTCTCCACCGTTCCAACCATCTGTACCAAATTTGTCAGCAGGCGGAATTGTGAAGGGGGGGGAAAGTGGGATGGAAAATTTGCTATTTATTTAAGTTCATTATGTGCTTTTTTTTTCCCTGTTGCAGCCAATGACCTGAACACGTAATCTACATTTTCACCAATAAAGTTTTTTTTCTCTAAAATATTCAAATTCAATTCACATCTGTCTGCCTTGAACCGAATTTAAAAAACCCTTGAGCATTAAGCGCAGGGAAATCAAATGTTCCTTGTCAGTGGCACCAGCTGTCATTTAACAAGGTACACGGGATTTACTCTCTCAGATCCGAACCCAAGAAAAAGGAAGTCAAACTGGCAAACGGCTGCGCAGTGAGGACTAGCAATTCTGCCTCTAATTGTCTCTTTCCCAATAACAAACCGCAATAGGCTGGTTTTTAAAAGGTTCAGCTAGCTCTAGGTACAGTCGATTGCATCTATTCATAATGAAGCCTTCCTTCATTAGGCAAATATTACAATACCATTGCCTTTTGTATCACTGCTTAATAGCTGAGCAAAAGCAGATGATTGTATGTCTAGATTTAGAGGAGCCATGGATAGATTTTATTTGTAGCGAAGGGGTTGCCTCTTGCCTTTGATTTTCTCGATATTGATTGCAGGTGGGCGAAGGAGTGAAAGGACTCTTTGGGAGTCTTTGCTTGAATGGGAATTTGTTTTCCTTGATCCTTCCTCCAAAACCCATTGCCGGCCAACAAGGGCAAGGGGGCATGAAATGAACTCTGAGTAACCATAGAATCTCTACAGTTGTAGAAGGAGGCTGTTTGGCCCATCGGGTCTGCACCACTCCACTGCCCAGCCCCATACTTTTACTATGCCAAACCTACGGGATTTTTGGACACAAAGGGTGGGATTTCCCGGCCTTGCTTGCCCCGCGCTGGAAAATCTTTAGGGAAGGAAATCTGCTGTCCTTAACCAGTCTGGCCTCCATGTGACTCCAGCGCCACAGCAATGTGGTTGACTCTCAACTGCTCTCTGAAATGGCAATTGCAAGCCACTCAGTTCAGGGGCGACTAGGGTGGACAATGTTTAACTCAATGATGCCCATGTCCCGTGAATGAATAAAAGAAATCCCACCCATGGTCAGTGGACTTTTGCATGTCCTGCCTGCTTTGATTCTTGTGGTGGGCAGGGTGGGAGATTTCTGGCCACAGGGGCAATTTAATATGGTACTTAACCTGCACATTTTTGGACACTAAGGGACAATGGCCTATATTTGGCTCCAGAGCCACCGCAATGTGTGGTTGACTCTCAACTGCCCTCCAAGGGCAACTAGGGATGAGCAATAAATGCTGGCCAGCCAGCGATGCCCATGTCCCATGAATGAATTAAAAATATTACTATGTCCAATCCACCTAACCTAGACATCTTTGGACACTAAGGAACAGTTTAGCAATTAATCCTCATTTATGCTGCGAATTCCCCCTGACACTAGGGTCAATTTAGCATGGTCAATCAACCTAGCCAGCACATCTTTGGAGTGTGGGAGGAAACTGGAGCAGCCGGAGGAAACCCATGCAGACATGGGGAGAATGTGCAAACTCCACACAAACCTGAGGTCAAAATTGAAGCGGGGTCCCTGACGCTGTGAGGCAGCAGTGCTAACCACTGTGCCACTCGAAGGTATTATAAAAAATACCATATTTGGAAGACTTAGCTGTCTCAATTCATAGAACATAGAACATAGAACAATACAGCACAGAACAGGCCCTTCGGCCTTCGATGTTGTGCCGACCAAAATAAAAAGCAATGCCCCTCCAAACTAAACCATTCCCTTCTCTTCCATATACTTATCAACTAACCTCTTAAACGCCACCAAACTTGGCGCATCTACAACAGCTGCAGGCAGGGCATTCCACTCCCCAATCACTCTTTGAGTAAAGAACCTACCTCTGATATCCGTCCTATAACTCATACCCCTTAATTTAAAGCTGTGTCCCCTCGTGCTAGCTTTCTCCATCCTAGGAAAAAGGCTATCACTGTCCACCCTATCTAAACCTCTAATCATCTTATATGCTTCAATAAGATCCCCTCTTAGCCGCCTCCTTTCTAACGAAAACAACCTCAAATCCTTCAACCTCTCTTCATAGGACCTGCCCTCCATACCAGGCAACATCCTAGTAAACCTCCTCTGTACCCTCTCCAATGCCTCCACATCTTTCTTATAATGTGGCGACCAGAACTGCACACAATACTCCAAGTGCGGCCGCACTAGAGTTTTGTACAGTTGCAACATGATGCTGCGGCTCCTAAATTCAATCCCCCTACCAATAAAAGCTAAGACTCCATATGCCTTCTTAACAACTTTATCCACTTGACTGCCTACTTTCAGGGATCTATTGACACATACACCAAGATCCTTCTGTTCCTCAACACTATTAAGAGCCCTACCATTAGCCCTATACTCTACACATTTATTGTTCCTGCCAAAGTGCATTACCTCACACTTTTCCACATCATCTTTTGGGGATCTGTTTATCTGTTTAAAAATCACCTGGAGCGTAATGTGGGATATTGATTCACAATCACCCTGCTTTGTAATATTTGCATCCTTTCATTTTAGCCGTTCCTTGTTACATGGCAACCACAGTGCTGGGCGATGTCTCTTTAAATCCACCATCATTTTGGAATTTGGTGAATGGTTTTACAGTCAGACGCCTTTCCTGCCGCCAACTCTCCCTATTTAAAACTTTCTGTTTAAAAGAATTAGGAACAGGAGTCATTCAGCCCTTCAAACTTGTTCTACCCTCTAATAAGATCATGCTGATCCAACACTCACTGAGTCCACTTTCCTGCTTTCTCTCTGGAATTTATTAGGATGGAGACTGGCTCCGGTGCACACTGGCTTCCGACGCCAGGGTTCGGGTTATCTGACCAATATGGACTTGAACCCTCAGATAGTAACAAATTACTGCGGATGTTGGAATCCAGACCAAAATCTGGAAAATCTCAAGTGGATCTGTCAACATTTGTAGAGAGAGAGTAGAGCCAACAGCCAAAAACATGCTAACCCACACACCACGTGAATCGAAACTGAAAATTCGACAGAAAAGTCCATTGAGGTTGGGCAGGAATTTCTGGTCCAGAAATTCCTGTAAAATCCTGCGCAATGTTGTGAGTCTGGATGATTCTTATGTCAGAGAATTTTAACCCCTTTGTCACAGTTCTCAGACCCATAATCTGGAAAGATCACACACAGCTGACAAGATCAGCGGATACTGAATACATGACAATATTCCTCTTCGTTAACCAACTCAATCATTTTAAACAGGTTAACATCTCCATCAAGATGCAAAGGAGACGTATTGAATGTTCATTCCAGGTATCAGAAATCAGTAGTGGACCAAATCCTTCAGGAAGGGGGGGAAATCTCATCCCGTTAGTTAGACATTTTTTCTACGGTCTCCACTTACTTCTCCCACTGTAATTTTTCCAAAGGTGTGCGGGTTAGGTGCATTAGCCAAGCTAAGTTGAACCTCGTGTCAGAGGGATTAGCAGGGTAAATATGAGAGGCTATAGCAATAAGGGCGACATGATAGCACAGTGGTTAGCGCTGCTGCTTCACAGCTCCAGGGACCTGGGTTCGATTCCTGGCACGGGTCACTGTCTTTGTGGAGTTTACATGTTCTCCCCTGTGTCTGCGTGGGTTTCCTCTGGGTGCTCTGGTTTCCTCCCATAGTCCAAAGATGTGGCGATTGAGTTGATTGGCCATGCTAAAAACTGCCCTTAGTGTCCTGAGGTGCATATGTTAGAGGGATTAATGGATAAATATGTGGGAGTATGGCAAGGGTAGGATTGTGGTCGGTGCAGGCTCGATGGATCGAATGGCCTCTTTCTGTACTGTAGGATTTCTATTCTACGATTTCTTAGGCCTGGTTGGGATTGTGGTAATTGTAGACTTGATGGGCCGAATGGCCTCCTTCTGCACAATAGGGATTATACGGTTCTATGAACTTGGTGGGTGTCTGAGCAGACAGCAGTGGGGGGGTAACTGGAACCTGAGTGACTAATCAGCCCAACAATATAGCTCCTTAACCAATGAGAGTGAGGCAGAAAGCAGGGCTGGACTGAGAAAGAGGCAGAATTATTGCCTTACCAGGTACAAAAAGACAAATAAAAAGCAGAAAGAAATAAGAGAGAGAGAGAGAGAGAAAATGGACTGAAACAAACAGTAGAAACAAAATCGAAAAAAATAGACATTATTAAAATCTCAAAGACCACTTCACCAACCAAAGAAACAGAATTCTGTAGTTAGAATTGTTTTTGGGATGGAGTAATGGATTGGCACCGCATGAACAATCATCACGTTTAGTGGTAGAACGGAACTTGAATTTTGTTGAAAAAGACATGCTCTCGAAGCTTTTCATCTTGGACTCATCAGGGCAATTTGCCAGAATACCAAATTGTAAAATAATGGTATGTTTGTTCCATTTGCTATTCTTACGAATCTGTCCTGGTAAGTGTCGGACAAAAGTCTATTTTTTTCCACCATTTGTCACATTGTTAAAAAGGAGATTCTGCCTGGGATGGAACATTTAAATTATAAAGAGAGACTGGGTAGGCTTGGGTTGTTCTCCCTGGAGCAGAAAGGGGCAATCTGATTGAGGTGTTCAAGATTATGTGGGACAGGGTGGATAAAGAGCAGGCTGTTCCCCTTAGTTAAAGGGTCAGTTATGAAGGGTCACAACTTAAAAGTGAGGGGTGGGAGGTTTAGGGGAAGATTTGAGGAAAAACATTTTTACCCAGAGGGTGGAGATGGTCTGGAAAGCACTGCCTGGGAGGGTGGTGGAGGCACGATGCCTCACATCCTTTAAAAGATATCTGGATGAGGTCTTGGCATGCCATAACATTCAGGGCTATGGGCAAAGTACTGGCAAGTAGGATTAGATAGGCAGGTGAGGGCCTTTCATGTATTGGTGCAGGCTTGATGGGCCGAAGGGCCTCTTCTGAACTGTAGTGCTCTCTGATTCTATTCTGTGGTTTGTACCTGCACTGTTATCTGCCAATCCTGCAGCGTGTTTAATGGTTAATGAAGATGGGAAGTCAGCACAGCTCTTTAAACCAATTAGGATGAGATGCCGAGTTTGCAAACCAAGTGTTGAAGCGGTTTCCTCCAAGTGCTCTGGTTTCCTCCCACAGTCCAAAGATATGCGGGTTAGATTGATTGGCCATGCTAAAATTGCCAATTAGTGTCCTGGGATGGATAGGTTAAAGGGATGAGCAGGTAAATGTATGGGGATAGGGCCTGGGTGGTCAGTGCAGACTCGATGGGCCGAAGGGCCTGTTTTTGCACTGTAGGGTTCTATATTCTACGTGTGAATCAAACGGCAAGTTCTGGAGCTTGTACCGTGTCATTTAATGATCTTATCGATGGATTTGTTACAATAATAACAGTATGCATCATTAACACAATTTCAAATAAGATTTAACTCATTATCTTCTTCCTCTGAAAATATTTCATTAAAGTAAATTGTTACTGCCTTCCTCAGCTTAGATTGTGAACCCGCAAAAGATATAGATTTCTGAAGTTCAAGATCTAATTAATTCAGTATTTATCTTTCAGCTAAGCACATTGATTACTTAAGGAAATAATTCCTGCTTCAACACCAAGCCCCCTCCATAATATGTGGAACATTGGATTTGGAGAAGATCGCAGGGCACAAAGTTCACAAACTCAAAATCTATGATGATCATTGCAATATAATTGTGGATTGTAGCTGGTGATTACAGGATGTGGAGTCTAGTTGGTGCAGGATGAATACTTACTGGAAAATAAGCACAAAATTCATTGACGTGTCGAGAAGTATTTGGAGAACGCCACTTAACCCTTGGCTACACATCAAAATAATCTTGATCCCAGTTCCATTTTGAACGCTTCTCTGAATAACTGATTTACGCTCGACAAGCAGAAACTTAAGTAATTCAGACTTTCTTGTTATTGTAAATAAAAAAAAACCTAGCAGAAATGTTCTCCCCATTGTGGGCTGGTGGGGCGGTGTGGCGGCACAGTGGTTAGCACTGCCTCACGGTGCCAGGGACCCGAGTTCAATGCTTGGGGTCACTGTCTGTGTGGAGTCTGCATGTCCTCCCCGTACCTGCTTGCGTTTCCTCTGGATGCTCCAGTTTCCTCCCACAAGACGTACAGGTTAGGTGGATTGGCTATGCTAAATTGCCCTTAGCGTTAAGGGGGTAGCTAGAATAAATGCATAGAGTTATAGGGATAGGACCTGGTTGGGATTGTGGTCGGTGCAGACTTGATGGGCCGAATGGTCTCCTTCTGCACTGTAGGATTCTATAAAATCATCAATAGAAATAGAGACAAACTATAGCTGGGATTTCGTATTTTCCCCCATTGCGTGTTTACTGCTGGTGGAGGCGGCTCAGCTATGGAATCTCCCAGTCCTGCCGGAGTCTACGGTGTGTTACATGGCATATCTTTCTCACTGCTATTGAATGTGCCACGGGGGTGCTGAGGGGTGGAGGGAGGGCTGTGGGGGTGTCACTTTCGGCAGGACTGGAAGATCCCGCTGTCAGGAAGGAATGGAAAATCTCAGCCTATGTTTGTACTGGAACCTGTCTTGAGTTAATTTTGCCCCTCCTAACTGTGCCCAAGACTGTATTTTGTCTCTTCTGAATCCCTGTAATAAAGGGACAGGGCTGAGTATCATTCCCCCTCTCAGTTACTTGTTGTATTTGGGTAGGTGCACATGACAGCATCTCTGCTTTGACTGTCACTGGAGAAATTCTGGGGACACAGAAGTGGTCCGGAAATAGCTCTACTTCATTTCTTTGGAAAGTAGTTTATGGGGCAACACTAATTAACAAAAGGTTATTCTTAATATTCTTTTGAGGGATGTGGCTTTTGCTATCAGGGACAGGATTTATTGTCCATCCATAATTGCACTTAAAATGCTTCTCTGCAAGAGAACCAGGGTGAAACCGTGTTCCCCCGACAGGGGGCCAAAACCGTGTTCCCCTGACAGGGAGCCGAAACCGTGTTCCCCCGACAGGGGGCCGAAACCGTGTTCCCCCGATAGGAAGCCGAAACCGTGTTCTCCCGACAAGGTCTGCAGTTTTTGACATTTTGCTCAGATCAAGCATTCGGTCAAACCCAAGATTAGGTGCTAAGCCTTTTCTTGTCAGCTTGAAACTTGTGTATCTCTACTGTAGGGATCAAGATTTGGGTTCAATTTGAATTTGGAGCAAGCACAAAGATGGGTTTGGGTCGACCTTGTCTACCCTGTGCATTGACTTTTAACCTTAAGAATGGAGTAAAAATTTAAAATAAAAATCAACCACAAAGCTGTGGAGTCACATATCGGCCTGACCAAGTAAGGATGGCAGATTTCCTTCCCTAAAGGATGTGAGTGAACCAGATGGGTTTTTACAACAATCGATGGTAGCTTCATAGTCACTATGACTAAGACAAGTTTTACATTCGATGTTCATGAATGAATTTAAATTCTATCTGCTGTGAGAAATCCATGTCCTCAGAGAATTTGCCTGGATTACTAACTCAGTGACATTATTGTTACTCCAGTTCCCAGGTGAGGTCGCCCATTTTGTTGATTATTGGATGAGGTAACCTCAAATTGTTTGTGGGAGGGGTGAACTGGCTTCCCTTCTTTATACAACCCCATTGGTTGGTTGCTTTAAGAAGGATCTCTTCCCTTGTGGAAACCTTTGCCAGTATTTACGTTTTAAAAGGAGTCAATTTAATCAGGCTTTCATGAGCTAAATCATAGAATCCCTAAAGGCCCATTGAGCCTGGACCAACAACAATTCCTTCCAGGCCCTATCCCTGTAATCCCATGTATTTATCCTGCTAATCCCCCTCACCCTAAGGGGCAATTTGACAAGGCCAATCAACCTAACCTGCACATCTTTGGACTGTGGGAGGAAGCTCACACAGACACAGGGAGAACATGCAAAACTCCACACAGACAGTCACCCGAGGGTGGAATTGAACCTAGAGCCCTGGTGCTGTGAGGCAGCAGTGCTAACCACTGTGCCGCCATGCCACCCCAAGAAAGAGTGAGAATATTTGTTACTAAAACATGAGAAGAAAATAATAAAACCCAACACAGATGAGAAATGAGAGGAAGTCCAAAAATAAAAGTCAAAAAAACATTTGAATTAGTCTATGGCTTGTCTGCGAAGAGTAGAAGGTGAAATGTAGTAGCTATTAAACTGGGTGATTCCATCAAGTGCTGGCTCCAGCAGCTGAGCAGTCGGGTTTGAAGATCATGGTTCGGCAAGGTTTTGTCTTGTTTCCTTTTCAGTTGCGGCTTTGCTGCTGACTTTCTTGGTTATTTTAAAATCTCAGCCAGTTTTTGCTTCTATGTCCTTATTTTTTTTTCCACAAACAAATGTGTTCTTTCAATATGTCCAGAAGTAATTTGGGGCAATGATCCATTGTCATGACACAAGATGGTCACCGAACTGTGCCAACTCCTTTAACCTGCCCTGGAGCCATGCTGCGGGTGAGAGTGACCTGGCCAGTGGCAACCAAGGTCAGAGTCATCCACTGGTCCTTCCAGGCAGGTGAAGGGGACACCAGCATCAATTCTAACAATATATTTTCTGTAGCTTTGACTTCCCCAGTCTGTCATTATGAAGGACAGACTACGTTTAAGAGCTGGAGGCTAGCAGGATTATGTACTTACCTTGATAACCCACTGTACAGCCTGGCACATAGTCAGTCAACAATGTGGGTAGCATTTAGTTGCCTGCCGTACTCATGTACATGAGGAATCGGCACAAGAATTGTGGTGTCTGTCTCCAGTGGGATCACTCTGCCTTCATATTGATACAGCCAAATTTTTAACCCTGTTTAACAAAATTTGTTTCATAACTCCTTTGATGTGCAATGCCTTGGACAAGCTCAACAATGCTTTAGAGTTCTGCCCAATAATAGAAATCAATGCCCCAGTCACTCTCTGCTAATCTCTATCTCTAAAAACCTCTAGCTTGCTCATAGCCTTCCAGCCAGATGTTCATCCCAGTCTGAGTTGGAAGTGGGCTCCACATTTCCATTCCTCTGCAGGTGGGGGAGAACTATTCTCATCTGTATCCATACTTAAGGCTTTACTTACAATCTGTGCACCAGACCTGAAATAACCTGTGGTCTTTGATACCTCCTAAACCTCAGAATTCTGCACCATGTTCATTTTACGAATGAAACCAAGTTTAGTCATTTAAAATTCCAACTCTCAGACACAAATTCAACCACTAATTCTGAATCCCGATGTCTTCTTGAAAGAGCTTGTCATATCTGAATTCTGAAATCATAGAACGTAACTCAAAATAACTTCAAAGCCTCACCAATCTTTTATTTATTTTACTTATTGCTTAGTGCCACATGTAGGCTTACATTAACAGTGAATTTGCAGTGAAAATTCCCTAATTGCCACACTCTGGCGCCTGTTCGGGTACACTGAGAGAGAATTTAGCATGGCCAACGCATCTAACCTGCACATCTTTTCAATTGTGGGAGGAAACTGGACCAAACCCATGCAGACACGGGGAGAATGTGCGAGCTCTGCACAGAGAGTAACCCAAGGCCGGGAATCAAACCCGAGTCCCTGGCGCTGAGAGGCAGCAGTGCTAATCACCATGCTAACCATCAGATAGTACAGTTTTCACACTCTTTCAGTTTTAATTTTATTCTGGCAGCCAGATAAATGTACCATTATCATGAGGTTCCACTATCGTTAGAAGGTATGACGGTGGATGTTTTATTCAGTTATCTTTTCAAACACAGGTAATTATTAGTAATTTATTTTATTAATTGCAAGGTTTGCTAGCAGCAATAAAGTTTGTATTAATAATGCTATTATAGAATCCTTACACTGTAGAAAAAGGCCATTCAGCCCATCAAGGCTGCACCAACAACAATCTACCCCTATCCTCACAACTCCACATATTTACCCTGCTCATCCTTCTGAAAATAGTGTCAATTTAGCATGGCCAATCAATCTAACCAACATGTTTTTTGGACTGTGGGAAGAAACCGGAGCACTCGGAGGAAACCCACGCAGACATGGGGAGAATTTACAGACTCTACACAGACAGTTACCCGAACGGAGAATTGAACCTGGGTTCCTGGTGCTGTGAGGCAGCAGCGCTAACCACTATGACACCGTGCTGCCCCATTAGTTATAAAGTGATTAAAAAGAATTATCTACCGAATGCACATTAAGGACGGCAGGCCAGGTAACGTGTAACTGCTGGAATATGTGAGGGTGCATGGTTGGAAATACGATCCATGGTACAATGTCTGCAGCATGTAACAGCAGAAGGATTTCAGCTCAGACTTAATGAACTGGAGTCTGAGGTTCAGACACTGATGTTTCAGGAATAGAAGAAATTACCCAGAATGTTTGTCCCAGGTGACAGCTACACCCCTTAGATTAGGGTCTTCTAATGTGGGCACTGATCAGGGATAGGAGGGTGTGACTGGAAGGAGGTAGGTAAGGGGTCCCAGAATACGGAACCAGAGCTCCCCTGACTGCCCAACGAGTCTTTTGTTGCTTGTAGGGATGAAAGTTGGAATACAAGGAGCAAAGTGACCACGGCAGCCGATTACAGGAATCATGGGGGGAATAATGGGGAATTTAGCAGCAGCAAAGGACAGTGGGAGAATTGGGATTCTCTGGCCATTCCATGGGGTGTTTTGCATGATGGGAGACCCTTTGCCTGCAGTGGAATCTTTTGGATTTCTCATTGAATTCATCCCACACCACCAGGAAACCCAAGGCAGGGGTGCCCCATCGCCGGGAACAGAGGACCCCACAGGCAGGAACAGACAGAGGAAATCCGGCCAGTATAGTCAATTCCTGGCAGCTGAGAGTGAGATTCCAGAAAGCTGTGTTGCCTGCCTGATGCCAAGGTTCTGGAATTCTATTCTTGCCTGGTAGCAACATGCAAGTGAGGATCCAGTTGTCATGGTTCATTGATATTGGTAGAACAAGAAAGAAGTCCATATCGGTACCATTGACAAAGCTAGAACTAAGAAAGAAGTTTCACTTAGAGCAGCTAAGGGTTAAATTAAAAGGCAGAATCTTAAAGGTAATAACCTCTGTTTATCAGGAATTGGTGTGGGGTGATCAAGATTAGAGAGATGAATGCAGTGCTCAAAGAGTGATGTGGAAGAAATGGTTTTGATAGCACCAGTAATGGGAAGAGTGGGAGCTGCCCTGTTGCGATGGTTTTTGCCTCAACAATGTTGGGACCAAAATGAATTGCATAAGAAGGATGGTGGAGAGAGCTTTAAGCTAAATATTTGGGAAATATCTTATTGAAATTGTACAAAACATTGGTAAGGCCACACTTGGAATACTGTGTACATTTCTGGTCACCCTATTATAGAAAGAATATTTTTAAACTAGAAAGAGTGCAGAAAAGATTTATTAGGATGCTACAGGGACCAAATGGTTCAAGTTTAAGGAGAAGCTGGATAGACTGGGACTTTTTTCTCTGGAGCCTAGAAGACTCAGGGGAGATCTTATAGAGTTCTATGAAATAATGAGGGGCACAGGTCAGTTAGATAGTAAATATCTTTTCCCAAAGATAGGGAAGTCTAAAACTAGAGAGGATAGGTTTCAGGTGAGAGTGGAGAGATACAAACGTGTCCAGATGGACAATTTCTTGACATCGAGGGTGGTGAATGTCTGGAACAAGCTGCCAGAGGTAGTAGTAGAGGTGGGTACAATTTTGTCTTTTAAAAAGCATTTAGATAGTTATATGGGTAAGATGTGTATAGAAGGATATAGGCCAAATGCGGGCAATTGGTATTAGCTTAGTGGTTTAAAAAAAGGGTGGCATGGATTAGTTGGGCCAGAGGGCTTGTTTCAAACTGTAAGCCCTATAACTCTATGGAAGAACATGATGGAAGATTTTTTTGATTTGTTATTGAGATGTGGGCATCACTGGCAAGACCAGCATTTATTGCCCAACCTTAATGGCCCTTGAATAGAATGACTTGCTTGACTATTTCAGAGGTGGAAGGGAGTATGTCTGGAATGCGTAGCATCCTTGATTATGCTGGTTGCTTCTCCAAGGGCAGCAGGAAGTATGGATATAGTCACAGATCGGTTTGTGTGATAGATTAGTCTACGTTCACAATCGTTTTATAGTTTCTTGTGATCTTGACAGAACAGAAGCTATGATACATCCAGAAAGGATGCTTTCTGTGATGCATCTGTAAAAATTGGTAAATGTCATAGCAGACATGCCAAATTTCTTAGCCTTCTGAGAAAACAGAAGTTGGTGGACTTTCTTAGCTATAGCGTTGGCACGGAGGGACCAGGAGAGGTTGTTGACCATCTGGACATCTAGAAATTTGAATCTCTTGACCATTTCCATTTCATCTCCGTTGATGTAGACAGAGGTATGTCCTCCATTATGTCTCCTGAAATTGATGAATATCTCCCTTGTTTTGTTGACATTGAGAAATTATCATTGCACCATTTCACCAGATTCTCTATATCTTTCCCATACTTTGTCTCATCATTATTTGAGATCTGACCCACTATGGTGGTGTCATCAGTGAACTTGAAAATGGAGTTGGAGTGGAGTTTAGCCACACTGTCACGAGTATATAAGGAGTGTAGTAAGGGGCTGAGGACACCCTTGTACTGGAGTGTATCTTGAACACAAAACATTGTGACTCAGAGACAAGTATGTGACCACTGAGCCCCAACAAGCCTGACAATTAGGTCCATCAAGGGATATGGCTGCCTGGCACTATAATGATGTGGAGATGCCAGTATTGGACTGGGGTGGGCCTAGTTCGAAGCTCCACAATATCAGGTTAAAGTCCAACAGGTTTATTTGGAATCACGAGCTTTCGGAGCATGACTCCTTTCTCAGGTGACTGGAAAGGTAGGTTTCATGTCACACCACACGTAACTCCCACCATTTTTCCTGGATTTGCAAAATCCTACTCAATGTCTTGGCTTGAAACAATTCATACCTCTTTAACCTGAGATTATCCCTCTCTCCACTCACATTGTCTGCACCCGTAAAGTCGTGATTACCTGTAAAGACTTGCATTTCAAACATTAACTTGCAGCTGTGCCTCTGTCTCTATATGCCGTGTTTGTGAACCCACCTCTCCACTCACCCGATCAAGGAGCAGCGTTCCGAAAGCTCATGATTCCAAATAAACCTGTTGGATTTTAACCTGGTGTTGTGAGACTTCTTACTATGGCACTGTAATCAAAGATGAAATGACATCACATCGTTGGGTTTTATCTCCGTGCACAACTGTAACTATAGATATATTCTTCCTGTTTAAACCATGAGATTTGAAAAGGATTCTTGGACGTTTAGCAGGGCACAACCTGATTTGTCCTGAGGGGCAGGACTGATTGTATCAGTTTTTGCTTCTGGTCAGATCCAGCGCAGGCAAATGTACTTTATCCACAAACAAAGCAGATCAGAGTCATCTTGCGACAGTGAGCAGTATGATAACATGAACAATAAAGAGTAGGCTTGAGATAAACACTGAACGCAATATTTCGCGGTGACTCACGGACTATTTTTACAACTGTAATTGGCCAAATGCCATCTTTGATCAGAGAAAAGCAATAGTTTTGAAGCAACAATGCTCAGAGCCGGCAATATCAGACATCAAAGGTCATTTCAATGAAATGGACAAGTAATAACTATGAGTTTCTTAAAAAAGTCGCTGCAGAGTAAATTTTCCACTTGCCCGCCAGGTATGAAACCAATGTCCCCCATTCTCGAAAGCTCTCTGATCTTTATTCCCAGAGAGACATACCATAGGAACAAATAAATCAGGAACACGAGTAGGCCACTCGGCCCCTTGAACCTGCTTCACCCTTCAATAACATCAGGGCTGATCTGGTTGTAGTCTCAACACCACATTCCTGTCAATAGCCTTTCACTTATTTTCTAATCGAGAATCTCAATGGAAATCAGGCATTTTTTTTCCAATAATGCCTGGATCATAAATTGAAAAATCTACTTGCACACAAGCATTTGGCAATTACCTTATTGAATTTATGTTGCTTTTTTTTGAATTCAGCATTTCAGATGCAACTCTATGGTGTTGCAACAGAAGAACAGGAGTCTAGGTCAGGTGTAGCACACCATTCTTAGAATCATAGACTTCCTACAATGCAGAAGAGGCCATTCAGCCCATCTGTACTGACACTCTGACAGACCACCTTGTCCAGGCCCTAACTCCTGTCCTATTCTTGTAACCCCATACACTTCCCACGGCTAGTCCACCTAATTCACACATCTTGGCACACTAAGGGGGAATTTACCATGGCCAATCCACCGAACTGTTGTATATTAGCATACTTCATTGGTAGTAGGTTATGGATCTCTGCTTTGCAGAGAATGTTGTGATTGTATACTGACATCTGGCTAAGAATATGAAAATAGAACTAAACTTGGCAGGAGTGACCACAATATAATAACACTTAAAACCCAAAAAGAAAGGGATAAAGTCAGCATAAAACTGCAAAGATCTGGGGAGGCAATGGTCTAGTTGTATTATCGCTAGACTATTAATCAAGAAACTCAACTAATGTTCTGGGGACCTGGGTTCGAATCCCGCCATGGCAGATGGTGGAACTTGAATTCAATAAAAAGAAATCTGGAATTAAAATGACCATGAAAACGTTGTCAATTGTTGGAAAAGCCCAGCTGGTTCACTGATGTCCTTTAGGGAAGGAAATCTGCTTTCCTTACCCGGTCTGGCCTACATATGACTCCAGAGCCACAGCAATGTAAATTGACTCTCAACCGCCCTTGGGCAACTAGGGATGGGCAATAAATGCTGGCCCAGCCAGCGATACCCATGTCCCAAGGATGAATAAAAAAATTAGGGCAGAAAAATGATGCACGATATGGAAGGATATTAGACATTGTTCTGCTTTAGAAAGGAGATTGCACATTTCGCTAAGTTTATTTCACTAAAAATGAAGGAACCCATTATTACTTTTAGATGCTGCAGATGAATAAAGAGCTTAGAAACTGATTTAACTTGAAGAGGCTTTATAGAGGCGACAAAATAATCATGAAACATCTAAAAGAAACAATGAGAAAACAGAAAAGGAGGTGGGATAAGGAAAGTAATTAACAGGAACATTGAAATGCTTTGTGAGTAAATAATTGTAAAAATGAATTGGGACCTATTTGGGACAGGTCCCGAAAGTGCAGAAAAAGGCCATTCAGCCCATCAAGCTGACACCATCAGCAATCTCACCTCACTTATCCTTATAACCCCACATATTTACCCTGCTGGCCCCCGGACACAAAGGGACAATTTACCATGGCCAATCCACCTAACCCACACATCTTTGGAGTGTGGGAGGAAACTGGAGCACCTGGAGGAAATCCATGCAGACATGGGGAGAAAGTGCAAACTCCACACAGATAGTGACCCAAGTTTGTTCTCTAGCACTGTGAGGCAGCAGTGCTAACCATTGTGCTGCCCCAGGTTGGGGCACCAATTTGTAGGCAATGATCAGAAAATTGTCAATGTGTTTAATATGTACTTTGCACCAGCCTTTAGGGAAGCAGAGGATAAGATTGAGGGGATTAGTCCTCAAGTGGCTAAGAACAAGATGAGGAAAATAAACTCAGGAGATATGAGTAACTTAGAATCCTGGTTGGCACAGTGGTTAGCATTGCTGCCTCACAGCACCAGGGATCCGGGTTCAATTTCGACCTTGGGTGACTGTCAGTGTGCAGTTAAAATTAACTTATTAGTGTCACAAGTAGGCTTATATTAACGTTGCAATGAAGATACTGTGAAAATCCCCTACTTGCCAGACTCCTGTGCCTGTTTGGGTTCACTGAGGGAAAGTTTAGCATGGCCAATGCGTCCAACCAGCATGTTTTTGAGACTGTGGGAGGAAATAGGAGCACCTGGAGGAACCCAAGCAGACAGGGGAGAATGTGCAGACTCCGCACAGGCAGTGACCCAAGGCTGAAATTACTGATGAAGCTGTTCTGCGAGAGGAGACCTTGGATGGCTCATACAGCGAGGCAATACGGGTAGAGCTCAGGAATACGAAGGGTGTAGTCACAATTTTAGGTGTTCATTATAGGCCTCCAAAAAGCCAGCAGGAGATAGAGAAACAGAAACGTAGGTAGATTTTGGCAAGGTGTAAAAATAACAGGGCAGTTCATGTTGTCTACATTGATGCAGGCTGGCTTTAAGTACTAGGGACTTGCAATATTGGGCTCTCTGCTAACGCAGTGAACAATACTGGGAGCGTTGGCTTCTTGAGCGGATTCAAGAGGCAGCCGGATATCGCGCTTGGGGCGAAGGGGATTGAAGGCTATGCGGGGAAAGCAGGATCAGCCTGCAATGGATGATCAGCCATGATCTTAACGAATGGCAGAGCAGGTCGAAGGGCTAAATGGCCTCCTTCTGTTCTTATCTTCTATGTTTCTCTGCAGCAACCATGTAAAACAGGTATAAGCAGAATTTAACAGGGAATGAATGTTAATAACACCATGTGACCTCTGAGTATTTCTTTGAACACTTCTAAAGTAATCCAATAATAACAAAAACTATTTTTAGATTAAAATCCTAATATTAGGTCCAAAGTCAGACCTGCCCTTTTTCTCTAAATGAGTAAACATATGAACCTCACAGATAATTTTACCATGCATGCATGTCCAATGCCCATTAAAAAGTAGACTGACAAGATCTCTATAAGGATTATTGGTGAACTATAACATTACCGTATAAGGCAAATGTTCCAAGTCTTCTGCCTATTAATGTTAAAACCTCATGAGTCCTGAGAAAAGTTTTTTTAAAAAAAACCTACCTTCATATCTTCTAGAAACATGTCAGTGGGCTGGTACAGTGGCACAATGGTTAGTACTGCTGCCTCACAGCACCAGGGACCCGGGTTCGATTCTGACCTCGGGTGACTGTGCGGAGTTTGCATGTTCTCCCTGTGTCTGTGTGGGTTTCCTCCAGGTGCTCCGGTTTCCTCTCACACTCCAAAGATGTGCTGGTTAGTGGGATTGGTCATGGTAAATTCTGCCTTAGAGTGAGGGAGATTAACAAGGCAAATACATGGGGTGATGGAGACAGGGCCTAGCTGGGATTGTTGTTGGTACAGGCTTGATGGGCTGAATGGCCTCCTTCTATACTATAGGGATTCTATGATTGTTCACATGGATACACCCTGATTGAAGTGTGGACTGTATCATAAGTAGCACTGGGTTGAACTTCTCAAAGTTCCAGTTCAAAGTTCTCCTAGTGTTTGGCAGGATGGCATGGTGGCCATCCTGCCATCATGGCCACCATGATGGCACAGCGCCAGGAACCGGGGTTCAATTTTGGCCCTGGCTCCCTGTGTGTGTGCAGTTTGCACATTCTCCCCTTGTCTGCATGGGTTTCCTCTGGGTACTTCGGTTTCTTCCTACACTCCAATGATGCACTGGCTATGTTGATTGGCCACGCAAAATTGACCCTAGTGTCAAAGGGATTAGCAGGGTAAATATGTGGGGTTATAGGAATAGGCTGGGGCGGGATTGTGGTTAGTGCAGACTCAATGGGCTGCATGGCCTCCTTCTGCACTGTTAGGATTCTATGGAAATCCTGGTTAAATTGTGTAAAACTGGTTTATGATGCCTTTGCACTGAGATTTCTTCTGCTCCTCCCCACTGAAGTTACTAAAGGACATCATGGGGAACTCTGAGGAAATTCTATTCTTCCAAGTCTTCCTGTTATAATTTCTGACTTGTTATTCGGCTTTTAATTTAAGCATTCCAATTTAATGAGACAAACAGGAACAGTAATTGACTCTTTAATTCATTCAACACTTTCTTTCTTTATTTAACACTGCTGGTACCAACTCAAAGTTAAACAATTACAACTCATTCGCTGAACTTTAAATCCTAACTGAGCATCAACCCTCAACTGAACTTTAACTCCTAAATTGCACATTAATTTTAAGTGCACCTTTACTTTAACTGAACATTTAATTATTTAGCCAAAAATAGATACTACTGATTTTAGGAAACACCTTGACCAAGAAATATCCCCAATGCTTCTCTGAAGCATCCTTCAGGGCACATATCTTATATCTTTGCAAAGGAGCAGTTGGAGTGGAGACTCAGCGCAGAGAGCTTGAAGGTGAGAGGATTTTTACCTTACCTTTTTTGGAGGTTTTTTTTTCTAAACTGGGAGTATAAAACAGGAAGTTGGCCCCAATGACCCCAGAGAAGGTAATTTTTTTTTCCCCAGTAAATTTGAATGGAGAGGTCCTGAGGAAGATACCAAGGTCGCAGGAGTGTACAGGCAGATAGGATGGTGGATTGAAATGTATCTACTTCAACGCAAGGAGCATCAGGAATAAGGTAGGTGAACTTGGAGCGTGGATTGGCACTTGGGAATTATGATGTTGTGGCCATTACGGAGTCATGATAGAACAGGGACAGGCATGCTTGTTGGCAGTTCTGTGATATAGATGTTTCAGTAAGAGTAGGGAAGGTGGTAAAAGAGGTGGAGGAGTAGCATTGTTAATCAAGGATAGTTTAACAGCTGCTGAAAGGCATTTTGAGGGTGATCTTATTGAGGTAAAATGGGCTGAAGTTAGAAATAGGAAAGGATCGGTCACATTGTCAGGAGTTTTCTATAGGCCCCCAAATAGTAACAGAGATGTGGAGGAGGAAATGGCAAAGCAGATTATGGATATGTGTGGAAGTCAGAGTGTAGTTATTATGGATGACTTTAACTTTCCAAATATTGATTGGAATCTTTATAGGTTGAATAGTTTGGATGGGGACCTTTTGTACAGCGTGTGCAAGAGAGTTTCCTGACACAATATGTGGATAAGCCAACAAGAGAAGAGGCCACATTGAACTTGGTATTGGGTAATGAACAGGGCCAAGTGTTAGATTTGTTTGTGGGAGAGCATTTTGGAGACAGTGACCACAATTCGGTGTCCTTCATTATTGCAATGGAGAAGGATAGGATCACACAGCAGAGCAAGTTTTATAATTGGGGCAGGGGTAATTGTCATGCGATTAGGCAAGCATTAGGGAACATAAGATGGGAGCAGAAACTGTCAGGTATGGGCACAAACGAAAAGTGGAGCTTGTTCAAGGAACAAATACTGCGTGTCCTTGATAGGTATGCCCCTGGCAGGCAGAGAAAAGAAATGGCTGAATGAAGGAACCATTGCTCACAAAGGAGGTTGAATGTCTTGTCAAGAGGAAAAAGGAAGCGTATGTAAGGATGAAGAACCAAGGTTTAGTTGGGTTGCTTGAGTGTTACAAGGTAGCTCGGAATGAGTTAAAGAAAAGGCTTGGGAGAGCTTGGAGGGGGCATGACCAATCCTTGGCGAGTCAGATAAAAGAAAACCCCAAGGCTTTTTACTCTCTTGTGAGAAATGAAAGAATGATCAGGGTGAAGTTCGGGTCAGTCAAGGATAGTGGTGGGAACTTGTGCATGGAGTCAGTAGAGATTGGTGAGGTGTTGAATGAATACTTTTCTTCAGTGTTCATTAAGGACAGGGAGCTATGTTTTTGAGGATGAGTGTGCGATACAGGCTGATAGGCTGGAGGAGGTAGATGTTCTGAGGGAAGACTTATTAGCAATTTTGAAAAACCTGAGGGTGGATAAGTCCCCTGGGCCAGATGAGATACATCCTCATGTAGGTGGAGCCTTTAGCTTTGATCTTTGAGTCCTCACTGACCACAGGGATAGTGCCAGAGGTCTGGAGAGTGACAAATGTTGTTCCTCTTGTCAAGAAGGAAAAGAGTAATGACCCTAGTAATTATAGGCCAGTTAGTCTTACTTCAGTGGTTGGTAAGTTAATGGAAAGGGTCCTGAGAGATAGGATTTATGACCATTTGGAAAGATTCAGTTTAATCCGGGATAGTCAGCATGTTTTTGTGAGGGGTAAGTCCTACCTCACAAATTTAAATGAATTATTTGAGGAGGTAACTAAGTATGTGGATGAAAGCAGAGTAGTTGATGTTGTACGCATGGATTTCAGTAAGGCGTTTGATAAAGTTCCCCATGGTAGGCTCATGAAGAAGATAAGAAGGTGCGGGATAGAAAGAAATTTGGCCAATTGGATAAGTAACTGGCTGTATCATAGAAAACAGAGGGTGGTTGTGGAGGGAAAATTGTTAGGCTGGAGGTCAGTTACCAGCGGTGTACCGCAAGAGTCAGTGCTGGGTCCTCTGCTATTTGAGATTTTTATCAATAACTTGGAAGAAGGGGCTGAAGAGTGGGTTATTAAATTTGCTGACGACGCCAAGATTGGTGGAGTAGTGGATAAGTTGGAGGGCTCTTGCAGGCTGCAAAGAGACATTGATTGGATGCAGAGCTGGACTGAAAAGTGGCAGATGGAGTTTAACCCTGATAAGTGAGAGGTGATTCATTTTGGTAGGACAAACTTGAATGCAGATTACAGGGTCAACAGCAAGGTTCTGAGGAATATGGAGGAACAGAGAGATCTCAAGGTTCATATCCACAGATCTCTGAAGGTTGCCATTCAAGTGGATAGAACCGTGAAGAAGGCTTATAGTGTGTTAGTGTTTATTAACAGGGGCTTTGAGTTTAAGAGCCGTGGGGTTATGCTGCAAATATACTGGATGTTGGTGAGACCACATTTGGAATATTGTGTTCAGTTCTGGTCACCACATTATAAGCTTTGGAGAGAGTGCAGAGGAGATTTACCAGGATGCTGCCTGGTTTGGAGGGTAGGTTTTATGAGGAAAGGCTGAGGGAGCTGGGGCTTTTCTCTTTGGAGCAGAGGAGGATGAGAGGTGACTGAATAGAGGTTTATAAGATGATGAAAGGGATTGATAAAGTGGACATGTAGAGACTATTTCCTCGGGTGAATGTATCTGTTATGGGGGGCATAATTATAAGGTCCATGGTGGGAGATATAGGAAGGATGTCCGAGGTAGATTTTTTTATTCAGAGTGGGGGTGTGGAATAAACTGCCTACTCTGATAGTGGAGTCGGACACTTCAGGAACTTTCAAGCGATTATTGGACAGGCACATGGAGCACTCCAGAATGATTAGGAGGGGTTACCTTGATCTTGGGATCGGACATAGCTTGACCCAATGAGGGCCAAAGGGCCTGTACTGTGCTGTAATGATCTATGGTTAGTCTCAGCACAGTTGTCACTGGCAAACAAAGGACTGCACGTTTATCTACAAATCCTCCACTTGCACCAGGGTGGCATGATTAGCACTGTTGTTTCACAGCTCCAGGATCCTGGGTTCAATTCCTGGTTGGGGTCACTGTCTGTGTGGAGTTTGCACATTCCCCTCATGTTTGTTCAGGTTTCATCTGGGTACTCTGGTTTCCTCCCACAGTCACCTTCTTCTGTCAGGGAAAAAGGCACAAGTCTGAGCACTTAAGAGTAGCTTCTTCCCTGCTGCTGTCAGACTTTTCTATGGACCTACCTCGCAAGAAGTTGATCTTTCTCTGCACTCTAGCTATGACTAATGCTACATTCTGCACTCTCTCCTTTCCTTCTCTATGAATGGCATGCTTTGCCTGTATAGTGCGCAAGAAACAATATTTTTCATGTATACTAATACATGTGACAATAATAAATCAAATCCAATCAAGTGAAATCTTTGATCCCTGTAAAGTGTGGAGATGGGTCTTGTGGCGCAATGGGTAGCATCCCTATCTCTGGGCCAGAAGCTCTGTGTTCAAATCCCGGTCCAAGATTTGATGGTGTGTCCAAACTGTCACCAAGCCGATTGATTAATTATCAACCTGTAAATCCTTCCAATAAGCTGATAGCAAGCACTTAAAGCTGGGGAGTTTCCTGGTCAGCAACACCACAGAAAGTAACGTCAAAACCATTGCAGTATTTTGCTAAGCACGATCATGGGCCAATCCAATGCAAGTCCATGCTTGCTGTTACACGGTGAAAAAAGAATGGGTGCTGCAATGAATCTGGTGAGAGAGAAATAATAATTCTAAGCTCAGAAAGGGTGATCCTTCCTCCTGGTCTCTGGTAGGGAGGTAACTGCCCCAGGAGTGGAAATGCAATGAAAATGACATTTGCTAGACTGTTAATCCAGAAAATAGCTAATGTTCGAGGGACCCGAGTTTGAATCCCACCACAGCAGGTGGTGGAATTTGAATTCAGTAAAAAAAAATCTGGAATTAAGAATCTGCTGATGATCATGAAATCATTGTTGAGTGTTGAAAAACCCATCTGGTTCAAATGACATGTGCCACACATAACGGCGATAAAAGTTGAGGCCACAATGTCCGAGTCAATGTAAACAACTTCCCTTAACACTGGAAGCTTCAGATCACAGCTCCCAGACCAGAATAACTTTACCATTTGCATCTGGTCTTAATTATAAATTGACCAAAAATCCCAGCATGCTTAGCTGTCAGCCAGAACAGCTCTAGGGAAGGAAATCTGCTGTTCTACATGTGACTCCAGAGCCACAGCAACGTAGCTGACTCTCAACTGCCCTCCCAGGGCAACTAAGGATGGGCAATAAATGCTGGACGTGTCCAATAAATGAATTAAAAAAAGGAAGAAAAATCACGAGGGGTTAAAGATGGCAGAGGATGGTGCAGTAATTCAGGAAATAGCAGTTTTGTTTCTGCAGAGCTTGGCTAAATGTGCTTGATGGAGAATTTGCTTTGGCAGCTGGATAAACAGATTTCTAATGCTTGTTGGGCCATGAATCATCTTGCAAATGCTTGCTCTGAGACTGAGATTCCATTGGACCTGCCTAACCTCCGTTACAGTTTCCACATCATAATAACTGTATTTTTTCCACGGTTTCAGAAAATGTAAATTACATCTTTTGAATGCTTGCTTTGAATATTACAACAGATTGCATGATTGCTGCTACGCTAGGTCCTCGGGTAATGTTCGTGGCATTTCAGTCTTGTTAAAAACTAGCACCTTGTCACACCATCAAAACATGCAGAACCCACCTCACAGCAAATTGAAATTAATCCCTCCTCATGTGTAGGCAGCAGCTAATCTGTGCACAGCAAGATCCCATAAACTGGGACTGAAAGAATGACAGTCTGATCTGCTCGAGGCGAACGTGTCTGATCGAAAGTGGGATAAGGGGCTATGGGGAGAAAGCAGCACATTGGAGTTGAGACCAGGATAAGATCAGTTTTTGTCAAATGGCAGAGTTGGCTCAAAGAGCTGAATTGGATCGTTGAGATGAACAGTATGGAAACAGGCCCTTCGGCCCAACCCTTCCAGGGTGACAAGATTTCCTAAACTGAACTAGTCCCATTTGCCTGTGTTTGACCCGTACCTCTCTCAACTTTTCCCTGTACCTGTCCAAATGTCATAACTGTACCTGCCTTTATCACCTCCTCTGGCACCTCAAGGCATACATTCACCACCCCTTGTATGAAAAAGTCACCTCTCAGATCCCTTTCTCTCCCACTTTAACCCTATATTCTTTAGGTTTAAATTCCCCTACCCTGGAGAAAAGACCTTCGCTATTCACCTTATCTATGCCCCTCATGATTTTATAAACCTCTAAAAGGTCTTTCCTCATCCTCCTACCCTCTGGGGAAGAAGTCCCAGCATCTCCAGGCCCTCCTTATAATTCAAAGGTTCCAGTCCTCGTAACATCCTTGTAAATCGGTTTTGGACCCATTGGGGTTTGTTAACATTGTTTGTATAACAGGGTGAACAGAATTGTCGGCAGTATTCCAAATGTGACCTTACCAATTGCAGACTCCCACTCGTGTGTTACCTGGAGGAATCTGTGCTCTGAGAACAAAGAGAAGTTCAGCGCAGGAACAGGCCCTTTGGCCCTCCAAGAATATTCTGATCATGATGCCTGAACTAAACTTAAAAAAAACTTTCTTCCCTCACTCAGACTATATCTCCCTATTCAGGTGCCTCTTAAATGTTGCTAATCTGCCTGCTTCTATCACCTTCTCTGGCAATGCATTCCTTGCACCCACCACATTATGGGCAGCACAGTGGTTAGAACTGCTGCTTCACAGTTCCAGGGTCCTGGGTTCAATTCTCGGCTCGGGTCACTGTCTGTGTGGAGTTTGCACATTCTCCTCGTGTCCACATCGGTTTCCACTGGGTATTCCGGTTTCTTCCCACAGTCCAAAGACGTGCAGGTTAGGTGGGTTGGCCATGCAAAGAAATTGCCCCTTAGTGTCCAGAGTAGCGGAGATTAGATGGATTAGTGGGTATAATATGTAGGGATATAGGGATAGGGCCTGGGTGGGATTATGTTCAGTACAGACTCGATGGGCTGAAGGGCTTTCTTCTACACTGTGGGGTTCTACGGTTCTATGAATCCACTCTGTGTGAAAAAATTCCCCTGCCACACATCTTCCTTAAACTTTCTCCCTCTCACTGTGAGCCTGTGCCCCCTTGTGATTGACACTTTCTCCCTAGGAAAAAGCCTTTGACCATCCATCCTATCGATAATTTTTCAGACACCCCCGATCAGGTCTCGCTTCAGCCTTCATCTTTTCAGTGAAAACAATCCTAGTTTATTCAACCTCTCCTCGTAACCAGCACCCTCCAGACCAGGCAACATTCTTCGCACTCGCTCCAAAGTTTCTACATCTTTCTTCCAGAACTACACTGCAATGCTCCAAATGCAGCCTAACCAAGGTTTTATGTAGCTGCAACATGATTTGCATGATGTCAAGGGATTAGTAATAAAATTAATTGAGTTGTTAAATGTACTTTTCAAAGTGGGACTGAGTCACACGGACTAGGAAGATGCTAAGCTTGATTTACACCCTGCTTTAACTTATCTGAGTAACCGTGTTGAGTTTTACCTGAATCAATGCTTTGAACTAGGATATGTGGATGAAAAATCAGCAGAGTTTCCCAATCCTGATCCTTATTCATAGGCGGGGTTGCAAAAGCAGATGTGTAAAGATGGGACAAAGACAGGATCAAGGTTTCCTGTGATGCTTCTCCTTTCGCTTTGGGTGAGAGATTCTCCAGCCTCCAAGCTATGTGTTTCCTGCCAATGGGAGGTGTCAGTTGTTTGCTTGGATTCTCTGATCCAGTTGCTGCCAGTGGGAATTCCCAATGACATCACCCCTCACTGACAGGAGAGCTGTGGACGGGAATGTGCTGTCGGAGGGACTGGAGAATCTCGCTAGCGTGAACGATCAGAGAATTCTGGCTATCCTTTCTAACATGTGAGAAAGACTCAGCTGACTAAAGCATTTGATGCCAGACAAACACGTACCACCAGCTTCAGGAGATGGGGGGAGAGAAGTGGCTATTGGCACAGGGTGTGCACTCGGGAGGAAAAACAGTAAGAATGGGGAAATAAGAAAACTGATCCAAACTGGCCTTATGATGGAAAATCAACAAAAACGGGCAAGTAAGTATATTGGTCCGAATTTTTCAGGAGAATTATTTTTGTCAGCATTGAACCAGGTAGTGGATTCAATTGGAGTGAAAGTGCAAGTATTTAGCAAGGCCAGGACTGTTATAGGGAAATACATGCACAGAAGAATTGCCCTAGAATGTGCATATATCAATTCAGAGTTCACACTGAGAAACTAAAACAGGCAATCTAGGTGACCTTATAGAGATCTGTAAAATGATGAGGGGCATAGATCAACTAGATAGTCAATATCTTTTCCCAAGGGTAGAGGAGCCTAAAACTAGAGGATGTAGGTTTATGGTGAGAGGGGAGAGATACAAACGTGTCCAGAGGGGTAATTTTTTCACACAGAGAAGGCTGTGTGTCTGGAACGAGATTGCTGAGGTAGTAGTCGAGGCAGGTACAATTTTCTCTTTTAAAAAGCATTTAGACAGTTAACTAGGTAAGATGAGTACAGAGGGATATGGACCAAACATGGGCAATTGGGACTAGTTTAGGGGTTAAAAGGAAAAGGGCAGCACGGACATGTAATGCTGAAGGGCCTGTTTCCATGCTGGAAACCTCGATTAGTCTATGGTTTAGACTTAAATTATTTGAAACATGCTCAGCTCTTCTGGAGTCTCTCAATATCATGCCTCTTGTCTCCATTTTAAGTTTCATTCCACAACTGTCCTTGTTCCAATTTTATCGAAAGGATGAAAGCAATAATTTTTGCTGCTTCAATTGAAAGTCAATCCACCCCCACCCTCAGAGCTGAATGAAAGTTAACACAGGAATAATATATAGCTGGGACTTATTGTGTAGAGAAGGCTGGCACATAAAGTTAATCAAATGGTCAAAGAAAATACAAATTTGGCTAATGCATTAAAAAAAAATTAGAAGGATCACGGTTTAGTTTCAAAACGCGAGGGAGATGAAAAAGGTCAGAACGGGTTATGTATGCATGTTGTGAACGAGATCAGCCCGCTGAGCTAAATGCTTCTTCCACCAATTCTTTTGTATGTTCTTATATTCCTGATACTTCCATTTGAATTTTTGTTCCTTCATTATTCTTTAGCTATATTACTCAGGGAGATCTTGCAGTGCAGTGGGTAGCGTATTTGTCTCTGTGCCAGGATCCCTGGGAATGCTAGCTTTATGGTTTGATGGCCATGGGAGGTGTGTCCACAACACAACCAAACAGGTTGATAATCAGCCTGTAAGTTCTTTCTAATATGCCTGTCAGTAGATTGTAAGAACAGGGTAATTTCTTGGTCAGCAATACTGTGGAAAGCAAGACACTGCAATACTTTCCCTAATATAATCACAAACCAATCCAATGGAAGTCCATGTTTGCTCATGGCATGGTACCCAAGGAAGGAGAAGAATATTTGTGGTAGGTTATGGACATATAATTGAATCTGTTTCAAGAGGGGAGCGATTCTTAGAACTAATAGACTGGATTCTCCGTCCTCGCCTGCAGCTGGGATTCTCCAGTCCCGCTGCAGAGAATGGAAATTTGGATGAGCACCAAATTCTCCATTCTCACTGGCAGTAGTAGTGCGGCGTGAAGAAGCCCGGCCAATGTCTTTTTCACCAACCGAGCTATCATGGACGTATTTGTCTACAGCAGCATTGCCAAAACCAGTAGGAGGCCATTCATCCCATTTAACCTATCCAATTGTTCAATTGCATTATGCATATTTGCATCTCAATTCAATTAACCCAACTTAAATCTTTATCCCATGAAATCCTGGGCTCGCAAAACTGTATTGGTCACACCTCTACAAATAACATACTCATGGATGTAGGAGAACAGTTTAACATAAGCATAATCCATGATGGGATAGTTAGTGCATAAATCAAAGAAACAAAGATTTAAAGTTTACTTATTAGAGTCTCAAGTAGGCTTACATTAACACTGCAATGAAGTTACAGTGAAAATCCCCTTGTCGCTATACTCCAGCACCTGTTTGGGTACACTGAGGGAATATTTAGCAAGGCCAATGCACCTAACCAATACATCTTTCGGACTGTGGGAGGTAACCAGAGCACCCAGAAAAAACCCATGCAGACACGGGAGGAACATACAGACTCCATTCAATTCCAGGTTGGGTCACTATAGATAGTGACCCAATCTGGAATTGAATATAAGCACATAAAAAATAGGAGCAGAGTAGGCCATCCAGCCCCTCAAGCCTACCCGCCATACAATAAGATCGTGGCTGATCTGCAGTGATTCACTACCACTTTCCCACTTTCTCCCCGTAACTCTTAATTCCCTTGTCAATCAAAAACCCATCCACTCTTGACTTGAACATATTCAGTGAGGAAGCCTCCACCACTTCAACAGGCAGAGAATTCCAAAGATTTGTCATCCTTTGCGTGAAGAAATTCCTCCTCAACTCTGAACTGAACTGCCCCCTCCCCCCCTAATCTTGAGGCTGTGCCCTCTCGTCCTGCTATCTTTGTTGAGTCTCTCAGCCTCTACCCTATCCATCCCCTTCATTTCCTTATACATCCCTATAAGATCCTCTCTCAGCCTTCTAAACTCCAAAGAGTAAAAACCTAGCCTATTTAGGCTCTCCTCATAATCCAATGCCCTCATCTCCGGTATCAGCCTAGTAAACCTTCTCTGCACCACCTCCAAGGCCAATATATCCTTTCTCGAATGTGGCGACCAAAACTGCACACAGTACTCCAGCTGTGGCCTCACCAGTACCCTATACAGCTGCAAAAGTACCTCCCTACTTTTATATTCTATCCCCCTCGCTGTAAAGGCCAACATTGCATTCACTTTCTTGATCACCTACTGAAGCCGCAGACTGTGTTTTTGTGATTCATGCACAAGGACCCCCAGGTTCCTCTGCACTGTCGCATGCTGCAGCTTTTCACCATTTAAATAGTAATCCTTCCTACCATTATTCCTACCAAAGTACTTCGTCTTTGATTTAACTGTGAGTGATTGACAAGTACTTCAATAGATATTGGCCTGTATCACGTGTTGGTTTCTGCAGTCTCCTTGGCCTGGGCTGGTCTTTGGTTAGTCTGATTCTCTTCTCCTGGGACTGCTCTGTTCTTCCTCCTTCTCCTCTGGATAGTCCATGGTCGCCCTTCGCAGTGGTTCATCTCGAGAGTCACAGCTGCTGGTAGTGTGTTGCTTGGCACCTTTGTCCTTGGATCATTCCATACCCTTTAGGGAGGGCTTTCGATCACCACCAATCACGCGATCAGAGCTTGATTCCTCGCTGGATGGAGTCCAATCGGGTGCTGCCATACTGATTTTGGGATGTATGTACCAAGCCTGTAGGTTCTGGGAGCACGTAAGTCACATACCTCCCTCCCAAATGAGGAGTTAAGGTGCCCTTTGTCTGGTAAACAAGTATGTTTGACCAGAAAGTGTCCCTGCACTTCAGAATGGCCAATTTCCTTTGTATTCCTGATGTCTAAGGCTGAGCCTCTCAGTCCAACAACCATTTTAACCACAGGGCAGTCAGTGTGAAGGTAAATGATAGCACGGAATGGTTCAGTAGATTAAAGGAATAGTATAAACAAACATGGCGTTGGCAGTATCATGTCAAACTTGGTCGTATATCATGTACCATCCAGTCAATAAGAATTGCAGGCAATGAAACTAAGCATTTTTCAGAAAAGAGATAAAATTCATGCTAACAAAGTGGACCGAAGCACCTGTAGGATAAAAACAAGTACATCAATATCATCATCTATTTACACACTTCCCAGGGACTCCCATGGCTCATGATGCCTATTTTAAATCAGTTGTCTATACCCCTCCATTCCCGTTCTGTAAATGTGCCCATCTAAGGGGCATACACGCGATGGGTCATGAGAGGGGTGCTCTTGGATTTTTTTTGAGAGTATCCTAGTGCTTCACGTCGTTAGTGTGCGCTTGACCTGGACCATTTGATGCGCAACACGACAGCTCAGTGACTATCGCTGTGCTGTGCAGATACATGGATTTGGGCCTGTGTAGGTGGGAATTTGTGCATTCTGCCCGTGTTTGCATGAGTTTTCTCCGGGTGCTCCGGTTTCCTCCCACATCCCAAAGATGTGCTCTTAGGCTAATTGGCAAAACAAATTCTCCCGAAATTGTCTCAAATTTGGTTTTTAATCCATAGATCTATAAACATGGACAGGGATCACGGGTAGAGGTGGGAACATCGGGGTGGCGGCGTGACTTGTTGGGCTGAAGGGCCTATTTCCTGTTTTGTTCTTTGTTCTTTGTTCTGAATGAATCTACAAGTTAAGAAAGATTGTCACCAGATGATCACCCTGTCACAGATTTTCTCTTTGAGTTGACATATACTGGCTAATAAAAAATACGTCAACATCAAACAAGACCTAAACCAGATGGACTACGCTAGGCTCCGGAACTGACAATGGCACATTCTGACCAGTCAACCTGAAAAGCTCCTTCCATTTCCTGGCAATCCTTCCTAACATTGAAGATCTGAGCCAAAATTGGAAGTGTTGTCCCATAGATTTGAAAAGCAAGACAATGACGTACTTATACTCACAGTATATCACAGTAGCACAGTGGTTAGCACTGCTGCTTCACAGCTCCAGTTGTCCTAGGTTTGATTCCTGGCCCGGGTCACTATCTTGTGGAGTTTGTACATTCTCCTCGTGTCTGTGTGGATTTCCTCCGGTTTCCTCCCTCAGTCCAAAGATGTGTGTGTTAGGTTGGTTGGCTATGCTAAGAAATTGCCCCTAGTGTGTCTAGGGATGCATAGGCTAGAGGGATTAGTGGATAAATATATATGGGGGTATAGCCTGGGTGGGATTGTGGTTAGTGCAAACTCGATGGGCCAAATGGTCTCTTTCTGCACTGTTAGGTTGTATTAATCACTGAATCAGTGATTTGAGCTCCTGGGTATGACCCGTCCCACCAGCAGAACAGATGCACCAGAATGGAATGATATCCTAGAAAGTGTCTCCTGGGAGTTGCCTGCAACGACCCCAGGCACCATGCAGTCTCACGGTAAGAAAGCTTGGAAGTTTAGTGAACTGTGAGGAGGACAGGTTGATGGAATGGGTGGACAGATGAAATTTAATGCAGATAAGGGCAAAGTGATTCATTTTGGTAAAAAGAATGGGGAGAGACAATGTAAAATAAAGGAAAAAATGCCTGAGGAGATAGATGTAGAAGCAAAGGGACCTGGGTGCGTATGTGCAAAACTCAGCGGAGGACAGATTGAGAGAATGGTTAATAAAGAACTGTTGTGAGAAGATTGAGACAGAGATGTTCAAAATTCTGATGGATTTGACAGGGTAGAGGGGAAGAAACTGTTCCCATTGATGAAAGGATGGAGAATGAGAGGATACACGTTTAAGGTGGAACTAATATCTTGGGGGGAAAATTTGCTAAGGCTATGATGGGGGCTTTAAACTGATTCGGGGGGGGGGGGGATCCTAAGTAGTTGGGGTGCTGAGAGGGATGAGAGTAAGGGGGTTATAGAAGAGAGTTGTAAAACACAGCGGCGTACGGGTGGGGTGGGGCATGGTTTGAAATGCGTATACTTTAATGCAAGGAGTATTCGCAATAAGGGGGAGGAACTTGCAGCTTGGACCAGTACCTGGAACTTCGATGTTGTGGCCATTTCAGAGACTTGGGTAGAGCAGGGACAGGAATGGATGTTGCAGGTTCCGGGGTACAAATGCTTTAGTCGGAGTAGAGAAGGAGGTAGAAGGGGGGGAGGAGTGGCATTATTGGTCAAAGACTGTATCACGGTGATAGAAAAGAAGTTTGATGAGGACTTGTCTGTTGAGGTAGTATGGGCTGAGATTATAAACAGGAGAGGAGAGGTCACCCTGTTGGGAGTCTTTTATAGACCTCCTAAAAGTTCTAGAGAGGTAGAGGAAAGGATTGCAAAGTCGATCCTGGACAGGAGTGGAAGTAATAGGGTGATTGTTATGGGGGACTTTAACTTTACTAATATTGATTGGAATAGCTATAGCTCTAGCTCGTTAGAGGGGTCAGTTTTCGTACAGAGTGTGCAGGAAGGTTTTTTGACTCAGTATGTAGATAGGCCAACTAGAGGTGAGGCTACATTGGATTTGGTGCTGGGCAATGAGCCAGACCAGGTGTTAGGCTTGGAAGTTAGTGAACATTTTGGTGATAGTGACCACAATTCGGTTACGTTCACCTTAGTGATGGACAGGGATAGGCATGAAGCTGGGGGCAGTAGTTATAGCTGGGGGAAGGGTAATTATGAGGCCATCAGGAGAGAATTAGGGTGCATAGATTGGACTAGGAAACTACAGGGACTGGGAACATCTGGAATGTGGTGCTTATTCAAGGAGCAGCTGCTGCGAGTCCTTGATAAGTATGTCCCTGTCAGGCAGGGAGGAAATGGTCGAGTAAGAGAGCCTTGGTGTACGAAAAAAGTTGATTTGCTGGTTAAGAAGAAAAAGGAGGCTTATGTCAGGATGAGGCTTGAAGGCTCAGTTAGTGCAATGGATAGCTATAGATTAGCCAGGAAGGAGCTAAAAAGTGAATTGAGGAGAGCTAAGAGGGGACACGAGAAGATGTTGGCTGATAGGATTAAGGAGAATCCTAAAGCTTTCTTTCGATATGTTAAGAATAGAAGATTGGTTAGGGCAAGATTAGGGCCAGTCATAGACAGCAGTGGGAAGTTGTGCGTGGAGCCTGAAGAGATTGGTGAGGCACTGAATAAATATTTCTCTTCGGTATTCACGCAGAGTGCTGGAAATGTAGCTGTGGAGAGCACTGAGGTACAGGGTTGCAAATTGGGGAGTATTGTAGTAGATAGGGAGGATGTGTTAGAAATTCTCGAGGGTTTGAAGTTGGATAAGTCCCCTGGGCCGGACGGGATTTACCCTAGGATTCTCTGGGAGGCAAGAGAGGAGATTGCAGAGCCTCTGGCTCTGATCTTCAGTCCTCGTTGGTTACGGGTGTGGTTCCGGAGGACTGGAGATAGCGAATGTGGTCCCATTGTTTAAGAAGGGGAAGAGAGACCTTCCAGGGAATTATAGGCCAGTGAGTCTTACTTCTGTTGTGGGCAAGGTATTGGAGAGAATTATTAGGGATAGGATTTATAGTTATTTAGAGAGAAATGAATTGATTGGGGATAGTCAGCATGGTTTCATGAAGGGTAGGTCATGCCTTACTAACCTCATTGAGTTTTTTGAGAAAGTGACCAAAGAGGTGGATGGGGGTAAGGCGGTTGATGTAGTATATATGGACTTTAGTAAGGCGTTTGATAAGGTGGCCCATGGAAGACTTCTACAGAAAATGCAGATGTGTGGAATAGAGGGTGATTTAGCTAATTGGATTAGGAATTGGCTGGCAGATAGAAGACAGAGGGTGGTGGTTGATGGGAGATATTCATCGTGGAGTTCGGTGACGAGTGGTGTGCCTCAGGGGTCTGTTTTGGGGCCCCTGCTGTTTGTAATTTTTATAAATGATCTGGATGAGGGTATTGAGGGATGGATCAGTAAATTTGCAGATGACACTAAAGTCGGTGGAGTGGTAGATAGTGAAGAGGGGTGTTATAGTTTACAGAGTGACTTGGACAAGTTGCAGAGCTGGGCCGAGAGGTGGCAAATGGAGTTTAATGTGGAAAAGTGTGAGGTAATGCACTTTGGCAGGAACAATAAATGTGTAGAGTATAGGGCTAATGGTAGGGCTCTTAATAGTGTTGAGGAACAGAAGGATCTTGGTGTATGTGTCAATAGATCCCTGAAAGTAGGCAGTCAAGTGGATAAAGTTGTTAAGAAGGCATATGGAGTCTTAGCTTTTATTGGTAGGGGGATTGAATTTAGGAGCCGCAGCATCATGTTGCAACTGTACAAAACTCTAGTGCGGCCGCACTTGGAGTATTGTGTGCAGTTCTGGTCCCCACATTATAAGAAAGATGTGGAGGCATTGGAGAGGGTACAGAGGAGGTTTACCAGGATGTTGCCTGGTATGGAGGGCAGGTCCTATGAAGAGAGGTTGAAGGATTTGAGGTTGTTTTCGTTAGAAAGGAGGCGGCTAAGAGGGGATCTTATTGAAGCATATAAGATGATTAGAGGTTTAGATAGGGTGGACAGTGATAGCCTTTTTCCTAGGATGGAGAAAGCTAGCACGAGGGGACACAGCTTTAAATTAAGGGGTATGAGTTATAGGACGGATATCAGAGGTAGGTTCTTTACTCAAAGAGTGATTAGGGAGTGGAATGCCCTGCCTGCAGCTGTTGTAGATGCGCCAAGTTTGGTGGCGTTTAAGAGGTTAATTGATAAGTATATGGAAGAGAAGGGAATGGTTTAGTTTGGAGGGGCATTGCTTTTTATTTTGGTCGGCACAACATCGAAGGCCGAAGGGCCTGTTCTGTGCTGTAATGTTCTATGTTCTATGCTCTATATTCTAAGGTAGTAGGCAAAAGAAACAATGACCTCGTGAGGAAAAACCTTCTCTTGCAACGAGTGGTTATCTGGAATGTATTGTCTGAGAATGCGGTGGAGGCAGATTCAATCAAGGCATTTTTTTCTGTTTAACTCACCTCTCTCCCACTGCCTACAAAGCTCAAGTCAGAAGTTTATTAGAATAATGTTCTGGATGAGTGCTGCTCTAACAGCACTCAATATCTAGTCGAACTCAATATCAGGTCAATGGTAACCCTCAGGGTGTTGATAGCGGGAGATTCTGTGAAAGTAATGCCATCCATATCAAGGGGCAATAAATAGATCTTCTCTTGTTGGAAATGATCATTGTCAGGCATTTGTGCATTGTGAATGTTATTTGCCATTTGTCAGCCCCAAGCCTGGATATTGTTCACGTCTTGCTGCATTTCGACATGGATATTTAAAGGGGTTGCAGGTTGCTTTAAGAGCACAGTGAATCCACCTAAACGGCACATCTTTGGACTGCAGGAGGAAACCGGAGCACCCAGAGGAAATCCATGCAGACACAGGGAGAATGTGCAAACTCAGCACAGATAGTGACCCAGGATCAACGCTGGGTCCCTGGTGCCACGAGGCAGCAGTGCTAACTATTTGATCAATACACCTTCAACTGGTGTACATAATGTCAGCAGTCTATATCATAAATCTCACACTCTGAAAATTGACATACAGAACTCTATAGGTGGCATAAAGTCATTTAAATTAGAACAATGGTTAGGCCACGTGGCTTATGTAGCCTGCTCTGCTATTCCATAAGACACTTGTTGAGCCTACACACCAATTATGTTTCCAACCTACTCCCATATCACTCAATTTCTCTAGTGCACAACAACCACTGTTAATCACAGTGTTGAATATGGTAATTAACTGACCATCTATTGCCGCTGGATTAAAGAATTCCAAAGATTCATTAGTTATCTTTAATTCATTCACAGGATGTGGGTGTCACTGGCTCAACCAGCATTTATTGCCCTTCCCTGGTTACCCTTGAGAAGGTAGTGGTGAGCTGCCTTCTTTAACTGCTGCAGGAGTAGCTAGCTACATTAGGGAGGAAGTTTCAGGATTCTGATCCGGCGACAGTGAAGGAATGGAGATATATTTCCAAGTCAGGATGGTGAGAGACTGGAGGGGAATTTCCAGTTGTTGGCAGTCCCAAGTATCCGCTGTCCTTGTCCTTCCAGATGGTTGTGATTGTGGGTTTAGAAGGTGCTGTCTAAGGAGCCTTGGTGAGTTCCTGCATTTCATCTTGTAGATGGTACACATACACTGTTCATTGATGGAGGGAATGAATGCTTATGGATGAGATAGCAGTCAAATGGGCTGTTTTGTCCTGGTTGGTTTGAGCTTCTTGAGTGTTGTTGGAGTTGCACTTATTCAGGCAAGTGGAGAGTATTCCATCACACTCTTGATTTGTGTCCTGTAAATGGTGTTCTGGTTTTGGGGAATCAGAAGGTGAGTTACTTGCTGCAGGATTCCTAACCTTTGACCTGCTCTGGTAACCACAGTTTTTATATGACTAGTCCAACTCAATATCAGGTCAATGGTAACCCTTAGGGTGTTGATAGCGGGGGATTCAGTGATAGTAATGCCATCCATATCAAGCGGCAATAAATAGATCTTCTCTTGTTGGAAATGATCATTGTCTGGCATTTGTGTGGTGCCAATGTTATTTGCCATTTATCAGCCCCAAGCCTGGATATTGTCCATGTCTTGCTGCATTTCGACATGGATATTTAAAGGGTTTGCAGATTGCTTTAAGAGCACAACTAATCCACCTAACCTGCACATTTTTGGACTGTGGAAGGAAACTGGAGCACCTGGAGGAAACCCATGCAGACATAACAGAGACAGTGACCTGCAATCGAAACTGAGTCCCTGGTGCCATGAGGCAGCAGTGCAAACCATTGTGCTACTGTGCCGCCCCACTGCTGAGTCTGCCAAGTGTTGTTGCTGCACCTTTGGAAAACATGATGATAAAAAGCATTTGGGATTGAAGTGACCTTCATGTTGAATGGTCAGACCCTTCATACCCAGGATTTTGACAGGAATTTTCCCTGAAACATGCCGCATGACCGAATCTCTGCTTATGACTTGCTCCTCAGTCAGGTCCAGATAATTGTGCTTGGCAGTACGGTGATCAGTAGAGGTCCTTGGCATCTCTACATTTGTCCTACGCCCATTAAGGTGCTAAAGACGTTGAAAGAGACAAACAAGAATGGAATTAAAGGGTAAAGTGGTGCAATGAGTCTGGATTTCATTGTGGAGGGACTGCGGAGTTTTGAAGAAAGAAGCAGGAAAACATTCCTTCACCGAAACCTAAATAATTCTGCTCCAAAAGACGAGCTTTATAATTACAAAGCCAAATGTGAAAAGCATATTTAATAATTAATAACCCCTAAAAGCTATTTAAGTTTTGCTCCTATGACCTTAAGCAATGCCTCAATTGAAGCTAAACACCAAAAGAAACCCAAATGTTGTAGCTGCGTGGCTAGCAGAAAGGGATGTTTGAAATTTTAACAAAAATTGTACAGTTCCCTGGGCGTCCATCTATCCGATAAAGTAGTGGCTTTGATCCATCTGCATTTAGTTTTGTGGAAAAAGTCTGTACCCCCGGGGGTATAATTATGCTGTCACTTTGTATGTTAAGAGCGTCCCTGACATTGGGAGTTAGATTTGACGGCCTGTTTTAAGGTCTGCAGTAAATCAGTCAGATCGCAGGCACAGGGGCTTGTGGACATTTGAACAGGTAATGATGTAGCAGAACCCAAGGCTACAAGTTGCAAATTGTTAATAGACCTAAAAGAAGCCAACTGTAGTCATTCATCCAGTTCAAAACACCATATATTGATAAATACCATGAAATGTAGAATGTCTTACTGTGTAGCGCACTGTAGCTTTTCTCTTTAGATGCTCCTTTATAGCATATGAACGATATCTCACCGACATTTTGAAACGGACGTCAATATTTTTTATATCTTGAGAGCTATGTGTAATTGTTGTTCTCCCAATATATTCTTGCCTTCAGGTCATTTGAACAGTTTGGAGTGGTGGAAAAGCTAGTTGTGTACTTACCTGGAGAACACATGCTTCAAATCCTTCCTGAATGGTAGAGTTCACATATAGTCCTGATACATCACGACAGGGAGTTCGAGTGCTTCTTTACCTTTTTATACTGTAAGACTCGCATTTCCGTCTCCCCCATCCTAATGAAATTCCTTTGCTTCTTATGTAATTACCTTTTCACCTTGCAGAATAACTAGACCAGTGGCACCTTCACAGCCAAGAGAACTGCCACCTGTTACTTGGCCAACAAACATAATGGCTGGAATTTTATTGTCCCGCTCACCATGAAAATTGGAGCAGGTGAGGATTGGACCATTTTGGGGCGAATGAGAACGTAAAATCCTGTCCAGAGTTATCAGGCCATCTCCCTCTCCCGATCAATAGCCAAGATCTCCCCATTCCCAACGAACCCAACACTATAACTGGCATCACATGTCTATGTGAACCAGCAAATTACCTTACATGAGTCAGCCTGGACAAGTTTCGATAAAATACTGGATAAAAGTAAATTCCTGCAGATGCTGGAATCTGAAACAAGAAAAGAATATTCTGGAAAATCTCAGCGGGTCTGGCAGCATCCATAAGGAGAGAAAAGAGCTGACGTTTTGAGTCCAAATGACTCCCTCATCCCAGGAGGGAATTTAATGAAAATTCGCTGTACTGCCCACATCCAGTGAGAATCAGAATGAAATCCCTTTCACTGGTTGGAGTCCTGCTTAATTCAAAGGAAGAGAATCATGAATATTGGAGATCAATTATCTCAGGCCCCAGGATATCGCTGTCTTGATTTCCTCAGATTATGAAATTTAAATAGACTGAGGGATTTAGATAGACTGAGGGATTTAGAATCTAGAAAGAATCATAGAAAAACTACAGTGCAGGAAGAAGCCATTTGTTCCATCGAGTCTACACCGACCAGGTTGCAGAGCTGGGCCATGAGGTGGCAAATGGAATTCAATACGGATAAGTGTGAGGTGATTCACTTTGGTAGGAATAACAGGCATATGAAATATAGAGCTAATGGAAGGACCCTTAATAGTGTTGTCGAGCAGAGGGATCTTGGGGTACAAGTACATAGCTCTTTGAAAGTTGGCACCCAGGTTGATAAAGTTGTTAAGAAGGCGTACAGTGTGTTAGCTTTTATTGGTAGAGGGATTGAATTTAGGAGCCGTGAGGTTATGTTACAACTGTACAAAACTCTGGTGCGGCCGCACTTGGAGTATTGCGTACAGTTCTGGTCGCCGCATTATAAGAAAGATGTGGAAGCATTGGAAAGGGTGCAGAGGAGGTTTACCAGGATGTTGCCTGGTATGGTGGGAAGGCCTTATGAGGAAAGGCTGAGGGACCTGAGGTTATTTTCATTAGAGAGAAGAAGGTTACGCGGTGACCTAATTGAGGCGTATAAGATGATCAAGGGATTGGATAGGGTGGATAGTGAGAGCCTTTTTCCTCGGATGGTGATGACCAACACGAGGGGACATAACTTTAAATTAAGAGGTGGTAGTTATAGGACGGATGTCAGAGGCAGGTTCTTTACACAGAGGGTGGTGAGGGCGTGGAATGCCCTACCTGCAGCAGTTGTGGACTCGCCTACTTTGGGGGCATTCAAAGGGTCGGTGGATAGGCATATGGATGATATTGGAATAGTTAAGGTTAGAGGGTCCACTGGTCAGCGCAACATCAAGGGCCGAAGGGCCTGTACTGCGCTGTAATGTTCTATGTTCTATGACCACAATCCCACCCAGGCCCTATCCCAATATCCACTCACTAATTTCTCTAGCCTATGCATCTCAGGATACTAAAGGGCAACTTTAGCATAGCCAATCAACCTAATCTGCACATCTTTGGATTAAGTGAGTGGGCAAGGATCTGGCAGACGGAGTACAATGGTGGTAAATGTGAGGTCATGCGTTTTGGTAGGAATAACAGCAAAATGGACTATTATTTAAATGGTAAAAAATTGCAGCATGCTGCAGTGCAGAGGCCTGGGTGTTCTTATGCGTGAATCACAAAAAGTTGGATTGCAGATGCAGTAAGTAATTAAGAAGGCATATGGAATTTTGTCCTTCATTGCTAGAAGATGGAGTTTAAAAACAGTGAGGTTATGTTGCAGCGGTATAAGATACTGGTGAGGTCACAGCTGGAGTACTGTGTACAGTTTTGGTCTCTTTACTTGAGAAAGCATATACTGACACTGGAGGGGGTGCAGAGAAGATTCACTAGGTTGATTCCAGAGTTGAGAGAGTTGGCTAATGAGAAGAGACTGAATAGAGTGGGGCTATACTCATTGGAATTCAGAAAAATGACGGGAGATCTCATAGAAACATATAAGATTGTGAAGGGAATAGGTAAGGTAGAAGCAGGGAGGCTGTTTCCCTTGGCAGGTGAAACTAGAACTAAGGGGCATGACCTCAAAATAAGGGGGAATAGATTTAGGACTGAGTTGAGAGGAACTTCTTCACCCAAAAGAGAGTGAATGTGTGGAATTCCCTGATGTAAAGATGCCGGCTTTGGATTGGAGTGGTAAGAACTCAGTAAGAATTTAGCAACACCAATTATTAATCCAACCGATTTATTTGATAGTAAAATTGCGAGCTTTCAACACTCCCGTGTCTTCCTCAGGCAAGTGCAGTGTTCTGGTCTGCAATAGCACACATCAGCACAGACAGTCAGAGATTGCTGATTAGAATGCGAATCCTTACATCTAACCTGCTATTCAAGTGTTAAAGTGGCTAACAATGTGTGTGAAGGGAATCCTGAGCATTGTTAGAGAATTGTGTATTTTCTCCAGACAGCACAGTAAGTGAGGTTTTTTGCTAACCCAGGCAAGTTACGGGGGTTACAGATAGTGTGTCATGAAGCCAAGATCCCTGTTAAGACCGTCCTCATGTGTGCGGAACTTGGCTATCAGTCTCTGCTCAGCGACTCTGTGCTGTCGTGTATCACGAAAGCCCCCTTGAAGAACATTTACCCGCAGGTCGGAGGCCGAATGCCCATGACTGCTGAAGTGTTCGCCCACAGGAAGGGAACTGTTTTGCCTGGTGATTGTTGAGCGATGCTCATTCATCCGCTGTCGTAGTGTTTGCATGGTCTCCCCAATATACCATGCTTCGGGACATCCTTTCTTGCAACGTATTAGGTAGACAACGTTGCGAGTTGCAAGAGTATGTACCGTGCACCTGGTGAATGGTATCCTCACGTTTGATGATGTCGTCCATGTCTATGATCCGGCATGTCTTGCAGAGGTTGCTGTGGCAGGGTTGTGTGGTATTGTGGTCACTGTTCTTCTGAAGGTTGGGTAGTTTGCTGCGAACAATGATCTGTTTGAGGTTGTGCGGTTGTCTGAAAGCAAGAAGTGGGGGGGTGGGGATGGCCCTAGCGAGATGTTCATCGTCATCAATGATATGTTGAAGACTCCGGAGAAGATGTCGTAGCTTCTCCGCTCCGGGGAAGTACTGGACAACAAAGGGTACTCTGTCCACCGTGTCCCGTGTTCGTCTTCTGAGGAGATCAGTGCGGTTTATCGTTGTGGCACGTTGGAACTGTCGATCGATGAGTCGAGCGCCATATCCTGTTCTCACGAGGCATCCTTCAGTGTCTGGAGGTGTCTGTCACGATCCTCCTCATCTGAGCAAATTCTGTGTATACGGAGGGCTTGTCCATAGGGAATGGCTTCTTTAACGTGTCTAGGGTGGAAGCTGGAGAAGTGGAGCATTGTGAGGTTGTCTGTCGGTTTGCGGTACAGTGAGGTGCTGAGGTGACCGTCCTTGATGGAGATGCGTGTGTCCAAGAATGCAACTGATTCTGGAGAATAGTCCATGGTGAGTCTGATGGTGGGATGGAACTTGTTGATATCATCATACAGTTGTTTCAATGATTGTTCACCATGAGTCCAAAGGAAAAAGATGTCATCAATGTATCTAGTATATAACCTTGGTTGGAGATCTCGTGTGGTGAAGAAGTCTTGTTCGAACCTGTGCATGAAGATGTTGGTATACTGAGGTGTGAATTTGGTCCCCATGGCTGTTCCGTGTGTCTGGATGAAAAGCTGATTGTTGAAGGTGACAAAGGAGGCGCCACCGTCATACTGAACAGAACGGACTACTGTGAAGAAGTGTACCGACAACTAAACAATGAGAAACACTACAGACAGTTACCAGCAGATCCGACCAAAGAACACACTCGTCAACTCAACACTTTGATCGAAACCCTTGATCCGGACCTTCAGAACACCCTCCAGGCTCTCATTCCACGTACTCCCCGCATTGGAGATCTCTACTGCCTCCTAAAGATACACAAGGCAAACATACCCGGCTATCCCATCGTATCTGGCAATGGGACCCTGTGTGAGAACCTCTCTGGCTATATCGAGGGCATCCTGAAACCCATTGTACAAAGAACCCCCAGCTTTTGTCTTGACACTACAGACTTCCTACAGAAACTCAGCACACATGGAGCAGTAGAACCAGGGACACTCCTTGTCACAATGGATGTCTCGGCGCTCTACACCAACATCCCCCACGACGATGGTATTGCTGCAACTGCCTCAGTACTCAATGCCAACAACTGCCAGTTTCCGGATGCAATTTTACAACTCATCCGCTTCATCTTGGACCACAATGTCTTCACCTTCAACAATCAGCTTTTCATCCAGACACACGGAACAGCCATGGGGACCAAATTCGCACCTCAGTATGCCAACATCTTCATGCACAGGTTCGAACAAGACTTCTTCACCACACGAGATCTCCAACCAAGGTTATATACTAGATACATTGATGACATCTTTTTCCTTTGGACTCATGGTGAACAATCATTGAAACAACTGTATGATGATATCAACAAGTTCCATCCCACCATCAGACTCACCATGGACTATTCTCCAGAATCAGTTGCATTCTTGGACACACGCATCTCCATCAAGGACGGTCACCTCAGCACCTCACTGTACCGCAAACCGACAGACAACCTCACAATGCTCCACTTCTCCAGCTTCCACCCTAGACACGTTAAAGAAGCCATTCCCTATGGACAAGCCCTCCGTATACACAGAATTTGCTCAGATGAGGAGGATCGTGACAGACACCTCCAGACACTGAAGGATGCCCTCGTGAGAACAGAATATGGCGCTCGACTCATCGATCGACAGTTCCAACGTGCCACAACGATAAATCGCACTGATTTCCTCAGAAGACAAACACGGGACACGGTGGACAGAGTACCCTTTGTTGTCCAGTACTTCCCCGGAGCGGAGAAGCTACGACATCTTCTCCGGAGTCTTCAACATATCATTGATGACGATGAACATCTCGCTAGGGCCATCCCCACCCCCCCACTTCTTGCTTTCAGACAACCGTACAACCTCAAACAGATCATTGTTCGCAGCAAACTACCCAACCTTCAGGAGAACAGTGACCACAATACCACACAACCCTGCCACAGCAACCTCTGCAAGACATGCCGGATCATAGACATGGACGACATCATCAAACGTGAGGATACCATTCACCAGGTGCACGGTACATACTCTTGCAACTCGGCCAACGTTGTCTACCTAATACGTTGCAAGAAAGGATGTCCCGAAGCATGGTACATTGGGGAGACCATGCAGACACTACGACAGCGGATGAATGAGCATCGCTCAACAATCACCAGGCAAAACAGTTCCCTTCCTGTGGGCGAACACTTCAGCAGTCATGGGCATTCGGCCTCCGACCTGCGGGTAAATGTTCTTCAAGGGGGCTTTCGTGATACACGACAGCGCAGAGTCGCTGAACAGAGACTGATAGCCAAGCTCCGCACACATGAGGACGGTCTTAACAGGGATCTTGGCTTCATGACACACTATCTGTAACCCCCGTAACTTGCCTGGGTTAGCAAAAAACCTCACTTACTGTGCTGTCTGGAGAAAATACACAATTCTCTAACCAATGCTCAGGATTCCCTTCACACACATTGTTAGCCACTTTAACACTTGAATAGCAGGTTAGATGTAAGGATTCGCATTCTAATCAGCAATCTCTGACTGTCTGTGCTGATGTGTGCTATTGCAGACCAGAACACTGCACTTGCCTGAGGAAGACACAAGAGTGTTGAAAGCTCGCTTTTTTACTATCAAATAAATCGGTTGGATTAATAATTGGTGTTGCTAAATTCTTAATGGAATTCCCTGCCCAGTGAAGCAGTTGAGGCTACCTCATTGAATGTTTTTAAAACAGATTAAAAAAAAGAATTTTTTGAACAGTAAAAAAATTAAGGGTGAGCAGACGGTAAGTGGAGATGAGTCCACAAAATGATTTTATTGACAGCAGGCTCAAGGGACCAGACAATCTACTCCAGCTCCTCGTTCTTACGTTCTTGTGTTCTTATGTAAGGTGTCCTCAGACCAACCATCTTCAGCTGCTCCCTTCACCGTAAGGTCAGAGGGAATGTTCGCTGAGGATTGAACAAGGATCTGCACTATTCGAAATTCTTCAGATACAGGACCTATCCATGCCTTTGTATACCGCAGGTGGGAACTCCAACAGCAATGGATGTTCCTGCCTATAGTAGATAAAGATCCTCATCCTTAGCTTCGAGGATTAAGGTTAGTAATCCTTACTAGTAATCCTTACTTCTAACTGGAGAAAGTATGTTGTTCCGGGGCATTAACCAATAGATTTGGATACTGTGAAATGAAGAAGTGCTTAAAATTAAATTAAAGTATGACACTTTAATACAAAAATTGGAAACTTTCTCGGGAACTCTGACTCTCGAACCTTCTAGAAGTGTAAGATCATCTTTGTGACCTCAACTTGTGGATTCTCCTTTAGGCTTTTCCTTTAATGTGAGTGAAGGAATGTAGTGTAAACCTAAGTGTTTAAATTACAAATCTTGTGCAACTACTTGTTTTCATAGGTCAGGGCTGTTGACAACTTGTCAGCTTTCCAAGGCTGTCAACTCTTTTCAAAACCTTTGTCAGTTTATTTTGCGTCTTTTTTGATGTTATTATTTACGTAATTCAGTATTTTGTTGCCTTTGACTGATGTTACAATGACTTGATATGTTAAGTTCCAAGCGACAACATGATTGGTGCAGGCTTGATGGGCCGAAGGGCCTGTTCCTATGCTGAACTGTTCTTTGATCTTTGTTGTTTCATTTGTCTAGCTTTCATTCAACTACACCCCTGTACTACTTCCACACTCTTCTTGTTGGTGGCATTGTGGCACAGTGGTTAGCACTGCTGCTTTACAGCGCCAGGGACCTGGGATCAATTCCTGACTTGGGTCACTGTCTGTGTAGAGTCTGCACATTCTCCTTGTGTCTGCATGGGTCCCCAATGGGTGCTCCGGTTTCTATCCCAGACGTGCTGTTTTGGTGGATTGGCCGTGCTAAATTCTCCCTCAGTGTACCTGAAAAGGCACTGGAGTGCAATTTCATTGCAGTGTTAATGGAAGTCTATTTGTGACTAATACTTTAACTTAACACAATTTGTGTGGCTTCCATTTTCCTCTAAAGTACAGGACTCTGCATATACCTGCACAAAACTGTTCCACACATACAGATCAAGTTAAAATTTCAAGCATTTGGGGTGACACAATGGCACAGTGATTAACACTGTTGCCTCACGGTATCAGGGACCCAGGTTTGATTCTCAGCTTGGGTGACCTTGTGAGTTTGCATGTTCTTCCCATGTCAGCATGGGAGACGGGTGGTCAGGTTTCCTCCCACAGTCCAAAAATGTGTGGGTTAAGTGGATTGGTCATGCTAAATTCCTCCTAGTGTCGGGAAACTAGCTAGGGTAAATGGGGAAAGGGCCTGGGTGGGATTGTGGTTGGTGCAGAGTCAATGGGCTGAATGGCCTCCTTCTGCACTGTTAGATTCTATGATTCACAGTATTTTGCTTCTTCTTTTTGAGGCTGCTAGTCTTTTCCCTCTGGGTTGATGCCATCCTGCGCGGTCTGGTGAAGACAGGTGGGCTGGAAAGAGTGATACGAACAGATATTAAAATATGGCGTCTGGGGTCTTTGAACCCATCAGCTGAGGATGAGTGGTCAAATCAGCTCTGGCCAGCCAGGAGAGATGAAGGGGAAACTTGTCTGCGCATAATTAATGAGGTTCCAAGTGGTGAAACTCGCGTGGGATCCCACTAACCTTGTTGGCAGACTCTCAAACTGAGAGAATTCCATCCTTTGGCTTTCTATCCTCCTTGTTCAACAGCTTCTACCTACTATTACTATGCATATTGCAATGCCGCAATACCACACCAACTTGGTGACCATCGTTTATTGCCCATCTCGAGTTGCCCTTGAACTAAATGTCTTGCCAGGCCATTTCTGTGGGCAGCTGAGAGTCAACCTCATTGGAACTAGACCAGGTAAGGGTAGCAGATTTCCTTCCCTAAAGGGCGTTAGTGAATCAGATGGGTTTTTCCAACAATAGTTTCATGGTCATCAATAGATTCGTAATTCCCTTTTTTTTATTATTATCAAATTCAAATTCCACTGTCTGTGGTAGGATTGGAACCCAGAATATTAGTTCCTGAATTAATAATCTAACGGTAATACCACGAGGCCATCACCTTCCCTCATATAAAGAGATTACAGAATATGTAAACAAAGAGATCATGCTAGAACATTCTAAGTCACTGGTTAGGCGTTGGCTGGAGTAGAGTGGACAGTGCTGAGCACCATAATTCAGGAACGATATGGAAGCCACAGGAAGGGAGCAGCTAGATTTACCAGTGTGTTATGAGGGATTGACGATGAAAAGAGTTTTGAAAAAAATTGGAATTTTCTTCTTTGTACAAAGAAGGTTAAGAGGTGACTGGTTCAAGGTTTTCCAGATGATAGGAAGTTTTGGTAGAACAGATGAAGAAATATGATTTCCCACGGCAAGGAGATAAATAACCAAAGGTAATGGATTCAAATTCATTGTTAAAGACAGCTGGAGGCGGGTGAGGGGATTTCCTTGACTCAGGGATTTGGAATGCTTCACCTGAAAAGTTGGAGGAAGCAGATTCCAAAATAATTTCAATAGGGACTTGGACAGGTACATAAGAATGAAGAATTAATGTGAACAAAAAGCTGGGGGGTGGGAACGAGTATGGCTGCTCTTGCAAAGAGGCACAAAGGATCAAATGGTCATTTTCCATGCTGTAAGTTTCTGTGGTTCCAGCATCATCAACATAAACTAAACTAAAACAGGTAGTCTTTATGTTGGGTGGCACAGTGCTTAGCACTGCTGCCTTACAGTGCCAGGGAGCCTGGTTCAATTCCCAGTCTGTGTGGAGTTTGCATGTTCTCCCCATCTCTGCGTGGGTTTCCTCCAGGTGCTCCGGTTTTCTCCCACATTCCAAAGTTGCTCTGATTAAGGTGGATTGGCAATGATAAATTGCCCCTTAGTATCAAGGGCATTAGCAGGCTAAATACATGGGGTTACAGGGATAGGGTATGGGTAGGATTGTTGTCAGTGCAGGCTCGATGGGCTAAATGGCTTCCTTCTGCACTGTAGGGATTCTATGACTGAGCTACATACACCACCCCTTTATAAGATTTATTTTTACCTGTGGCAGGTGGATCTCATGGAAGAAAAAGAGGAGACAATGTCTCAAGAAAGGGTAGCACGGTGGCACAATGGTTAGCACTGCTGCCTCACAGCTCCAGAAACCCGGGTTCCATTCCAGCATCAGGCTGTGCGGAGTCTGCACATTTTCCCCATGTCTGCGTGGGTCTCCTCCTGGTGCTCCAGTTTCCTCCCTCACTCTAAAGATGTGCAGGTTAGGTGAATTGGCCATGTTAAATTAATCCTGGTGTCAGGGGTTTTAACAGTGTAAATATGTGGAGTTACAGGAAAAGGCCTTGGAACGATTATGGTCGGTACAGACTCAATGGGCCAAATGGCCTCCTCCTAACTGCAATGGTGCTAAGTTCTAATCAACTTCTGTTTAACCTGTTATGTAATAGGAAAGCTTAAAAGGACTGGGAGACTTTTCCCAGAAAAGAGAAGGTTGATATTTGACCTTACAGAGATCTTCAAGTTTATGAGCGACTTGGAGAGGGTATTTTTATTTGTGTGGAAACCAAAGGCTGGGCCCATAAAAATAAGATAGAAACTCATGAATCCAATAGGGAATTCAAGACAAGCATTTTTAAAAATTTCATGAGATGTGGGCATTTCTGGCAAATTGCCCATAACTAATTGCCCTTGAATTGTATGTCTTGCTAGGCCATTCCAATGGGCTGCTAAGAGTCAACCACATTACTATAGGTCTGGAACCCTTAAGAATATTGATAGGCAAAGGGATTTGGATGTACAGCTACACAGGTCACTGAAAGTGGCAATGCACGTGGAGAAGATAGTCAAGAAGGCATATGGCATGCTTGCCTTCATTGGCAGGGATATGGAATTTAAAAATTGGCAAGTCATTTTGCAACTTTATAGAACCATAGTTAGGCTGCGCTTAGAATATCGTATTTAGTTCTGGTTGCCGCACTACCAGAAGGATGTGGAGGCTTTGGAGAGGGTACAGAAAAGATTTGCCAGGATGTTGCCTGGTGAGGGGGGCATTAGCTATGAGGAGAGTTTGGAGAAACTTGGTTTGTTTTCACTGAAGCAACGGAGATTGAGGGGGCGACCTGATAGAAGTCTGCAAGATTGAGGGGTATGGACAGAGCAGATAGTCAGAAGTTTTTTCCCAGGATAGAAGAGTCAATTACCAAGGTGCATAGGTTTAATGTGAGAGGGGCAAGGTTGAAAGGAGATGTACGAGGCAGATTTTTTACACAGAGTAGTGGGTGCCTGGAACTCGTTGCTGGGGAGGTGATGGAAGCGGATATGGTAGTGACTTTTAAGGGGCATCTTGACAAGTACATGAAAAAGATGGGAATAGAGGGATATAGTCCCTAGAAGGGTCGGGGTTTAAAATCGAGCTGCATGGTCAGTACAGGCTTGGAGGGCCGAAGGGCCTGTTCCTGTGCTGTAATTTTCTTTGTCTTTGTTCTTTGGAGCCACATGTAGGCCAGACCAAGTAAGGACAGCAGATTTTCTTCCCTAAAGATTGTTTCTTTACGTCATGGTCATACACTCCAGATTTATTAATTGAATTCAAATTCCCCCAGCTGCTTTGATGGGATTTGAGCCCTTGTCCCAGAACATTAGAGTCATTGATACAAAGAATCTACAGTGCAAAAGGAGGCCATTTGGCCCATCGAGTCTATACCAATGACAATCCCACTAGTGCCATCCCCTCGCGTATTTATCCTCCTCATCCCCCTCGCACTTGAGGCTATTTATCATGGCTAATCAACCAAACTCAAGCATTTTTGGAGCACCAGGAGGAAACCCACACAGACATGGGGAGAAGGTGCAAATGTCAGCACAGACGGTGACCCAAGGCCAGAATTGAACCCTGGCGTTGTGAGGCTGGTGTGCTAACCACTATGCCACCGTGCCACCAATAATTAGGTAAGTGTTATATATTTAAATGATTGCTTTCGGGACTGATCACATGATTTGATGGTGACGGCATTAGGGTGTTTCACTGGTTGCTGTTTAGTTTTAATTTCTTCTTTGTACAGCTAACAGCCCCTTCAATAAATCTGTTAGATTGAATATATGCATGCAAAACAGAGCCATAATTCCTTGACCATTCACTTCGAACTACCGCTGCCAGGTAGAATGGAGAATTTTGGTATTGCATTCCCGATTCTAACCATTTGCTGAGTACAGATGTTTTTAATGTTATGCTTGGATCTTTGTTCCCAACACTTTAAATCTTTGTCTCTTGGCTCTAAACCCTTCTTTCAGTGAGAACGATTTCTCTCAATCTTCTCTGTTTCAACCCCTTATGATTTTGAACACATCTGTCAAATCTCCCCTCAATCTTCTGCCAGACCAACCCCACTTTCTCCAATTGATCCACATCACTGAAGTCCTGAATTCTTAGGCCCATTCTCATAAATCTTTCTTACATCCTCTCTAATGCCTTCACATCCTCCCTCAAGTTTCATCCCCAGAAAAGGTTGCAAAACTCCAACTGAGGCAGAACTGGAGTTTTATAAATGTTCGTTATAACTACAGCGTGAAAGAAAGCCTCTTGGCCCATTGAATCTGCACCAACTCTTCGACACAGCATCTTATCCATACTTAACTCACTATGCTTAAACTACACATCTTGGAACAGTAAGAGACAATTTAACATGGCCAATCCATCGAACCCAGACTGTGGGAGGAAACGGGAAGGAAACCCACACAGACATGGGGAGAATGTACAAACTCAACACAGACAGTGACCAAAGGCCGGAATTGAACCCAGGTCCCTGGGTGCTGTGAGACTGCAGTGCTAACCACTGGACCACCATGCCAACCCTTTTGTTGTCTTTATACTCTGTACATCTATTTACGGATCCTGTGTGCCTCTTTTAACTGCTTTCTTAACATGTCCTGCTACTTTCAACGATCTGTGCACACATATCCCCTCAGGTCTCTCTCTGTTCCCCTTCAGAATTGTAACCTTTAGCTGGAAACTCGGGAGTCACTGATTTGTTCAAATTAAATTCCAATGGTCAAATTTGCTTTTCAGCGTAGATTGAAATCTTCGTAAAATCTGGATTAAATTTTTTGATTCCGCTTACTGTTGTACATAATGCTGAACACAAACTGGGATCTTACTAGCTTTCTTGTGGCCCCCACGTGAATCATTTTGGAAGTAGTTGATCCATTATTGAAACAGTGGGATGATATACATGTGAACTGCATTGTTAGCTTTAGCCAAACTGACACTGAACATCTGTTCAGCATAAAGTGATCAGTCAGGGCTTACTCACTGGATAATTAGAGCTATGCTTCCTGATTTTCTTGCTCTTGGTGAAGCTTCAGGTTGTGAGAAAACAGCAGAAACTGTCATCCTCTATCAGCCATGCGGTTTGATATTGTTCATAGCCACCAGGGCAAGTTTTGCAGTTCATCAGCAGCGAAAAAGAGCAAGAATATCAGAAGTACTAAAAGTCATCAGTATCAAAACTCCGTGGAACAAGAAACTGATTGTGACAGTAATTCAGTTAAGCAGCATTAATTGAGGAAGAATGCCTCAAGAGTAAACACTACCAAAAGCTAAAAGTTCGATCGATATTTTAATTTACTTCAAGGGGAAGAATTGTACCAGTAAGCTACAACAGTTTGTGCACTGATCTCTTCCAAGAGTTTCCTTCTAAGAATCTATGAATTGTTGTCATAGAGTGATCACAGAATCTACAGTGTCAAAGGAGGCCATTTGGCCCATCAGCCCTACCCTGACCACAATCCCACCCAGGCCCTTTTCCTGTAACCCCACATATTTACCCTGCTAATCCCCCTGATGGTAGGGGCAATTTAGCATTGCCAATCCACCTAACTCACACGTTTGTGGACTGTGGGAGGGAACTGAAGCACCTGGAAGCATGCACAGATGGGGATAATGTGTAAACTCCACACAGACAGTGACCCGAGATTGGAGTTGAACCCACGTCGTTGACACTGTGAGGCAGCTGTGCTAACCACTATGCCAAACCACGTTTTCTTGCTTAATTGTGCTTCTTTCATCCTTTTTTCTTTTTTTCATTAAATCTCATGATTGTCACAGATTAACTTGCTTTCCTTCTGCTTCTGTAGGTGACCTATGGAAGTATGCTCAGAAACTTGGAAACACGTCACCTTGGTTCGAAGTTAAACAGAAGAGCTGGCTCGTGATTTCCCTAATCGTGTGAGCTCCTCTATGTTTGAATACTTCAGGTGGAATGCCATTGATTTATGGCAAAAATCATTCTGCTGACTTAAAGCCAGTTGCTTCATTACTTTGGTGACTTTAGTTAGCCATGGATTGTGAATAAGCTCATCGAGAACACAACACTATCGAAGTAATTCAATGTATCAATGCACAAGGGAGACACTGGTTAGCACTCGGGTCGCTGTCCATGTGGAATCTGCATATTCTCTCCACATCTGTGTAGATTTCATTTGGGTGCTCTGGTTTCCTATCAGTCTGAAGGATAGGCTGGTTAGGTGCATTAGCCAGACTAAATTCTCCTTCAGAGTACCCAAACAGATTCAAGAGTATGGCGACTAGGAAATTTTGCACTGTAACTTCATTGCAGTGTTAATGTAAGCCTATTTATGACACTAATAAACTAAACTACACTAAAGGTTCTTGGTTCAGGAGATTGGTCAGAGCATTTAGCAATGAGATAGAGGCTGGAATTCTCTGGCCGTTCATGCTGGTGGGATGCTCCGGTTCTGCTAACAGTGCATTCCTGCCGTGGGTTTCCCGGCGATGTGGGATGGATTCGTTGGGAAACTCGTTGAGAGCAACAGGACCAGAAAATCCCAGCAACAGCACTGCATCCCACCACGAGGAACATGCTACAAGTAGGCCAGAGAATCCCACCCCCACAGAATCTCATGCCTCTTCAGTAAGAGTTTATTGCCCCCCACTGAGACAATCATTGATACCAATGCTATCATTGGTTTTGGAGCCATTGACAAATCAAAAGAGACCTCCAGCTCACGCTTATCAACAGTTTTCTGGTATTTTACGTCTCCACACAATGGGATAAATTCATGCAAGGCTTACTCTCTGCAGCATTGTTACACATCTTACAGACTGCACAGTGTTGGATAAGAAACAGTCAGTGTAATCTTTGCTGTGTGTGAAATTCGGGAACAGTTCTGTGAACAGAATGGGATGTTCTTTGACCTGAGCTGGGCGGCACGGTGGTGCAGTGGTTAGCACTGCTGCCTCACAATGCCAGTTCAATTTCCAGCTTGGGTCTCTGTCTGTGTGGAGATTGCACATTCTCACCAAGTGTGTGGATTTCCTCCGGGTTCTCAAGTTTCCTCCCACAGTCCAAGGATGTGCGGGTTAGTTGGATTGCCCATGCTAAATTGCCCGTTGGTGTCAGGGGAGGATTAGCTAGGGTAAATGCAATGGGTTCTGGGGACAGGACCTGGGTGCAGGCTTGATGGGCTGAATGGGCTCCTTCTGTATTGTAATGTTTCTATTCTATGACCAAAGATTTTGACACACAGCATGGTGAAAGTCTGTGGAAGGTCCTGTACAAACGTGGTTGCTTTGAAAGGCTGTTCAGAATCATCCATTCATTTCATGAAGGCTTGTTGGCCAATGTGATGCAAAGTGGGCTGGGATTCTCACAAAAAAACAAAAAATAATGGCCCAGAGAGTGGGAAAGTGGGAGTACTGTGGAAGCTGGAACCAGCCATTAGCAGGCGAAGGGTCCAAACCTGTTTGGCAGCATGAGTGACATAGAATGTTCCAAGTGCTGATTGCGGTTAAAAAAAATACAGATGTTTACTGACTTGGTCTGCTAAAAATGTCGAGGATTCTGTGCAGCTATGTATAGATGATAAGAGTTTAAATGAAGGGTTGAAATGTTGGCAAATTCTATGTTTTTGAAGGTACACACCAAAGGCTATGGTGCTTTAACTGTGGTGTTTTCTCTCATTGGCTAAAAAGTGCAGTAACTGACACTGTTTTGTGGAAGTGTGTTAGAACATCATAGTGAAATTCTCCTTGCGCGCCAGTAATAAAGCTTGGAAAGATTGAGTGCTCAACCTGCATTGTCTGGTTAATCTTCAACAGTACTTCCTGCCTGTTTTTAGGATGTACTTAGTTACACCCTTCTCCAGAACTCTGCCCATCACAGGGTGCCTCAGAGAGATTCATACCACCATGAGGCTGGTAATATAGTGCTCGGAGGACCACTGTGCTTGCACTGATCTGTTAGTGGGGAGATTGGTGCAAGCACATTGTTTTAGTTTTAAGTTTATTTATTAAGTGTCACAAGTAGGATTACATTTACACTGCAATGAAGTTACTGTGAAAATCCCCTCGTTGCCTGTTCAGGTACGCTGAGGGAAAATTTAGCATGGCCAATGCACTAATTGGCACAACTTTGGACCATGGGAGGAAATCAGAGCTCCCAGAGGAAACCCATGCAGACACAGGGAGAACATGCAAACTGCACACAGATAGTGACACAAGGATGAAATTGGCGCTGTGAGGTAGCAGTGCTAACCACTGTGCCATTATGTCATTCATGGGAGATGCTGTTTACATAGTCCAACATATCTTACAAACCCTAATCCTATACCATCCCATTGCATCTCGCTTTGACGTTCCCGAATCAGAATACAGACTGACCGATCCTGCTGTTTGTTGTTCCTCCTCAATCCTCAATTGTCTAAGGCTTTGGTGAGGTCACACCAGTTTTGGTGTCCTTATCTAAGGAAGGATGTGCTTGCTATAGAGGCAATACAGCAAAGGTTTACCAACTGATCCCAGGGACGGCAGGTCTGTCACTAGCAGAGAGACTAAATTGGTTACAAGTGGACCCATGGGAGGTTAGAGGAATGAGAGGGGATCTCATAGAAGCTTATAAAATTCTAACAGGTTAAAGTTTGAACAGTATTTATTAGTGTCATAAGTAGGCTTACATTAACACTGTCATGCAGTTACTGTGAAAATCCTCTAGTTGCCACACTCAGGTGCCCGAACAGGTACACTGAGGGGGAGAATTTAGCAGGTTAAAAGGGTAGATTCAGAAAAAATGTCCCTGAGGTGGGGAGGGGAGGCCCAGAACTAGGTTTGAGGATAAGAGATAAACTTTAGGAATGAGCTGAGGAGAAATTTCTTCACCCAGAGGGCGCTGAATGTGTGGAATTCACTCCCACAGAAAGTAGTTGAGACCAAAACATTGTGTGATTTCAAAAAGAAATTAGATATTGCTCTTGGACTAAAGGGATCAAGTGATATGGGGGAAGGTGGGATCAAGATATTGAATTTGATGATCAGCCATGATCAATCTGAACGGTGGAGCAGGCTCGAAGGGCTGAGCGGCCTACTCCTGCTTCTGGTTTCTGTTTCTACCCAGTTTCCCTGTACATTGGACTGAACTCAAGGGTTTGGTTTCTACTGAATATTTGGTGCATCAATTGCAAGGAAATATTTACGTAATTGTAACCAAACGAGATGGCTGCAGTCTGAACCAGCGAGAAGCCAAAAGCTTCACCAGTACACACCTTCCATCTTGGCAATGATTAGCTGCCTTGCACTCCAGGTACTTTAGCACAGGAGGCTTCGTTAGTAGACGTGGCGCACAGTTTGCCAGACAACACGTTGTGTGGGTTGGTGTTCGCATTTCTTTACCAACTGAGGGAATTAAGCCAAGGATAGAAAATGGAGGTGAGCAATTAAGGGCGAAGCTGCCTAGCCCTGAGGCTAAAGCAGACAAGGCCTTAGTTTCTGCTCACCATATGTTGTTTCAAGAAAAGCGCTTACTAGTAAGACAAAATAATCATTTTCGTTATCAAAGAAGACGCCCTTCCCATCAGCTCGGAGCACTTCTGTTTCAATATGGCTGGCATGGTGGTACAGTGATCAGCACTGCTGCCTCTCAGCGCCAGAGACTGGGATCGATTCCCTGTTTGGGTCACTGTTTATGTGGAGATTGCACGTTCTCCCCGCAGGGTGTGTGTGAGTCGCTCATTGCTGAGGAGTTGGTGGTGCTTCCTCGAACCTAGGAGTCTTACACACCAGGTTCTCACCGGGGAGGCAGGTGAAAAATTAGATCAGTTTGATTCAGGCTACATGTCGCTAATGACACTTAAATGTGTAGGTTCGAAAAAGCATCAGGCTCTTGTTTACTATGAGTGGGGACTCGAGCAGGGCTAGCAGTGTGGTCTGGAAGGGTTGTATTGGATTTGATGCCTGGCACAAAATCCGCTTTCCCTCCGACACCTGAATGTCTGATTGGCAATCAAAGCTGGCTGGCCTGGAGAATCCCATCCTACAATTCTATTGGAAGTTTTTCTGTGCCTTTAAGGGATTGCAGCATGTCATCACTAGAAAGGAAGTGTGTCACTGGATCCCTTTTGCTTGCAGTGGAGCATGCATTGCACATGCACATCTGCTGCTGGTGGCATCAAGCTTATCTAGACTTTCCATTTCTTGGATGGTATGTGGCTCAGAAATACTTCCACTGCAATTAAAAATTTTTGGATTAGCAGAGATGTTTGCAATGTCCAGTTTTGCTATATTGGAAGCATTGTGCTGCTGGCCAGTCCTGTTATCTAAGCTGGGGTATCACACCACAATACAAGAGTCTCCAAATGGCTGCTGACATGGAGGCTGGGATTTTCTGACTGGGCTCGCTCTGAAACCGGAAAATCCTGCCTGAGTTCAACATATTTATCCATGGTCTGTCCCTCGCCCGCTCCTATTCCCATCGTGGTCAGGATGATAAAATTCATTCCAGAGATTCCCACCCTTTCGCCTGGCTTGGCCTGGCTGTGTGGGAATACCCTGTTAACAGAGTGATATGAAGCCTTGGAGTCACACTGAACCATATCATCCAATTAACTTCCCTGAGTTCAGCTTGCCTTGAACACTGGATCACTTGATCCAAAGAAAAGTCATTTTTGGTCTGCAAAAATAGAACCAAAGAACATAGAACACAATGCAGGAACAGATCCTTCGGCCCTCCAAACCTGTTTGATCAATTATTAAGTCTTGCTTTGGGCTAAATTAGAAATAAAGTCTTTAACGAAGAACAAATGAACAATGAAAATTATAGCACAGGAACAGGCTCTTCAGCCTTCCAAGCCTGTACTGACCATGCTGCCCCATCTAAAACTAAAACTCCCGACCCTTCCAGGACCATGTGCCTCTATTCCCATCCTATTCACGTATTTGTCAAGATGCCCTAAAAAATCACTATTGTATCCGCTTCCACTACCCCCCCCCCCCCCAGCAACAAGTTCTAGGCACCCACCACCTTCGTGTAAAAAAAAACTTGCCTCGTACATCTCCTTTAAACTTTGCCCCTCGCACCTTAAACCTATGACCCCTAGCAATTGATTCTTCCTGCCTGGGAAAAAGCTTCTTACTATTCACTTTATCCATGTCCCTCATAATCTTGTAGAGTTCTATCAGGTTATCCCTCGACCTCCATCGTTCCAGTGAGAACAAACTGAGTTTAGAACATAGAACATAGAACACTACAGCACAAACAGGCCCTTCGGCCCAAAAGTTGTGCCGAACACATCAAAATCTACCCAGCCATAGACCTATCTATAACCCCCAATCCCGTTGGATCCCATATACTCATCCAGAAGTCTTTTAAAAGACCCCAGCGAGTTCGCCTCGACCACCACCGACGGCAGCCGATTCCATTCACTCACCACCCTCTGAGTGAAAAAACTTTCCCCTAGCATCCCCTCTGTACTTGCTTCCCTGCACCTTAAATCTGTGCCCTCTCGTCGTGACCATTTCAGCCCTGGGAAATAGTCTCTGAGAGTCCACCCTATCTATTCCTCTCAACATCTTGTAAACCTCTATCAGGTCGCCTCTCAACCTTCGTCTCTCCAGGGAGAACAGTCCCAGCTCCCTCAACCTGTCTTCATAAGGCATGCCTCCCAATCCAGGCAACATCCTTGTAAATCTCCTCTGCACCCTTTCAATAGCTTCCACGTCCTTCCTATAGTGAGGCGACCAGAACTGCGCACAGTACTCCAAGTGTGGTCTGACAAGGTCCTATAAAGCTGCAGCATTACCTCCTGACTCCTGAACTCAATCCCTCGATGAATGAAGGCCAGTACACCATAAGCTTTCTTAACCACATCCTCCACCTGGGAGGCCGATTTGAGAGTCTTATGGACCCGGACCCCAAGATCCCTCTGCTCTTCCACACAGCTAAGACTCCTACCTTTGATAGTGTACTCATTCATCCCGTTGGATCTGCCAAAATGGACCACAACACATTTATCCACGTTGAAGTCCATCTGCCACTTCTCCGCCCAGTCTTACATCCTGTCGATGTCCTGCTGCAACTTTTGACATCCCTCTAGACCATCCACAACACCACCGACCTTCGTGTCATCGGCGAACTTACTCATCCATCCCTCCATTTCCTCATCCAGGTCATTTATGAAAATGACAAACAGCAAGGGTCCTAGAACAGATCCCTGGGGCACTCCACTGGTGACCGACCTCCATGCAGAAAAAGAGCCATCCACAACCACCCTCTGCCTTCTGCAGGCAAGCCAGTTCTGGATCCACAAGGCCAAAGCCCCTTGGATCCCATGGCCTCTCACCTTCTCAAGAAGTCTTGCATGTGGGACCTTGTCAAATGCCTTGCTGAAGTCCATGTACACCACGTCCACTGCTCTTCCTTTGTCAATGTGTTCAGTCACATTTTCGAAGAACTCAATTAAGCTCGTAAGGCACGACCTACCTTTTACAAAACCATGTTGACTATTTCTAATCAACCTAAACTTCTCCAAATGCTCGTAAATCTTGTCCCTCAGAAGCCTCTCCAACAGCTTACCAACCACTGAGGTCAGACTCACCGGTCGGTAATTTCCAGGACTATCCCTGTTCCCTTTCTTGAAAATAGGGACCACATCCGCAATCCTCCAATCCTCCGGAACCTCTCCCGTCTCCATCGACGACGCAAAGATCATCGCCAGGGGCTCTGCAATGACATCCCTCACCTTCCACAATAACCTGGGGTACATCCCATCTGGTCCCGGAGACTTGTCTATCTTGATAGCATTTAGAAGTTCTAACACATCAGCTTCCTTAATATCTACATACTCAATCTTTTCAGTCTGCCGCAAACTTGTAATGCACCCTCCCAGATCACTTTCCACCGTGAATACTGAGGCAAAGTACTCATTAAGCACCTCTGCCATTTCTTCCGGTTCCATACAGACTTTTCCCCCTTCACCTTTTATAGGTCCTATCCCTTCTCTTCTCATCCTTTTACTTTTCACATATTTGTAGAAGGCCTTGGGATTCTCCTTAATCCTACCAGCCAAGGCCTTCTCATGACCCCTTCTGGCTCTCCTAATTTCCTTTTTAAGCTCTCTTCTATAAGCCTTATACTTCTCTAGATCCCCAACATCTCCTAGCTCTTTGAACCTTTTATACACCTTTCTTTTCTTCCTGACTAGGTTCACCACAGCCTTCGTGCACCACGGTTCCCTCGACCTACCAAAACCTCCTTGTCTCACCGGAACGTTGTCGTGCAAAGCTCCAGACAAGCATTCCTTGAATATCTGCCACCTTCCTTCTGTGCTTTTCCCCAAGAACACCTCCTTCCAGTTTATTCACCCCAACATCTGCCTGATGTCTTCATATTTCCCCTTATTCCAGACAAACACCTTCCTAGCCTGCCTGATCCTATCCTTTTCCAATGCAAGGGTGAAGGAGATAGAATTATGATCTCCATCCCCAAGATGCTCTCCTACCGAGAGATCCATCACCTGTCCTGGTTCATTAGCTAGTGCCAGGTCCAGCACAGCCTCTCCTCTCGTAGGCTTGTCCACGTGCTGTGTCAGGAAGCCCTCCTGAACACACCTAACAAACTAACAAAGTTTCTCCGACCTCTCTTCATAGCTAATACCCTCCATACCAGGCAACTGCCTGGTAAATCTTTTCTGTACCCTCTCCAAAGCCTCCACGTCCTTCTGGTAGTCTGGCGACCAGAATTGAACACTATATTCTAAGTAGGAGAGTTTTTAATTGTGTGTGATGACAGATTTCCTTGTTCTTCAGCACCTTGTAACAGCAAGAACTTGCCGAGCGATATGTAGGTCAGTTGGAAATAATTCAGTTGATTCTCCAGGTCATTATGATCACTGTTTACAACCTGCTTGTTCAATTATTAAGTTTTGCTGTGGGCTAAATTAAAAGTGAAGTCTTTAACAAAGAACAAATGAACAATGAAAATTACAGCACAGGAACAGGAGTCCTTTGGCCCTCCAAGCCTGCACCGACCATGCTGCCTGGCTGAACTAAAACCCTCTAACTTCCTGGGACCATATCGCTCTATTTCCATTCTATTCATGTGTTTACCCAGACGCCACTTAAAAGTCACTATGGTATCGCAGAGAATGAACAGCTTCGACCACACTCGCTGTGCGCAGGACTTAAAACTCGCCTGGGAAAACTCCGTTGCATTTCAATCCAATGATTTCACCACTTGGCTAAGAATGTGATGGACTCTTCTACTCACTGCCTCAGGAGAACAGTGTCTGCTACTGGACCAACTGAAAGGAATTAACTCGAAGCTGCAGCTCTTTTTGGTATGCTGCTCAATATCTGAAAATTTAACTCCAACTGCTTGCCTCTTTAAGAGTCCTCGAGGCAGTCAAATAGGGAGGGTAGGCTAGGATAGGATAGAGTAGGGTAGGGTTGAGTAGGATAAAATAGCAAGGGTAGGAAGTGTAGGGTAGGTACTATAGATAGGGAAGGGAGAAATAGTGTAGGGTAGGGAGGGTATGGTTGGGTAGGGTAGGATAGGGAAAGGTGGGTTTGTTAGGGCTGGGTTGGGCTGGAATTAGGGTTGGGTAGGTAGAATAGCATAGGATAGTGAAGGGGTGGGTTATGGTTAGGGATAGTGTTAGAATTGGATAGGATAGAATAGGCTAGGATAGAGTTGGATTAGAGTTAGGGTTAGAATTGGGTCGGGTAGGGTAGGGTAGAGTAGCATATGTAGGCTAAGATAGTGTCGAGTAGGGTAGGGTTTAGTAGGATAAGTTAAGAAGGGTATGGTAGGGAAGGGTTTGGTAGGGTAGGGTAAAATAGAGTAGGACGGGTGAGGTTGGTTGGGCTAAGGTTTGGATTGGGTTAGAGTTAGAATTGGGTTGGGTAGGCAAGGGCAAGATAGCATGGAAAAGAGTAGGGTTGGGTTGGTGTGGGTGAGGTAGGATGCGGTAGTGAGTGTAGAGTAGGATAGTGTGGGGTAGGGTTGGGTTGGGTTAGGATCAGAGTTGGGTCAGGTAAGGTAAACTAGGATAGGGTAGAGTTAGGTCCGGTGGGGTAGGGTAGGGTTGAATTATGGTAGGGTAGGTTTGGCTTCGGTAGAGTAGGTGGGGTAGGGTTAGGCAAAGTGTTGGGTTGGGTAGGGTAGGATTTGCTCACTATGGACAGCCATCATTTCCCCCTTCTTCTGTCAACTTTTTTTTACCTGGTTCTACCAAGGGTTTTCCTCACTCTGTGGTCCCTTTGATAATGATGATGTATTTTTATACAAACACTGGCCATTAAACCCATTTCCACCATTCGCTGCTATCATGCTGATCGTTATTCGAGCTCCTTCAGTCTACCTTGTCTTCATAACACTTTATATCCTTTGCTAGCAAAAGAAGGTTATCAATCTCCGGCATAAAATGATTAATTTTGCAATGGAATTCTACTGCCTTGCCTGTCATGGAATTGGAGCAAGAAAGGGACTGACAATGGATGGAACAGAGACATGACAATCTCTGTTTTGATATGTTCTATAATGAGAGACATGTTTTGAGGTTAATTTAGGAGTGAAACGTCCCTGATTAGCCGAGCCCTCCATTGCGAATGTGACAGATTAGCATAATAAAGATCAGTTTCATCGCAATTCTTCCAGTTATATATTCTAACAAAGAGGATAACAGAAAGTTGAAGTGTAATAAATATCATAAATCATAGATGTTCTCTGAGAAACAATGGAATAGAGCCAAAGTGTTTGAATAAATTTAAATAATTTGAATGACAAGCGTTTAATGCGTTTTGTTAACTTTCTTTTTCATTGATACATAAATCATAGAAACTTTATGTGCAGAAGGAAGCCATTTGGCCCATTGATTCCGCACTGATTGACCCAGGCCCTATCCCCATAACCCCAGGCATTTACCCTCCCTCGTCCCCCTGACATTGAAACTAAATGTGAAAATGTCCGATAGAGTATTGGAAGTGTCACCTCTCACTATGGGGGAAACGTACTCTGTTCTTAACAGTGCAGGTTTGTAAGACCAAAATGCCCCACAAGCCATATTCGATCAGCCCCACTGGAATAGAATGACGCAGCAGGGGGATTTCAGTATCCAGGCACCCATTTCTTGCCTGAATAATGCTCTAACTCCATGTAGAATTTTGATTTGATTTTGATATATTTTTTGTATACGGTGAGAAGGATTGTTTCTTGTGTGCTATACAGACAAAGCATACCACACATGGAGAAGGAAAGGAGAGGGTACAGAATGTAGTGTAGTGGAGTTAGGGTGTAGAGAAAGATCAGCTTAATGCGAGGCGGGTCCATTCAACAGTCTGATGGCAGTAGGGAAGAAGCTGTTCTTGAGTTGGTTGGTACGTGTCCTCAGATTTTTGTATCCTTTGCCCGACGGAAGAAGGTGGAAGAGAGAATGATCTGGGTGCAAGGGGTCCTTGATAATGCTGGCTGCTTTTCCGAGGCAGTGGGAAGTTCAGACAGAGTTAATGGATGGGAGGCTGGTTTGCAAGATGAACTGGGCTTTGTGGTCTTGGGCAGTGCAGGAGCCATACCAAGCTGTGATACAACCAGAAAAGATGCTTTCTATGATGCATCTGTAAACATTGGTGACTGTTGGAGTGGATGTAAAAAATTTCCTTAGCCTTCTGAGAAACTAGAGGCAATAGTGGTTTTCTTAACTATAGTAAGAAGTCTCACAACACCAGGTTAAAGTCCAACAGGTTTATTTTGCAGCATGAGCTTTTGGTGTCTCGGACTCCTTCAGGTGAGTGAGGAGTGGTGTTCACAAACAGCTTATATACAGACACAAACACAATTTACAAAATAATGATTGGAATGTGAGTCTTTATAGGTAGTCAAGTTTTAAAGCCATGGCAAAGTGGAGTGAGTGGAGAGGGTGCCGAGCACAGGTTAAAGAGATGTGTATTGTCTCCAGACAGGACATTAGTGAGATTTTGCAAACTGTGAGGGTTACAGATTGTGTGATGTGAACCCAAGATCCCCATTCTCTAAGACTGCCTTCGTGACAAACAACAACGCAGAATTGCTGAGCAGAAACTGACAGCCAAGTTCCGCACACGATGGGATGACCTTATGAGTACAGAACTTGACTATCAGTTTCTATTCAGCGATTCTGCGTTGTCGTGTGTTGTGAAGGCCATCTTAGAGAACATTTACCTAAAGATCAGAGTCTGAATGCCCTTGACTGCTGAAGTATTCCCTGACTGGAAGAGAGCACTCTTGCCTGGGGCTGGGTGGAATTGTTGTCGGTGAAGGTTTGATGGGCCACATTGCCGCCTCCTGCACTCCTTGGATTCTATGATTCTATCTTCCCCATCTGTCTTTCCCCACTGTTATCTCTTTCTTTTCCCTCCCTCTCTCGGATCTCTTACTCCTCCCTCCCTCTCTCGGTCTCCCTCCCTCTCCCTCTCCTCTCGGTTCCTCCCCTCTCGGCTTCTCCCTCTCTCAGTCTCTCCTCCCTCTCCCTTCCTCCTCCCTCTCTCTGATCCTCCCTCCCTCTCTCAGTCTCCTTCCCTCCCTCCCTCCCTCCCTCTCCTCCTCCCTCTCCCTCCTCCTCTCCCTCTCCTCCCTCCTCGGTCTCCTCTCTCTCGGTCTCTCCCTCCTCCCTAACTCTCCTCGCTCTCTCCTCCTCCTCCCTCCCTCCTCTCCTCCTCCTCCTCTCCTTCCCTCCCTCCCTCTCTCATCTCCTCCCTCCGCCTCCTCCCTCCCTTCCTCCCTCCTCCTCCCTCTCTCTCTCCTCTCCTCCCTCCCTCCCTCTTCTCCTCCCTCCCTCCCTCTCTCGCTCCTCCTTCCTCCCTCCCTCTCTCTGTTGCTCTGCTCCTCCCTCCCTCGTCTCTCCCCTCTCCACCTCTCTCGCTTTCCTCCCTCCCTCCCTCTCTTCTCGTCCCTCCTCCCTCCCTCTCTCTCCCTCCCTCCCTCCCTCTCACTCTCCTCCCTTCCTCCCTCCCTCTCTCTCGCTCTTGCCTCCTCCCTCTCTACTCCCCCCTCCCCTCTCTCGCTCCCTCTCTCGCTCCCTCCTCTCCTCCCTCTCTCCTCTCTTCCCTCCGCTCTCCTCGCTCTCCTTCTCGCTCTCCTCCCTGTCTCGCTCTTCTCTCTCGCTCTCCTGCCTCCCTCCCTCTCTCGATCTCCTCCCTCCCTCCTCCGTCTCTCGGTCTCCTCCCTCCCTCCCTCTCTCGGTCTCCTCCCTCTCTCGATCTCCTCCCTCTCTCAGTCTCCTCCTCCCTCTCTCCGGCCTCTCCCCTCCTCCCTCTCTCGATCTCCTCCCTCTCTCATCTCCTCCCTCTCCTCCTCCTCCTCTCCCTCCTCCCTCCCTCCCTCTCTCGATCTCCTCCCTCCCTCCGCGGTCTCCTCCCTCCTCCCCTCTCCGTCCTCTCTCATCTCCTCCCCTCAGTCTCTCTCCCTCCTCCTCCCTCCCTCCTCCTCCTCTCAGTCTCCTCCCTCCCTTCCTCCCTCCCTCTGTCTCTCGCTCTCCTCCCTGCCTCCCTCCTCCCTCTTTCGCTCTCCTCCCTCCCTCTCTTGCTCTCCTCCTCCCCCGTCTGCCCCTCTCTCGCTCTTCCCCCCTCCCTCCCCTTCTTGTGTCCCTCCCTCCCTCCTTCTCCACTCTCTCCCTCCCTCCCTCCTCTCGCTCCTCCTCGCTCTCCTCCCTCGCTCCTCCCTCGCTCTCCTCCCTCTCTCGCTTCTCCTCCTCGCTCTCTCCTCTCTCCCTCGCTCTCTCGCTCTCCTCTCCTCCTCTCTCCCTGCTCCCTCCCTCTCTCGCTCTCCTCCCTCGACTCCTCCTCGCTCTCCTCCTCTCCGCTCTCTCTCTGCTCTCCTCCCTCTCGCGCTCTTCTCTCTGCTCTCCTCCCTCCCTCTCCCTCTCTCTTGCTCTCCTCCCTCCCTCCCTCTCTTGCTCTCCTCCCTCCCTCCCTCTCTTGCTCTCCTCCCTCCCTCCCTCTCTTGCTCTCCCAACTTTCCCTCTCTCTCTCCTCTGTGCTGCATTCTCTTTCCACCCTCTCTTCTCCCTCCCTCTCTCCTCTCCTCTCTCTCTCTCTGTCTCTCTTCCTGCTCTTCTCTCCCTCTCCGTTCTTGTGCTCTCCCTCTCTCCGATCTTCCCCTCTCTCTCCTATCTTCCCCCCGCCTCTCTCTCTCCTCCCTGCTGTATCCTCTTCTCCCTCCTTCTCCTCCTCTTTTTTTCTCTCTCCGTCTCTCCTCCTTGCTCCTCTCTCTTTCTCTCTCTCCTTCTTTGTGCTCTCCCTCTCTCCTCTCTCTCCCTCTCTCTCCTCTCTGCGCCTCTCTCTCTTTCCCATCATGCCAATGCTCGAAATGCTATCCAATCAGACCCATGGCAAATCCTTCCCGAACCAATTCTTTTGTCAAAGTTACTTTTCAATCTGCCTCTCAGCCACTGCATTCCGGGTCACAGCGACTTTTACCCTGACTGACAAAAATGAGGAAAAACAGATGAATGGATTTGTGAGGTTGGGCGTTAAAATGAATTGAAGCAAATTCAGCTCAAAGATGCTTCTATTTCCTCTCCATCCTCAGCATTTGCCAACCTTATTTGAAGGAATGTTTTACAAGCTTTTTCTACTCTATTGGCACAGCACAATGGCACAGTGGTTCGTGCTGCTGCCTCACAGCACCAGGGACACCGGTTCAATTCTCCTGCTTCGGTCCCTATCTGTGTGGAGTCTGCACATTCTCATTTTTCTGCATGGGTTTCCTCCGGGTACTGCGGTTTCCCCCCACACTCCAAAGATGTGCAGATTAGGTGGATTGGCCATGGTAAATTGACCGTTAGTGTGCGAAGGTATGTAGTTTAGGGGGATTAATGGGGTAAATACGTGGGGTTATGGCATTGGGGCAGTGGGTGGAACTGAGATGGAGAGTTGGTGCAGACTTAATGGGCTGAATGGCCTCCTTCTGTATTATAGGGATTCTATGAACCAGCAAAAACAATGTGTCAGAGTGACTCAGTGGACAAGCGATGCTGGTCGCTGTGATTTATGGGACTGTGCTGGGTTTGTGGGTAAGGGTTAAAGATTGTCAATGACTTGCTGGTGAACTCAACAGCCCTTTAACAATGGGTAAGAACACGTGAGGATGGTTTGGAGTGCAACCGCCGAAAACAACGCAATAATGTTATAACTATTCGTATATGATCAAGCAAATCATTGTTCAATGCATCTACTCTGAAATGAATATTAAATTTAATATTGTAGAACCTTACAGCTCCAGAATCCCTACAATGCAGAAGGACCCAAATGAGCGTGCACCAACCCTCTGTGAGAGCATTTCACTCAGGCCCTCTCCCCACATATTTACCCGATAATTCCCCCTAACCTATACATCCTGTATAGGGCTAATCTAACACAGCCAATCCACCTAATCCGCACATCTTTGGATTGTGGGAGAAAACAGGGTACCTGGAGGAAACCCACACAGACACAAGGAGAATGTGCTGACTCCACACAGGCGGTGACCCAAGCTGGGAATCAAACCCGGGTCCCTGGCGCTGTGGGGCAGCGATGCCAACTACTGTGTCACCCAATCCAATACAGTCCAATCAATCAATCGTACTGAAAATGGCTCTTTGAAAAAGCTATCCAATTGGTCCCATTCTCCTGTTCTTTTGACATATCACATGTGTTTTTTTTTAACTTTTCCAAGTGTTTAGTAACGCCTTTTTGAAATTACGATTGAATCAGCTTCCACCACCCTTTCAGGCAGGGTCTTCCATAACTTTACGTAAAAATTATTCTCTTCGTCTCTCCCTCTGCTGTTTTGCCAATTGTTTTAAATTGTTGCCATCTGGTTATCGACCCTAGTGCAAGTGGAAGGAGTTTCTCTACTATCAAAACCCTTTGTAACTGTGTACGCCTCTATTATATCTCCCGTCTGTTGTAAAGAGAGCAATCCCAGATGTGATCATTTGAAGTCGCAGTCAGTTCAATTGTTTTGCTGCAAAGATTTATGTTAAGTGCAGATGCAGTGTGATCATGGCTGGAATCCAGGTTTCTAACAGTGAGTGATTAGTATCGAACACCAGACTGTTATGGATTTGTGCTGCTGTGAGCTACAGATGCTGCTTTCTGAATCTACACTCTGTTTTCCTTCTGCCTGGTGCCTGATGAAAACAATAGGGAATGTATAGCGGGATGTGACAATGGCACAGTGGGTGCATTTGTGGTATTCATGGACTGAGTGGTACAATTCTTCAGGGTATAAAACACATCGAATATAGGCAGGACATGGGAATTCCTCTATTTCTGTGTTAATGTCACAAGGTTTGCCATCTCAACAGGGATCTTGGGTTCATGTCGCACTATCTGTAACCCCCATGACTTGCCTGGGTTTGTCTGGAGATAACACACATCTCTTTAACCTGTGCTCAGTCCCTTCCACTCACATTGTTAGCCACTTTAAGACTTGAATAGCAGATTAATTGTAAAGATTTGCATTCTAATCAGTAATCTGTAAACTGTCTGTGCTGTTATATGCTCTGTCTGAGACCAGAATTCTCCATTCACCTGACGAAGAGGGGAACCTCGAAAGCTTGTGAGTTTACTATCAAATAAATCAGTTGGACTTAAACCTGGTGTTGTCGGACTTCTTAATGTCACAAGTGTAGCCCAACGTAATTGATCCAAGCTGACCCTCTCAACACTTTTTCTTTATTTGTCCCTGGGATATGATGCCAGCACTTATTTTGCATCCCTAATTTCACTTCGGAAGGTAATGGTTCGTTGACCGAGTTTTGGGGTGAGAGCAGCCAGAAATCCCCACCCACCATGGGAATCGTACTGGGTGGGACACTAACCCTTCGTTGACCTCAGGCAGGATTTTTCAGCCCAAAATTCTTGCTCGGGGAGTCATACAATGCAGAGAAGGCCCTTCTGCCCATCGAGTCTGCACCGAAACCATCTACCATTAAGGTTGTGCTAATCCCATTCTCCTGCATTTGGGCAGCAGGGTGGCACAGTGGTTAGCACTGCTGCCTCACATAGTCAGGAACTTAGGTTCAATTCCCCATTTGTCCGTATGGAGTTTGCGCTTTCTCCCTGTGTTGGCGTGCATTCCCTTTGGAAACGCTAGTTTCCTCCCACAATCCAAAGGTGTGCAGGTTAGGTGCATTGGCCATGCTAAATTGCCCCTTAGTGTCAGGGGAAATATGTGGGGTTGTGGGAATAGGGTTTTTGTGAGATTGCGGTCGGTGCAGACTTGATGGGCCGAATGTCCTCCTTCTGCACTGTAGGGAACAATTCATTCTATTCTATTCTTACCGATATCTACTGAAGCTTGATGAAATGAGCCTGAGGTGAAGATGTCCAAGGTAGAGTTGACCTTTACAACCGCTGACAGCACTGAGACAGGAAGCTCACAGGCTCCCTTGAGTCATGAGATGCAATATTATTCCAGCTTTGTTGGTGAATGCGCACCTCTAACATACATTGTTCCTTAGAGAGATCACCACCGTTCGTTCATTCCTTAAACTGGGAATTCAATGGTAAATCAGCAACCTCTTCCTTGCACAGTTCTGTCTTTCCATCATCAAGTAACACAAACAAAGAGCAAGATCCCCTTTCCCCCCCGCCACCCATCTGGATGACGATGTGTGTACACTCTCATCCCAAGACGGGTTCTCCTGAATTGTCAGTGGATACTCACTCGCGCCACTTGCTGATGTGAAGGTCCAGGATTCTCTGACCTCTCCCGCTGCTGGGATTTGCCAGTCCGGCTGCGCTGAATGGGGATTTGGCCACGTGCCAAATTCTCCATCCTTGCTGCCAGTGGCGTGAGTAGCCCGAGAATTTCAGCTAATATTAATATTATCAGGTGTATTAAAGTACCAGCAACTCACATCTCCCTGTGTGTGAACTGTCTGATTTACCTGCATTTTTTTTATTCATTCGTGGGACATGGGCATCGCTGGCTGGCCAGCATTTATTGCCCATCCTTCATTGCCCGAGGGCAGTTGAGAGCTAGCCTCATTGTTGTGGCTCTGGAGTCACATGTAGGCCAGACCGGGTAAGGACAGCAGATTTCCTTCCCTAAAGGGCATAGATTCGAATGATGGTTTCATGATCATGAGTAGATTCTTGATTGCAGAATTTTTTTTTTATTGAATTGAAATTCCACCGTTTGCTGTGGTAGGATTTGAACCCAGGTTCCCAGAACATTAGTTGAGTTTCTGGATTAACAGTCTACAGATAATACCACTAGACCATCCCCTCCCCAGGTCTTTCATCTGGTGCGAATGATTGAAGAGAAGGTATAATGCTGAAGCAGAGGAAGGTGCAGGACTGTGGGAAGAAAACAGGTTTGATTTGATTTGATTTATCAATGTCACGTGTTAACATACAGTGAAAAGCATTGTTTCTTGCGCATTGTACAAAGCATATGTACGTAGGGAAGGAAAGGAGAGAGTGCAGAATGTAGTGTTACAGTTATAGCTAAGGTGTAGAGAAAGATCAACTGAATGTGAGGTAGGTCCATTCAAAAATCTGACAGCAACAGGGAAGAAGCTGTTCTTGAGTCAGTTCGTACGTGACCTCAGACTTTTCTATTTTCTTTCCGAAAGAAGGTGGAAGGCAGAATGTCCGAGGTACATGAGGTCCTTAATTATGAGGCTGCTTTGCCAAGGCAGCAGGAAGTGTAGACAGAGTCAATGGGTGGGAGGCTGGTTTGCGGGATGGATTGATTTAATTAAGATCATATTGAATGGTGGGGTAGGCTTGAAGGGCCAGGTGGCTTACTTCTGCATGTATTTCTTGTGTTCTTGATTTATATTACTGTCCTAGCCTCCTTTCTTACAGTAAATATGTTTTTATCATGAAAGTTAAGGTTTCACCTGAATATTTTCCTCCATGGTTGAAGAATAGAAAGTGTCCATGTCACCGCGCTTGCCTGTGACTGCTCTAAACCCAGGGGGACTACTTCAGCAACAACAGCGCCCAGGGATCCAGTCTCAATCCTGGCTGCAGGTCACTGTTTGTGCAGAGTTTGCACATTCTCCTCGTGTCTGCGTGGGTTTCCTCCAGATGCTCCAGTTTCCTCCCACACTCCAAAGATGTGCAGGTTAGGTGGATTAGCCATGCAAAATTGCTCCTTATTGTCAGGGGAATTAGTGGGTAAATAAGTGGGTTATGGGGACTGAGCCTGGATGAGATTGTTGTTGGTGCAGGCTCGATGGGTGAATGGCCTCTTTCTACACCAAAGGGATTCTATGATTCTATGGCTGTGTTAGCTTCCTTACATATCTGCAGTCCAGTTTAGTTTATTTGTTACGGTTACAAATAGGCTTACGTGAATACTGCAGTGAATTTACTGTGGAAATCCCCTAGTCGCCACACTCTGGGCACTATGAGAGAAAATTTAGCATAGCCAATGCACCTGACCAGCATATCTTTGGAGTGTGAGAGGAAACTGGAGCACCCAGAGGAAAGCCACACAGACACAGAGGGAGCATAAATACTCTGCACAGATAGTCATTCAACCTGGTAATTGAACCCAGGTCCCTGACACTATGAGGCAATAGTGGTAACCATTGTGTCACCATGATATCTCATCCTGAAGAGTTGGTGAAGGGTACCAATGCATTAAAGGGATGGCATTCATGCACATTCACACCTCCCGCTGTGAACGCTCTGGTTGTGTCTGATTATCACTTATTTTTTAACTGTGCCCTAAGGGATAAACTCCCCTAATGAAAGAAACATTCTTTTAACATCTACCTGCCAAGCTCCCTCAGAATCTTAAATATTTCAGTAAGATCACCCCTCATCCTTATAAACTCCAGTGAGTAAAGACCCAACTTGATCAACATTTCTCATAAAGCAACTCCTTCATCCCAGGAGACAGCTTAGTGAACCTCCTCTGAACTGTCTCCAAAGCAAATATATCACTTCTTAAAAAACACCAGGAGGTATGGGGAAAATGTGAATATGTGGAATTAGTTAGCCAACTGGCTATGACCTCAGAGCTTAGGGGTTAAATCAGCGGTTTTTGTTCTGACTTTCTTACGACAGGTATTCCTGCTAGCAGCAATTTGCTGCAATATTGACCTTTGTCTTGACATAACAAAGAAGCCTATACTCTTACCGATGTACATCCGATTTCCAGCCTATGTAGACATCAGCAAATGACAATTGCATCATGACCTAGATTGTGTTACAACAAAGTTCTTTGAAGATTCAGTGTGCCAATTGTAAATAGCAGTTTGAATGAGAAACGCGCTGGAGTGTGGTGAAACATGATAAACAATGAACACTTATTGGGCTGTTTCAGCACTGGGCTGGAGACTGTACTGAATATGGAACAGTTTTGTTGCTTCATCGAGATATCAAATCTATGCCGATATGACACTGTGTGTTTTTAAATTTCATTTACACTGCTTTATACAATACTTCCAAATATCTGCTCCATATATCAGCTTTGCCTTCCAACTCTTTCTACACTTTTCCCTAATTCTACACTCAATCTTAACCAATCAAACATCGATATTGAGCATCAATAATAATCGCACTCATCTAATCAAACACAACGGGCACGATCTTACCCATTATTTCTAAAGAGGGAATAGAAACGGTTTTACAATTAAAGATTGTAGATGATTTAAAAATGAGTCATCACACCTGGAGGCAGTTGGTATCAGCTTCACTGACTGCTGCCAAATGGCCAATGGATGGGAATGAGCTACGCTCCCACTGCAGCAAGGTCAGAGAATTTGCCGGTCAGCGAAATCTCTGTTCACTCTGTTTGCCGGTGCAAACGGTGATAAGGTTCCGGCCAACTGGTTTGAAATAGAATCATAGAATCCCTACAGTGCAGAAGGAGGCCATTCGATCCATTGAGCTTGCACCGATCACACTCACACCCAAGCCTTAACCCCTCACGTTTAGCCTGTTGATCCCTCCGACACTGGGGTTAATTTAGCGTGGTCAATCGACCTAATGCTTCACTGCATTTTTGTTGAGGTCTTCTGTACGGCAAATGGTAACGTTGAAAGTTCCTTCCCACTGTGCCGTCTTCTTCCTGGTCTGTTGCCGTCTTAATAATATTTGTAAATTTGGGTGGAATTTCATGGTCCGAGGCAGTGGCAAGTACAGACGGAGTTACAGTAGGGCTGGGGATGTAAAATGCGGCGAGTCTGTTGACTGTCGGCAGCACTGGAAGATCCCACCATTTTGTTCTGCTGCCATGTCTTCCAGGTATGTTGCAATCCTGCCCTCTGGGAAGGGTACCTATTAAATCTGAACAAGTCTTTGCATTCATTTTGTACAGCGACCACCTGTCCTTTGCCAACCACCAGCAAGAAAGAACTCACCAAATGGATAGGGAGCACTCCGTGACCTGTCCATTAACTCATTCCCATCCATTGTCCATTTGGCAGCCATCAGTGTGGCCCAGAAAAGCTGATACGAAATGCCTCCAGGCATGATGACTTATCTTTAAATTGTCTACGTTCTTTATTCATAAAACTGTTTCTCCTCCCTCTTTGGAAAGTTCCCATTGGCAGACCCAACCCAGATTGGGAATTGGCTGTGTCTGATGAATGAATGCCAATTTCAAAATTTCCAGCTGGGACAGATCTGACCAAGATCGCAAGAAACTACAAAAGGCTGTGAATGTAGCCCAGTCCTTCTCACAAACCAGCCTCCCATCTATTGACACTGTCTATATTTGCCACTGTCTTGGAAAAGCAGCCAGCATAATCAAGGATCCCACGTATCCTGGACATTTCCTCTTCCACCTTCTTCCGCCGGGAAAAAGATACAAAAGTCTGATATCACGTATCAACTGACTCGTGAATAGCCTCTTCCCTGCTGCCATCAGACTTTTGATTGGAGCGACCTGATATTAAGTTATTCTTTCTATACACCCTAGCTATGACTGTAACACTACATTCTACACCCCTTCCTTTCCTTCTCCCCTATGTACTCTATGAATGGTAAGTTTTGTCTGTATAGCATGGCACCGTGGTTAGCATGGCTAGAGCTTTCATTCATCCCAGACTTGGATCATTGTCTGTGTAGAGTTTACACAGTCTACCCATGTCTGCATGGGTTTCCTCCAGGTGTTCCACTTTTCCTCCCACAGCCCAAAGATGTTCAGGTTAGAACATAGAACATAGAACAGTGTGGAAAAGTGTGAGGTAATGCACTTTGGCAGGAACAATAAATGTGTAGAGTATAGGGCTAATGGTAGGGCTCTTAATAGTGTTGAGGAACAGAAGGATCTTGCTGTATGTGTCAATAGATCCCTGAAAGTAGGCAGTCAAGTGGATAAAGTTGTTAAGAAGGCATATGGAGTCTTAGCTTTTATTGGTAGGGGGATTGAATTTAGGAGCCGCAGCATCATGTTGCAACTGTACAAAACTCTAGTGCGGCCGCACTTGGAGTATTGTGTGCAGTTCTGGTCGCCACATTATAAGGAAGATGTGGAGGCATTGGAGAGGGTACAGAGGAGGTTTACCAGGAGGTTGCCTGGTATGGAGGGCAGGTCCTATGAAGAGAGGTTGAAGGATTTGAGGTTGTTTTCGTTAGAAAGGAGGCGGCTAAGATGGGATCTTATTGAAGCATATAAGATGATTAGAGGTTTAGATAGGGTGGACAGTGATAGCCTTTTTCCTAGGATGGAGAAAGCTAGCACGAGGGGACACAGCTTTAAATTTAAGGGGTATGAGTTATAGGACGGATATCAGAGGTAGGTTCTTTACTCAAAGAGTGATTAGGGAGTGGAATGCCCTGCCTGCAGCTGTTGTAGATGCGCCAAGGTTGGTGGCGTTTAAGAGGTTAATTGATAAGTATATGGAAGAGAAGGGAATGGTTTAGTTGGGAGGGGCATTGCTTTTTATTTTGGTCGGCACAACATCGAAGGCCGAAGGGCCTGTTCTGTGCTGTATTGTTCTATGTTCTATGTTCTATGTTCTAACATTACAGCGCAGAACAGGCCCTTTGGCCTTCGATGTTGCACCGACCAATTATGAAAAAAGCAATGACCCTCCAAACTAAACCATTCCCTTCTCTTCCATAAACTTATCGACTAACCTCTTAAACGCCACCAAATTTGGCGCATCTACAACTGCCGCAGGCAGGGGTTCCACTCCCTAACCACCCTCTGGGTAAAGAACCTACCTCTGATATCAGTCCTATAACTATCACCCCTTAATTTAAAGCTGTGTCCCCTCGTGCGAGCTTTCTCCATCCTAAGAAAAAGGCTATCACTGTCCACCCTATCTAAACCTCTAATCATCTTATATGTTTCGATAAGTTCTCCTCTTAGCCGCCTCCTTTCTAATGAAAACAACCTCAAATCCCTCAGCCTCTCCTCATAAGACCTGCCCTCCATACCAGGCAACATCCTGGTAAACCTCCTCTGTACACTCTCCAATGCCTCCACATCTTTCTTATAATGTGGGGACCAGAACTGCACACAATACTCCAAGTGCGGCCGCACTAGAGTTTTGTACAGTTGCAACATGACGTTGCGGCTCCGAAATTCAATCCCCCTACCAATAAAAGCTAAGACTCCATATGCCTTCTTAACAACCTTATCAACTTGACTGCCTACTTTCAGGGATCTATGCACATATACACCAAGATCCCTCTGTTCATCAACACTATTAAGAATCCTACCATTAGCCCTATACTCTACACATTTATTATTCCTGCCAAAGTGCATTACCTCACACTTTTCCACATTAAACTCCATTTGCCACCTCTCGGCCCAGCTCTGCAACTTGTCCAAGTCCCTCTGCAAACTATAACACCCCTCTTCACTATCTACCACTCCACCGACTTTAGTGTCATCTGCAAATTTACTAATCCATCCTTCAATACCCTCATCCAGATCATTTATAAAAATTACAAACAGCAGGGGCCCCAAAACAGACCCCTGAGGTACACCACTTGTAACCGAACTCCACGATGAATATCTCCCATCAACCACCACCCTCTGTCTTCTATCTGCTAGCCAATTCCTAATCCAATTAGCTAAATCACCCTCTATCCCATACATCTGCATTTTCTGCAGAAGCCTTCCATGGGCCACCTTATCGAACGCCTTACTAAAGTCCATATATACCACATCAACCGCCTTACCCCCATCCACCTCTTTGGTCACTTTTTCAAAAAACTCAATAAGGTTAGTAAGGCACGACCTACCCTTCACAAAACCATGCTGACTATCCCCAATCAATTCATTTCTCTCTAAATAACTATAAATCCTATCCCTAATAATTCTCTCCAATACTTTGTCCACAACAGAAGTAAGACTCACTGGCCTATAATTCCCTGGAAAGTCTCTCTTCCTCTTCTTGAACAATGGGACCACATTCGCTATTCTCCAGTCTTCCGGAACTATACCCGTAACCAACGACGACCTACAGATCAGAGCCAGAGGCTCTGCAATCGCCTCTCTTGCCTCCCAGAGAATCCTAGGGTAGGATAGGGTAGGATGGTAGGAGAATCCTTCAAGCCTCATCCTGACATAAGCCTCCTTTTTCCTTTTAACCAGTGAATTAACTTTTTTCGTACACCAAGGTTCCCTTACTCGACCATTTCCTCCTTGCCTGACAGGGACATACTTATCAAGGACTCGCAGCAGCTGCTCCTTGAATAAGCTCCACATTTCAGATGTTCCCAGTCCCTGTAGTTTCCTAGTCCAACCTATGCACCCTAATTCTCTCCTAATGGCCTCATAATTACCCTTCCCCCAGCTATAACTACTGCCCCCAGCTTCATGCCTATCCCTATCCATCACTAAGGTGAACGTAACCGAATTGTGGTCACTATCACCAAAATGTTCACCAACTTCCAAGCCTAACACCTGGTCTGGCTCATTTCCCAGCACCAAATCCAATGTAGCCTCACCTCTAGTTGGCCTATCTACATACTGAGTCGAAAAACCTTTCTGCACACTTTGTACAAAAACTGACCCCTCTAATGAGCTAGAGCTATAATTGCTATTAGGTAGATTGGCCATGCTAAATTGACCCTTAGAAAGAGGGGGACAAACTAGGATAAATGCATGGGGTTACTTGGAAAGAGCCTGGGTGGGATCATGGTTGGTGTAGACTTAATGGGCCGAATGGCCTTCTTCTGCACTGGAGGGATGTTGTGATTCCATGAAACAATACCTTTCATTGTACGCCAATACATAGAATCAATAATAAATCAAATCTCAATGCAAGTGAAGGACAGGCTTCAAGCACTTTAATCCCAATGTTTCAACAAAGGATTTGAATATTGCTTCTTGCAAAACATCTCCTCTGTTACATGCTTTGGAAATATCTGGAGGATTCTTCAGCACGGAGTGATCTCCTTCAGCCCAGCCCCATCCTTTCGCACAAACACACATTCCATTTTATTCTGATGTGCAGTCACATGGAATATCATCATTGATTTTGCACTTAGAAGCTGATCCACAAGTTCAGTGCTCATTCTGATGTACAGGAGCAGTAAAATGGTGTTCAAAGCAGATGCAGAAATCCCATCCATCTCCAACATTCACACAATCAAACCACAGGGTCATGTATCTGTAATACGCACATACTCCCTTCAGCCCAACCCTCATTCTGACATTCCCACAGTGAATTGTTCTTTTAAGCATAAATATAGCTTCATGATAACTGAAAAATTCAAGATTACGCTGCCACTTAAACAAAAATTCAATTTTTATCCTGACAGACAGGTACAGAATCATAGAGGTACACAACACAGATAAATAGCCCTTCAGCCCAAATGCCTCTGTGACAATCAAAAACAAACCACCTTACTATTCTAATCCAAGTGAGCATACCAGGATATCTAGACAGTTTTGGAGAAAGAAACAACATTTAGATGACCTCGTTCAATGTGCTGGAAGCTTTTGATTGGATATGTATTTTGTTTTGTTTTTAATTTGTTTATTTTCTAATGCGTTAGTTGTGGCTCAGACAGTAACAGACTTGACCCCAAACCACAAGGTTCTAGAGTAAAGGTCCACTGTCAAGGTTGGAGCATAAAGATTGAGATGGACACTCTGTTGGAGTACTGCATTGTCAAAGGCAATGTCTTTTGGAGGAAACTTTAAACTCCCCCCCACTTGAAATAAAGAACCTGGCTGGAATTTTACCACCCAGGATGCTGGTGAAATTTTCCCATCCTGCCGCAGTGAGCGGAGAAACAGCTGGCTGCCAAATTCTCCAGCTTCACAGCAGTGGGAGTGTGGCATGAATGGCCAGTACAATTGTGTCGCGGCCATTATTTCGAAGGAGAGCTAGGAAGCAATTCCCAATGTCCCAATTGCAAAGAAGTGCAGGTTGGGTGAATTAGCCATGATAAATTGTCCCAAGATATGTAGGTAGGCGGATGAGTCATGATAAATGTGCAGGGTCACAGGGAAATGGTTGGGGGAATGGGCCTGGATGAGATGATCTTTCACAGAGTTAATATGTGCTTGATGGGCTGAATGGCCTCCTTCTGCACAGTAGAAATTATATGGTTGTAACAACAAGAAAAGTGAACACAAGCATTGGACTGAAACCCTCAAGATTCAGTTCAACTTTACTATTTAATACACTTGGTTTTGGAATCTGACAGCAGCAAGGAAGAAGCTGTTCTTGAGTCAGTTGGGAGATGATCTCAGATTTTTGTATCTTTATCTTGATGGAAGAGAGAATGTCCAGTTCTGTGGGTTCTTAATTACGCTGGTTGCTTTGCCGAGGCAGCAGCAAGTGTCAATGGAGTTAATGAATTAGAGGCAACAATTCTAATCACTGTGCCACTGTGCCGGGCTATACTGATAAAACATACCATTCATAGAGTACATAGGGGAGAAGGAAAGGAAAGGGTGCAGAATGTAACGTTACAGTCATAGCTAGGGTGTATAGAAAGAATAACTTAATATCAGGTCGCTCCAATCAGAAGTCTGATGGCAGCAGAGAAGAGATTTGGATTTATTCACAACCTTTTATAGTTTCTTGTGGTCTTGGCCAGAGCAGGAGCCATACCAAGCTGTGATACAACCGGAAATAATGCTTTCTGTGATGCATCTGTGAAAATTGGAGAGAGTCACAGTGGACGTGCCAAATTTCCTTAAACTTCTGTGATTTTGGACACAATGGTGAGCTTTCTTAACTATACTGTTGGGACCAGGAAAGGTTGTTGGTGATCTGGACACCTAGAAACTTGAAGCTCTCGACCATTTCCACTTTATCACCGCTGACATAGACAGGGGCATGTTCTTCTCTGCGCTTCCTGAAAGTCAATGACTATCTCCTTCATTTTATAGACATTGAGTGAGAGATTATTGTCTCTCGTCTCTATCTCTGTTATTGAGTCTTCCAGATGGAAAAAGTCTTTCTGACTTGCTTGATGAAATGAGGAGCTAATTGCAGCCCGTTGTGCCTACGATCCTGCTCAAACTCCATCACCTACATCAACAATCATTCCTTCAGTACCAAGTGTCAAACCCAGAGACGGAACCCCAGGACTAATAGACTGGTGCAGGTATCACACTAGATAACAGAGGATGTGCAAGTGGTCATTAGGAGGAAGAATGGACTGAGGAGACGGAAGACGATATTTCAGATGATAGGGTCCAGAGATATCAGGCCTTGCTGAGAAACCTCAAGATGAAGATGGGTACAGAAGAAAGAAAGTGAAAGAATATCATCAGAATGTCCACAAAAATACCGTTTGAATTGGGATACAGCAGACCCATCATCTGAATTCAAAATTTTAAAAGTGTACAGAGATAAGGGTCTGAATTCTCTGGCTGTTCACCATTGCTGCAATTGAAGCTGGAGAACTTGGCGCTCAGCCAAATCTCTGTTCACTGCAGCAGGACCAGAGAATCCCATTGGTGTGAATGGCGGGAGAAATGGTTTCTTGATTCAGCCGTATCTGAACCAAACAAGCAAGCCACAAACATTGACCTAGCAATTAGGAATGAGGTCTTCACTGGCACCCACATGTTAGGGCTAATAGAAGGAAAGCAAATGATTCCAAAAAAGAAATGGATTACGTCAGAAGATGGGTTCAGAATCAGGATAAATGTCTGCATTCTACTAGAGCTCTTATTAATGTTCAGTATCAGCTTGTGTTTGGGAGGCTAGTGCACACCAATTTACCTAACCTTACCCATTCTAATCTCTTAGACAGCAACTTGTAAAGCTACAAGAGAAGATGGCCAATATGCAAGATAAGAATGTAGGTACAGAATCACCAACTTTACAGTTGGGCACAGCAGTGAGTCATTAGCAAGGACAAATCCATTCCAGCTTCTCAACCACTGTACAGTCCTATTGCATCGAGAACCGGATCCCAAATGCTACCAGGATCAACATTTATGAAAGATAACCCCGCGGATCACTGTGAGCAATTGAAGAAATCTCCAGACAAAGGCTGGATTCTCCCAAAAAAAATTCTAACTGCTGAATTTGAGTAAAATCTGGTGTAAATCACACTATTTCTTTCAGCAGGAGTTTCAGAATGAATCTCCCACACATTGGGCAGTGCAGAGCGCACCAGCGTGAACCATGATAGGAAGTAATGGTTGATTCCTGCTGGAGAGGCCAGCAACATAGAGCAGGGCACTGTGCATGCATCGCTCTGTCAGTGCAGAGATCACCTCATGCAGTAGCCCTACATTACACTGATCACTGGCCAGCACAACAACCCTGTATTGCCGATCATATAACCTCTGCCCTCCCGGCCCCCACCCATACCCCGATCGCTGGTCCAGTGGGCACCCCTTTATGCTCAACCTCATGGATGGCCTCCATTCCCTCGAACTGGGTTAGGCCGCCAGGGGTGAAACACTCCTAGCTGGGGGGAGAGGGAAGGTCCGGGGGAAAGGGTTGGGAGTTGGGTGGTTGTGGGGGATGGTGGGGGGCAGGTTACCAGACCCAGAGACCTCAGTCCTGGCCCAGCTAATGATATTAAAATGTTTATTTAAATATTCAAAGCAGCTCTGCACCAGAAATTTAGCCCATTGAGTCTGTACTGACAACAATCCCATCCAGTTCCTATAAAAAGGATTTATCCTTCTTTATAGAAGGATAAATCCCACATTTTTATCCTTCTAATCCTCCTGACATTAAGGATCAATTTAGCATGGCTAATCAACCTAACCTGCACATCTTTGGACTGTGCGAGGAAACCAGAGAATCCAGAGGAAACCCACGTGGACACAGGGAGAAAATGCAGACTCCACACAGATAGTGAGCTGAGGTCAGAATTGAACACAGATCCCTGGCGCTGTGAGACAGTGGTGCTAACCACTGTGCCACCATGTCACCCTGCGCATAATGACAGGAAGAAATCCACTGGGCAATGTGGTCCTCTCACTGCTACTTTCATTTTCCAAAACCAATCTCACCATCGTAATTTTGGCATCACCAGGAATTACAGCCATCTTTCCCACCCTTCATTCCGCCCACTGACTGTGAGATTCCAGTGGAAGCATGGGATCTCAGACAGCTCCACCCAGCCTAGAGCAGCATGTCCCATTATTTTAATGTCTCCTTTTGTTCAACTCCACATTTGACTTAATCTGTGTTGATGTTTCTTGCATTTTGAGTTGAATTCACTTTCCATTAGTGTCCTTACAGGGAAAAAAACAATTTAAAACATATATTCTTATTCATGGGATGTGAACGTAGCTGGTTGGGCTGGCATTTTTCACCCATACCTTGTTGTCCTTGAACCGAATGGCTCGCTCAGCCTTTTCAGAGGGCATTTAAGAACCAATCACGTTGCTGTGTGTCTGGAGTCACATTTAGGCCAGACCGGGTAAGAATGGCAGGTTTCCTTCCTTGAAGGACATTAGTGAACCAGATGGGTTTTTGCAACAATTGACAATGGTTTCATGGCCATCATTATGGGTAGCACGGTGGCACAGTTATTAGCACTGCTGCCTCACAGCACCAGGAACCTGGGTTCAATTCCATCCTGTCTCTGTTGAGTTTGCATGTTCTCCCAGTGTCTGCAGGGGTCTCCTCTGGGTGCTCCAGTTTCCTCCCACCATCCGTATGACATGCTGATTAGGTTGGTTGACCATGCTAAATTGTCCCTTAGTGACAGGAGGATAAACAGGTTAACTGCGTGGGGTTACAGATATAGGGACGAGTTAGATTGTAGTCAGCGCAGGCTCAATGGGCCAAATGGCCTCCTTCTGTACTGTGGGCATTCTATGATTCCTCTTTCAATTAAAAACTTTTATTGCCATGGTGAGATTTGAACCCAGGTTCCCAGACCTTTACCCCAGTGTCTGGATTTCTAGCCAAGCGAAATAACACTCTGTCACTGACTCTCAACTGAAGTTGAAAAGTTAAAGTTTATTTATTAGTCACAAGTTGCATTAACACAGCAATGAAGTTACTGTGAAATGCCCCCAATATAAGAGAAGTGCAAGGTGATTTACTTAAGGGGGAAATAAGGCTACATGATAAATGATACAATGCTGAGAATGTAGACCAACAGAGTGAACTTGAAAGTGAATATCCACAGATCCCTAAAGGTAGCTTGACAAGTACATAGGTCTCATGAGACACTTCCTTGTTAGCCAAGACTTGCAGTCTCTTTAACTTTAACTTTTTAACTTTAATTGGTTAGCATAGCTGCCTCACAGTGCCAGAGACCTGGTTCAATTCCCAGCTTAGCTCACTGTCTGTGCGGAGTTCGCGCATTCTCCCTGTGTCTGCGTGGGTTTCCTCCAGGTGCTCCGGTTTCCTTCCACATGCCAAAGACGTGCATGTTGGGTTGATTGGCCAAGCTAAATTGACTCAGTGTTATGGAGTTAGTAGGGTACGTAAGTAGGGTTATGGAATAGGGCTTGGGTTGGATTGTGGTGGGTGCAAACTCAATGGGCTGTATGGCCTCCTCCAGCACCGTAGGGATTCTATGGATTCTATGTAAAGCGGGATTAGACTCTTCTTCAGCTAGCACAGACGCAATGGGATGAATGGCCTCTTTCTGCATCATATAATTCTACATCCCGATCAATCTTCACAGGTCTTTTTCCACGAAAAACGGAGACCCTTAGACATAAAGTAACTACGGAGAAGAGATTCCAGTTGTGTAAACAGATGGGTTTCACTGAACGGGAGATTTGATTGTACAGGACACAACAATAAAGGTTCATTATGTACAACTCATCAGTCAGTCAAAGGCTGGAAGGATGTAACCCATTTTTGTTGAAGATGTCTTTTACACGATTAATATTTAATACCTAAAAGAGGAAGAGCTTGCCATCAGTGTTATATCTGCAGGTGGAGCCACAGGCAGAAGAGCTGAAAAATGTGTTGGGAGTTTAATAATTTCTCTACTCCCCTACTTGTTTCTACTTGGGAATCATTTGTGCATCCGTGTTTCCTCTTTACTATTTGTGAACGGGGAAGAGACAGCGAGGCAATTGCCGAAATCTCGCTGCCATTTGCGCTGGCAGGGTTTTAGAGTCCCGCCGATGGCGCAGCCTCACCAGGGGTTTCCCGGCAGTGAGGGGGTGCGTTCAAGGGAAACACCCCATTGACAATGGTGGGACTATAAGATCCCGCCATCTGAGAGTGTCACGCTGCCTCCCGTGTGGAGGGGAGGAAAATCGCACCCAATATCTAACAAAAATGGCTTACATAGGCTGCTGAGGCCAGACCAGATAGGTATGTTGTTCATTCCTACATTTTGAAAACAAACGCAATGGAATTGGGGCGGGTGAGTCACAGAACAGAAATCTCCTTTGTCCTCAGGCAGAATTTTACAATCTCGCCCAAACAAGGTTGTAAAATCACATCTAATATTTCCAATTAAATGTATTTATTGCATTGGAGGCAGTTCAGGAGAGGTTCATGAGATTGATTCCAGAGATCGGGGCCAGAATTCTCCAGTTCCACTCACCACGGGGAATTGTAGCAGTAGCGGGGCCGACCGTGCAAAGGTCTATTGACCTCAGACGGGATGCTCCGGTTTGGAGGTGAGAATGGCTGGAGAATCCCACCCGAGAGGTTTGCCTTAGGAAGGGAGATTGGGCAGTTTAGGCCCATACTCCCTGGAGTTTAAGGGAATGAGAGGAGATCTCATTGAGGTGTGCGAGATGATGAGGGGAATTGAGAAAGTAGACATAGAGCAAGATTTTCTGGTCAAGCCCATCCCAAGGCCGGAACTTCTTGCCCGAGGTTAACGGGCTTTTACATGATCCATCCCATGGTGAGTGGGATAGGAAATTTCCACCCGGAGAGCAGATTTTCCCATGTGGGGTAATCCAGAATGAGAGGTCATAGTTTTAGGATAAGGGGTGGCAGAATTAAAACAGAACTGAGGGGAATTACTTTTCTGAAACGTTCATGAGACTATGGAATTCGCTCTCCCAGAGTGTGGTTGATACTGGGACCTTGAGTAAACTTAAGGAAGAGGTGACAGATTTTTAATTAGCTAAGAGTTTGAAGGGCTATGGTGAACAGACAAGAAGGTGGAGTTGAGGTCGAGATGAGATCAGCCATTATCGTATTGATTGTAGAACCCTACAGTGCAGAAAGAGGCCCTTCAGCCCATCAACTCTGCACCGAACACAATCCAGGCCCCACACCCATATCCTTACACACTTACCCGCTAATCTCTCTAACCCATGCATCCCGGGACACTAAGGGGCAATTTTTAGCATGGCCAATCAACCTAACCCGCACATCTTTGAACGGTGGGAGGAAACCGGAGCACCCAGAGGAAACCCACGCAGACACTAGTAGAATGTGCGCACTCCACATAGACAGTGACCCGAGCCAGGAATCGAACTCAGGACCCTGGAGCTGTGAAGCAGCAGTGCTAACCACTGTCTACCCTTGCCACCCGGAATGACGGAGCAGGCTCGAGGGGCTGAATGGCCTACTCCAGCTTCTAGCTCTTGTGTTATAATTAATACATCAATGTTTTCAGAATTTTGTGTCGTTGATTTGACTTCAAATACTGGAACTCCCTCCTTAACAGCACTATGGGTGTATCTACACCACATGGGCTGCAGTGATTCAAGAAAGCAGCTCACTATCACCTTCCCAAGGGGCAAGTTTGATTTTGATTTGATTTGATTTATTACAGTCACATGTATTGGCATATAGTGAAAATTATTGTTTCTTGTGCGCTATACAGACAAAGCATACCATTCGTGGAAAAGGGAAGGAGAGTGCAGAATATAGTATTACGGTCATAGCAAGGGTGTAGAAAAAGAGCAATTTAATGTGAGGTAGGCCCATTCACAAGTCTGATGGCAGCGGGGAAGAAGCTGATCTTGAGTCGGTTGGTACGTGACCTCAGATTTTGGTATCTTTTTCCGACGGACGAAGGTGGAAGAAAAGATACCTGGGGTGCGTGGGGTCCTTGATTATGCTGGCTGTTTTTCCAAGGCAGCAGGAAGTGTAGACAGATTCAATGGACGAGAGTTTGGTTTAACAGATAGACTGGGCTTCAATCACAACCAGCAATACCCATATCCCATGAATGAACAAAAAAAAGATAAAAACCTTCTTACGATGATGTTACTTCAGAAGCACTTGATTGGGGACACTAATTTCCCAATTTAAAAATAAGGGGTCTCCCATATAAGACAGAGATGAAAAGACCTTTTTTTCTGGAACTTTTGGAATTCTCTTCCCTGGGTCATGGTGGATGCTAGTTCAATTAATATTTTTAAGGCGGAGGTGGATAGATTCTTGGCTAACAAGGGGGTCAAAGGTTATCAGGGTGGGCAGGAATGTGGAGTTGAGGCCACAATCAGATCAGCCATGAATAGCGCAGCAGGCTCGAGGGACTGAATGACCCTTAGTTTGTATTTTAATATGAACTTCTCAAAGTTGGTGCAAATTAAGGTGAATCTGAATGGAAATTCAGTAAGAAAATGGGAAAGCCTGCAGATATTCCTAAATCATATCCAATTCTTCTTTTTTTAATTGTTTCACAAGTAACATTGCAATGAAGTTACTGTGAAAATCCCCTAGTTGCGCACTCCGGGGACTGTTCGGCTACACTTAGGGAGAATTTAGCATGGCCAATCCACCTAACCAGCATGTGTTTTGGACTGTGGGGGGAAACCGGGCAAACCCATGCAGACATGGGGAGAATGTGCAGACTCCACACAGACTGCTTTCCAAGCTGGGAATCGAACTCAGCTTCATGGCGCTGTGAAACATCAGTGTTAACGACTGCATTGCCATGTTATCTTGTGGACTTTCAGGATTTTAAGTACATTTCCTTTTATTTACACGTTCTGGAACAGAAGTATCACTCTTCTCTACACTAGATAGTTAGGACTGGCGAAGAACCTTCAATTCAATGATGCAGAAACCTAATGTTAAACTGTATATTGGTCAGCACCTTCTCAGTAGCTTGCAAGACACAAGACTGAACCTTTATAGTTGAAACATTAGATGGTATTCATGCTCTTTGGGGACAATCACTGTGGAGAGGTTTAATTTACATAAGGTAATGACAGAAAAACTCAGTAAGCCACTTCTAACACATCCTAATCCACTAAACTCTGTCTCCCCATCTCTGGGCTGCCATTGCGAGTAACAGTTAGCAATGGAATACAGGTCAGCCCAAGATTAAAGGCTGATTCCGGGGATAGCGGGACTGATCTGTGAGGAGAGATTGACTCGGCTAGGACTGTTTGTGTCGAAGCTCAGACAAATGCGGGGATATCTCATGGAGACTTATAAATTTCGAACAGAGCTAAACAGGATAGATGCAGGGAGGATATTCTTGATGGTGGGGGGAGTCCAGAACCAGGTGTCACAGTCTGAGGATTCGGAGTAAACCATTTAGGACGGAGATGTGGACACATTTCTTCACACAAAGGGTGGTGAGCCTGTGGAATTCATTACCACAGGGAATAGTTGATGCCAAAACATTCAAAATGCAGCTAGATATTGCACTTGTGGCAAATGGGATCAAAGGTTATGGGGCAAAAGGAGGATTAGGCTGCTGGGTTGGACAATTCGCCGTGATCGTGACGAATGGCGGAGCAGGTTTGGAGGGCCAAATGGCCTCCTCTTGCTCCTATCCTCTATGTTTCTATGTTAAACAGCTTGTAACGAAGAGTGTTTAACCAAGAACTCGTCCCCTTTTTTAAGTTTCACCTTCCCTGCATTCACTCGCTGCACACGCACGCACAGCCCAGCTGAATACCCAAGTCACCAGAAGATTTGAGTCGAGTCCTTGGAACTAATTTGTTTGTGTCCGTGGAACCTGTAATTTGAGTGGAAAGGACCATTTAAAAAAAAGAACGTGCCTCATCAGTGACCTGCAGTCTGATTGGTCCTGCCAGGCAATTGACAGAATCAGTGATCTTTAAACCAGTTCCGAAGCAAAGACTTAATCAAGTCACTGCGATGGCGGGCTGATGGTGATGTGAGCTGACTGCCTGACTCAGCTGCAGGCTATGGCCAGCTCTGCTGTCGAGATCGGAGGAACTCTGCGAGCTGATCATTCAGGCGAGCGACGCTGCCGAGTTCAAGTTGGTTATCTGCACGATGGTGAGATACCCCCCCTGGGCCCTCGGTAAATGGTGATGCGACCTCTGACATTGATGGAGCGCAGTTTAACTTCTGTCAGAGGAATCAAAATTGTGACTCGCTTTTCCAAAATGCAACTGACAGGGCTTATGTTAGAAACGTAAAAATACTGCGGAGTTTAAACGTTAAAGAAGTCATCACTTGGGTGTTGTGGAGCACAGGTAGCTAATAAATACTCAGAGTGAGATTTCTCCTTAGTTTTGACAGCTTGATGTGATGGATCCTTAGCTATCAGTTTGGAGGAGCTGTAGGTTTTATTAGAGTTCAAAGCTCTTCCATTTAATCACTTGGATTGCAATTATTAACCTCTTTTAAGTCCTTTATTTAATCCTATTTCAACCAATCATATTTAGAACCAAGAGGATCCAATAGATAAATCTTGGATGTAACTAAACTTGTATAGGGTAGTTTACACTTGCTAACATGGGACATCACAGCGGTTAACACTGCTGCCTTACAGGGACCCAGGTTCAGTTCCAGCCTTGAGTCCTTGTCTGTGTGGAGTCTGCACATTCTCCTTGTGTCTGTGTGGGTTTCCCCTGGGTGCTCTGGTTTCTTCCCACTGTCCAAAGATGTGCAGGTTAGGTGCTAAATTGCCCCCTACTGTCAGGAGGATTAGTAGGGTAAATAGGTGGCCTTACGGGGATAAGGTTTGGATGGGATTGTTGTTGGTGCAGGCTCATTGGACCAAATAGCCTCGTCCTTCACTGCAGGGATGCTGTGATTAATCTGACCCATGCATCAAGGAGAGTTAAGAAATCATCTCAGGCAGCAAACAGATCCAAAAATCGAGAGTAACTGTACAGATTTAAAGTGTGCATGCTTATTCTTTTCCTCATCAGATGATGGGAAGGGCTCATTTCTTTACATTCATGCATGGGATGTAGGTGACACTGGTTAAGCCAGCATTTTGCCCGTAAGAAAGTAGTGGCGAGCTATTTTCTTGAAGTGCTGCAGTCCATGTGGTTTTTGATGTGATTTATTATTGTCACACGTACTACTTAACAGTGAGAAATACTGTTTCTTGCGCACTATGCAGACAAAGCATACCCTTCATACAGAAGGAAAAAGTCCAGAATGTAGTGTGACAGACATAGCTAAGGTGTCAAGAATGATCAACTTAGTGTACGGTAGGTCCACTAAAAGTCTGATGGCAGTAGCTGTAGGTACATCCACAGTGCTGTTAGGGAGGAGGTGGGTTCCAGGATTGTGAAGGAAAGGCTGATGTAATTCCAGGTCAGGACGGTGAGTGTCCTGGAGGGAAACTCCCAGGCAATGGTTAATACTATTGGCTTCTTTCGTTTCTGAATCCAGCTCATACTAATAAAATTAGCTTCTTCTCAATCTATTGAGGATCTTAATTGTTTGTGCAGCTAGAACTCAGTTTCTGCTGAATGTGCGGCACGGTGGCAAGTGGTTAGCACACTGCTGCTTCACAGCTCCAGGGTCCTGGGTTCGATTCCTGACTCGGGTCACTGTTCTGTGTGGAGTTTGCCTATTCTCCTCGTGTCTGCGTGGGTTTCCTCCGGGTGCTCCAGTTTCCTCCCACAGTCCAAAGATGTGCGGGTTAGGTTGATTGGCTGTGCTGAGAAATTGGCCCTTAGTGTCCAGGGATGCGTAAGTTAGAGGGATTAGTGGGTATAATATGTAGGAATATGGGGGTAGGGCCTGGGTGGGAATGTGATCAGTGTAGACTCAATGGGCTGAAGTGCCTCTTTCTGCACTGTAAGGTTCTATGGCTCTATGCAGTTATAGCACAGAGATTCTCTGATTTGATTATCTTGCACATTTGATATCTGGTTTTCACCGGGTGGTCATTTGTATCATGTATCTCTTGAAGCTTTAATCATAAATATCCTTATGTTAATTTTTTAAAAGATGCCTCTTACGTATCTCTGATGCATTTCTGTGAGACATTTTTGAACTCCTTTCTCGCTGATGTAGGTCTTTGCTTTCAAGACTATGGGCGTTCCGTGCCTACCATCCTGAGAGTTGGCATGGATCTCATCCCTGCCAGCTCCCACAGTCCCACTGCCATTAACATTCAATTGAGCATTGATTAGCAGCAGTTGGGACTTCCATCCATCTTTGGATGGAGGCTCTCCCACCCTTACACCTTGGAGAACTGTCAGTCAATCTGACTGGTCGACAACTCTCCAGCCACAGCACTTCAGTGGCCGGAAGAGCTACTGCAGTGCTGTGCCCGAGTCTAAGTAGGAAGTCTCTCAACACCAGATTAAAGTCCAACAGGTTTATTTGGTAGCACAAGGCACTAGCTTTTGGAGCGCTGTTCCTTCGTCAGGTACCTGAGACCCCTGTTTCTCCAGCTGGGAAAAGCAGTCAGGCTGCAGCTCTATTTCTGAAGGTCGATTGTAACTTTGATAGTAAATATGGTTAAAGTGGGTGAGTTGGTAGCATCTAACTGGGTCAATGACTCAATCTTGGTTGCTTTGCATTAGGCAAAATATTTCTCTCTGAGATGGCTGCCTACTTCTGAAGAATGCTGTGAAAATGTAAACTGCTCCAAACCTGACGTAAAGTGGTAATAGGACAAAAATCTAACAACGTGGAGAAAGGAGGCAATAACCTAGTGGCATTATTGCGAGGCTATTAATCCAGAAACTCAGCTAATGTTCTGGGGACCCGGGTTCGAATCCCACCACGTCAGGTTGCAAAATTTGAATTCAATAAAAAAAAAATCTCGAATTGAGTATTTTGATGACCATGAAACCATTGTTGGAAAAACCTGTCTGGTTCACTCACACCCTTTAGGGAAGGAAATCTGCCGTCCTTATCCGGTCAGCCTATATGTGACTCCAGGGCCTGTATTGCACTGTAATGTTCTATGTTCTATGTTCTAGAACCGTAAAGTGGTTGACTCTGAACTGTCCATGGGCAACTAGGGATGGACAATAAATGCCGACCCAGCCAGCGATGCCCATGTTCCACAAATGAATAAACAAAACCGAGGAGAATATATCACATAGTTGTCTTCAATCACTCTCCACAGAGACTGTCCCTTGAGAGGTGGATAGGAGCTGAAAAACATTGTGTGAATGGCTCTGACCTCAAATCCCATGAGTGACACACTCACATGGGAACAAGACAAATCAAGGCATGAGTGAAGTCCCATCGGATTATACAATGGATCTGCCTTTAAAAATAGCTAGCGCTAAATTTATTTGGAAGGATGTTTTCGGAGTTCTGCTTTGCACAAAACTCCAAAACAAAATCGCAAACGAACTGCCAACATAAAAAAGAGAGAAACTTATTCCTGAGATAACTTGGGAAGCTTACTGAGTGGAAAAAGAGCACTTGGCAGACCATAACACTCAAGGCTGTAGGCCAAGTGCTGGACATGGAGGGGGGCAGGTGTTTTTCCTGTGTCGGTGTAGGCTTGATGGGCTGAAGTGCCTCTTCTGTGCTGCCTGATTCTGAGTAACAATAATTAGCCTTAACTCATCTCAGGTTCAGTTTGAGTCAATACTTAGTCCATGAATTGCCTTAAAGAGGCAGGAGTGGGGATAAACACAGTAAGAAATCTCACAATACCAGGTTAAAGTCCAATAGGTTTATTTGATAGCAAAATCCAATAGCTTTCGAAAAGCTGCTCCTTCATCAGGTAAGTGGGAGTCCTCACTGCTCAAACTGAGCCTGAAATGAATTAAGGCTAATTATTGTCACTCAGAATCATGCAGCACAGGACAGTTTTGTTCACAAACAGCGCGTAAAGACACAAGCTCAATTTACAAAATAATGGTTGAATTGCAAGTCTTTATAAGTAATTGAGTCTTAAAGGTACAGACAATGTGAGTGGAGAGAGGGTTCAGCACAGGTTAAAGAGATGTGTATTGTCTCCAGACAGGACAGTTGGTGAGATTTTGCAAGTCGTGGAGGTTACAGATAGTGTGACACGAACCCAAGATCCAAGGCTGTCCTCATGTGTGTGGATCTTGGCTATCAGTCTCTGCTCAGCAACTCTGCATTGTCATGTGTCATGAAGGCCGCCTTGGAGTAAACTTACCTGAAGATCAGAGGCCAAATGCTGTGACCGCTGAAGTGTTCCCCAACAGGAAGAGAACACACTTGTTCTCTTACTGGGAAGACCATGTAGATGTTATAATAATGGATGATTGAACACCGCTTGACAAACACCATACAAGAGTGTTCTCTTCCTGTTGGGGGACACTTCAGTAGTCATGGGCATTTGGACTCTGATTTTTGGGTAAACATTCTCCAAGGTGGCCTTCATGACACACGACAGCGCAGAGTCAATGAGCAGAGACTGATAGCCAAATTCCACACACATGAGGATGGTCTCAGCCAGAATCTTGGGTTCGTGTCACACTATCTCGTAACCTTCATGACTTGCCTGGGCTTGCAAAATCTCTTTAACTGTCCTGTTAACCTATGCTTAACCCTCTCTCTACTCACATTGTCTGTACCTTTAAGACTTGATTACTTGTAAAGACTCACATTCCAATCACTATCTTGTAAATTGAATTTGTGTCTTTATATGCCCTGTTTGTGAACAGAACTCCCGCTCACCTGATGAAGGAGCAGTGCTCCGAAAGCTAGTGGATCTTGCTACCAAATAAACCTGGACTCTTACTGCGTTTACTCCAGTCCAATGCTGGCATAATAAATGCTGACCAGCCCGTGACACCTATGTCCGACAAACGAACAAAAATTTTAATTACCAACCTGGACAGTCTAGTCTACAGTAGAATGTGCCTTTGATTCTGCGTTCCACTCCAGTGTGGCAGTATTATTGAGTATGTTACATTATATTTTGATTTGTATTATTGTGTATGGTGTACTATATTTTGGTATAAGTTTGCAGTATGAAGATTAGCAATTGATTTATGTGAAATGACAGTTATAGTTACAATTCAAGTGCTTCCACCAGACCGAAAACTTCTAAAAAGAGATATTTTCCAGTGACCAACAGGAGGGCTTGAAGGAGAAGATTTCACGTTTGAAGGCTTCTACTGTAACAAACTAACTGAAATCAACCTACATCAATAAATGAATTGGCATCAAACTACCGAAAACATACTTTTGGATTCATTTTTGCTTGTTTGTAGCATTACAAAAACAGTTCCAAAGTCCCTCTCAAATCTCTCCAGCAGGTTCACTTCTCCCTGGTATGTTCTACCCAAGATCTAATTATTATCAGCAAGGGACACACTACACCTTGGAGATTCTCACTTCTGTAAATTGCTAGGAGCCCCAGTAGTTGTCCCTTTCTTTTTTAATAGCTCTCACTTGCATCTTGTGGTTGTTAACGTAAAACAGTTCACCAACTCCCCTCAGCAGTAGCTTCCTTTTTTCTCAGATAATAGCTGCTCTTTTTTTTTTGTGAAATCTTGTGAAAATATGTTACAACTGACACCCAACATATCAATGACTTTGTGTTAGAGCTTCTCAACTTGGGTTAGAGTTTCTCACCCCATGGCAAATGGATCACATGGGCCTGTCTCCAAACAGAAGTGTTAGTCTGAAATTTACCATCCCCTCCTTTTTTTAGAACGTTTTATTTCACTGTCAATTAAAGGAGACATGTAAATACATTACCGTGCAGTAAGGTTCAGTGTTCATGACAATGTAACTGTGGCTATTGCAAAAAAATAAACTTTTATTTAACTCAGCATATAACTTCCATCATAGTGAAGCATTGTCATTATCAATATGCAAAACACATACAGCAGATCTGGTGCTTTTGCCTGCATTCGTAACAGGTTTGATGGTCAAAATGAATGGCGGAACAGGATTTTAGGCCTACTTCTGCTTCTATTTTCTATGTTTCTATGATATTTATCGTGTTTCAGCTACCAGGTCCTATCCTATCATATTTCCCCTGATTTTTAGAAACAGTCATTTTGCATGTTCTCCACGTACAGAGATAACCTTGCCTCCTACATAACACTTCCCCCCTCTCAAGCAGGAGAGCAAGGGGGAGAGAAGGACCTAATTACAGCTGTACTACCAGAGACCAATGAATAAAAGAAAGAGTTACTAAATCAGCAGAAAAGAGGAGGAAAAATAAGAAAGATGGCCTTTACCATTCAAGACAGTGACTCAGAATGAGTTGGGACAAAGATTTGCGTTACATGGGGTATGGTGATGAGAGAAGCAGAATATTCTTGGTTTCTCCCGTGTTGTATCCATCTTTGTTTCCTCTTGTGTCCCTGGGGTTTTCTTTGCCTAAGCAGCTTTGATTTGATTTATTATTGTCACACGTGTTAGTATAGCGAAAAATATTGTTTCTTGCACGCGATGTAGACAAAACATATCGTTCAGAGAGAAGGAAAGGAGAGAGTGCAGAGTGTGGTGTTACAGTCACAGCTAGGGTGTGATCAACTTAGTGCAAGGTAGGCCCATTCAAAAGTCTGATGGCAGCAGGGAAGAAGCTGTTCTTGGTTGCAGACTTTTGTATCACTTTCCCAGTGGAAGAAGGTGGAAGAGAGGATACCCGGGGTACGCAGCTTGACTGGAGAACAGAAACCTTTGCCTAACATATTGGATGGAAACCAGGCAGATGTGCAGTTTAAAATCTCCCCAGTGACTTATCAGTTGGGAGTCACTGGGAGCTGACAGATTCTGGCTTTCACCTGCTCCCTCAGGCATGTGGCAAGAACAGTTACTTAGAGCTATTGGTGTCCTTTTTCTAATATGGATCATGAAAGTGTGTTTTACATCAGGTGCAACTCAGTGATGAACAGGCCCCAGATTTTTAATTTAGTCATTAATTTGACAGGATATGGGTATCACTATCTGGGCCAGCATGTATTGCCCATCCCTAACTCCCCACCATTTCAGAGGGCATTTGAAAGTCAACCACATTGCTCTGGAGTCACAATAGGCCAGACCAGGTAAGGATGGCAAATTTCCTTCCCTAAATGACATTAGTGAACCAGATAGGTTTTTACGACAATTGACCACAGTCAGTAGACTTTTAATTCCAATGCTGTTATTGAATTCAGATTTCACCATCTGCCACAGCTGGGTTTAGATGTAGAGGTGCCGGTGTTGGACTGGGGTAAACTCAGTAAGCGGTCTGACAACACCAATTTTAAATCCAACCGATTTATTTGATAGTAAACCTGCTAGCTTTCGGCCTTTGTGCCTTCATCAGGCGAATGAGGTGTTCTGGTCTGCAATAGCACACATATCAGCTGGGTTTAGACCAGTGACAATGCCACTACATCATTAGCTCATGAGTTGCTTTTTTCAAGTTTACTCATCAGTCAGAGCCAGAAGTAGAAATTAGGTCACCTCAGCTACAAGATCATGTCCTCCCACCCATACTCCTGATAGTGGCACCACCACAGGATGACCTGGCAGTCAGTTCCAGCGTGGCATTGCTGGCAGCATACAATGCTTGTGTACACCCTCGGGACAGTTAGAGCAATGATCATTAAGCTTTAGCGACCTGCTCTATGCCTGTCAGGAGATTTGTTACTCTGACAAAACATCCTTGTCAAGCAACTGACTCAGAAAGGTAGAAAAGATGACGATAGCTAATTTGTATGTTAAACTGTTCTGACAGAGATGCTTTTACAATTGGCAAATGACATAAGAAACTCAGTCAGAATCCCCACTTAACTATTACTGCTTGCCGTAGCATTGTCTTCTCACTGCGTGTAGGCAATTCATTGTCATCATTAGTAGCTCCAGTAATACCGCTTAAGCAGAGCATTAAAGAAAGCTTTGCAGTTTTTGTGTTTGGGAAAGTGAGGGATTGTAGTCTTGGAAGACTGGAATGTTAAGTGCCAATATCAATATGAGATACCATGTAAAGATTCCTCTACTTGGGCCCAACGAGGAGCTAGATTTTCAACTGGTGTCTGGGCTTAAACCAGACAATGTAGATGGTGGGATTGGAGATGTCTCTTTGTAGAATGGATGGGTGAGCCACAATGCAGCTTTGAGTGGCAAGTTAAATATTGAGCCCAATGTCTTCTTATCTCAACTTCAGGAGAACATTCCTGTTACATAGAAACACAGGAAATAGAGGTGGGAGTGGACCTTCCAGCTCCGTGAGCTGCTCCACTATTCATCTTGATCATGAGTGATCATTAAATTCAATATCCTGATCCCACCTCCCCTGACCTATATCCCTTAATTCCTTTAGCCCCAAGAGCTATATCTAATTACTCCTTGAAATCACACAACATTTTGGCCTCAACTACTTTCTGTGGTAGTGAATTCTACTTTCTGGATGAAGAAATTTCTCCTCAGCTTAGTTCTAAAATGTTTACTCCTTATCCTCAAACTATGACCTCAGTTTTGGACTCCTCCATTGTCGGGAACATTCTTTCTGAATCTATCTTTTCCAATCCTGTTCGAATTTTACAAATTTCAATGAGATCCCCTCTCACTCTCTAAACTCCAGTGAATATAATCCTAACTGATTAAGTCTTTCCTCATATGACAGACCTACCAGCCCTGATAAACCTTCGCTATATTTGTTCTAAAGCAAGGATATCCTTTCTCTGATAAGGAGATAAAAATCTGCACACATTACTCCAGGTGTGGCCTCACTCTTGCATGTGAATATTTAATGTCCCACTCTGATTCTACTTAATCCCAGTTTGTTCATTGATTTTGAACCTTAAACCTTTACTCCGAAGGGAACTGGCCACCCACAACCATCTCTTAAGGTCCTTGCAGCCAGGAGCAGCACAGTAGCACAGTGGTTAGCACTGCTGCCTCACAGTGCCAAGGACATAGGTTTGATTCCAGGCTTGGGTCACTGTCTGCGTAGAGTCTGCATGATCTCCCCATTTCTGCGTGGGTTTTCTCCGGGTCCTCCAGTTTTCCCCACGATACAAAGGTGCGCACGTTCAGTGGATTGGCCATGTTAAATTGATGTGTTAGGGGATAAGGAGGGTAAACATGTGAGGTTAAGGAGATAGGGCCTGGGTGGCATTGCAATCGGCATAGATTCAATGGGCTGAATGGCCTCCTTCTGCGCTGTAGGATTCTAAGGTTATTTAAGATTTAGAGGGGACATTTCATTTCACCAGTTCAGGGTAATTCAAGCTAACGGTGTGAATGAAAGGAAAGATCACAAACCTCTGAACTGGCTAACCTTCCTTTAATTTTACTTCTGTACTCAGGTGCAAGGACAGGACTGAAGACAAACTTACGTTTATTAGCGTTGCAAGCAGACTTCCTTTAACACTGCAATGAAGTTACTGTGAAAATCCCCTTGTTGCCACACTCCAGTTCCTGTTCAGTTAAACTTGTTAAACTGTCCAGTCTGACTGCCGTCAGACTTTTGAATGGACCTACCTTGCATTAAATTGATCTTTCTCTGTACTCTGGCTATGTTTGTAACACTACATTCTGAACTGTCTTGTTTCCTTCTCTATGAACATTATGTTTTGTTTGTATAGTGTGCAAAAAACTGTGTACTGTATACTAATACACGTGACAATAATATATCAAATGAAATGTTACACTGAGGGAGAATTTAGCCTGGACAATGCACCCAACCACAATGTTTTTCAATCTGTGGGAGGAAACCCAAGCAGACACAGGGAGAATGTGCAAACTCCACATAGGCAGTGTCCCGAGCTGGGAATTGAACCTGGGTCCCTAGCGCTGTGAAGAAGCAGTGCTAACCACAGTGCCATCCACACTCCATCATTGGTGACCTGGTCTCCAATTGTGAAGGTTCTCATTGCTTGGCATTGCCTTTGGAAACCTTGCTACCTATTCATTTCTTTATCCCCCTTTAAAACAGATTTTAAACTTACTACTTTGAGCAAATTCTGCAGGGAGTTGATGGGAATGTGACCAGATAACTGGATTCATAGATCAATATATTAGGGGCACAGGTTCAAATCTCACCAGGCCAGTTAATGGAGCTTAACTCCAATTAATAAACTGTGATTAAAAGTTTTCATAATAGCACCAATGAAACTATTGTCAATTGGCATAAAAACTCATTTGGCCCACTAATATGCTTTAGGGAAGGAAATCTGCCATTCTTACATGGTCTGGTCTACATGTGACTCTAGAGCTATAGCAACGTGGTTGATTCTTAAAAGCTCTCTGAAATAGCTGAGTTTCCCAAACCTCCCAGCTGTGGAACTCTTTGTGACCTCCCAAGAGCATCAGGGAAGCCCACATGTTCCTATCATGTCAATAACATGTTTTTGCCCACTCACATAAATCCCTCCCAAAGCCCCAACATGAATCTGCTCCCAAAGCAGATTCCCCTTGAACCCTCTCCCAAAGGTGTCCAATGACAGCTGCTACCATCTACAAGATGTGCTTGTAACTCACCAAGCCTCCTTAAGCATCACCTTCTCGGCCTGTGACATCTACCACCTAGAAGGGCAAGGGCAGCAGATGCGTCGGAGAATCACCAGCTGTAAACTATATCACCATTCCTTCTCTGGTGCTGGGTCAAAATCCGAGCAATTCCCTCCCTAACAGCACCACATGAAGGGATTCAAGACGCCGGTTCACCAGCATCATCTCAAGGCTAACTAGGAATGGGAGTGGGCAATAAATACTGGCCTGGCCACTGACACCCACATCCCATTAATGAATATATTTTTAAAAAGATTTTTGGTCATCTGTTAATATCCCCTTAGGTAACCTGACTTTGCATTTGGCAATAGTCTTTTGAAGAGCTAAATAAATGCAAGTTTTTGGTTGTTAAACAATGAGTAGAATATTTGAAGACCTACATATTGTGATATTGAGAAAACTAAGTGCTCAAAATCACACAACATTGAAACTGCTTTCACAATGCAAATCAAGCTTAGTTCCATTATTTGAATTCTCTTTAGCTCTAACGAGGATTATCCCAGACTCGAAAAGTTGGCCAAAATTCTCTGATCTCGGTCACCCCACCACCACTGCTGATGAGAGTGGAGAACTTGGCTCTGAGCCATTCCATTCACAGCAGCGGGACTGGAGAATCCCAGCCACAGACGAGTTTGGCGGATCCTAGCCATTAGTTTAAAGTTTATTTATTAGTATCACAAGTTAACACAGCAATGAAGTTACTGTGAAAATCCCCTAGTCGCCATATTAAGGCGTCTGTTTGGGTACACTAAGGGAGAATTTAGCATGGCCAATGCACCTAACCAGCATGTCTTTTAGACTGTGGGAGGAAATTGGAGTGCCCGGAGGAAACCCATGCAGACACGGAAAGAATGTGCAGACTCCACACAGACAGTGACCCAAACTAGGAAGCAAACCCAGGTCCCTGGCGCTATGAAGCAGCAGTGCTAACCACTGTGCCACCGTACCTCCCAGAGGTCATGTTCTCTCTCCACTGGTTCTGTCAGACCTGCTGAGATTTTCCAGCATTTTCTGTTTTTGTTTCAGATTCCAGCATCCGCAGTCAATTTTTTTGTCATCTCGGCTGTATTAACCTTGCTTTCCATTATGTTCCCACTGTATTCTGGGTTACATTCTATATTGTAAGAAGTCTGACAACACTACGTTTAAATCCAACCGATTTATTTGATAGTAAACTCGCAAGCTTTCGACCCTATGGTCTTTGTCAGGTGAATGAGGTGTTCTGGTCTCCAACAGCACACATAACAGCACAGACAGTTTACAGATTACTGATTAGAATGTGAATCTTTACACCTAACCTCCTATTTAAGTCTTAAAGTGGCTAACAATGTAAGTGGAAGGAGCACTGAGCACAGGTTAAAGAGATGTGTATTGTCTCCGGACAACACAGTAATTGAGGTTTTTTGCTAACCCAGGCAAACCTCACTTACTGTGGTGTCTGGAGACAATACACATCTCTCTAACCTGGGCTCAGTGCTCCTTCCACTCACATTGTTAGCCACTTTAAGACTTGAACAGCAGGTTAGGTGTAAAGATTCACATTCTAATCAGTACTCTGTAAACTGTCTGTGCTGTTATGTGTGCTGTTGGAGACCAGAACATCTCATTCACCTGACGAAGACCATAGGGTCAAAAGCCAGTGAGTTTACTATCAAATAAATCGGTTAGATTTAAACCTGTGCTGTCAGACTTCTTACTGTGTTTACCCCAGTCCAACGCCGGCATCTCTACATCATAATTACATTCCATATCTTAGTTATACAGTGTGTTTTGAAATGAAAAGGCTTGGAAAAATAGCAACAACTTGAAAAGCTATTTTAATTTGACCTGAGTTGCTCAGTCCATTGAACATAGAGCTGGGACTAAACAGTTAAAAAGCGTACTTCCCCATAAAAATCGATGACAAACCAACACTTGCCTGAAAGGTAATATAAGGAATAATGGGAAGCTTGTTCTTGTATAGGAGTGAACTCCTCCATTCTGTTTTAATGTGTATATCACTCTGTCTATTACCTACCTAGATAAATCACATCTATTGTGTTCTAAGTTTTATGAGTCTTTTTTCATAATTTTATAGATCTAATTTTACATTTTGATATGTATATTTGTTGTGCGAATCCAACACTGTACTATAAGAAGGATGTGGAAGCATTGAGAGAGTGTAGGGGAGATTTACCAGGATGCTGCTTGGAGGGTAGAACATAGAACATAGAACACTACAGCACAAACAGGTCCTTCGGCCCATGAGTTGCGCCGATCACATCTATATCTACCAATCCACAGACCTATCTATAACCCCGTATCCCATTCTTTTCCATATACTCATCCAGAAGTCTTTTAAAAGACCCCAGCGAGTTTGCCTCTATCACCTCCGACGGCAGCCGATTCCATTCACTCACCACCCTCAGTGAAAAACTTTCCCCTAGCATCCCCTCTGTATTTGCTTCCCTGCACCTTAAATCCGTGTCCTCTCGTAGTGGCCATTTCAGCTTGGGGAAATAGTCTCTGAGAGTCCACCCTATCTATTCCTCTCAACATTTTATAAACCTCTATCAGGTCGCCTCTCAACCTACGTCTCTCCAGTGAGAAGAGTCCCAGCTCCCTCAACCTATCTTCATAAGGCCTTCCAATCCAGGCAGCATCCTTGTAAATCTCCTCTACACTCTCTCAGTAACCTCTACATCCTTCCTATAGTGAGGCGACCAGAACAGCACACAATACTCCAAGTGGGGTCTGACAAGGGTCTTATAGAGCTGCATCATTACCTCCTGACTCCTAAACTCAATTCCTCGATTAATGAAGGCCAGTACACCATATGCCTTTTTGACTACTTCCTCCACCTGCGAGGCTGATTTAAGAGTCCTATGGATCTGGACCCCGAGATCCTTCTGCTCTACAACACAGCTAAGACTCCTACCCCTGATATTGTACTCCTTCATCCTATTATTCCTGCCAAAATGGACCACTACACATTTATCCGCGCTGAAGTCCATCTGCCACTTCTCTGCCCAGTCCTGCATCCTGTCTATGTTCCACTGCAACTTTTGACATCCCTCCAGACCATCCACAACACCACCAACCTTTGTATCGTCGACGAACGTACTAAGGTCGTAGGTCTTAGGAGGAAAGGGTGAGAGAGCTGGGACTTTTCCTTTTAGAGCAGAGGAGGATCAGAGGATTTTATAGAGGTTTATAAGATGATGAAGAGGATAGATAAGAATGGACATGCAGAGATTATTTCCTTGGGTGGATATAGCTGTTATGGAGAGGGGGGGGAGTCATAACTATAAAGTTCATGGTGAGATATAGGAGGGAGGTCCGAGGTAGATTCTTTACTTAGAGAGTGGTCGGGGTGTGGAATGCACTGCCTGCTGTGATAGTGCAGTCAGACACTTTAGGAACTTTAAAGTGGTTATTGGATAGGCACTTGGAGCACACCAGCAAAATAGGGAGTGGGATAGCTTGATCTTGGTTCGGGCATAGCTCAGCACAAAATTGAGAGCGGAAGGGCCTGTACTGTGCTATGTTCTATGTAGTTAAGAAAGATCACCAATGCCTCTACTTTCTCAGAAGACCAATAAAATTTGGTATGTCAGCTATGGCTCTCACTCCCTTTTAAACATGCATCATAGAAAGCATTTTTTCTGGTTGTGTCACAGCTTGGTATGGTTCCTGCTCTGCCCAAGACCGCAAGGAACTGCAAAGGATTGTGAACGTAGCCCAGTCCATCACTCAAACCGACCTCCCATTCATTGTCTCTGTCTACACTTCTCGCTACCTCAGAAAAGCAGTCTTCATAATTAAGGACCCCACACACCCCGGGCATTTTCTCTTCCACCTTCTTCCAATGGCTCATGTACCTGCACCTACCCTATCTAGTCCTATTGGAATTTTATAAGTCACTATGAGATCCCCCTCTTATTCATCCTAACTCGAGCGAAAACAATCCTAACCTAATCAATCTCTCTTCATACATCGGTGCTGCCAACTTCGGAGTCAGCTTGGTCAACTTCACTGCACTCCCTCAAGAGAAAGAACATCCTTCCTCAGAAAACTAAATAACAGCTGAGAATTCTCTCATGCTTCATGCTATAGAGTGAATATTGCAAAATATGGTGAGTCACTTCTTCGAGTATATTTTGCGCCCCCCCCACTCTCAGTTACATCAGTATGAGGTCCCTTTCTTTGTGTAATTCACATTTTACTGTTTATTTTAAATAAAATGCAACACGTTTTCTGCAAGGTGAATGAATTGAATAGTTAGCAGAATCGCTCATCAATAAAAGCTAGAAGACTGAGGCTGGCTAAGTCATTTATCGAATATCTCAAACAGGTATAAGCACAAATGATAAATGTATTGCTGCTGTTTTACAAAAGATTTGCAGCTCTGATGATTAGCTTGAACACATGTGTGGCACAGTGGTTAGCACTGCTGCCAGGGACCAAGGTTCAATCCCGGCCTTGGGTGTCTGTCTGTTGGGGGTTATATATTCTCCCCATGTCTGTGCAGGTTTCCTCTGGGTGCTCCGGTTTCCCAGCAGCGACCTAACAATGCTAATTACCGATGGCAGTAGGGATTCATGCGTGTATACTCTGGTCTGTTGACAATACGGCACATAAAAGTAAAAGGTTATAGTTGCTATCGGAAATAATCATCATTTCCATCATCTGGGCTCGGACACTTTGGTTGCCAGGGCAACAGATAGCTTCTTAAAATTAAGGTGAATTGAATCGACTTTCTAACAAATTTGGTAGCCTGGTAGCACAGTGGTTAGCCCCGCTGCCTCACAGCACCAGGGAGCCGGGTTCAATTTTAGGTCACTGTCTGCGTAGATTTACACGTTCTCCCCATGTCTACGTGGGTTTCCTCCGGGTGCTCCGGTTTCCTCCCACACTCCAAAGATATGCGGGTTAGGTGGATTAGCCATGATAAATTGCCCCTTAATGTCAGAGGTTATGGGGATAGGCCTGATTGGGTTAGTGCAAACTCAATGGGCCTCTTTCTGTACTGTAGGATTCTATGAATGATGGCACGGAGGTAAACCAGAATCACACAAGGCTGATACTGTGAGTCCCAGCTTCCAAAGATATGCGGGTTAGCTGGATTGGCAATGCTAAATTGCCTCTTGGGTTAGAGGAATTAGGTAGGTAAATACATGGGGTTAAGGGTTATGACCTGGCTAAGACGCCCTGTCAAAGAGTTGGTGGAGACTCGATGAGGCAAACGCCCTCCTTCTGCACTATAAAGATTTACAAACCTGGGGACCACCACACCTCAGGCAAGGGGCAAGATTGAAAAAGCCGAGCCTTCATGCATAACTTCAGCTGGTACGGGAATTGAACCTGCAGTATTGGTGTTACTCTGCATTCCAAACCAATCAGCCAGCAAATTGAGCTAACTGGCTCTCCCTATTTGTACAACAGACATGGGAAGGCTTAATGAAATGTCACGCGAGTGACGGAAGTATGGTGTCTTGTCATTTACACCACAGCAATGTCAGATGCAGTGATGCCTGTTTTGTCCCCACCATCCAGCATTGTTTATGGTGACAGATGCCAGGAAGGCTGTACAGAAAATCCCAGGGACCACGGAGATCAGAGCTACATCCTTATGCAGTCGGTTGTCAGTCCTTTTATGCCGCACTTCTGCTTTCACGGAGAAGCAGAATGATTAGCCACTCACGTGGCTGAGAGCTGAACTCACATTGCAGAGTAAGCAGTGCAGAAACAGGAGCAGGAATAGGATAAATTAAAATAAAACCAGAGGGAAACGTAAAACTACAAGGAGAAATCGATTTAATAACAGCATTCTTGAAAAACAGTACCAATTGGATTTCGATATGAGCGGGTGTGAGGTCATCCAATTTGGACCTAGAAAATGATAGACCACTTTTAAAATGCTGAAAAAACTAAAAGGTTAAAAAAAACTTTAGGATCCAGGTGCAGAATCATTAATGGAGAGACACGGTAAACTATAAAAAAGGCTAATGGAATACTAACATCTGTCAGTGTTCGAAATGCTGGCCCTTTAAGACTAAACTAAGACTATAATAATTTTACCTTCACAGTGTGTTAAGAACATAAGAATGAGGAGCAGGATTGGCCATCTGGCCCCTCAAGCCTGCTCTGCCATTCATAAGATCATGGCCAGTCTTTTTGTGGACTCAGCTCCACTTACCCATCCACTCACCATCACCCTTAGTTCCTTTACTGTTCAGAAATCTATCTTTGTCTTGAAAACATTCAACAAGGCAGCCTCAACTGTTTCACTGGGCAGGGAATTCCACAGATCCACAACCCTTTGGGTGAAGAAGTTCCTCCTCAACTCAGTCCTAAATCTGCTCCGCCTTATTTTGAGGCTACGTCCCCTAGACCTGGTTTCACCTGCCAGTGGAAACAACTTCCCTGCTTCTATCTTGTCTATTCCCTTCATAATTGTATATGTTTCTATAAGATCATCCCTCATTCTTCTGAGTCTCTCATCATAAGCCAAACCCCTCAACTCCAGAGTTGAGAGCAGGCAATACTCATTGAAGTTTGCACTTAACGGCTGGGTTTCCCTCCCCACCCCTTTCCATGCTGGGGATGCCTTCTGGACAGGGACCAGGTCCAGAGTAGAAATCAGACTTTATCCATTTAGCAGTGTCACTATCGAGGACTAGAAGACGAGAGATGAAAAGTCATATTCCAAGTTTCCTGGTTAGACCAAACTTGGAGCACTCTGTGTATGGTAAAATAACCTAAGAGAAGTACATTAAGCTTAGAGAAATTATGGTGTAGATTTACCAGAATGATAGCTAGCTGGACTCCACAGGTTAGGTTGCAGGGAGAGATTACACAAATTAAAGTTGTATTCCTGAAATTAAAAAATTATTGGTGTTATTTTATCTAAACATTTAAGCTATTAAAGGGAACTGAGACAATAGGCCTGATCAGGGAATGTAGGATAGATTAAATGTTAGAGCCAGCCCTTTGAGGAATGAAATTAGGATACATCGCTTTTGATTTGATTTATTATTGTCACATGTATTGGGATACAGTGAAAAGTATTGTTTCTTGCACACTATACAGTTTGGTTCATAGAGTACATAGGGGAGAAGGAGAGAGAGCAGGATATATTGTTACAGTTACAGATAGGGGCAAGAGAAAGCTCAGCTTGATGGCTGGAATTTTACTGGCCCGCCCATCATGGGGATTGGAATGGGCTGGGAAAAATTGACCTAGGATGGGATTTTGCAGTTTCGGGATGAGTGAGGACGTAAAGTCCTACCCAGTGTGTGATAAGTCCATTCAAAAGTCTGATGGCAGCAAGGAAGTTGCTGTTCTTGAGTTGGGTTGGCATGTGATGTCCAGGCAATTCTGCTTGCAAAGGCAGATAGGAGATTGGAGCTCTCTCTGCTTTAAGTGGAAGATCGTGCAGATCCATTGTAATTTTTAATTGAGATTAATAGATTATTGTGACAATCAAAGTATAAAGGAATATGTGGGGAGCAGGGAATGGATAGGCCATAATCTTATTGAATGGGGGGAGTGGTGGAACAGACCCCAGGGGGCTAATAGCCCCCTGTTCCAATAAGACAACCTTCATAATAGGGTGGCCTGGTAGCACAATGGTTGGCGTTGCTGCTTCACAGCTCCAGGGACCTGAGTTTGATTCCCAGCTTGGGTCACTGTCTGTGCAGAGTCTGCACATTCTCCTTGTGTCTGAATGGGTTTCCTCTGGGTGCTCAAGTTTCCTCCTACAGTCCAAAGGTTAGGTTAATTGGCCATGCTAAATTATCCCTTAGTGTCCTGGGTTGCGTAGGTCAGAGGGGTAAGTGGATAATATGTAGGGATATGGGGATAGGGCCTGGGTGGGATTGTGACTGGTGCAGACGCAATGGGCAGAATGGTCTCTTTCTGCACTGTAGGGTTCTATGATTTCTATGATAATGGTTACCACTGTCAAAAAAATATTGAAGATGATTAATGACTGCTGGTCAGCTTTCATAGAATTGTTCTTCATGAGTTTGTCAGAATCAAGTCTGTCATTGCAAAATTTGACTTGGAAAGGCTTGCTGTTGCTCAACTGGGCAGGAAAAATCTTAACCTCGTGCCCTTGTGTCTGTGTGGGTTTCCTCTGGGTACTCCAGTTTCCTCTCAACGTCCAAAGATGTGCGGGTTAGGTTGATTGACCATGGCTAAAATTGCCCCTTAGTGTCCTGAGGTGCTTAGGTTAGAGGAATTAGTGGGTATAGTATGTAGGGATATTGGGGTAGGGCTTGGGTGGGATTGCAGTTAGTGCAGACTCGATGGGCTGAAGGGCCTCTCTCTGTACTGTAGGGTGCTATAGTTAACTATATAAACTGGCTGAGTCGCTGTCAAATGTGAGGACGGTTCTTTATGTTGGACTAAAAGTGGCTTTGGTGCACGAGGGGGAAAAGATGAGGAAGTCTGATTCAACGGAGGTAAAATAAATCCTCCCATCTCCTAAAAATCCTTTAAAATGAGAATGTGAGCTTTTGAATTAACCTTTACCACATTTAATGATGTAATTCCAAATGAACCATTATGATTGAGTAGTACATCTGAACACTTAATTTAGCACTATCCATAATAACATTATGATACATATGTATATCTCTAGTGAAAACTATCATTTTTATTCATTGTTTGCAGGACAGTGAAGACTGGGTGGACAGTTTAATCCTCTTCCAACTGGGCATAAAGCAGAGAGAGAGTTCCAAAAACAATTCACTACCTTTATTTGATTCACTCAACTGACAGAAATGAGGCCAACAGCACTGATGGCAGAAGCAACTTCTAAAAGTGTTATTGACAGCCTGATTATACTGTAACATTAACAGCGCCATTTCACTTGCATTTATCGACGATCCCTATCATCAGCAGAGAGGATCAATACTTCCACTAAGCCATGGCCGCGGGGTTAAAGCGAGGGAGGATTTTATGTGTTGTGTCAGCGCGCCAACTGAGCCTAAAACCAGCCTGCAGCTAATTTCGCTGATAGCTTTAATTGCTTTCCCTTCCAGAGCCAGGCCATTGGTGTCCACTCAACTGTTTTAAGTGACATGGAGAGAACTTCGAAAAGCAGCCAGTCCTAGTTCAGGAGACACAGAGAGAGGAAAAAAATTCCAGCTTCACCACTCGAACCAACTGTAATTATTTCAAAACGGTTACAGGTTCCTTACAGAGGAAATATACCTTAAACAGAATATATAAAGTGGGATTTAGGTGTGAGTGGGAATTCACATGGACACTAATCTATTGCAAAATGTTGTCCAGAGATCAGGGACAGCACAGTGGCAAGGTGCTGTCTCACAATGCCAAGGACCCGGGTTCAATTCCTGGCTTGTGTCACTGTCTGTGTGGAGGCTGCACATTCTCCCCATGTCTGTGTGGTTTCCTCCACGTGCTCTGGTTTCCTCGCACACTCCAAAGATGTGTGGGTTAGGTTGTTTGGTCAAGCTAAATTGACACTTCGGGACCAATTTTACCATCAAGTTGCGCCCATTTTGCATGCATTTAATTGACTTAATGGGCTGCACGCCCAACCTTACGGGCACTTCCCCTTTACCACTGCATTTTCCCATCCAAAATTGGCGTGAAACAAATGGTCTGATTTGGGCGCTCCAGTTAGTGAGGAGGAAGTGCTGAGCATCCGATGGTTCTCTGCTTGAGATGGGTGGGTGGTGGGCAGTGAAGGGGGGAGTTGGGTCCACTGCCACTCTGCCTGAGATCAGTGGGGTGAGAAGGGGGGAGGGGCCTGCAATCAGCCTGGGTGGCAGGCTGACGGGGGTTAAGGGGGTCAGTGATGCTGTAGAGGTGGGGCAATATCTGTGGGGGCTGGGGGGAGGAATTATCCAGCCCAGGAGGGATATGGCAGGGGAGCTGGATTCTACCTTTTTTTTCTGCGTATGTGCAGTTGGAGAGGCCGATCGGAGCTGCAGGATTTTAGGCGGGTTAATTCCCGTCCACAGGTATGTGCAGCTGGATTCAGAATCACCAATATTTTTCAGTCAGAGTGTGCATGAGGACAGGTCTAAAAGTCACACCTGAAACATTCTCAATTTCAATTCCACCCAGCACTTTGAATCAACATAGTGAAATAGGGCCTTTAGTGTCATGGGGCCAGCTAGGGTAAATGTATCGGATAGGCCCTAGGGGGATTGTGGTTGGTGCACACTCAATGGGCCAAATGGCCTCCTCCAGCACTGTAGGATTCTATAAACTAGTATAGTGTGCAAAAAACAATACTTTTCACAGTAAACCAATACAGTAAATAAATCAAATCAAATGAATTGTTTTTCCCTGGGAACTATTCTGAAATGTTATTTTTATATGTTAATTGTTCTTTTATTTTATCATAGGTAGACATTTTGGAGGCAGAGGAACTTGGTAGCTTTAAGGGACAAGCCTCCATAGATCATGTGACTGGACCAGAGCCAATGAAGTGTGTGTGTGCAAACCTGGGCCAATCAGTCACAAGGGCAAGGATTGTTGGGGTTCAGTTGGATTGAAGATATTCTCGAGAGTAGACCTGTTTAGTTGAACACTCTCTATGTATAGTTTTTTCTTTTCAATAAGCCCTTTAACTAATTATTTGCCACCTTGAGTCACCTCGAGTTGTCACACTAATTTTGAAAGAGAGTGTGGGGATCTCCTGAGTGGAACTGGCCAGGGTTAATCGGGTAAAAGTGTGGACTGTTTCTTCACGTGGGGAATTCTTCAGGCAGTGAATCTGAAGAGTTGCAGCCATATGCAGGTAAGAAGTTGCTGTTTGGGTTACCACTTCTGACAAATTGAATAGTTATTAGAAAGCAGCAAGGAATGAATGGATGAAGAAATTAGAGCATGAGGTAAAGCAAGCTAGAAATATAAAAATAGATGCGGTAGGATTTTCCACACTAAAAGGGTGGCGTGGATAAGTTGGGCTGAAAGGCCTTTTTCTATGCTGTAAGGTTCTATGACTCTATTTAAATAGGAAAAGAATGAGTTTTGATCCCTTAGAGATGGGGAATTAATAATAAGAGAAAAGGAAATAGTTGATGTATTGAACAGGTATTTTGTGTCTATCTTCTGCGTAAAAGACATAAAAATCATCTCACAAGTTTCTAAAAACTAATCAGTAAGAGTTATAGAATCACAGAATCCCTACAATGCAGAAGGAGGCCATTCAGCCCATTGAGACTGACCAACATAATCCGACGTAGTCCCTCTTTATGTATTTATCCTGCTAATGCTCCTAATCTCCACATCTTGGGACACGAAGAGGCAATTTAGAATGGCCTATTAAGCTATCCCGTGTATTTTTGCATTGTGGGAGGAAACTGGAGCATCTGGAAGAAATCCATAAAGACACGGAGAGAATGTGCAGACTCCACACAGACAGTGACCCAAGACTGGAATTGAACCCGGGTTGCTGGTGCTGTGAGGCACCAATGCTAACCACTGTGCTACCGTGTTGCCCTTTGGATGAATGTAAAGCAGCCACTATAAGGAAGCGGTTTTGGGAAAATGATTAGAACTAAAAGCCAACAAGTGCTCAGGATCTGATGGTTTTTGCCTAAGGGTTTTAACAGAAGGGGTCAGAGAGACGGTAGATGCATTGGTTTAGATCTTCCAAAATTCCTGATGTTCTGGAAATGCACCAAAATTGCAAATGTGATGCTGCCATTTTGGAGAGGAAACCATTGCGGGTGGACCGAGAGGGAACATACCCCTTTTCTTCCTGATCTGTTCTTTGTTTTCAGCTTACATCCAGTGGGGAAAACATTCAAATCCGTGATTAAAGAGATAATAACAGGACAAAAATTCAGGTAGGATCAACATGGTTTGTGGAGCGAAATGAGGCTGGATTAATTTATTAGAATCTTTGAGGAAGTAACAAGCAAAATGGATAAAAGGGAATCTGTAGATGCATTTGGATTTCCAAAACAAAGCTCAGTAAGCTGTCACATCAGACGGTACGTCACAAGATAAGAGCTCATAGAGTAGGAAGTAACGTACTGGCCTAGTTCTTCTCGTTTTCCAGGTGGTTATAGAACATAGAACATTACAGCGCAGAACAGGCCCTTCGGCCTTCGATGTTGCGCCGACCAATTAGGAAAAAAGCAATGACCCTCTAACCTAAACCATTCCCTTTTCGTCCATAAACGTATCTACTAACCTCTTAAACGCCACCAAATTTGGCGCATCTACAACTGACGCAGGCAGAGCATTCCATACCCTTACCACCCTCTGGGTAAAGAACCTACCTCTGATATCCATCCTATAACCACCACCCCTTAATTTAAAGCTATGTCCCCTCGTGCTAGCTTTTTCCATCCCAGGAAAAAGGCTATCGCTGTCCACCCTGTCTAAACCTCTAATCATCTTATATGTTTCGATCAGGTCTCCTCTTAGCCGCCTCCTTTCTAACGAATACAACCTCAAATCCCTCAGCCTCTCTTCATAAGACCTGCCCTCCATACCAGGCAACATCCTGGTAAACCTCCTCTGTACCCTCTCCAATGCCTCCACATCTTTCTTATAATGTGGGACCAGAACTGCACACAATACTCCAAGTGCGGCCGCACTAGAGTTTTGTACAGTTGCAACATGACGTTGTGGCTCCGAAATTCAATCTCCCTACCAATAAAAGCTAAGACTCCATATGCCTTCTTAATAACCTTATCGAGTAGGTTATATTCCGGAAGATATGCTGGGGTACCCCATGGAAGTCCAATGAAAAAATTCTGCAGGAATTACAGGATGTTCCACCCCCAGCCTCCTGATTCCCCTTCCCATGACCCTTTGACTATGCCTCACCCTACCCAAACTTCCATCCATCATTCTGCCCAGTTGGCAGTCTGTAATTAAATCCACTTCCTTATCTCTCACTCATTCACTAATACAGGGAAAGACAGTTTAAGTGAGCTGAAGCTTTGTTGTATAGTGTTGGTGAGGCCACGCCTGCAAGGTTTTGTGCAGTTTTTTGTGACCTTATCTGAGGAAGGATATCCTTTCCATAGAGGGAGTATAGTGAAGGTTTATCAGGCTGATTCCAGGGATGGCAGGTCTCTCCTGAGCTGGTGATGCCCACATTCCTTGAATGAATATAAAAAAATCCTTTGGCACTTAACCTCATCCTTACGCAGTGTTGCGCTGCACCCTCAGCATTGCACTGGGTACGCTATTTCACCAATACCCCCATCCCTCCCCACAATTCTTCCCAACTCATTCTAGTGCATCAGAAAATTAAAATTCAGCCTAAATCCTCGATGTTAACTCTGAGCAAATCAATGGTGAGTAATGAAATCTGGTGATTTGCTGCTATTATTCCATTTGCTAGGTTGACCTTTGCCTATGTAAAGTTAGCAGTACTCCCGATCAAATCAAATAACCTGCCCGCAAATGAATAATGCAACCCAGGGCTCTCTCTTCTGTCACTCACTCCAACAATGCAGTAAATCCTTGTTCATTATATAATTGTGGAAGTGTGGTTTTAGTACATTTTAATAAGCTCTGCACATATGTCAGTGTAATTTTTTTTGTAATGGCCCATCTCAAATGAGCATTTGTTCCTTTCATTTTACATTCCAATTATAAAGTGTGTAAATAAACGTCAGGAATTCCAATCCTTTTCCATTGCATCCATGCGTTCATTTAATGTCTTTCACCTGCGGGCTTGGCTCAACTTGGAATCACAAGATTGTGGGTTCAAGTCCTTGGACTCCTATATTGTCTGAGGTACTAGTCATGAGCTGGATTAATTAAACCGGTAAGAAGTCCAACCACTTTGTTTGATAGTAAATGCACAAGCTTTTGGAAACGCTGTTCCTTCGTCAGATGTGTGGAAAGTCCAATGCCAGCATCTCTACATCCTAATTAAACCACTCAGGAGGTGTTAAAAGAATCAAACACATTACTTAATGAAGAGTACAGGAAGACAGACTATTATTTGAATGGGTGTAAATTGGAAGAGGCCGATACTCGGCAAGAACTTGCTGTCCGCATACAGCAGTCACTGAAAGTAAGTGTGCAGGTTCAGCAGGCAGTAAAGAAGGCAAGTGTTATGCTGGCCTTCATAGCGAGAAAATTTGAGTATAGACATAGGGATGTTTTGCTGCAATTGTATCGAGCTTTGGTGAGGGCACATCTGGAGTATTGTGTGGAGTCTCAGCATCCTTTTCTGAGGAAGGAGGGAGTACAGTGAAAGTTTACCCAGGCTGATTCCTGGGATCAAAAGAGAAAATGCTGGACAACCTCAGCAGGTCTGGCAGCATCTGTGTAAGGAGAGGAAAGAGCTGACGTTTCAAGTCCAGATGACCCTTGGCCTCTTTTCTTTCCTTACAGATGCATCTGTAAGGAAAGAAAAGAGGCCAAGGGTCATCTGGACTTGAAACGTCAGCTCTTTCCTCTTCTTACACAGATGCTGCCAGACCTGCTGAGGTTGTCCAGCATTTTCTCTCTTAGTTGCAGATTCCATTGTCTGTAGTAATTTCTTTGATTCTTGGGATGGCAGGTCTATCATATGAGGAGAGACTAAGTCAGTTAGGATTATATTCACTGGAGCTTAGAAGAGTGAGACGGGATCTCATAGAAACTTATAAAGTTCTAACAGGATTAGACTGGTTAGCTTCAGAAAGAATATTCCTGATGGCGGCGGAGTCCAGGACTAGGGGTCATAGTTTGAGGATAAGGACTGAGGTGAGGAGAAACTTCTTCACCCAGAGAGTGGTGAATGTGGGGAATTCACTATCACAGAATGCAGTTGAGGTCAAAACGTTACATGGTTTCAAGAAGAAATTCTATGTAGCTCTTAGGGGATGGGGTGATCAGGATATTGAATTTGATCAGCCATGATCAAAATGAATGGTGGGGCAGGATCGAAGGGCTGAATGGTATACGCCTGCTTCTAATTTCTGTGTTTCCGTATTTCAGCTTTGAAAACATGGAGGTTTGATGCTCATACTGTATCTGTTTAATTCAGTAGCAGGCTTTGTTGGGGTTGTCTAACTGAGACAAAGGACTTGCTCCCAGCCTGCCTGGTGGGTGTACTGGTATTGTCAACTAGACCAGTAACCCAGAGACCCAGGGAAATGCTTTGGGGCACTGGTTCAAATCCCACCACAGCAGATGGTGAAGTTTCAATTCAGTAAAATGGAAAGTCTAATGATGATCATGAAACTATTATTGATTGTTGTAAAAACCCATCTGATTCGCTAATACATGATTATTTGTGACACTAATAAATTGGGTAAGGGAGTCCAAAACTGAAGGGTTAAGGTGAGAGGGGAAAGATTTCAAAGGGACCTGAGTGGCAATTTCTTCACACAGAGGGTGGTTGTGTATGGAATGAGCTGCCAGAGGTGATAGAGGCGTGTACAGTTACAATATTTAAAATACACTTGGCAGCTACATGGATGAGAATGGTTATTGGCCAAATGCAGGCAACTGGGTCTAGTTCAGTAGGTTAGTATGAAGGAGTTGGGCTGAAGGGCCTTTTCCGTGCTGTATATCTCTGACTCTAAACTTTTCTTTAAATACTTTGTACTGTGTGTGAGCAGCTCTTGTGAAAGTATTGTATGTAGAGATTGACAAAGAGCATATTACTTCAAAAGTTAAAGAAAGAGATGTTAGGTATTTCTCTCCTCTGTCCTGTTTATTCATTGTAGCTGGTACTTGCTACAAACAGTATATTCCAAGAATATGAAAACTTTTCTCTTTCAAACACTAATTTCTAGTGTACACAGTTACTTATACTTCCTAAAAAAAAAAAAATCATATTCTCTATGCGGCACTTTCAGTAGACTAATTAATTTATGTCCCACTTTACATGTTTATGATGGCAGAGCTAATTTATGTAAATGTACTTACCCTGAGGAATCTTCTATAATTTATCTGAATATACACAGGCTCTCAATAGACACACCTGATCAAGGCTACAGTATAAGTTAAAAATTCTATTTTAACTGACAGACTGCCTCCTATCTCAGAACAGTCAAATTTAGCCACTCAGCTTTTAAAGAGACTACACTTAACTCTGCTAACATCTGAGCTGGTAATTGATGTGTGACTGTGGCAAAGCAGAAGGGTCACAGATTGTATCCTCACCCTTTGCTGTTTGCTAATCGCAGCCAGAGCAACAGGTAGATGGTACAACTGTATACAGCTAGACCTCCTTTTACCTGTAGTTCAAATCTATAACTCCAGAGATCAGCTGTAAACGAACGGTGCTTTATTGCACATAATAAAGTGAAGCAAAAACCAGCAGCCCCTGGTGAACACAAACAGGTCCCAACCGGGAACATGGAATAATGGACCCACTCAGGGGCCTGCTTTCTCCAGGGCTCGGTATACAGTCTCCACCTGGTTAGTTAATTATCAATCCCCAGGAAGCTCATATCATTTGTCAGTCCTACAGGAAGGACAACCATTGATTCTTCACGCAAGTCCTGGGGATTATCACAAAATCCATCTCCTTATTTTACCGATTATCTCTTCTTATCTCCTGTTCTTCATTTCTGAGTTGCTTTCGTGAAAATCTCTGTTCAATCCTCTGCCGCACGTTGGCAAAGCTCAGCCAACTGCGGAGAATGTGAGTTTCCTTGGTTTGCACACCCATTCTGAACGCGGTCATACTTCTGAGTATTCAGAAAGCTTTTCCTTACTCACACTTCATCTTCAGAATCCAGGAGAAGGCAGTGGTGTAGTGATACTGTGACCTGTAATCAAGAAGATCCCAGTGTAATGCCCTCGGAACCCGGGTTCAAATCCCACCAGAGGAGATGGTGAAATTCAAATTCAATAAAATCTGGAATTGAAAGTGTGATAATAACTGGCACAGTAGCTCAGTGGTTAGCACTGCTGCTTCACAGCTTCAGGGACCTGTGTTCGATTTCCAGCTTGTGTCACTCTCTGTCTGGAGTTTGCACGTTCTCCTCGTGTCTGCGAGGGTTTCCTCTGGGTGCTCTGGTTTCCTCCCACAGTCCAAAGATGTGCGGGTTAGGTTGATTGGCCATGCTAAAAAATTGCCCCTTAGTATCTAAGATGCTTAGATTAGAGGGATTCATGGGTAATAATATGTAGGGATACGGAGATAGTATCTGGTCGGGATTATGGTCAGTGCAGACTTGATGGGCTGAAGGGCCTCTTTCTGCACGGTAGGGTTCTATGATCTATGATTCTATGAATAACCATGAAACCATTGATTGTTGTAAAACCCCACCTGGTTCACTAATGCCTTCTGACGGAGTAAATTGCCATCCTTACTTGGTCTTGCAGGGTGGTTAGCACTGTTGCCTCACAGCACCAGGGACCTGGGTTCAATTCTGGTCTCGGGTCACTGTCTGTTTGGAGTTTGCGTGTTCTGATTGTGTCTGTGTGGGTTTCCTCCTACATTCTAAAGATTCTAAAGGATTAGGTGGATTGGCCACACTACATTGCCCCTTAGTGCGAGGGGGTTAGCAGGATAAATACATGGGATTATAGGGTCTGGGTGGGATCGTAATGAAATTCAGGATGCTGTAAATGATGTGAGAATCACCACTGGGCTTGGGGTGTTCACAAATAGTTGCAACTTTTTGGATTTTGGACCAAGGAGCCAATGATATGAGTTGATTCTGATTGTTTATGTTGGTAATTCTGGAATGACCATAAAAAATTAGATGTTCTGCTGTCGGTTTTCTGATTCTGATCTGAAGACGTGTAGAAGTTGGTTTGTGCTACAGTATAAGATGACAGTGACAGTTTATCAAATTTAATTTGAAAACTGCAGGAAGCGGTGTAACACGGGATGACATTGATGGATAATCTTGGTGTTTGTTTCTTTTCAAATGCCAAGAAGTCTACAAATGCATCCCTGTATAAAGTTAATTTTGTGTTTAATTAGCCCAAGCAGCATCACAAAATTTACCTTGAAGCTTAAATAAATCTGATATGAAAATCAGTGGAATTCACAGTACAGAATCATAGAATCCCTGCACTGCAGAAGGAGACTATTCAGCCCATTGAGTCTGCACCAATCACTATCCCACCCAGGCTCGACTGCTGTTATCCTGCCAATCCCTTGACATGATGGGTAACTTTAGCACCGCCAATCAACTTAACCTGCAGATCTTTGGACTGTGGTAGGAAACCGGAGCATTTGGAGGAAACCCACGCAGACACAGGGAGAACTTGTATACTCCACCCAGATGTGACCCAAGCCAGGAATCAAACCCGGGCCCCTGGTGCTGAGAGGCAACAGTGTTAATTGCTGCGCCAGAACTGTTAGAAGTTTGACAATCAGTTTGTACTCAACGATAATTTAACAAACTGACCTTCAGTGTTTGAAGCAAGTAATTGTAGTGGACTTAAACAAGTCACAAGGCTGACACTGAGAGAACTCACACAATTGCAGAATCCCTACAGTGTAGAAGGCAGCTATTTGGCCCATCAAGCCGCACCGACAACTCCTATCCCTGTAACCCCAAGTATTTACCCTGCCAGTCCTTCTGGCACAAGTATGCTTTCATTAACACTGCAATGAAGTTACTATGAAAATCCACCAGTTGCCACACTCTGGCGCCTGTTTGGGTACACTGAGGGAGAATTTAGCATGGCCATTGCACCTAACCTTTACATCTTTGGACTGTGGAGAGGAAACCGGAGCACCCAGAGGAAACCCACGCAGACACGGGGGGGATGTGCAGACTGCACACACCCCAGCTGCTTGGGATTGAGAACGTGATGTGTTAAAGCTGCTTCCTGTGCAGGGATGCATTGTGAAGCAGGATGAGGGTAAGGACCTAATGATCTGGTCATTGTGATTATAGTAATTAAGCAATTGTATTGCCATGATTAGGAGAGACTGAGAGAAGTTAGTGGTTTTGTGTTGGCTCCATGTTATTTTTCTAATTTGTGTATCTTAACATTAAGTGACAGTGGGCACGGAATGTAGAGATCATTCTACATGAGGTAGAATTAGTAATGTGAGCTATAAGTGACCCTTCACCACATGTTGTACCTACGCTGGAATTGTGTAGTGTGATGTACCTAAGAACGGCAACCAGATTATGGCAGGTCTTGGCTACCTGAAATTAAAAAGGCACAAGTGTAGAATTTGGCTGAGGGAAATACAAGATGCTTAGCCCTACTCCAGACTGTAAATCTTTACAGTTTGCAGGACAGGGATGAGGTGGGACGTGAGAAGATGTATTCAGCATGCACAGTGGCACAGGACTTAGCACTGCTGCCTCACAGCACCAGGCACGTGGGTTCAATACTCAGTCTGGGTCATTGTCTGTGTGGAGATTGCAGTAATAAGTCTCACAGCACCAGGTTAAAGTCCAACCAGTTTTATTTGATAATAATTCCACAAGCGTTTGGAAACGGTGTTCTTTTATTAGGGGTGTGGAAGGCTCCGATCAGAGAGGTTCCACACACCTTACAAATGAACATTGTTTCCGAAAGCTTGTGGCATTTACTATCAAATAAACTGATTGGACTTTAACCTGGTGTTATGAGACTTCTTATTGTGTTTTATCCCAGTCCCTTGTGTGGAGATTGCACATTCTCCCTGTGTTTGTGTGGGTTTCTTTTGGGTGCTCTGGTTTCCTCCCACAGTCCATTGGTTAGGTGCAATAGCCATACTGAATTCTCCCTCAGTGTACCCGAACAGGCGCCGGAGTGTGGGGGCTAGGGGATTTTCACAGTAACTTCATTGCAGTGTTAATGTAAGCTGACTTGTGACAGTAATTTGAGCTTCAACTGGCCATGCTCTCCATGACAACTACCCCAGTTATTTCCAGGACTGTCTATTCTATGGAGGGTGAGCACATACAGACAAGTATGGTGAAGAGATCAATTGTAATTTTCTTGGTAAGGAAATACTGGGTCACATGACTTGGCAACCCCTGACCTGGAAGTAGTATCGACATTAAAGCAATTTAGATATGAAATCCCTTTAGTGGGCCGACAGAGAAGCTATTGCTATAAAGAAAAATGGAAGCTGGAGACAGAAGGTGATCAGAATACAGGTCCAAAAACGCAGTGAAAGCAAATCGGGACAGAAAGAGAGACACACCAAATTCAGAAGAAGCAAATCATTCTCTAATAAAATTTTGGAGTAAGTCCTTGGAGGCAGAAGTCCCTTCACCAAAATTCCTTTATTTACAAGATCCAACAACATTGTACAGAGTGCTCATGGTGTACAGTCTACTTCCGGAGTGCCAGAGGAAATGACACTCTTATTTAAGTACACAGCACAGGTCTCCCTGATTGGGCTGTCAAGTTGCCCCTTAATCAGGCATGTCATATTCACACAGGTCAACCTCAATATCCTGATTCAAATCGTTACAGATTCTATGTTTAGAGGAAGGGGGAGGGAGAAACTCTGAGAGGCAATGTGTAAGTTGGTTTAAAAGCTTGTCCAACCTTGTCAGGACGTGTGAATAAATCTAAGACGCGAAACAGCTGAGCTTTTTTTTAACCAGAAATAGTCAAACCATGAACTGGGTTATTATACAGAATCAAGGGAAGCCCATAAACATGGGCCGCGGACCCTCCCACTGCCCCAATCCCACTCCTCTGGGGAAGAACTCAGCTCTTAAACACAAGCTTTACTGAGCATTGCCTGCTCTCAATTCATTTTGATGCAAGGCCTGGTTTGTTCTTAAAGATTTTTAACACTGCTGACAAGATCAATAAGAGGAGGATGGGTAACTGAGGTCACTTCTCATTAGGAAACAGTAAAGCTTGTGGAGAATGCCAGGAGAGGCACAGAGAGTAGGAGTTCAAAGAGGACGGAATATAATCCCTAACATCAAGGGATTGAATACTGAGGAAACACTGGGAAAATCTGAGCTTTTTGGTCTTGATTACAAAGTGACAAGGAGGGAATGTTTATGATCTATATAAGGTAGCGGAGGAGGTGGCATTGTCACTGGACTTGTGATCCAAAGAACTAGGGTAATGCTCTGAGGACCTGGGATCAATAAAAAGTCTAATGACGATCACGGAACCATTTCAATTATCAAAACCCATCTGGTTTACCTGGTCTGGGCTACACTGACTCCAAACCTACAGCGACATAAAACATAGTACAGTATCTCAATGTTGTGTTGAGCTATGTCCAAACCCAAGATCAAACTATCTCACTTCTTATAATTCTGGTGTGCTCCATGTGCCTACCCAATAACCGCTTGAAAATTCCCCAAGTGTCCGACTCACAGCAGGCAGTGTATTCCATACCCCAACCACACTGATTGAAGAATCTACCTCGGACATCCCTTCTATATCTCTCACCATGAACCTTATTGTTATGCCCCCTTTGTGGTTGACTTTTAAATGCCCTCGGGGATGGGCAATACATGTCTGCCCAGCCAGCGACATCCACGTCCCATGAACAAATTTTAAAAAAAGTAATGAATGGTAGATACAATAAATATAGAGCATTATGTCGAAGAGCTTATAAACCATAAAAAGACAAATTTAGAATGTTTGTCGCTCTTTGAGAGCCAATGAGTGGGGAATGTATTTTGAGGGACAGTACTCAATCATTTAAGAAAGAGTTGGACATTGAGATTGAGAGGATGTTGTCTGGTTGGATAGGAGCGAATGGTTTTCCCTGTTGATATGTATCCTGTGATCCCTTGAGAGGGAAGATGAGCCAAGTTGGCCCTCAGAATTTGCATGACGTGCAGAGTGTGCCATTGAGACATTATTCCGAGAATACTTTGACTGATCTTTTCTGCGTATCTGGGAGAAAAAGGACAGTGGAGGTGGGAAGAAAGGGGTAAATGAGATGAAAGGAAAAGGGTAAACAAATTGAGGAGGTGGACGGGTTAATGTATAATACATAGGCACTTTGCGTCGGCATGCTTGCCGATAAACTACAAATGAATCAGAAGAATAAACAGCAAGAGCAACCTCTCTACTCTGCTGCCAAGGCTGTTTTCATTACGGCTCAGATTTGTGAATCTACATCGCAAAGTAGGCATATTGTCGATATGCTTCACCGAGGTAAATGTCACCCACATATTGTTATGGCTCTGTCAGATATGTCTACCACCCATTTGCACTTTGTTATGTCTTTGTTAGGAAAGCCTGCAGAATTACATTAATGTAAAACATTCACAGCTCCTATTGGTAACACATGTTCCCCAGGTTTGAGGAATACTTTGGCCTCTTCAATTGGGACAGTACCTGTGAACTTTGCAGACTCAGACGAAATTACATGCTGCAATAATCTCTCCTTTTACAGATTAAAAAGATTAGCTTTGAACGATGCATTTTCTCAATGCACTTTTGCCCCACAGAAGTTCCCAGCCTGAGCAAGAATGGGAATGGATGTTTTTTGAACTGGAAAGTACACTTCTATTTGAAGTTTAAAGTGGGTGTGCTAAACTACAAATGTTAAGCCGTAGCTGACCATTCCAGAGGGAGCTTCTTTCGTAGCAGTTCTATTTCAGACTGGGCTCGGAATTTGGATTTACACCGTGGAGCAATACTCCCTCGTTCCTCTGGTAAAGTCACTCTGTAAATACACTCGCAGATCACAAAACCTTCTTACACAGCAACAAGGGAAGAAATATTTGCTTTTACTAATTCTAAAATTACAGTACATGACAGTTTTGCCCCTAATGTTATTGGGTGATGTTTTTACCATCTCCATAGCACCAGATACTAGAACCAAAGAACCCCACAGCACAGAAACAGGCCTTTTGGCCCTTCATATCTGTGCCAAACTATTTTTCTATCTCGTCCCACTGACCTGTACCTGGATCATATCCCTCCACACCCCTCTTATCCATGTATCTGTCCAAGTTTTTCTTAAATGTTAAAAGTGAGCCCACATTTACCACTTTATCCAGCAGCTCATTCCATGCTCCCACCACTCTCTGTAGGAAGAAGCCTCCCCCTGCCCCCACTTTAAACTATTAAGAAGACATTTGAACGCATAGTTAATGCGTCAGCTGAAAGGCTGACACATCAAGATTTTATGTTCGTAGAATCCCTACAGTGCAGAAGGAGGCCATTTGGCCCATCAAGTTTGACCCGACCATGATCCCACCTCAGCCCTATTTCCACAACCCCCTATGTTTACCCTGCTAGTCTCCCTGGCACTAGGATCAGTTTAGCATAGTCAGTCAACCTAACCACATTTTTTGGATTGTGGGAGGAAACCAGAGTCCTTGGAGGAAGCCCACGAAGACATGGGGAGAATGTGTAAATTCCACGTAGTCTGTGATCTGAAGCCAGAATTGAACCTGGATTCCTAGCACGTGAAGCAGCAGTGCTGATTTCTGTGACACTGTGCTGCTCCAAGTGTGTTAGGACACTTAGCTATAACAAATGATTAAAAACGCTAAATAAAATATTGGATAGGATTTTATGGCCTCGCTCATCCTAAAACCATAAAATCCCACCCGAAGTAAACGGATCTTTCTCAGTTCTGCCCCTTACCCGCTCCGAATCCTATGGCTGGTGGGCCAGTAAAATTCCAGCCACTATCTTTGTAGGCTGCTTATACTTTAAACCACAGAATGGAATATTAACATGGGTGGCATGATGGCACCGTGGTCCTCTCAAGTGCCAAGGGCCCAGGCTTGATTCCTGGCTTGGGTCACTATCTGTGCAGAGTCTGCACATTCTCCCTGTGTCTGCGTTGGCTTCCTCCGGGTGCTCCGGTTTCCTCCCATAGTCCGAAAAATGTGGATTGGCCATACTAAATTCTCCCTGTGTACCTGAACAAGTGCTGGAGTGTGATGACTAGGGGATTTTCACAGTAACTTCATGGCAATGTTAATGTAAACCTATTTCTGACACTAATAAATAAATTTTAAATCTATTTTATTCTTCACCCAACCAGAAATATAGCTTCCAAGGATTTATTCCTGTTCTTTTATATTCTCAGCCTTGTAGATTCCAATCAGCTACATATTTACCTCTCTAAGCTACATAACTATGGACACTAAGGGCAATTTAACACGGCCAATGTACTTAACCTGCATATCTTTGGAATGTGGAAGGAAACTGGAACAGCTGAAGAAAATCCATGCAGACGTGGGAGAACCTACAAACTCCAAACAGTCGCCGAAGCTGGGAATTGAATCCAAGTCCCTGCGCTGTGAGACGGCACTGCTAACCACTGGGCCATAAGAAAATCTACCAGGATTTTCAGGGCTTACTCCCTTCCTGTAGTATTAACATTCTGTTATTTTCTTTGTCACATTGGCCCCAACAACAATACAAACTGTATTTGAAAAGCAATCCCTGGATTGAGGAAAGTTTATGGCGGAGTTTCCCTGAGTTAAAGTAGGGTAAGGATCAGGGTCGCCAATGAAGCTTTACCTGATGCAATTTTTCAAAGCCTTTTCAGCCTTCAGCTAAAATGAAGCATTAGATTAAGCCCGGGACAGGGTGCAGTGTCTCACCCTGTCAGCTTGAATCTTATTTGATCAAGCCCAAAATGGGATGTGTATTCCTGTCTGCTTGGATTTGATTTGTCCCTTATGTGGGGTCTGTGGGCTTGATAGGTTTTTTTTGATTAACAATAAATATAGAGTTACAATTTCCTCTGCCAGTCTTCGATCTCCATTTACCTGGTGCACTTCCATTCTCACCCCATTGAAATTGACTGCTGCATTGCTTCCTGTAATTTTCCATAGCTAGTCTACAGGACAATGATTACTGTTCTCCCTAAATATTCCCTGACCGACACCTGTTCAACTGACTCATCTTATTCCCTAGAACCACATCCAGCAATGTCTCCTTCCTCATTGAGTCGAGAATATACTGCTCTCATAAATCCTCCTCAACACCTCAAAAACTCTTACTCTTTGCTATTTAATACATGTAAGGATACATGTAAAGTTATCCACTTTGATAGCAATAATAGGAAGACAGATTTGTATTGAAATGGGTATAAATTGAGAGAGGTGGATACTCAATGAAACTTTGGTGTCCTTGTGCATCAGTTACTGAAAGTAAGTGCACAAGTAGAGCAGGCAATAAAGAAGATAAATTGCACGTTGGCTTCCACAGCAAGAAGATTTCAGTATAAGCATGGCAATGACTTACTGCATATAGGCTGTTGATGAGGCCATATCTGGAGTGTTGTGTGCAGTTTTAGTGTTCTTCTCTGAGGAAGGATGTCCTTGCTATAGAGGGAGAATAGTAAAGGTTTACTGGGCTGATTCCTGGGATGGCAGGTCTGTCATATGAGGAGACACTAAACCCATTAGGATTATGTTTGCTGGAGTTTTGAAGAGTGAGAGAGGATCTCATAGAAACTTATAAAATTCTAACAGGGTTAGACAGGGTAGATTCAGAAAGAATGTTCCCAACGGTGGGGAAGTCCAGAACTAGGGATCATTGTTTGAGGATAAAGGTGAGCCTTTCAGAGCTGAAGTGAGCAGAAATTTCTTCACCCAGAGGATGGTAAACTTGTGGGATTCACGACCACAGAATGTAGTTGAAGCCAAAATATTGTGTGATTTCAAGAAGAAATCAGATCTAATTCTTGGGGCTAAAGGAAATGGAGGGAAGGGGGAATCAGGATATGGAATTTTATGATCAGCCTTGATCAAAATGAATGGTGGAGCAGGCTCGAATGGCCTACTGCTGCTTCTAGTTTCTACATTTGTGTTTCTATGTTTTTCTGTGATGCCTCCTTTCTTCCCTGAGCATCTCATATCCAGAATATTTAGCACTCAATATTTATTCTCCATATCACTACAACATTGTAATTCCATGCAAACATCTGCACCAGGCTTATTTACCACATGGGGCACAGTGGTTAGCATTGCTGCTTCACAGCTTTAGGGATCTGGGTTTGATTCCCATCTTGATTCACTGTCTGTGTGGAGTTTGCACATTCTCCTTGTATCTGTGTGGGTTTCCTCTCAGTGCTCCAGTTTTCTCCCACTGTCCAGAGATGTGCGGGTTAGGTTGATTGGCCCTGCTAAAAATTGCCCCTTAGAGTGATGAGACGCATAGGTTAGAGGGATTAGCGGGTAAATATGTAGGGATGTGGAGGTAGGGCCTGGGTGGGATTGAGGTAGGTGCAGACTTGACAAACCAAATGGCCTCCTTCTGTAGGGTTTCTGTGATTCTATGACCTTGCGTTAACATATATACACACAACAAATTGAACTTTGACTGGGTGGGCCTGTATTCTCTTTTACTCTGACCTGACCAAGTACCTGGCTGTTTTCTTATTCTAGTGGTAGCTGTCTCTTCCAATCGTTCTTGCATGTTGTTTTCCCCTTTCCTGTGACCATCTGGTAGTTACATCCTCCTAATTTTGCCAATAAATGACTCCATGGGGACGTATACACTGAGCGGGGATCAGTCTGTAATCTACCTTGCACTGCACTGGCCCCATCCACCCTGGAACAAAACTCTTTCGCTTTTTATTGTCGTCTGGTATCTTGTTTAACAATGTACCAGGACTAATTATCCTATTAAACAAACATTGCCAAAGTTTCTGGTTAGAATTAAAGATGTCCAAAGGAACTGTCTGACATGAAGAATATTCTAGATAGTTGAAGGTTGGGATTTGCTTTGAAGCTTGCTAAGTGCCTCACATGAGTGTGATTATTCCACGCACCAGACTAATCGGTCCATGTGGGAGTAATTTGTGTAACGTTATTCCATATGAATACATGTGATCTAAATGGTATCAACTAAATGTGCTGGTCTGGGCAAGTGACAGAATAATTCCTATATCGTTTTACATAAAACCTTACATTGCTTGCCTTCTGAATTCAAATGCGTATGTAGCATTTTTAATAATAGTCAAAGATACATTGGTCAAGATATTTTGGGTGGTGGGGTGCTTTTAATTCTGTTTTTTTTTTCCCCCTGCTTCCCATCCTATACAATGACAGCAAAACATCCCTACTCAAATCCTCTCGCTATGAAGGCCAACATACCATTTGCCGCCTTTACTGCCTGCTGTACCTGTGTGCTTACTTTCAGTGACTGATTGACGTGGGCACCAAGGTCTCGTTGAGTACCCATTTCTCTCGCTTTACACCCATTCAGCCAACGTACAAGGTCTCCCACTATCTGAAGTGTAATGGGTGAATACATCCCCACCAACAATGTCTATCCAGCAGCGATTTTATGTCCCAGTGACTGTGACACAAGTCGCAAATTGAACCAGGGTCCCTGGCGCTGTGAGGCAGCAGTGCTAATCACTGTGCCACCGTGCTGAAATCTCTCAACCAAATCCATGTCGTGATTTTCAAAGTATCAGGTCACCTGCACACAGATTTGTAACTCTGTGGAGACCCAATAGGAGTAGGTCTGAACTTTTGGATTCATTCGAATAGCTAGAAGTGGAACAGACTGAGCCTGCCATCAGTTCCCCATAGCTTATGTCCTGAGATTCCAGGAACAAGTAAGTATTGGGGATCTCAGAATGATGGTGGGTGAGAGACGGGGTAGAGGGGAACCTTGGACAGAGGGAGATTGGGATGTTAGTGGAAAGGCCAGGGGTGATGGTGCCAGGAAGGAAAATCCTTTGGTTCAGAGAGTGGCTGATGGAGGCACACTCCCCTTCCCACCCAAGGCGTAAAATTTCCATGCTTCCCCGCCTCCCCCACTCTCATTCCCTGGGACACCTCCCATCAGTCTGATAATTGAGCTTGGGGTGGGAAATTGCCTCGATAGAGATGTGGGATGGGTGGGCCAGCTGAGGTCTCACTTGCCCCGGCAAGGAGATCAAGAGAGGCGGAAAACCCATCCGAGGAATTTTACTATCACCTCTTCCGAGTCAGACTGTAGAATTCCATTCCTATTGTCCTCTTTGATAGACTCATCAAACCATTATTAAAATATGCCTTTTTCACTTTCATGGTATATAAATCTGTTTTCATAATTTCTAATAATCAAATGTTTTGTGTGAAATAGAATTGAAGGCCTAGATTTTTACACCTGCAAAGGTGGGACATTCCTCAAACCAACTCTGGGGAAGGTTGGGGGTGAGCTGTGTTGGTGTGAAGTGCTCTAGAAGTTGGGATGTTCATTTTGGGGGTGGAGGGGGGGGGCAGAGTCCTCTGGGAGACAGGCCCACCATCCCTGGAAGCACTGGGCAGTGTCCAAGTTTGGAAAGATAAAGCAGTAAAACAAAAAACACCCCCTCACCCTGCCCTGCATCTCTCTCACGCCCCATCCTGAACAATGATCAGTTTTAAAAGAAATCGCTGGAAAATCTCAGCAGGTCTGGCAGCATCTGTAAGGAGAGAAAAGAGCTGATGTTTTGAGGCTAGATGATGTTTTGTCCAAGGTTTGACACCATATCACCTTTCAAAGGTGCATGAACCAGACCCATAGAGGTACCATCTCTCTTCAAAAGATGTACTGTAGATATCTGAATGAATCCAAAAGTTGACACCTGTTCTATTAGGTCTCCACTGAGGTTCAAATCTGTGTGCCGGTGACCTGATACTTTGAAAATCATGACATGGGTTTGGCTGTGTGATTACGGCACGGTGACACAGTGGTTAGTGCTGCTGCCTCACAGTGCCAGGGACCCTGGTTCAATTCCTAGCTTGGATCACTGTCTGTGGAGAGTTTGCACATTCTCCTCGTGTCTGTGTGGGTTTCCTCTGAGTGCTCCGGTTTCCTTCCACAGTGGAAAACACATGCTTGTTAGGTGCTAAATTCTCCCTCAGTGTACCTGAACAGGTGATTTTCACAATAACTTCATTGCAGTGTTAATGTAAGCCTACTTGTGACACTGAGAAATAAAACTTTAACCACTCCTGTACTCACTCCCCACTTAACAATGCCTCAATTTAAACATTTTTTTTCATTTTCCGATCTATCCATGGCTTTGCACTCTAACTCTGGAATCTCCTCCAGCCCTATAAGGCTTTGAAATCTTTTCACTTCATGCTTGTATTCTCTTGTATTCTCAATTTTCTAACCACTTCACCAACAGTAGTTGTGTTTTTAGTTGCCTAATGAATAATATCTTCTCTTCTTTCCCTAAATCTTTACTTCTCCATTCTCCCTTCTCTTTTTTTTCAAACATGATTCCTTAAAACGTATCTCTCCCAACAAGCGTTTGGTCACTTTTCTGATTCGTTTTTCTCGGGTGGAATTTAATCTCTTTACTGAAGGTGAGGACATTTAATTGGGCGAGATTACTTGATTGAAGCCTTTAAGACCCTGAGGGATATTGACCAGGATGGATGTAGAGAGAGTGGCTAGAACTCTCCCACCTCACCCACAGCTGGGATTCTCCTATTCGGCTGCAGTGAATGAAGGTTTGGCTGAGCGCCAAATTCTCCATTCCCCTTGGCAGCCGGGGCAGGGCGACTGAGATTGGAGAGTTCTTGTGGGAGTATCTGGAGCTAGGGTGCCCTTGTTTAAAAATAAGGGCCGCTTATTTAAGACAGATGAGAATGTTTGTTGTGAGTGTCTCTGGATTTCTCTTCCTGGAAGCAGAGTCTTTGAATATTTTTAGAAAGTTAGATAGATCCTTGATTAACAAGGAGGCAAAAGGTTATCAAGGGTAGGGTGGACTGTGGGGTTGAAGTTACAAACAGATTAGTCATGATGTAATTAGGTGGCAGAACAGGAGCAAAGAGTCGAATGGCCTCTCCTTGGAATATAGGTTCTTATTATAGAATCACTCCAGTGCAGAAAGAGGCCATTTGGTCATTGAGTCTGTATCAACCACAATTCTATTCTCAACCCCACGCATTTACTCTAGCTCGTTCCCCGACACAGAGGCAATTTAGCACAGCCAATCCATCTAACCTGCACATCTTTGGACTGTGGGAGGAAACCACAACACCTAGAGGAAATCCATGCAGGCACAGGGAGAACTTCTAAACTCCATGCAGACAGTGACCAAAGCCGGGAATCGAACCCAGGTCCTCTCTTCTCCTCTGGCATATCTGCCCTGACAAAAATGGCAAGAGGAGACCTGCTTTGGGAACTTGGTATCTGATATCTGAACTGTATGACCAATCCAATGAACCTGATGGTGCATAATCATAGCTGGTGGCACCCACTTGTGAAAGTTGGTGCATCTCCCAATTTATAACTAAGATACTCTGCAGGCAGTCTTGATGGTCTGACTCCAGTGCTTTGATGTGCTTCCTGTTTATTGTCCATGTTTGAGCTCCATACAGTAAGGAAGGGAGCATGACTACAAGGTAGACCATAAGCTTAGTTTCATAGAATACCTACAGTGCAGAAGGAGACCATTTGGCCCATTGAGCCTGCACCTACCCTCTGAAAGAGCACTTTTAGCAGGTCCATACTCCACCCTATCTCTCTAACCCTGCACATTGATCATGGCCAATCCTCCTAACCTGCGCATCTTTGGATACCAAGGGAACAATTTACCATAATTAATCCATCTAAATTGCACATCTTGGGACGGTAAGGTGCAGTTTAGCATAGCCAATCCACCCTAATCGGCACATTTTGGACTGTGGGAGGAAACCAGAGTACCTGGAGGAAACGCACACAGACATGGGGAGAATGTGCAGACTCTGCACAGACAGTGACCCGAGACCGGGAATTGAACCTGGATCCCTGGCGTTGTGAAGCAGCAGTGCTAATCACTGTGCCACCCTCAGTTTTGGTTTTGATGTCGCAATTTTAAATACTCTCTCTCTCTCTCTCTCTCTCTCAGATGGCCAAGGGCTGCAGAGGCGGATTTCAGGAGATTAAAGGTAACATGAAATGCATGTATGGTAAGAAAAAGCAATTTGGTTTGAGGGAGGGTGTGAAGATGGTGATTGTATCAGGAAGATTGGATAAATCCCTGTGGAAAATTTGACATTTGCACATATCCTTATCTCCAAAAATGATCTCAAATTAAACATTTCCATGGACATGAACTCTGTCATCCATATTCCCACAGCACTTTGAGGTTTAGTTTTCAGAATCTATTTCATGGAACAATTGGGCAGATTATCTGGTCAATTTCATATTGTGCATTGTAAATCTAGCTATGAGTCAATTAGAAAAGTGAATGCACTCGGTATTACTCCAGAGTGTAAAGATACTCACTGCTACACAAATACAAGTTTCATTTCTTTTGATTAATTGTGCATAAAATTTCCACTTGTTCTGGATTCTCTTGCCAATTGATTCTATTATGCTTTAATTTTTCGTATTTTAATCTGATCACACTAACTTCTATGGGATTCTACTAGAACCATAGAAAATTACAGCACAGAAACAGGCCTTTTGGCCCTTCTTGGCTCTTCATTTTTCTGCCTAGCCTCACTGACCTGTACCTGTTCCATATCCCTCCACACCCCTCTCATCCATGTACCCGTCCAAGTTTTTAAATTCAAAAGTGAGCCTGCATTTACCACTTCATCTGGCAGCTCATTCCACACTCCCACCACGCTCTGTGTGAAGAACCCCCCTAATATTCCCTTTAAACTTCCCCCTTCATCTTTAGCCATGTCCTCTAGTTTTTTTCCTCCCCTAGCCTCAGTGGTAAAAGCCTGCTTGCATTCATTCTATCTATACCCATCATAATTTTATACACCTCTATCAAATCTCTCTTCATTTTCTACACTCCAGGGAATAAAGTCCTAACCTATTCAACCTTTCTCTGTAACTCAGTTTCTCAAGTCCCAGCAACATCCTTGTAAACCTTCTCTGCACTCTTTCAACCTTATTAATATCCTTCCTGTAATTAGGTGACCAAAACTGCACACACTACTCTAAATTCAACCTCACCAATGTCTTATACAATCTCACTGTAACATTCCAACTCTTGTACTCAATACTTTGATTTATAAAGGCCAAGTACCAAAAGCACTCTTTACGACCCTATCTACCTGTGACGCCACTTTTAAAGAATTATGTATCTGTATTTTGAGATCCCTCTGTTCTATTAGACTGTTCAGTGTCCTACCATTTACCTTGTATGTTCTACCTTGGTTTGTCCTTCCAAAGTGCAATACCTCACACTTGTCTGCATTAAACTCCATCTGCCATTTTTCTAGCTAGTCCAAATCTCTCTGCAAGCTTTGAAAATCTTCATCACTGTCCACTACTCCTCCAATCTTTGTATCATCAGCAAATGTATTGATCCAATTTACATTATCAACCAGATCATTGACAAACAAGAATGGACCCAACACCGATCCCTGTGGCATACCACTGGTCACAGGCCTCTACTCAGAGAAGCAATCCTCCACTATCACTTGCTGGCTTCTTCCATTGAGCCAAATGTCTAACCCAATTTACTACCTCTCCATGTATACTCAGTGACTGAACCTTCCTAACTAACCTCCCATGTGGGACCTTGTCAAAGGCCTTATTGAAGTCCATGTAGATAACATCCACTGCCTTTCTTTCATTCACTTTCCTGGTAACGTCCTCAAAACTCTAATAAATTGGTTAAACATGACCTATCATGCACAGCCATGTTGACTCTCCCTAATAAGTCCCTGTCCATCTAAGTATTTGTAGATCCTTTCTCTTAATACTCCTTCCAAGGAGGGTCACACACTGTGAAAATCTCCTTGTACTACTAGGGGATTTTTGCAGTAACTTCGTTTCAGTGTTAATGTCAGCCTACTTATGGCACAAATAAATAAAACTTAAACTTAAACTTGAACATAGTGATGCAGTGGTTAGCACTGCAGCCAGAGACCCAGATTCAATTCCAGCCTTGGGTCACTGTCTGTGTGGAGTCTGCACGTTCTCCCTGTGTCTGCGTGGGTTTCTTCAAGGTGCTTCCATTTCTTCCCACAGTGTAAAGTTCTGCAGGTTAGGTGGGTTGGCCATGCTGAATTGCCCTTTGTCCCTCTGATACTATCAGTGGGGTTGCAGGAATAAGATCTGAATAAGATTGTTTTGGGTACAGGCTTTGTATGGATCCTATCAGTTCCAAAAACTCTAACATATATTTATCCTATTTCTGCACATCTCTCTTTGCTTCCTGTAACATCCCGTTTAATTGTCAGTGGACTTTCTCCTCACAAAATGAGGAGCCCAACTTTTGAATAAAATGATTCTGCAATTCAATACTTGTGGTGAGAGCGGACAGTTCTGATTTGATAAAAGCACGCATCTTTTAAGCAGCCAGCATAATTAAGAACCCCATGCACCCCAGACATTCCACCTTCATCCATCAGGAAAAAGGCACAAAAGTCAGAGGCCATGTACCTGCCGACTTGAGAACAGCTTTTTCCCTGCTGCTGTCAGACTTTTGAATTGACCTACCTCACATTAAGCTGATCTTTCTCTGCACCCTAGCTATGACTGTAATACTACATTCTGCACTCTTTCCTTTCCTTCTTTATGAATGATATGCTTTGTATAGCACACAAGAAACAATACTTTTCACTGTATATAATGCATGTAGCAATAATAAATGGCTGCTTTGCCAAGGCTGTGGGAAGTATAGACAGAGTCAATGGATGGGAGGCTGGTTTGCGTGATGGATTGGGCTACATTCATGACCTTTTGTAGTTTCTTGTGGTCTTGGGCAGAACAAAGGCCATACAAAGCTGTGGTACGTCCAGAAAGAATGCTTTCTATGGTGCATCTGTAAAAGCTGATGAGTCATAGCTGACATGCCAAATTTCCTTAGTTCCGAGAAAGTAGAGGCTTTGATGGGCTTCCTTAACTATAGTGATGGCGTGGGGGGACCAGGACAGGTTGTTGGTGATCTGAACACCTAAAAACTTGAAGCTCTCAACCCTTTCTACTTCATCCCCCACCTCCTCACCTCCTCAGGCCCCTCCCAGCAGTGGCCAAATCTCGGGGACCATGGGATGAGTGGAAGCTGAGGTTCTAGAGTTATTGGTCATGTGATTGGGTGTGGCACAGTGGTTAGCACTGCTGTGTCTCAGCGCCCCAGGGACCTGGGTTCAATTCCTGACTTGCATATTCTCCTCATGTCTGCATGGGTTTCCTCCCATAGTTTGAAAGATGTGCTAGTTAGGGGCATTGGCCATGCTAAATTCTGCCTCAGTGTACCTGAACAGGTGCCAGAGTGTGACAATGAGGGATTTTCATAGTAGCCTCATTGCAATGTTAATGTAAGCCTACTTGTGACAATAAATAAGTAAACTTAAACTTAACTCCTTATTGGGACATTGAGGCAACCAATGAGGAGGCTACTTCTGGAAAACTAGTTCTGCTAGTCCTGCTCCCAGCAAGTGGAGTCTCTGAGCCGAGATTCCTAAGCCCCTGGAAAGTCCAACTGTAATTTTCAGCTCTTGATAATTTGCTGTACTTCCTACGTATGTTTTATCTGCTAACTTGGAGCCAATTCCTTCTATTCCCACATCCTAGATTTTTAATATTTCTAATGGAAAGCTGAAACCTGAGCATCAATCCTTCAGGAACGCCACTTGTCACTGTCCATCAATCCAAAGATGTCCCTCCAGGTGCAGATCAGCATATATAGGAAAATGCCCAGAAGTACACAACCATTGCCTCAGTCTGACCACTGCATTTTCTTGGAAATCTGACAATTATCTGCAATGAACATGTACCCAATCCATACAAACGTGTGAGAAAGGCTGTGAGAGCTATGCAGAAACATGGAGCAAAGGCTAGATTATCCGGTATCATAAAGGCACACAGCCATGGCTAACAGAAACTGGCAGATAGCTGGGGGTTCCAAAAATGAAGGGCAATCTGGTGACAGAGTCGGAGAGATTTTGGAGTCATTAGAGCAGCCCAATCTGTCATTCAAACCAGCCTCACATCCGCTGACTCTGTCTACGCTTCCCGCTGCCTCAGAAAAGCAGCCGGCATAATTAAGGACCCCATGCATTTCAGGCATTCTCTCTTCAACCTTCTTCCATCAGCAAAAAGATACAAATATCTGACGTCACGTACCAACCCATTCAAAAACAGCTTCTTCCCTGCTGCCATCAGAACTTTTGAATGGACCTACCATATATTAAGCTAATCTTTCTCTCCTCCCTAGCTATGACTATAACACTACTTTCTGTAGCCCCTCCTTTCCTTTTCCCCATGTACTCAATGCTTTGTCCACAGAGCACAAGAAACAGTACTTTTCACTGTATACCAACACGTATAATAATCAAATCAAAAGCCACAGAAGGAGATTGTTCAGTCCATCGAGTTTATGCTAGCCATAATGACTTCAGTCAGGCCTTTTGAGGATGGCCTATTGGAATATGAACTACCTGTTAATGATCCAATTGATGGACCAATCAGAGTGTCTTTGCCTTATATTTAACCGGAACTGTCAGTTCCTCTGGCACTCCCGAAAGTAGACTAACTGCTAGCACTCTGTGTACTGCTGTTAGAATTGTAATTAAAGGGATTTTGGTGAAGGGACTTCTGCCTCTCGAGACTTATTACGCCAGCCCAGCAGGTCCCATTTCCCACTCCATCCCTGTAGCACAATCAATTTATCTCCTGAAGTGCCCATCCACTTTCCTTCTGAAATCATTCCTCTCAACTCCACTTGCTCCTTCAATCTTCTGTCGAGTCACTCGAAAGCTGACAAAAGATTTTGAAGCGAGATAAAGTGCAATGTGTAAAAGAGATCCAAGGGCAGAGGCATAGATTTCTGGAGGTAAGGAATAGGGGTGGGAGGGAGGGAAGGAATGAGTAGTGTGGGTCAACAAACAGTGATTAATTGTATAATAGGCAGTTTGGATGCGTCTCCCACAAGTACCTCTTCCACTTCCTTTTGAGCTTTCCACTGAGATATTCCGAAGCTAAAGAAGTTCAGGACAAGCGCAATATGGGTGACATGGTGGCACAGTAGTTTAGCACTGGTGCCTCACAGCGCAAGGGACCCGGGTTTTATTCCTGCCTTAGGTCACTGTCTGTGTGTGGGCAGAGTCTGTATGTTCTCCCCATGTCTGCGTGGGTTTCCACCAGGTGCTCCAGTTTCCTCCCACAGTCCGAAAGATGTGTTAGCCGCACTAAATTCTCCCTCGGTGTACCCGAACAGGCGCTGGAGTAACTTTATTGCAGTGTTATTACATTGACACTCAAATAAATAAGAGGTACGAAACTCAGCATTAGCTTACATGGTCAATCAGTGAGAGCTACTTGCTGATTTAGCAAGGACCATAATCAGGGAGGGAGCAGCCATCTCGGATTTTCATCTCCGTTCTAGGGGAATGGAAGCAAATGTTTTCTTCACCGCAGTCCCAGTGAGACAGCCTAAGTTCTGTGGTAACTCCCTGGCCTTGGAGTCAGAAGGTAGTGTGTTCCGATGATCCACTCCTGAGCACAGAGTTGAGGCTGACACTCAGTTGGATTGACTGAGGTGCACTGTTAAAGCTGCTGTCGTCAGCCCCCTTGGGTATTCATAACTGTTCCCCTGCGGCACTGTTCGAAGAGGACCTGGGGAGTTCTCCTCCATGTCCAGGCCTATATTTATTCCTCACTCAGCGAAACAAATTATCTGGTCATTGAAACATTTCAATTTTTCAGACTGAGGGGTGATATACAGATGTTCCCAGGGGTCATAGATCTATATCACAAGGTTGACGATTCCTGTCCCCAATCCAAGTTTATCCTTCTCCTTCATGCTTCCTCTGGTGGCTGTGCTTGGTGACCCAGGATGTCGTTTTTTAGCTGATGGGCAAGACTGTAAACAGTTACAAGAAATCTTTTCTGGCAATTGGAGGTATAGTCCTTCCCAGCCCATCTATAGATGAGATACAAATTACCTTGTCATTTGTCACAAGTACCCCCAACCATTTGCAAAGAGTTCTTTCCATGCACTGCCTGTGCCAATGTCATTTACAATTTACAATCTGGACGATGAGCTAGTATTTTATGTAATGTTAAAGTTTGTTTATTGGTTTAAAAATTTATTTATTTGTGTCACAAGTAAGCTTACGTTTACACCGCGATGAAGTTACTGTGAAAATCTCCTAGCTGCCACATTCCGGTGCCTGTTCAGGTATACGGAGGAAGAATTTAGCTTGGCCAATGCACCTAACCAACACGTCTTTTGGACTGTGGGAGGAAACCCTCATAGACACGGGGAGAATGTGCAGACTCTGCACAGATGGTGACCCAAGCTGGGAATCGAACTCGGGTCCTTGGTGCTGTGTCACAGCAGTGCTAACCACTGTGCCACCATGTCTATTACCCCCACATGATTTCTTTCACAAAGACCATTACCAAATGGGCTCTCAGCCGCAGTGAGCATTGCTACAATACTTAGATTTTTACACTTATCCTGAAATTCTTCATTAGCAAATTACCCATCATTATTGCTGTTCTTAAGTTTGCTCCTACCCAATTCATCATGATCTTGACAATAATGGCCCTTTTGTCTTTCTATGTATCACAATGGATAGATTAAATCTAGTGGTCACATCTAGGCAGGTTAGAATATAAATATCCCTGTCCTAAACTTTCAAGTCCATTGCTGCTGCGTTACTAAATCCCTGGCTACTGACGAGTTCTCAACAAGATGTGAAATTATCTTGGTGTCATATAATGCTGAAGAGGCTTTTCAGCACAGCCAAGTCCACAAAAACACATTGGGTGGATCTGCTGCCACTTGGCCCATGGCCCCTGAATGTTAAGATGTGCCAAGTGCTCATCCAGGCACATTTTAAAGGATGTGAGGCAACATGCTTCCACCACCCTTCCGGGCAGCACGTTCCAGACTGTCACCATCCTCCGGATAAATTAGTTTTGCCTCCTCCCCTCCACTGCCCCAAACCACCTTGACCCTATGCCCTCTCATGACTGACCCTTCAACTAAGGAGAACAGCTTTCCCTATCCATGTCTCTCATATTCTTGTATACCTTAATCAGGTCACCCCTCAGCTCTCTCTAATCCAATGAAAACAATCACTCCTACCCCACCTCTCATTGTAACTTAAATGCTCCATCCCAGGCAGCATCCTGGTGAATCTCCTCTGCACCTCCTCCAATGCAATCACATCCCTCCTATAATGTGGTGACCAGAACTGCACACGGTATTCTAGCTGTGACCACACCAATGTTCTATACAACGCGATCATGACTTTCCTGCTTTTGTAATTTATGCCTCGATTGATAAAGGCAAGTGTCCCATATGCCTTTTTCACCATGCTACTGTTGTGTCCTTCTGCCTTCAGAGCTCTGTGGACAAAGCTAGCCACCACCATCTCCCCTATTTCTCCAGATTCTTATTTAATTCAAATTCCACCAAATACCATAGTGGGATTTGAACCCACATTCACAAAGGAATATATTGGGTTTCTGCATTACAAGTCCTGTAACTGTACGACTATGCCACCAACTCCCTCTTCTTTTTGGCCACCAAATTCTTGCTCTCAGTGCTAATAATTCCTACACAGCCCACAAAGGAAGATTTCTCCTATATTGTGTTAGCATGATTTTAGTGCAAAGGAGGCCTTCAACTTGTCCTGGCTTTGCTCGTCATCTGAAGTAACATTTTATCGAGCAGCTCTGCCTTTCTGCTACAAAATCTTTCCTTTTCAGATAATCTAATTCCCTCTTAAATGCCTCAATGGAATTTGCTTCCATCACACTTCTGGTCAGTGCTTGCCAGGCCCTGACCACTCGCTGTGTGAAAAACGTTTTCCTCATGTCACCTTCTTTTGCCAATTAATTAAAATCTGAGACCTCTGGTTTTCCATCCATCCAGCAATGGAAACATGTAGTCTCCCTCCCTCTGTTGTCCAGGTACTTCATGGTATAGAATGCTTCTACCAAACCTTCTCTTCTGTGGTTTGAATCATAGAATCCCCACAATACAGAAGAAAGCCATTTGGCCCATCGAGTCTGTACTGATCACAATCCCACCCAGGCCCTATTCCCGTGACCCCACAAATTTATCCTGCTGATCTCTCTGACACTAGGGTCAAGTTAGCGTGGCCAATTGACCTAACCCACACATCTTTGATGTGGGAGGAAACTGGAGCACCTGGAGGAAACCCACACAGACACGGGGAGAATGTGCAAACTCCACATAGACAGTGATCCAAGGCTAGAATTGAACCTGGGTCCTTGGTGCTGTGAGGCAACAGTGCTAATCACTGTGCTGCCCAAGGAGAACAAAGTCAACATCCCCCATCTCCCTACATAACTGACATAACATGCATGGAACCATTCTAGTGAATCTTTTCTGCACTCACTCTAATATCGCCACAGGCTTTCTGAAGTGTGGTACCAGAGGCGGAAGCACTACTCCGTGTAAGGTTGAAGCTATGTTTTATAAAGGTTAAATGTACTCCTCATCCATAACAATAAAGCTCAGGATGGCATATGCTTTTATTTAACCAGCCCTGCTAATGACTAATGCACACTTATACCCTGGCCTCTATGCACCTGCACCCCTTTAGAACTGTATCCTTTATTTTGTATTGTTGCTTTGTGTTCTTCCTACCAAAATGAATCATTTCACATCTCTCTATAGTTCATCTAGAAACTAGAAGAAGGAATAGGTCATTTGGCCCCTCAAGCTTGCTCCACCATTCATTTTGATCATCAAATTCAATATCCTGATCCCTCTTCCTCCCATTTCCCTTGATCTCTTCAGTCCCAAGATCTGTATCTAATTTCTTCTTGCATTCAAACAATGTTTTGGCCTCAACTACATTCTTTGGTAGTGAATTCCACACGTTCACCGCTCTCTGGGTGAAGAAATTTCTCCTTGCCTCAATTCTGAAAGGTTTACCCCTTATCCTCAAACTACGACCTCTAGCTGGAAACTCCAACATTGAGAACATTCTTTCTGAATCTGCCCATTCCACCAGCTTTTGTCCTTTTGAAGTTTTACATCGGTCCTCAATATTTCCAAAGTTTTGTATTAGCTGCAAATTTTGAATTTGTGCTCTATAGATACAGTCAAAGTGTTTTATAGCTCAGAAAGAGGCCCTCCAGCCCATCATGTCTGTGCTGGTCATCAAGCACCTATTCCTTTTCCAACACTTTGTCCGTAGCTATGATTGCTATGGTGTTCCGTGAAGGGTCTACATCCTTAATACACATCGGGAAGCACAGGGCACCTAACACCAATTCATGGGGAATGTCACCATAAACCTATCTCCAGCCTGATAAACAACTGCTTGCCACAACTCTTCGTTTTGTATCGCTCAACCAACTTCATATCCATGTCCAGATGACTCTTTGGCAAAGGGTCATCTGGACTCGAAACGTCAGCCCTTTCCTCCTCTTATAGATGCTGCCAGACCTGCTGAGATTTTCCAGCATTTTCTCTTTTGATTTCAGATTTGATTTCTTGTCCCTAAATCGTGTGGCTGGCACAGTCACCTCCTCTCGCGATTACCTGAAGAGCTCTAATAATTTGCTTTTATTCCTATCCATGGTGCTGCCTTTTCTTTTTGTTCCATGGCTATTACTTCGTTCACAAGTCTTTTGTGTGGTACTTTAGCGGATGTCCTTGTATACCACATCAGTGGCATTACCCTCATCAACCCTCTCTGTCATCTACAAGATGCACTGCAACAACTCACCAAGACTCCTACTTAGAAAATAATTATACCACTCGTAGTGCTATTTACGAGGAGAAGTCAGGAGTGTAATGGAATACTTTCCACTCGTCTAGATGAGTGTAGCTCCAACAAACACTCAATGGCATCCACGATAAAGCAGCCTGTTTGATCCATTCTCCAGCTTAATACAAGAGTATGGTCACTTAGCACTGAAATCAGACAACATTTATCCACACAATGAAATCTGGAACTTCTTCCATGGACAGGAATGTTAAAGACCAGTTACCTTTTTCCCCTTTTGAATTTTTTTCCTTCACCTAAAGGATTCTGAGGTCAAGGCAGATTTGAAATGCAGATTAACAGTGATGTATTTGAATAGATGGAGGATCTAAATGATTTAGTCCTGTTCTGGATGTTTCAGAATTCATAGAATTCCTACAGTGCAGAAGGGGGCCATTCAACACTCTGATAAAGCGTTCTCTTGCCTGCCCACGCGTTTAACATGGCTAACCCCCACCCCCAATTCTTTGGATACTAAGGGGCAACTTAGAAAAATGCTGGAAAATCTCAGCAGGTCTGACAGCATCTAATGAGCAAGAATAGAGCCAATGTTTCATCAGAGCTTTGATGAAGGGCCCGTATCTCAAATCTGCCTTAACCTCAGAATCCTGTAGCGAACCAACCAAAAAAAAAAAATCCAACAATCTATGATTTTGAAGCTTCAACTTTCCCAGAGTAAACTTTTTCTGGAAGACTTCTACAGAAAATGCAGATGTGTGGGATAGAGGGTGATTTAGCTAATTGGATTAGGAATTGGCTGGCAGATAGAAGACAGAGGGTGGTGGTTGATGGGAGACATTCATCGTGGAGTTCGGTGACAAGTGGTGTACCTCAGGGGTCTGTTTTGGGGCCCCTGCTATTTGTAATTTTTATAAATGATCTGGATGAGGGTATTGAAGGATGGATTAGTAAATTTGCAGATGACACTAAAGTCGGTGGAGTGGTAGATAGTGAAGAGGGGTGTTATAGTTTGCAGAGAGACTTGGACAAGTTGCAGAGCTGGGCCGAGAGGTGGCAAATGGAGTTTAATGTGGAAAAGTGTGAGGTAATGCACTTTGGCAGGAACAATAAATGTGTAGAGTATAGGGCTAATGGTAGGGCTCTTAATAGTGTTGAGGAACAGAAGGATCTTGGTGTATGTGTCAATAGATCCCTGAAAGTAGGCAGTCAAGTGGATAAAGTTGTTAAGAAGGCATATGGAGTCTTAGCTTTTATTGGTAGGGGGATTGAATTTAGGAGCCGCAGCATCATGTTGCAACTGTACAAAACTCTAGTGCGGCCGCACTTGGAGTATTGTGTGCAGTTCTGGTCCCCGCATTATAAGAAAGATGTGGAGGCATTGGAGAGGGTACAGAGGAGGTTTACCAGGATGTTGCCTGGTATGGAGGGCAGGTCCTATGAAGAGAGGTTGAAGGATTTGAGGTTGTTTTCGTTAGAAAGGAGGCGGCTAAGAGGGGATCTTATTGAAGCATATAAGATGATTAGAGGTTTAGATAGGGTGGACAGTGATAGCCTTTTTCCTAGGATGGAGAAAGCTAGCACGAGGGGACACAGCTTTAAATTAAGGGGTATGAGTTATAGGACGGATATCAGAGGTAGGTTCTTTACTCAAAGAGTGATTAGGGAGTGGAATGCCCTGCCTGCAGCTGTTGTAGATGCGCCAAGTTTGGTGGCGTTTAAGAGGTTAATTGATAAGTATATGGAAGAGAAGGGAATGGTTTAGTTTGGAGGGGCATTGCTTTTTATTTTGGTCGGCACAACATCGAAGGCCGAAGGGCCTGTTCTGTGCTGTAATGTTCTATGTTCTATAACTGGGGGAAAATAGTCAGCGAGGAAAGGTTTGGGAGAAGGAGTGTCCCGGATTCCAGTTGTGTGGATACATGCTGCCTGATTTCAGCGCTAAGTGACTCGAAGTGTTGCTTCTATTCTCTCTCCACAAATGCCATCAGACATGCTGAGGTTTGCCAACATTTTTCTAATTTTGTTTCAGATTCCAACAAGTGCAGTATTTTGCGTTTATGTAAGGGTCAATTTAGCATGGATGTGGTCAAGAAAGCATATGGTGTACTGGCCTTCATCAATCAAGGGATTGAGTCTAGGAATCGGGAGGTAATGCTGCAACTTTATCAGATCCCAGTCAGACCCCACTTGGAGTGCTGTGCTCAGTTCTAGTCGCCTCATTACAGGAAGGATGTGGAAGCCATTGAAAGGGTGCAGAGGAGATTTCCAAGGATGTTGCCTGGATTGGGTGGCATGCCTTATGAGGATAGGTTGAGGGAGCTGGATCTTTTCTTCCTGGAGAGATGAAGGATGAGAGGAGACCTGATATAAGATGTTGAGAGGTATAGATAGGAGGATTCTCAGAGGCTGTTTCACAGAGCTGAAGTGGCTGCTACGAGAGGACACAGGTTTAAGGTGCTAGGGAGTAGGTACAGAGGAGATGTCAGGGGTAAGTTTTTCACTGAGGGTAGTGGGTGAGTGGAATCAGCTGCCATCGGTGATGGTGGAGGTAAATTCATTTGGGTCTTTTAAAAGACATGGGATTTAATAGGATTGAGGGTTATAGGTAGGCCTAGTAGGTAGGGATATGATCAACACAACTTGTGGGCCTGTAGTTTTTGTGCTGTAGTTTTTCTATGTTTAATCTACTTAATCTGCACATCTTTGAACTGTGGGAGGAAATGGGGGCAGCTGGAGGAAACCCACGGGGAAGAAGGTGTAAACTCCCCACACGATGGGAAAACAGCAAAGGACAGCTTACACCTGAGCAACTGTAACCCAGTGTGAGTCAGTTCCTTTAGGAGAAGGGAGAAAACTTGAAAGGGGAGGAAAGGAACTGGTTTTTAATATTCTTGTCCCTAAATTGTGTGGCTGGCACAGTCACCTCCCCTCGCGATTACCTGAAGAGCTCTAATCACCTGATTATTTAAAGTTACCCGTTCAGTCTCAGACTTTCACCTTGCGTACGTTTGTACATTCAGATTTCTTTAGGCAAAGTGTTCTTGCGTAAAATTTACAATATGGTCTATCTGGCCTAGAGGAGACATAAAATATTTACCACAAGCAACCATTAGAGTCAGACTAAATCAAGACTCAGAGAAGCAATGCTCGCTTTTTCCTCAGCACTTTCACCACTTCTTACTGGGATAAAAGAACAAATTAAAAGAAATTGCAGCATTTCTATTTGCAAGGAGTCCTGTGTCCCAAGTATGAAGGAGAAAAAGATTAGTTGTTACAGTTGCTTGTTGCAGCTGATCCATTCTCATCCCCTACTTACAGCAAAGAACAGAGTTTAAAATTAGTCAGTGGATAATATGTTAAACACACCTTCAGAATACTTATTTTTGCAACTGGTAAGTTGTATTTAAAATGTATGAATTTGCAAATGAATTCAATTAAAATTAATCACTCTGGGCACAGTTTGTTTTAACTAGCCTTTATTTGCATGATTATAAATGACCTCTTTTTTTTTTTTTGCCTCCGTACACGGCTACAGACAGTTGTCCTTCAGAGTGTCTGAGTTTGCATTCCTGTTTTATGTTATTTGTGGTAAGAGAGATTTTCTCAAGGAATTTTGTAGTTGAATTATTTTGTAGTTCAGGTCATTAGACCCAATTGGTCCATGCCAAAGTTTACACTTCACACAAATCTCCTTCCCTAATGATCTCTCCCTGATCTTCCCTTTAATTCCCTCAGATAACATGGGGCAGGTTTTTCCGGCCATGTTCGCCGCATTCCCAGAAGGGCCCAAGGTCAAAGAGCTTTGCATGGTCCGTCCCCTCCCGCTACAATTTCCATGGCAAGCAGGATGGGAAAATCCTGCCCAGTGAATCCATATTCTCCCTGCTTTCTTTGTAATTACCATGGATTTGATATTGTTAATAACTCTCTTACATTCATTCCCTCTTCATCGAAGAGAATCTCTATAATCTAGGGATTGCTATTCAGCCCATCGATCCTTCACTGACTCTCTGACAGGAGTATCTTGATGTGGAGATGCCGGTGTTGACTGGGATATACACCAGAAGTAGTTTGCCCGTGAGGTCTCCCTTGCCCTATCCCCATAATGCCACACATTTATTACTGCTAAGCCCCTGAATTTACTCGTATGGGAACACTAATTTAACATGGTCAATCCACCTAACCTGCATATCTTTGGACTGAGGGAGGAAACCTACACAGACATGGAGAGAATGTGCAAAGTCCACATAGACAGTTACTCAAGCTGGGAATTGGACCCGAGTCCCAGGCACTGTGAGGGAGCAGTGCTGACTACTGCGCCATCATGCCACCTTATTTAGAACTCAATAGTTTCTCCATATCTACCCCATATAATCTCCTCCTGAATTTAAAGGCATCCTTTTATTCTGTCTGCACTTCTTGTTGCCTTGGGAAAGCAGCCAGCATAATCAAGGATCCCACGCACCCTGGACATTCCACCTTCATCTGTCAGGAAGAAGATAAAAAGTCTGAGGCCACATATCAACCAACTCAAGAACACCATCTTCCCTGCTGCCATCAGACTTGTGAATGGACCTACCTCGCATTAAGTTGATCTTTCTCTACACCCTAGCTATGACTGTAACACTACATTCCGCACTCTCTCCTTTCCTTCTCCCCTTTGTATTCAATGAACAGTATTTTTTTTGACTGTTTGGTTTGTAGGAAACAATATTTTTAACTGTATCCCAATACACGTGACAATAATACATCAAATCAAAAGTGCTTTATCAAGCCTGCTCTTAGTCTTCAGTTTCCAGAGCCAAGGATTTTAAGAGCAAGTTCAAGTTGCGGCCTACTTGAAAATGAACAAAATGTTTGATGGTAGCTTTGGGTGTGTCCTGTGCTTAGGAGCAGCTGAAGTTAGCACTGTAACTAAATACACAGAAAGGAAGTGTGGCCCAACTAATTTTAACCCAACACTCCCTGTTAAATGTTTAAAATCTTTCTTCCTGCTCATGGGGGCAAACAAGAAATGGAGCAGGAGCCATACGTTACCAGGATCTTGTCAGAAGCTTAGTTGGGGGGAGAGCAGGCTTGATAAAGCACTTTTGATTTGATGTATTATTGTCATGTGTATTGGGACATAGTTAAAAATATTGTTTCCTGCAAACCAAACAGACAAATACATTGGGGAGAAGGAAAAGAGTGTGTAGAATGTAATGTTACAATCATAGCTAGGATGTAGAGAAAGATCAGCTTAATGCAAGGTAGGTCCATTCAAAAGTCTGGTCGCAGGGAAGAAGCTGTTCTTAAGTTGGTTAGTACGTGACCTCAGACTTTTGTACCTTCCCAATGGAAAAATTGGAAGAGAGAATGTCAGATGGAGAAGGCAATGCCAAATCCGAGCCTGGGAAATCTTGTAGATTTCCGCAGGATCCTGCAAGGGGCTCCTCCTCCTAACACCCCTTCCCCTCTCCCCAACCGCAAGGAATCTGCAAAATAAGAACATTTTCAAACTTTTTTCCAAGTATTTAACCAGAGTGCCAGTTCCTCTGGAGCTCCTGAAAGTAGACTGCTGACAGTGCTCTTTGTACCGCTGTTAGAATTGTAAATGGATTCTGGTGAAGAGACTTCTGCCTCCAAAGACTTTATTACACCATTACAGCAGAGGTTCAAACAACCCTCCAAGATCTTACCCAGTGGAAAATAATTAGATTTCACCAACAACAGAAAGCACTCAGATCTTTTCTTCTAAGTGAACAATTCTTTCAAAAATAAATCCAAGTAATGGAAAGAGTTGCTCTGATTTCATAGTAAATGATGACAGTGAGTGTCAGAGCAGTGAAGAATATCTCTCAATACATTGAGATGATTATCAATCTTCAAGGAAACTTGGAGAATTCCATCTGTTTTGATGGTCTCGGGTTGACCCTAATAGCTTGTGACAGGATCTTTGTGATGCAAATATGTTTGCCTGGAAATCATTTTAACTTGCTCGAAGGAGAGGAGAACTCATCTGTTTTGGTCCTTCTGTACAAATTCCTCCAGAGAGATTCGCGATGACCACACAATATGGTCCCATAATTATTCCCAATACCGAGCCTGGGCACAAGTCTTCAGGATAACCACATAGTCTGTCATATCACATTATCACAGGGCTCCAAACAACACGAGAGGGATCATGCACTCACGCAAAGAATGAGGCAATGTAGGTAAGTAAAAGGAGAAAACACTTCTTTGTACTTTGGCAATCAGAACTCTGCGGCCCATTGGCACAGTGGTTAGCACTGCTGCCTCACAGCACCAGGGTTATGGGTTCGATTCCCAGCTTCGGTCACTGTGCGGAGTCTGCACATTCTCCCCATGTCTGTGTGTGTTTCCTCCTGGTGCTCCGGTTTCGTCCCAGTCTGAAACAGGTGCTGGTTAGGTTCATTGGCCACGCTAAATTCTTCCTCAGCATACCCGAACAGGCGCTGGAATGTGGTGACTGGAGGATTTTCACAGCAGCTTCATTGCAGTGTTAATGTAAGCCGACTTGTGACGCTAATAAATAAAGTTTAAAACTTGGAAAAAAAAATCTACATCTGATGCAGGATGGGAGATTGTAACATCTGGGTGTGTCAGTCTACACTTTGTAATACTTGTGGATGCATCTGTGGGTGATACGGTGGCACAGTGGTTAGCACTGCTGCTCCACAGTACCAGAGACCTGAGTTCAATTCCCAGCTTGGGTCGCTGTCTGTGTGGAATGTTTGCACATTCTCCCTATGTTTGCGTGGGTTTCCTCCAGTGCTCCAGTTTCCATATTCTGAAAGACGTACTGGTTGGGAGTATTGACCTGAACTGGCAACGGAGTGTGGCCACTAGGGGATTTTCACAGTAACTTCATTGCAGTGTTAATATAAGCCTTACTTGTGACTAAGAAATAAACTTTAACTGTACAAATAAGATTCAGATAGGGTGTAATATATCATCTATAGGATAACGCTGAACTGAAGCAAAGAGAGCAGGTTTGATCATGAGTGCCAATTGAATTAATTAATAGTAAATGGCTGTGATCCTGTATGCATTGGCTTGTTGGATATAAAATAAAAAAAATTCAGTTACCCAAATGTTTTTCTTATTAATTCACCAAATTATCTGAGGGCAAGACTCAACCATTGGAGTTTTGTCTTCCTGATATTGAGCAGCGAAGTTCTTTTGCCCTCATTTTACAGATGTTGGTAGCATTACTTGTTCAAGATATCTTCATTTCTCTTTTTTTTTTATTATTTCATTCATGCCTCTGGACTTTTATTGCCCATCCCTAATTGCCCTGGAACTGAGTCACTGCTGACAAATGGGCAGGATCCTCTGGCCTCCCTTTTTGTGTGTTACTTGGTGGCAACTCACTGAAATATTCCGGTCCCATCAATGGAATTTCTCACTTACTGCACCCCTCATTGTTGGGAAGACTGTAGCAGGCATGCCATCGGCATGAACGACTAGAGAATTCCGGTGTACAATCGTGCTAAAACATGTCTAGGTTTAAGACAAGGTGCAAATAGAAACTTATTAAGTGAAAGGGGTACATAAGGGATATATTCCGGTCATTGCTCTGGATTGGTTAAGTGAGTGGGCGAGGACCTGGCAGATGGAGTGTAATGTTAGCAAGTGTGAGGTTATCAACTTTGTTAAGAACAATGGTAGGAAAGATTACTATTTAAATGGCAAAAAGCTGCAGCATGAGACGGTGCAGAGGGACCTGGGAGTCCTTGTGCACGAATCGCAAAAACACAGTGTGCAGGTGCAGCAGGTGATTAAGAAAGCGAATGCAATGTTGGCCTTTATAGCGAGGGGGATAGAATATAAAAGTAGGGAGGTACTTTTGTAGCTGTATAGGGTGCTGGTGAGGCCACAGCTGGAGTACTGTGTGCAGTTTTAGTCACCGCATTCGAGGAAGGATATATTGGCCTTGGAGGGGGGGCAGAGAAGGTTCACTAGGCTGATACCAGAGATGAGGGCGTTGGATTATGAGGAGAGACTGAATAGGCTAGGTTTGTACTCTTTGAAGTTTAGAAGGCTGAGAGGGGATCTTATAGAGACGTATAAAATAATGAAGGGGATGGATAGGGTAGAAGTTGAGAGATTCTTCCCGCTTAGCAAAGATAGCAGGACTAGAGGGCACAGCCTCAAGATTAGGGATGATGGTTCAGATCAGAGTTGAGGAGGAATTTCTTCACACCAAGGGTGATGAATCTTTGGAATTCTCTGCCTGATGAGGTGGTGGAGGCTTCCTTGCTGAATATGTTCAAGTCAAGGGTGGATGGGTTTTTGATTGACAAGGGAATTAAGGGTTACGGGGAGAAGGCGGGAAAGTGGTACTGAACCACTACAGATCAGCCATGATCTTGTTGAATAGAAGGGCTGGATGGCCTACTCCTGCTCCTATTTCTTGTGTTACGTTCTTATTCACCTGAAACATTTAATTCTGCTTCTATCTTTCAATTTGATTTATTATTGACACGTACTAATATACAGTGAAAAGTGTTGTTTCTTGTGCACTTTACAGACAAATCATACCGTTCATAGAGAAGGAAACAAGAAAGTGCAGAATGTAATGTTACAGTCGTGGTGCCAGATCTACAACATTTATAAAACTTTCTGGTTTTTGTAAACAAGAATGGTTATCATGAGAAGTCAAATTGTTACTTAAGCCGTATTGTTGCTAGACTATTAATTTAAAAATTCAGCTAGTGTCCTAGGGATCACATCCCCGGGTTCACATCCTGCCACAGCAGATGGTGGACTTTGAATTCAATAAAAAAAAAATAAGGATCTACTGATGACCATGAGACCATTGTCAATTCTCGGAAAAACCCATCTGGTTCATTAATATACTTTAGGGAAGGAAATCTGCTGTCCTCACCGGCTCTGGCCGACTTGTGACTCCAGAATCACAGCACTCCAGAACCACTCTCAACTGCCCTCCGAACAAGGGCAACAAGGGATGGGCAATAAATGCTGGCCCAGCCAGCAATGCCCATGCTCCATGAATGAATAAAAATTAAACATGAATGTTTTGGAAATTTTACCCTGATTTTAAATAGTGTTGATGTGGGGAAGCCAGCCTTCATCTTGGGTGAGACAATAAGAACATAGAAAAACTACAACACAAACAGGCCCTTCGGCCCACAGGTTGCGCCGATCATATCTCTACTTAACAGACTTAGATATAACCTTCAATCCTACCAAGTCCCACGTACTCATCCAGAAGTCTCTTAAAAGACCCTATCAAATCTGTCTCAACCATCACCTATGGCAGCCGATTCCACGCACCCACCACTCTTTAACCAGATTAAAATCCAACTGTTTATTTGGAATCACAAGCTTTTGGAGCACTGTTCCTTCATCGGGTGAGTTCATTACCTGGTGAAGGAGCAGTGCTCTGAAAGTTCATCATTTCTGGTAAACCTGTTGGACTTTAACTGGTGTTGTGAGACTTCTTAAACAGTGTTGTAACTGACCCAGTGATGCATAGAAAAATGGAAGTTTATAACACTCAGGAAGGTAGCCTTATCTTGGATGAACATCACAGTATCTGACCCTTCTGTTCTCCTGTACCACCTTCTGCATCAAATGAGTGTGACATTTCCTTCAAAAATCGTCTCTCCTTCAGCTATCCCCTGTGGGAAAACATTCCCTGCTCCCATAACACAGTGTGAATATGTTCATCTAAAATCTCCTTCCTAATACTTTGAGTGGTGACATTAAATTGATGATCTCTCTATTAATTTTTTAATTAGACGAATTAATCGTTCTTTGATCTGCAATTTAAAAAAAAAACTCGATTAAATCTCCTGTGTTTTCTCTGGAAATAGTTTGAGAATCTTCAGTCTCTCCTGTAACTACAACATTTTATTTCCAAATATTGATCTGATGAATTGACATTGAATGCTTTCTATTTGTTAACGTCCTTTCAATAATGCAGTATCTAAATCTCTCGCATAATTTTCACTTTGTCTACCTATTGTCTTGTACAATTACATTGCTATGGCTTTGTTCTTGAGGTTGAGCCAGCATGGTGGCATAGTGGTTAGCACTACTGCCTCAACAGTGCCTGAGTTCAATTCCTGGCCTTGGGTCACTGTCTGCGTAGAGTCTGCACGTTCTCCCCATATTTGCATGGGTTTCCTTCAGATGCTTTGGTTTCCTCCCACAGTTTGAAAGACGTGCTGGTTATGTGCATTGGCTGTGCTAAATTCTCCCTCATTGTGCCCGGACAGAGGCCGGAGGGTGGCGACTAAGGGACTTTCCTTCATTGCAGTGTTAATGTAAGCCTACTTGTGATACTAATAAATAAATAGACTTTAAGAACTCCATGCTCCTAATTATAAAGTTAAAAAGACTCTTTTATGTAATGGATTTATCTGTTTGTCCATATATTTTTGGTCATACTTCCCATGGAAAAAAAAGTTGAGGTTCTAGAGTACAAATCTGCTCGCCATTATCGAAGGCCGAAGGGCCTGTTCTGCGCTGTAATGTTCTACTATCCTCTAAGATTCTGAAATTTGAAACCTGAAAACCAGTCCAGAAAGGAAACTCGATGCCTTTTGGTATCAGATATCTTCAAAGGATTCTAGGGATGCAATAGAGGGATCTTATACCTAACAGTGAAGTAAGAAAATGCTCAGAGCAGCCTCTAGTTTCAGCTATTACATATAAGCAAAATGAAGGCGATAGTCATCAACTTCAGGAATGTATTGGAGAACATGCCCCTGTCTACATCAATGGAGAAATAGAAATAGTCGAGAGCTTCAGGTTTTTAGGAGTCTGGATCACCACCAACCTATCCTGGTTCCCCCCATGCCAACACTATAGTTTAGAAAGCCCACCAACGCCTCTACTTTCTTAGAAGACTAAGGAAATTTGGTATGTCAGCTACAACTCTCACCAACTTCTACAGATGCGCCATAGGAAGTATCCTTTCTAGTTATTTCACAGCTTGGTAAGGCTCCTGCTGTGCCCAAGACTGCAAGAAACTACAAAGGAGTCCTGAATGAAGCCCAGTCCATCAAGCAAACCAGCCTCCCATTCACTGAGTCTGCCTACGCTTCCCACTGCCTTGGAAAAGCAGCCCGCATAATCAAGGATTCCACGCACCTTGGACATACTCTCTTCCACCTTCTTCCATTGGGAAAATGATAGAAAAGTCTGAGATCATGTACCAACTGACTCAAGAACAGCTTCTTCCCTGCTGCCATCAAACTTGTGAATAGACCTACCACGCATTAAATTGATCTTTCTCTACAACCTAGTCATGACTGTAATATATTCTGCACTCCTTTCCTTTTCTATGAATGGTACGCTTTGAATGTATGGCACGCAAGAAACAGTACTTTTCACTGCATACCAATATGTGTGACAATAAATCAAATCAAATCAAAACAATGACTCAGCTGCTTGGACCATGTCTCCCAACTTCCACTATCCTGATTCTGCCTATCTAGTGTGACAGTGGGCTCGTACTGGACATAGAAAAGGAGGACAACCTGAGGTGACTGGTGCCAGAGAGTCAGTGGGGATCTCCATATGGTCAACATATACTGGAGTGTCAGAAAATACCAGCTGTGAGTAGGAAAGAACAGGAAGCTTTGTCTACCTTGTGTGCCTTTACACATGGAAATGACTAAGCCTAAGTTTTTCTTTGACTTACTTCATTGCGTTGTTCTCTGGACTGATTTATATCTGCTACCTGCCTGCCCATTCCATCTGCCTTTCTATTCTCCCCTCTACCTGCTCATACCGTGAGCAAAATGTGGAGGACAATTAATGCTCCGACAATTAATATCCTTCACCTTGGGTTCGCCTATTCATTGGAAGCCAATGGTCTCATGATATTAGCATGAGACTATCATCAATTCAGAAACTCAAGTAATGTTTTGGGGACCCGGATTCGAATCCCACCACAGCAGATGGTGGAATTTGAATTTTTTTTTAAATCTGGAATTAAGAATCTACAGATGACCAGGAAAGCATTGTCGATTGCCGGAAAAACCCATCTAGTTCACTAATGTCCTTTAGGAAGGAAATCTGCTCTCCTTACCTGGTCTGGCCTATCTGTGATCCCAGAGTCATGCAATTGACTTTCAATTACCCTCTAAAATGGCCTGGCAAACCATTCATATCTAGGGCAACTAGGGATGGGCAATAAATGCTGGCCTAGCCAGCGATACCCATGTCCCACTGAAGAATAAAGAGAAACCGTTTCAGTAAGATATTTATCACACATGGGATCACTCAGCGATTAACTAGAAGTGAGGTGTGTTACACTTCACTCAGAGTCCAAGTTGCTGTGGCAACATGTACTTTTTATTGGAGCTATGGATAGTTGAGTACAATCTCCATTTTCCCCATCAAATAGCTGACCAGGAATCTCTCCCACTCTTACTCTTTGTCATTGGCATATATTGGGAGGATTTGCTGTTTGGTGAAGGGAAAAGCAATTTATTATTTTGGGATTCTGTAATTTTTTTGTTTCACGTACACGTTTTAGTTTGTTCATTTTACAGGATGTGGGCCTCACTGGCTGGGCCACCAACCTAGATGCCCATGAACTGAGTGGTTTGCTGTGGCCATTTCAGAGGGCTGTTGAGAGTTAACCACATTGCTCTGGCTCTGGAGTCACACGTAGGCCAGACCAAGTAAGGATGGCAGATTTCCTTCCCTAAAGGACGTTGGTAAACTAGATGGTTTTTCCGACAATTGACAATGGTTTTATGGTCACTATTGCAGAGAATCATAGAATCCCTAGAGTGCAAAAGGAAGCCATTCACCTCAGGTTGTCCTCCATTGAATCTGCGTCGGCAACAATCTCACCCAGTCCCTTACCCCGTAACACCATGTATTTACCCTGCTAATCCCCTGAAACTAAAGGGCAGTTTAGCATATTCAAGGATATGCATGTTAGGTGAATTGGCCATGCTAAATTGCCCCTAAGTATCCCAAGATGTGTAGGTTAGAGGGATTACTGGAGTAAATGTGTGGGCTTCTGGGAATAGGGCCAAGAGTGGAATTGTTGTCGGTGCAGACTTGATGGTGTGAATGGGTTCCTTCTGCATTGTAGGGTTTCCATGATCAACCTAACCTGTACGTCTGTTGGGAGGACTGTGGGAGGAAACCAGAGCATCTGACGGAAACCCATGCAGACATGGGGAGAACGTGGAAACTCCACACACAGGTCGGAATTGAACCCGGGTCCCTGGTACTACATGGCAGTAGTGTTAATCACCATGCTGCCGATTTTTTTTTTTTTTTTATTATTGAATTCAAATTCTACCATGTACCATAGTGGGATTTGGACTCAGGAATTACACTAGGCTTTGCATTACTAATCCAGTGACAATACCACTATGCTCCCACCATATCAAGCATATATTAGTCTATTTTGCGCATGTGAAACACAGATCACAGAAGTTAGTTTAGCTAAATATCACTTTGACCTCAGAATTGAAGGAGTAAAAGGAGTATCTCTTGAGGACTCGTAACAAGTGGAATTTGTTTGAGACACTGAGCTGGCTGGACCAGAATGGGTGCTGAGTCAATGGGTGGCATTCTCTGGTGTTGTCCAACGCAGGATCCGTGGCGAGCAAGAACGGAAAATTTGGTGTTCCAGCCTCATTGGAAAATTTGGTGTTCCAGCTGCACTGGAAAATCCCAGCCGCAAACAAAGATGGAAAATTCCAGCCCAAGTAACCGATTTCAAGATTGTCAAAAGATTGGTGAAGATTTTTCATGACATTTCAAAACATAACCAGATTTAAAAGCATCTGTAATAGTGTTTAATGGGTGTAGAGGGATATGGACCAAATGTGGGCAACTGGGACTAACTTAGTGATTGAAAACTGGGTGTCATGGACAAGTTGAGCCAAAGGACCTGATTCCGAGCTGTGGACCTGTATGAATCTATAATAAAATATTTCAAGGTGCTTCAGAGTATCAGAAATAAAATTTGACAACAGGTAAATGATAGCATTCAATGCTGAAACGTCTATAATAACTTGTTAGATTCAACTGCTAATATTAGGTTTTGGTCAGAAACAAATAAACTATTACAGAACCTACGATTACTGCCTTTGGTCTAAAACAGATGCGTGCTTATCCTGCCATCTACTGTATATTTACTGAATTGCATCTCAAATGTTCCGCTTTGACTGAATCTTGGTAGAAACCTCTTCAAGATTTAATATTGTTGAACTTGTATTCCAAAACATGTCAATCCTGGAGATGGAATGACTACAAAGAGCTTCATGTTCAGTTCTGATATCAGTGAGCTGTGAGGTTTTATACATTTACTTGTTTTCACAAAAGAAGATAGGATTGACCAAGGAATGGTACAGCACAGGAGGCCATTCAGCTCTACTGTGTTGTGTTGGCCCTCTGAAAGGGGAGAAGCATTAGCCACCCACTTTCTCCCTACTTTGTTCCATCACCTGATATGTTTGTTTTTGCAACTGCTCACCCCACTAGGCTTTGCAAATTAATATTGAACCTGTTTCAAGGTAAAGTATCCCAAATTGTGACAACTCATTGGTCGGAATTCTCTGGCCATTCGTACCCTGCCGGCGAGAACGGAGAATGTGGCAGCCAGCCAAATCTCTCATGCACTGCAGTAGGACTGGAGAATCTCAGTTGTCGGTGAGTTTGGAGAATTCAGGCCTTCATTGTGTTTAAAGAAAAGGATTCCCCTCATCGGCTGTCGTCGGAGGTTGTTGAGGCAAACTCGCTGGGGTCTTTTAAAAGACTTCTGGATGAGTATATGGAAACGAATAGGATAGGGGGTTATAGATAGGTCTGTGGATTGGTAGATGTGATCGGCGCAACTCGTGGGCCGAAGGGCCTGTTTGTGCTGTACTGTTCTATGTTCTATCTCCTCCTGGGACTTCACACCAAGTATCTCGAGTATGAGTTCTCTTACTATCGAGATTCTTTTATTGAGCCCCAATGCTTCTGCCACTGGGACGGTTTTTTTGTCTTTCTATGCTGTTAAATCCTTGAAATCGTTGAACTCCTGCACTCAATTCTTCCACTTCCACAAAGAACAACACCAATCTCTTTACATAATCCCTCTTTCCCAATATCATTTTGGTAAATCTCCAACCCTTGGGTGGAGCTTTACCACATCTGTTTTAGACCACAAGCAGTAATTGTAGGTTGTGCAATAGTCTGTTTATTTCTGACCAAACCCTAATATCAGCTGTTGAATCTAACAAGTTATTATAATATGACATTATTGGCATTTCAGTGTCGAATCCTATCATTTATCTATTGTCAAATTTTATTTCTGATACTTTGAAGCATCTTGAAATATTGTATTATAAATTCATACAGGTTTACAGCGTGGAATCAGGCTCTTCAGCCCAACTTGTCCACGCCACCCAATTTTTAACCACTAAGTTAGTCACAGTTGTTTATGTTTGGCCCATATCCCTCTACACCCATTCAAGACTATTACAGGTGCTTTTAAATCTGGTTATATTTTGAAATGTCATGAAAAATCTGGCGGGATTTTCCAGTCCTGTTGATTTTCCAGTTCAGTTGGCTGTTGAGCAGTTTGCTGTGCTTTCTGGCTAAACCCCCACTCCCACTGTGTTGGGGCTGGAAGATTCTGCCCAAGTTGGTACAAGTTGTGGTACCCTTGTGTCTGAGACATAAGCCAGGATTTTCTGTGCAACACAGTTGGCAACATGGTGGCATAGTGGTTAGTACTGCTGTCTCACAGCGCCAGGGATCTGGGTTCAATTCCAGTCACTGTCTGTGTGAAGTTTGCACATTCTCCCCGGGTCTGAGTGGGTTTCCTCCAGGTGCTCAAGTTGCTTCCCACAGTCCAAAGACGTGCTGGTTAGGTGGATTGGCCGTGCTAAATTGCCCCTTAGTGTCGGGAGGACTAGCTAGGGTAAATGTTTGGGTTATGGGGATGGAGTCTGGGTGGGATTGTGGTCAGTGCAGACTTGATGGGTCAAATGGCCTCCTTCTGCATTGGTACGATTATAGAATACCTACAGTGCAGAAGGAGGCTATTTGACCCATCGAGTCTGCACTGACCACAATCCCAACTATGCCTTATTCCCATAACCCCATATAATTACCCTCCTAATCCCCTAACACTAGTATCAATTTAGCATAGCCAAACAATCTAATCCACACATCTTTGGACTATTGGGAAACTGAGCATCTGGAGGAAACTATGCAGACATGGGCAGAATGTGCAAACTCCACACAGACATGGGCCTAAGCTAGGAATCGAACCCGGGACCTTGATGCTGTGAGGCAGCAGTACTAACCACTGTGCCACCGTGTCACTGTAGGATTCTCCGATGCAATGAATCCACTGTATGTTTGGTGGCAGCAGGATGCATTGGTTGGAGATTTGATCTTCTGGTCCTGTTATTGCCAATGGAGTCTCCCATTGAATTGACCACTCAGCATTGTGAAACCTACAGCAGGGGTACACCGTGAGCAGGACCCGAAGATCCTGCCAGTGTAATTGGCTAGAAAATTCATGGTGAAAGGATATGATGAATAGACCACTGAGCCGCATGCACCTGATCCAACCAAACTATCACTGCTACGTGTTCAAACTCCAGACGTGTTCTCCAATCTCGCTCGGGGCTGGCATTCTCCAGTCCCGCTGTAATGAATAGAGTTTTGGCCGAGCTCCAAATTCTCCATTCTCGCTGGCAGTGGTGATGGGGTGAATGAGATTTGAGGAATCCAGCTACTATATTTTGATGCAGTTTGACTTGTAATGCAACATTAAAGACGCCACGTAAAGACTGTTGTTGGCCTGCGCAGGAAAAGACACACTCGGGAATGTGAGGTTCACCCTTCCAACTGCACTGCTCTGAAATCAGAAAATCCTGTTGAGGTCAACCAACCTTTTCATGGTCTACCCCCTCACCCGCTACGCCTCCCATGGCAGCTGGAATGGGAAAATTTGCCCCTTTCTCTTTGTAACTTTTATCATTGGCTTATTTCATTTATTCAGTCCCATGCGCACAGCTGCTGAACCACCTCACCTGTGTGAGCTTAAAGTTAAAGTTTATTTATTAGTAGCCTTACATTAACATTGCAATGAAGTTACAGCGAAAATCCCCCAGCTGCCACATTCTGGTGCCTGTTCCGGTACACTGAGGGCAAAATTTAGCACCTAACCAGCACAGCTTTCTGATTGTGGGAGGAAACTGCGGCACCCAGAGGAAACCCATGCAGACATGGGGAGAAGGTGCAGACTCCTCACAGGCAGCGATCCGAGCTGGGAATCGAACGCGGGTCCCTGGCGCAGTGAGGCAGCAGTGCTAACCACTGGGCCACTCCAACTCCCCTGCTTAAATCAGTCACTATTGTTAACAGAGATGGAACAAATGTTGCTGCAGACCAGGAGTTTTACTGTGTATAAGCCGACAAGTGCACTTAGCTAACATGCTAATCCTTTAATTGAGGCGAGAATTTATTTCAGCCAGCACCGCGATGCTGGAGGATTAATGTTGTTATTTTTTAACTTTTTGGTTCAGTGCAAGACTTAAAAAGAAATCAAAATGTGATCCAAATGAGCCCCCCGATTCATTCTCAGTAATACCTTGTTGAAAGTAACAGTTGTGGAGGATTAATTTGTTATGTTAACCATTTTGTTTGGTGGCAGTAACATCGAGGTGAGTATTTATAAGTGGGAGGTAGAGAGACTCTTGGCTAACAAGGGAGTTGAAGGTTGGGGGGAGGCTGGCGGAGTGTGGGGCTGTAGCCACCAGGAGATCAGCCATGAACTGATTGAATGGCGTGGCAGGCTCGAGGGGCTGAATGGTCTACTCTTGCTTCTAAATCCAATGTTCCTATAACAATCCTACATTACAATGTAGCTTCAAAGGGATTTCCCTGCTCGTGAAGTGTTTTTGGTTTGTCTGAAGTCATGTAAGATGCTGCACGAATATAAGCTTTTTATTTTCTTTGAACGAACTGCGGTTTTATTTGACCAAGCACACACATCTTGGCTGGAATTCTTCAGTCACTTACGCCAATGAGATTCTCCAGTCTCGCTGGCAGCACACCCCCCTCCCGCCCGCTGGTTTCACATTTGCGTGGGGTGACATCAATGGGAATTTCCATTGGCAGTGGTGGTATCAGGGAATCCCGTCGCCAGCAAACAGCACACTCCTCCCACTGGCAGGAAACACGCAGTCGGAGAATCTCACCCCTTGTGTCCAGTGTATTTGATCATTCACTCTCATGAGAAGGAGGATGTTGTGGCATGTGATGTGTTAATTGGCATTGTGTAGTAAATTCATGGAGGCAGATGTCTCTTCACCAGAATCCCTTTATTTATAATTCCAACAGAGATACACAGAGTGCTGGCACTCAGCAGTCTACCTCCGGGGGTGCCAGAGGAACTGACAGTCCTGGTTAAATACAAAGAACAAACTCTCTGATTTGGCCCATCAATTGGCCCCTTGATCAGGGAGTTTGTATTCTAATAGACCAACTTCAATGGCCTGATTGAAATCATTACATACTGGTATGACGAAAATAGGGTATGATTTTATAAATCTATCTAGCAGGCAGGGCACAAGTATCAGTTAGCAAAGATTAAATTAAAAGAGCTAATCTTCTTTTCTCGAAATGTGACAAAAATGTTTGAAATGATCTACAATCTAAGCTGGTTGAGTAAAAGATGTTAGAAGATAAAGCTGGCTGTGAGAGTTGACTGTTTAAGTTGTGGTTTATGTGGCCACGTGGTCTAAAGTGCTGGGTCAAGTCTTCAGTCACTCTGGAGACATAAGATTGGATCTTAATGCTGATTGAGTTTTGTCATAAAGTAATGGCTGATTTGCTGGTGTATATTTTCTGTCTTGTATTCACGCGGAGGTGATATTCATTTTTATCTGCAGAGGAACATTATTTGCAATTCTTTATTCAATGCTTTCCAGTGTCTACTCCATGCTTCTAGCTCAAGCTTCAAGCTCTTTCCACAACATTGAATGCCTTTTTTGCTGAAACCACGCCCTACTTAACCGATCAAACACAGTGAGACCTAAAGGTAACCAAACTCGTAATCAAACACAGAACGATTGAACCATTGAACAGTTACCACTCTTGTCTCTGAGTCAGAAGGTTACACGTCAACACTCCAGTGCAGTGTTGAGGGAATGCTGCACTATCAGAGGTGCTTATTTTGTGTGAGGTATCCCATCTGTCTTTTTAGATGAATGTAAAAGATCTCTTGGTTTGAAGATGAGTAGGGAAGTTTTGCCTGCTGTCCTGGCCAATATTTATCACAGTAAACAGTTGAGTTTATCATCATTACATTGCTGTGGGCAAATTGGCTGCCATGTTTTCTATATTAAAGCAGTGAGCACACTTCAAAAAGGCTACATTCACTTCACAGATTCTCAGAATTATTACAGTGCAGAAGGAGGCCATTCGGCCCATCATGTTTGCACCAGCTCCCAAATGAGCTTCATGATTGATTATCATTCTCCTGCGTTTCTCCTCGACCCTGCTGTGCAATGTTTCTATTCAAATAATCATCTAATGCCCTCTTGAATGCCATGATTGAACCTATCCCCACCCCACTTCCAGGCAGTTTTTGTTTTTGTAAAATTACTTTTAGATCATAAGATACAGGAGCAGAATTAGGCCATTCAGCCCATCAAGTCTGCTCTGCCTTTCAATCATGGCTGACATGATTCTCATTCCCATTCTCCTGCCTTCTCCCCGTAAACCTTAATCACCTTATTGATCAAGAACCAATCTATCTCTGTCTTAAAGACACTCAGTAACCTGGCCTCCGCAGTCCTCTGCGGCAGTGAGTTCCACAGATTCAACACCCTCTGACTGAAGAAATTCCTCTTCATCTAAGGAGCGTTCCTTCACCACGAGGCTGTGCGCTTGAGTTCTAGTCTCCCCTATTAGTGTAAACATTCTTCCCAAGTCCATTCTATCCAGGCCTTTCAATATTAACAACAAAGAACAAGACAGCACGGGAAACAGGCCCTTCGGCCCAACGAGCCCGCGCCGCCAAATTCTGTAGATTTCGATAAGATACATCTCTAAACCCCATCGAGAACAGACCCAGACTCTTCAATCACTACTCATATGGCAACTCCTTCATTGCTGGGATCATTTTGGTCAACCTCCTCTGGACCCCCTCCAAGGCCGGCACATCCATCCTTAGGTATGGTGCCCGAAACTGCTCACGATATTCCAAATGGGATCTGACCAGAGCCTTATACAGCGTCAGCTGTACATCCCTGCTCCATCATATTGCTGATCCTTTTATGCATGGGAACACTGGCACAGTATTCCCATGGCACAGTGGCACAGACGTAGGTTCGATTCCCGGCTTGGGTCACTGTCTGTGCGGAGTTTGTACATTCTTCCCATGTCTGTGTGGGTTTTCTCTGGGTGCTCTGGTTTCCTCCCACCATCCAAAGATGTGTGGTTAGGTGGATTGGCCATGATAAATTGCCTTTAAGTATCAAGAGGACTAGATAGGGTAAATAGGGGATACGACCTGGGTAGGATTGTGGTTGGCGCAATGGGCCAAATGGCCTCTCTCTACACTGCAGGGATTCAATGATTCTGATAGTTTCTCCCTATCTACTCTGTGCAGTCCCCTCATGGTTTTTGAACGTGAAAATATCCAGTGTCTGAGAAAGGTGCTGCATTCATGCAAACCCTCCCCTCCTCCTTCTTTACTAGAGAGCCAGCTCCTTGGCCTGTTTGTATAATGGGAGAACACCAAAAATGGTGCAGTTAATTTGTCAGATTGAGAATTAGAGCATTAAGAAATTTCAGAATTTGTTAACCATCTCCAAACTTTACGAGCTAACTTGTTATATGATACTGGTTTTATTTCAGTGTACAGCTCCTGATTTGCATTATCTGCTTTTAACAGCAGATGGTGCTCCAGTATCATGAACGAAGCTGTTCGCTCGTTGTTGGTACTCACCGCGCAGACGTGAACTCACCTGGGTACGTTCACAAGATGGCAGACGGTCGCATACTTAATGGTGAAGTAGGCGGAGCCAGATGATGAGAGCGCTATCTAAACTTCAGGGGTAGCATAGTGGTTCGCTTTGCTATCTTTACTCAGAGAGGGTAGTAAGGGTGTGGAATGCCCTGCCTGCAGCGGTTGTGGACTCGCCAACTTTAAGGGCGTTCAAACGGTCAGTGGATGGATAACATTGGAATAGTTGAGGTCAAAGGGTCAGTGCAACAACAAGGGCTGAAGGGCCTGTACTGCGCTGTAATGTTCTATATCACAGCGCCAGGGACTGGGTTCCTGGCTTGGGTCACTCTCTGTGTGGAGTCTGCACATTCTCCCCATGTCTGCGTGAGTTTCCGGTTTCATAGAATCCCTACAGTGCAGGGGAAGGCCATTCAGCCCAACAAGTCTGCATTCCACCCAAGCCCTATCTCTGTAACTCCATTTATTTATCCTGCTAATCCCTCTGACACTATGGGCCAATTTTGCATGGCCAATCCACCTAACCCACGCATCTTTGGAGTGTGGGAGGAAACCAGCGCAACCAGGAAAAGCCCATTGTAGTCACAGCGAGTATTTGCAAACTCCACACAGTCACTCGACACTGTAATTGAACCCGGCGCTGTGAGGCCATGATGTAGGAAAGGATGTTCCGAAGCATGGTGCGTTGGGGAGACCATGCAGACACTATGGCAAAGAATGAATGAATACCCTTCGACAATCAGCAGGCGAGAGTGTTCCTTTCCAGTCTGGGAACACTTGACAATCATAGGTACTCTTTGGGTAAGCATTCTCCAAGTTAGCCTTCACAACACACAACAATGCAGAGTCACTAAACAGAGACTGATAGCCAAGTTCTGCACACATGAGGACAGCCTCAACTGGGATCTTGGGTTCATGTCACACTATCTGTAACTCCCATGACTTGCCTGGGCTTGCAAAATCTCTCTAACTGTCCTGTCTGGAGACAATATGCATCTCTTTAACCTGTGCTTAGCACTCTCTCCACTCACATTGTCTGTACCTTAAAGACTTGATTATCTCTGAAGCCTCGTATTCCAACTATTATCTTGTAAATTGAGTTTGTGTCTGTATGTGACCTGTTTTGTGAACCCAAGTCCTCACTCACTTGATGAAGGAGCCTGAGAATCTGAAAGCTAGTGCTGCCAAATAAACCTGTTGGACTTTAACCTGGTGCTGTGGGACTACTTGCTGTGAGGCAGCAGTGCCAACCACTGTGCCAGGGCCTAATATGCAAACTCCATGCAGACAGCTACCCAAGCCAGGAATTGAATCCAGGTCCCTGGCACTGTGAGGCAGTAACTACAGTGCCATCTCAATTCCCCTCTCACTTTGAAAGATGTGCTTGTTAGGTGCATTGGCCATGCCAAATTCCGCCTCAGTGTACCCGAACAGGTGCCAGAGTGTGATGACTAGGGGTTTTTCACAGGAGCTTCATTGCAGTGTTAATGTGAGTCTCCTTGTGATGATAATAAATAAATGTTAAATCCCACCTATTGCACATCATCACTCAATTGAATATAAAATGGTCTTGGGCTTCTTTGAGACATAGAATTCCTACAAAGAACAAAACAGCACGGGAAACAGGCCCTTCGGCCCAACGAGCCCGCGCCGCCATCCCGATGTTCCACCTCTATCCGCGATCCCTGTCCATGTTTATAGATCTATGGATACGATGCAGGAGGAGGTCATTTGTCTATTGAGATTCCTATTACCCCACGTATTTACCCTGCTGGTCCCCCTGACACTAAGGGGCAATTTCTCCCGTGGGATCGGGTTACATTCTACACAAAACACTCACTATCCCAAAAGTTCAGGCCTTGGTTTTGGACCCGGGCAGCCTCAAAAACCAAGAGAACAAAATTCCAAACCATTCTCCTGCAATTGGGAAAACACATTTTTCTTTTATTGACACCAAGTTAAGTCTCTCCGTCGCCCGCAGAAGTGGAAGATTTAACCCAGTTAGGGGTGGGGCTGTACAATGTCAAAGAGGAATCAGTGCAGGAATGATGTGATGTGTGGTGCAGAGGAGGGATGAAGGGATGTGGGAGGAGGACACGACACTGCACCCAATTGCTCTGGACTGTCATTTAGAAGACAACTAACCTCAACATGACACAGCCACAATCCAGCTACAGTGCCTGCTCTGGGCAAACTCGATAATTGAGTTAACGCAGGAGCAGAGATCCATCAATCCTGAACTTCCTGTTTGCATTGCAATTACAATTACAACAAAAACAGCACTTCCAACCAGTTCTGGCTTGAAATGGTTCCTGCTCGTGTGTGGGAGTCTCCCGAGGACTGGAAACGTCAGTGGCAGTATGACTGAATCCGCAATAAATTTGTGTGATGATGCTTATGAAATCACATCCCAGCAAGACCTCTGTCCATCAATCAGACATCATGTGGTGCTGACTGATTAATTCGAGATTAAAAAGTGTGCGTGCAGTGTAAGCGATATGCAGTTTTATTCGATATTGTTCATTCAAACTGTCATCGCCATCTTTCAAAAGGACATGCCTCATGAGGTAATACTCTCTGTTTAAAAGTGCCCATATTTAACCTCACTGTGATCCAGAACCATGGATTTCTCTTACCATTGAGTTAACAAATTCAGACAGTCATAGAGCGGGATTTTACGGCTGCCTTTGCCCCAAAACTGGAAAACCCTGCCCAAGGTCAACAGATCATCCATGGTCCATCTCTCCTGAAGTGGGCGGGACGGGAAAATTCACCGCCTCAAGTCATAAAGGTCTACAGCACTGAAAAAGGCCCTTCAGCCCATCAAGCTTAAGCTGGTCAAAGACAAACCACCCAGTTATTCTAATCCCATTTTCAAACATTTAGCCCAGAGCCTTGGCATCGCAAGAACATTTCAAAATATTTCTTCAATGTTATGAGGATCTCTGCCCCACCACCATTTCAGGCAGCGAGTTCCAGGCCCCTAGCACCCTCTGGGTGAAAAACCTGAAGTTCTCTCACGTTTTGACCCAACTCCTTACCCCTAAAGTCAGCCTATGATGCGTCTAAGTTGACGTTTAGGTTTATTTATTAGTAAGATTACATGAACACTGCAATGAAGTTACTGTGAAAATCCCCTAGTCGCCATACTGCAGCGCCTGTTCAGGTACGCTAAAGGAGAATTTAGCATGGCCAGTGCACCTAACCAGCACATCTTCCAGACTGTAGGAGGGAACTGGAGCATGTGGAGGAAACCCAGGCAGACATGAGGAGAATGTGCAGACTCTGCATAGGCAATGGCCCAAGCTGGGAATCAAACCCAGGTCCCCAGCACTGTCAGGGCAGCAACGCTAACCACTGTGCCACCATCTCTCTATGATGATGGAGCTGTGATCTCCCGCATCATGCCATTGGGTGAAGAAAGACCCATTGGTTTTGCGTCTTAAACCTTGATGAGACTGAAATTAAGGATGCATAGATTGAAAGGAAATTTTGGAGTAAAGAAATTCTGTCAGTTCCTATATGGTAAGAATCCTCACAAGACCAGGTTAAAGTCCAACCAGTTTATTTGATAGTAAACGCCACAAGCTTTCGGGGTTTGCCCCTTCGTCAGGTGAGTGGAGAGTTCTGGTCTCAAACAAAGCAAATAAAAGGCACACACGGTTTGTCAATATGTGCAATCTTCTTGGAGATCAGCTCCACTAGGATCCAGAAGTTTGCAATGTCAATGGTAGTCATGATGTAGAGATGCTGGCATTGGACTGGGGTAAACACAGTAAGAAGTCTCACAACACCAAGTTACAACCGTGTGTGCCTTTTATATGCTCTGTTTGAGACCAGAACTCTCCACTCACCTGACAAAGGGGCAAACCCTGAAAGCTTGTGGGATTATTATCAAATAAACCTGTTGGACTTTAACCTGGTGTTATGAGACTTCTTACTGTGTTTACCCCACTCCAACACCAGCATCATCACATCAGTTCTTTTGTAGGACTGTTTATTGCTGATAGATTATTTTCTGCCTCCATTTTTGTACCACACAAGGGAGTTGTTATACACTTAGAATAGCTTTGACCTTCAAAGTTATATTTCGGTATCATGCTGCTGTGAATTCTCTGCTTATGTTTATTTATTGTTAACTACTGTGGAATAAATTAGCACTGTCATCTGAGTAAATCACAGTGTATGTTAATTTTCCTAGAGCTCAAAAATCATATTTAAACATTTACTTTGTATATAAGCTGACCTCCCTTTTCAGCTAAGTCTTCCTATATTCACATAAATAGCTTGGCCTCAATTTTTCACTCAATAGGATTAGAAATCCTTCAGCACAGAAAGAGGCCATTCAGCCCATCGAGCTTGCACAGACCACAATCCCACCTAGGCCCTATCCCCATATCCATACATATTTTACCCACTCATCCCTCTAACCCTAAGCATCTCAGGACACTAACGGACAAATTTAGCATGGCTAATCAACCTAACCCGTACATCTTTGGACTGTGGGAGGAAACCGGAGCACCCAGAGGAAACCCAGGCAAACACAAGGAGAATGTGCAAACTCCATACGGACAGTGACCCGACCTGGGAATCGAACCCAGGTCCCTGGAGCTGTGAAGCATCAGTGCTAATCACTGTGCTACTGAGCCATCCAAAAATGCATATTTCGAGGAATTAGGCAGGCGATAAAGAGTTGTGAAGATGTGTGTGAGTTTAAGACCAGGCCATTCTTGAACATAGAACATAGAACACTACAGCACAAACAGGCCCTTCGGCCCACGAGTTGCACCGAACACATCTACCAATCCACAGACCTATATATAACCCCCTATCCTATTCTTTTTCATATACTCATCCAGAAGTCTCTTAAAAGATCCCAGTGAGTTTGCTTCAACAACCTCCGATGGCAGTCGGTTCCATTCACTCACCACCCTCTGAGTGAAAAACCTACCCCTGACATCTCCTTTGTATTTGCTTCCCTGCACCTTAAATCTGTGTCCTCTCGTAGTGACCATTTCAGCTCAGGGAAATAGTCTCTGAGAGTCCATCCTATCTATTCCTCTCAACGTTTTATAAACCTCTATCAGGTCGCCTCTCAACCTACGTCGCTCCAGTGAGAAGAGTCCCAGCTCCCTCAACCTATCGTCATAAGGCCTGCCTCCCAACCCAGGCAGCATCCTTGTAAATCTCCTCTGAACTCTCTCAATAGCCTTTACATCCTTCCTATAATAGGCGACCAGAACTGCGCACAATACTCCAACTTTGTGTGAGATGCTGATGCCAGTTCAAAATGCCACAACCAGATCAATGGTTCATTTTTAAACTTGGCGTATAGCACAGAAAATCATAGAATCCTACAGTGCAGAAGGAGGCCATTTGGCCCATCGAGTCTGCACCGACCACTAAGATCAATTTAGTACAAGACAGGCCTGTTCAGAAATCTGATGGCAGCAGGGAAGAAGCTGTTCTTCATTCTGTTGGTACGTGACCTCAGATTCTTGTATCTTTTTACCGACTGAAGAAGGTGGAAGAGAGAATGTCCAGGAGCCTGAATTATGCTGCCTGCTTTGCCTAGGCAGTGGGAAGTGTAGTTCGAGTCAATGAATGGGAAACTGGTTTGTGTGGCGCACTGGGCTTCATTCAGGATGCTTTGTAGTTTCTTGCAGTTTTGGGCCGAGCAGGAGTCATACCAAGCTGTGATACAACCAGAAAGAATGCTTTCTATGGTGCATCTGTAAAAGTTGGTAAGAGTCATGCCAAATTTCCATAGCCTTCTGAGAAAGGGGAGGGATTGGTGGGGCTTTCTTCATTATAGCGTTTGCATGGAGGGACCAGGACAGGTTGTTGGTGATCTGAACATCTAAAAACTTCAATCTCTCGACCCTTTCTACTTTGTCCCCATTGATATCGAAAGGGACATGCCCTCCTCTCTGAAGGTCAACAATCTCCTTCGTTTTGTTGACGTTGAGGGAGAGATTATTGTTGCTATACCAGTTCACCGGATTCTCTATCTCATTCCAGTATTCCGTCTTGCTATTGTTTGAGATCTGACCCCCTAAGGTGGTGGTGTCAACAAACTTGAAAATCGACTTGGAGGGGAATTTGGCTGCACAATTATAATTGTACAAAGCGTTTAATGGGGGGCTGAGAACGCAGCCTTGTGGGAGCACCAGTGTTGAGGATGATCATGGAGTACTGATTTCTTAAAACTTCAAAGATCGACTGATATCTGATGTTTATGATATTGCAAATGAGCAAAAACTGGAACTTTTTCTATTCATTCACAGAATTTGGGTGTTGCTGGTTTGGCCAGCCTTTTTATTGCCCAGGGATAGAGTCGTACAGGTTTACAGCGTGGGAACAGGCCTTTCAACCCAACTTGCCCATACTGTCCTTTTTTTTTAAAACCCCTAAACTAATCTCAATTGCCGGCATTTGGCCCATGTCCCTCTATACCCATTGTACCCGTGTAACTCTCTAAATGCTTTTTAAAAGATAAAATCGTACCCACCTCTGCTACTATTCTGGCAGCTTATTCCAGGCATTTACCACCCAAATTGCCTCTCTGGACATTTTTGTATCTCTCCCCTCTTACCTTAAATCTATGCCCTCTGGTTTTACACTCCACTACCTTTGGGAAAAGATATTGACTATCTATTTTGTCTGTGTCCCTCATTTTTTAGACATCTATAAGGTCACCCCTCAGCCTCCTACACTCCAGAGGAAAAAAATCCCAGTCTATTCAGTCTCTCTTTATAACTCAATCCAATAAATCCCCGGTAGCATCCTAGTTAATCTTTTCTGCACTCTGTCCAGTTTAATATTATCCTTTCTATAACAGCATTGTCAGGTAACGAAGGAACAGCGTTCCAGAAGCTTGTAGCGTTTACTATCAAATAAACCTGTTGGGCTTTAACCTGGTGTCGTGAGACTTCTTACGGAAGTGAGAGAGACAGGGAGAGGTTAAAAAAAACCCAAACGAGAGGACAAGTTAAAAACAAGGCTCCCAGTAAGGGGAGAAGATTTTATTGTGTACAGATATGCCCCGACATATAACAAGTTGGGAACCATTAAAATCAGATAAACACTGGCATCAGACTGCACCCAATCACCACTGCTATTCCAGACTGGAAGGACAGCTGTAGGAGGCATTAGCTAACCCCATTTCCTTCCCCATTAAGGATGGACTGATGCTGCTGTTTCTCTGTGAAAGAAACTGACAAACGAGATCAAGCAGTCACTGAGGCGGATAATCGCAGCATTGAGGCTGGCTCAGAGCTGAGGCTCCCTCAACACCTTTCCACATCCTGCTGATGCACAGAGATTCTCGCTGGTCAAAGCCTGTCAAATAAACACAAAACACACTCTCTTTGAGAATCATTCTGAAGAGCGGTTGGTATAACTTTCACTGAAGCTGCTACTTGCGAGGTCCCGGGGCTGATGTAATTAATTCCGTGTTTAAAAATCCTCCTCCTCCTCCTCCCTCTCCTCCTCCTCTTTCTCCCCCCCCCCCCCCCCCCCCCCACTCCTTTTGGGCGGCATGGTAGCACAGTGGGTTAGCACTGCTGCTTCATAGCTCCAGGGCTCTGGGTTTGATTCCCGGCTTGGGTCACTGTCTGTGTGGAGTTTGCACATTCTCCTCGTGTCTGCGTGGGTTTCCTCCAGGTACTCCGGTTTCCTCCCGCCCTCCAAAGATGTGTGGGTTAGGTTGATTGGTCATGCAAAGAAATTGCCCTCAGTGAGCAGGGATGCATACGTTAGAGGGATTAGTGGGTATAATATTATAGGGATATGGGAGTAGGGCTTGTGTGAGATTGTGTTCAGTGCAGACTCGATGGGCCTAAGGGCCTCTTTCCATACTGTAGGCTTCTATGATGCTATGAGTGCCAATTGAACTAACACCAGAGACACTTAAACCTGGATTTAACTTGGGGTCAGGATGAAGGTGCGAAAGGTTGGGGGTGCAGAAGCAGTGGGAGGGGGAATTGAACCCAGTTCCCTGGCGCTATGAAGCAGCTAACCCCTGTGCCACCGTGTCCATTGTGGGGAATGAATGAACAGAATTGAAAGGTTGAATAATGAGTGCCTACGGGAAGGGGAGATTGTTGACTGTAGAATTGGTTTGTGCTGGGGATGTCCCTATTTTACCATTTTGATTATAAGTGCTGGGCTGATTTGCCTCAAGCCCAACTTCACTAAGTTTTTGCACCCAAAAATGGGCACAATGTGATAATAAAATTGGGCCCAGGGTGTTCACAATTGACGTGTCAGATGACTGCGCTGCCTCAGATGAACTGAAATGTGCCCAGGGTATCTCTGGTAGCTTGGTGAATATCCAAAGATGCCCTCAGAATATTAGTTCCTTTTCTCTGCCGCCTCATCCTCTCAAGATGCAGGACGCTCCACCTCCTTCCCCTGCCAGCACTTCCAGTCCTGGCTCTTGTGGAAATATTGTTCAAGGTACAATAAACCTCCTGCTGGAAACCTGGTGAAAACTGAAGGATACCACCTTGATCCATTCCTAACACTCAGAATCACTTCAGGATACCAATCACTTGTTCAATGCCAACTCTGATGTTCAGGTGGCTCCTGTTAATCTACCCTGTGCTTGGGATTCCAACTAGTGCCATCAACCACATCTTTGGAGAGTAACACTTATGATGTTGAATTTGTGAAGTATAATCCCTTTAAAGCTGGTTTTGTGTTAGTGCTTGAATGTTTAAAACACAGGGTACACAGATTGAAACATCTATAACCAGGACCAAGTATCAGGATTGCTTAGGTAACAGGCTTTGCAGGCTTTTGAATTTTGACAGTCTATCTGTCAAGCCACAAAACCTTTGTTTTATACTTTTTGAGAGTGACTAAATTATTATTATTATGAATGGACTTTGTATTTATTTGAACAGCATTCCAATAGAACGTTAATTTAATTGATGCATCATTTGTTTAGTTGAAGTTCCCAGGTGGTTAAATAAATAACTTGTTAATTGTTCACTTAAAGTGAGTGTTAGGTCTTTATGTCAATGAATCTCTAAAATTTAGTATAGAACAGTTCACACACCTTGCTGACCAGACGGAAAGAAACCTTTTCAATTGATGAATATTCCTGTTCCGAGGGTGCCCTGGTTACCACTTTGCTGTGGTTGATACTGCTGTGAACCCTGTGGTAAATCAGATAGATAGATTTTTAATTAGCAATGGAATCAGAGGCAAGAAAGAGGATTTGATGTTTATTACATCAGATAAATCATGATCTCATTGAATGGTGGAGCAGCCTCGATGGGCCGAATGCCCTATTTCTGTTCCTATGTCTTACAGTAGGTCTGAGCACCTTCTCGGACCTCATCAGATAGGTTCCTGTCTGGCAAACATATATCCGTCAACTGGGAGAGACTCTGGTGAGGGGCAGTTTGTGAGGCAGAATGCATAAGAGGCATCCATTCCCCTGTGAAGAATGCCAGGTGCAAATGCAGCAGATCGAAGGTAAATAAAAAAACTGCCAAGGTGTTAGAAATGCTAACACGTTGGCACGGTAATTAGCATTGCTGACTCACAGTGCCAGGGACCTGGGCTCGATTCCTGGCTTGGGTCATTGGAGTCTGCACGTTCTCCCTGAGTCTGTGTGGGTTTCCTCCGGAGGCTCCAGTTTCCTCTCACAGTCTGAAAGACATGCTGGTTGGATGCATTTGTCATACTAAATTCTCCCTCGGTGTACCTGAACAGGCGCCAGAGTGTAGCGACGAGGGGATTTTCACAGTAACTTTATTGCAGTGTTAATGTAAACCTACTTGTGACACTAATAAATAAAACTTGAACTTAAATAATCTCCCAAACATTAGAACTCTCTTCTACAGTAAGTGAAAACACCCTCTCAGGACATGTCCTGTGAGTGAAAAGGCTATCATTTACACTAGGAAAGCAGCAATATTTAAAGACTTGCTCGCCTGCCACTTTCTCCAACCTCACCGTCACCATTCCTTATTTTACCAGGTGTGTTCCGGGGTGCTCAGGGAACGCCATGCTCACAGAGTTAAACACAGAATTCAGGGTTAACGTAGCCACTCTTGAGTATTTAACGTACTTAAGAGTCAGATCTGATCGTCACATTGACCTTCCCCACGTTGCATAGCACGTTCACGTTATAGGCCCACCTCAGTGTGTTCCTGACACGGCGGAAGTCCCTGGCATTTTCAGTTGCCGCTTACATCACAGCACAGCCACTTTAAAATTCTCCCTAAAGTTCAACTCTTAATTTCCCAAACTGTGAAGTGAATAACATTTAAGTGGGACAAATTGAATGGGCAGAATTATGAAGAAGTTACATTAATCTACTCACTCGATAGGCCAAATGGCCTCCTTCTGCACTGTCGGATTCTAAGATATTCACTCCGATATTTATAAAACATTGTTATCCACGTGATTATCGTTGTGATCTCTGGACAGCTGGCACTACTAATTGGAAAACTATTGGATGCATAATGTTTGACCAGCCATACTGAATCACCATGCTTTTACTTCAAAGATTTTTATTTGTATATAATGTGGAGACAGTAATTATTGGATTTTCATCTCAGCGTTTGTAGTTCTCCACCGATAATGATGAAATCACAAAGTGTGTGAGTTGAAGATCCACACAAAACACATGCGCATATAATCCGGGGGGAGTGGGGTGGGCGTTGGGATGGGAGGGTGAGGGGTGGGGTGGGGGGCATGCTGCATTGCTGGAAGTGCTGTGTTTGGGACAATATGTTAAACTCAAGCCATGTTCCCCACAGCAAAATCTGAAGAGGAATATGTTTCTTCCAGTGCCCCCTCTTGCCACTTCAACCACCTGATCACTTATCGCTTCCACATAATTCTGGAATAGAATCCCTTCAGTGTGGAAAGAGGCCATTCGGCCCATCGAGCCTGCACCAACCCACCCAGGCCCTATCCTCGTAACCCCATGCATTTACTCTAGCGAGTCCCCCTGACACTCACTAAGAGGCAATTTAGTGCAGCTAAGCCACCTAACCTGCACATCTTTGGACTGTGGGAGATAACCGGAGCACCCGGAGGAAATCCACACAGACACGGGGAGAATGTGCAAACTCCACACAGACAGTGACCCGAGTATGGAATCCATCCCGTGTCCTGGCGCTGCTAACTTTGTTAGCTCAGTTAGCTCGACGGTTAGTTAGTGATACAGAGTGAAGCAAAGAGCGTGGGCTCAATTCCTGTAGCAGCTGAGGTTATTCAGGAAGGCTCCAGTTTCTCAACCTTGCCCCTCGTCCGAAGTGTGGCGATCTTCAAGTTAAATCACCACCAGTCAGCTCTCTCTCAAAAAAAGGGAGAGAAGCCTACGATTTGTGAGATTTTGCAGTGTGCAATTTTGGCAGTCATAATTCCCTGCATCCTAACAGTGATCGCATTACAAAAAAAATTGGCTGTGAAACACTTTGTTCAGAACACCAGAAAAGCTTTATAAATAATTTAAATTTTCCACAACAACTTTGTGAGTTAAAGCTACTACAAACTGTTGTTAGAAACTGAATTGGTTTGTTGACTTGTGAAAGAAAATGTGTTGAACTTACTATGATGATGAGTAAATACTTACTTATATAATATGTAAATCGTAAGAAATATTGAAAACTTTATTTTGGGCAACATGGTGGAACAGTGGTTAGCACTGCTGCCTAACAGTTCGATTCCCTGCTTGGGTCGCTGTCTGTGTGGAGTTTGCACATTCTCCCCGTGTCTGCATGGGTCTCCTCTGGGTGCTCCAGTTTCCTCCCACAGTCCAAAAATGTGCAGGTTAGGTGCATTCGCCATGCTAAATTAGCCACTTAGTGTTGTGGGATGTGTAGGTTAGAGAAATCAGTGACATAAGTGCGTGATGTTACAGAGATGGGGCCCAAGTGGGTTTGTTATCGATGCAGACTTGATGGGTCAAATGGTCTCCTGCACTGTAGGGATTCTATGATTCTAAGTCTTCTAAGATTCTAAGACTGAAGTTCAGTGTCCAATAGTGAGTGAAAACAATAAATATATTTCAACCTGAATTTCAATACTATATCATATAAAACAGCATCTGCGAGAGACTCCTCCAGCCAATACTTTGCAAGATTCTTATAGTCGATAAAGGTAAATAATACTGCTCTACGTGGATGCAAAAGAAAATCTAATATCTGGAAAAACTGATCCACTGTACAGTCGGATTTATGCGGAGTTATTTACAATAGTCCATTCTGGATCATATTTCATGATTCATGACTTTGGACTCATTTGGTTTTTGTCAAGATCCGTGATATTGTTCCCGAGTGGGGTGGGGGGGGGATGGTAGGCAGGTTAGATAGGCTAACAATATGTGCTTTAACACGAGTATACTTCTGCATTTCACACACGCAACGTCACACAACATTTGTGCAGTGGAAGCTGCAATTTGGAGATTGATTGGACAAGTATGTTTAGTTAAAAAAGGGGACAGGAGCTAGCTTTGAGTTTAAGCCATCCTTTTGATTATTCGTATCTGCAGGAGTATAATTATGCGTTAAATTATTAAATTATTATTAAATTATGCGTTAAATTATGCGTTATAATTAAAGGAGTATAACCTTTGACCTGATTTTAGTGGATCCCACGGTGGGAGGTTGTGCATGTGGGAGCAGTATCTAGATCTGACATTCTGGAAACCAGATCTTCAGCAAGTTTGTGATAAACTTTGTCTGGGTGTTTTTAACACTAATCTCTCCAACACTCCAAGCTCTGGTTAATATTTAAAGCAAAATTACAGCAGTGTTATGAGTTCAATTTGATACCTGCAATTTCCAACTCAACTTATTCCATTTTGAGACATCTTGTGGCACAGTGAGTTAGTCGTAGTCATAGAGGTTTACAGCATGGAAACAAGTTCTTTCGTCCAATTTGTCCATGCTGCCCTTTTTCTTAAAACAACTAAGCTAGTCCCAATTGCCTGTGTTTGGCCCATATCCCTCTATACCCATCTTAGCCATGTAACTATCAAAATGCTTTTTAAAAGACAAAATTGTACCCGTCTACATTACTACCTCTGGCAGCTTATTCCAGACACATGACACACTCTATGAAAAAATTGCCCCTCTGGGCCCTTTTGCATCTCTCCTCTTTCAGCTTAAACATTTGCCCTCTCATTTTCGACTCCCTTAACATTGGGAAAAGATATTGACCTTGCTTCTGGACCAGAAGCTCCAGATTCGAGTCCCATGCCAAGATTTGATGGCCAAAGAAGGTCTGTTCATAACGCGGTTGAACAGTTCGAGTGTCAACCTGTCAAATCCTTCCAGTGGTTGGCAGTAAGAGCAAGAGAGACTCTTGGTCAGCCACGCTTGACATGGGGTGGCAACCCTCAAGTTATAAGCCCCTTGGTGACAGTATAGTGACCTGTTCCGGGAATAACTAGCTATGGAAATACACAAAAGTCTGCTTTGGTGCATCACTAGGTGAGGGAAGGGACGGGCAGAGAGTGAATTGGAATTGGAATAATTCAATAATGGGCAGAGCCAGGCAACAATTTTCAGACATGATCTCTGTGATCACTGAACAATCAATAGAACGCTGGGCCAACACTCAGTGGGAAACGACTGATGCACAATATTTCAGCGACAGCACTGCTCCCTTTCCTTCACGTTTTGTCAAAAGCACCATCTTTTGATGAAGACATTAAAGTGTGCCTCCTCTCCCCTGCCCACCTCTCACATGGATGTTAGAGATCCAATGGCACCACTTAACAAGGAACCGAGGTGGTCTCTGTGTGTCCAATCTTCAATCAGTAACATAAGCGACCTGGTAATTTATTACACTGCTGACTGTGGGATCTTGCTGCACAAAATTTGACTACAACAGTTTCCACATTTCGATATACTGATTACATTACACGTCAAGGCTAAAGGTCACAGGATATAGAACATAGAACATAGAACATTAAAGCGCAGAACAGGCCCTTCGGCCTTCGATGTTGCGCCGACCAATTATGAAAAAAGCAATGACCCTCCAAACTAAACCATTCCCTTCTCCTCCATAAACTTATCAACTAACCTCTTAAACGCCACCAAACTTGGCACATCTACAACTGCCGCAGGCAGGGCATTCCACTCCCTAACCACCCTCTGGGTAAAGAACCTACCTCTGATATCCGTCCTATAACTATCACCCCTTAATTTAAAGCTGTGTCCCCTCGTGCTAGCTTTCTCCATCCTAGGAAAAAGGCTATCACTGTCCACCCTATCTAAACCTCTAATCATCTTATATGTTTCAATAAGATCCCCTCTTAGCCGCCTCCTTTCTAACGAAAACAACCTCAAATCCCTCAGCCTCTCCTCATAAGACCTGCCCTCCATACCAGGCAACATCCTGGTAAACCTCCTCTGTACCCTCTCCAATGCCTCCACATCTTTCTTATAATGTGGGGACCAGAACTGCACACAATACTCCAAGTGCGGCCGCACTAGAGTTTTGTACAGTTGCGACATGACGTTGCGGCTCCGAAATTCAATCCCCCTACCAATAAAAGCTAAGACTCCATATGCCTTCTTAACAACCTTATCGACTTGACTGCCTACTTTCAGGGATCTATGCACACATACACCAAGATCCCTCTGTTCATCAACACTATTAAGAGTCCTACCATTAGCCCTATACTCTACACATTTATTATTCCTGCCAAAGTGAATTACCTCACACTTTTCCACATTAAACTCCATTTGCCACCTCTCGGCCCAGCTCTGCAACTTGTCCAAGTCTCTCTGCAAACTATAACACCCCTCTTCACTATCTACCACTCCACCAACTTTAGTGTCATCTGCAAATTTACTAATCCATCCTTCAATACCCTCATCCAGATCATTTATAAAAATTACAAACAGCAGGGGCCCCAAAACAGACCCCTGAGGTACACCACTTGTCACCGAACTCCACGATGAATATCTCCCATCAACCACCACCCTCTGTCTTCTATCTGCTAGCCAATTCCTAATCCAATTAGCTAAATCACCCTCTATCCCATACATCTGCATTTTCTGCAGAAGCCTTCCATGGGCCACCTTATCGAATGCCTTACTAAAGTCCATATATACCACATCAACTGCCTTACCCCCATCTACCTCTTTGGTCACTTTTTCAAAAAACTCAATAAGGTTAGTAAGGCACGACCTACCCTTCACAAAACCATGCTGACTATCCCCAATCAATTCATTTCTCTCTAAATAACTATAAATCCTATCCCTAATAATTCTCTCCAATACCTTGCCCACAACAGAAGTAAGACTCACTGGCCTATAATTCCCTGGAAAGTCTCTCTTCCCCTTCTTGAACAATGGGACCACATTCGCTATCCTCCAGTCTTCCGGAACTATCACCCGTAACCAACGACACCTGAAGATCAGAGCCAGAGGCTCTGCAATCGCCTCTCTTGCCTCCCAGAGAATCCTAGGGTAAATCCCGTCCGGCCCAGGGGACTTATCTAACTTCAAACCCTCAAGAATATCTAGCACATCCTCCTATCTACTTCAATACTTTCCAGTTTGCAACCCTGTACCTCAGTGTTCTCCATAACTACATTTACATCTCCCTGCGTGAATACCGAAGAGAAATATTTGTTCAGTGCCTCTCCAATCTCTTCAGGCTCCACACACAACTTCCCACTGCTGTCTATGACTGGCCCTAATCTTGCCCTAACCAATCTTCTATTCTTAACATATCTAAAGAAAGCTTTAGGATTCTCCTTAATCCTATCAGCCAAAGTCTTCTCGTGTCCCCTCTTAGCTCTCCTCAACTCACTCTTTAGCTCCCTCCTGGTGAATCTATAGCTATCCATTGCACTAACCGAGCCATCAAGCCTCATCCTGACATAAGCCTCCTTTTTCCTTTTAACCGGCGAATTAACTTTTTTCGTACACCAAGGTTCCCTTACTCGACCATTTCCTCCTTGCCAAACAGGGACATACTTATCAAGGACTCGCAGCAGCTGCTTAGAACATAGAACATAGAACATAGAACAATACAGCACAGAACAGGCCCTTCGGCCTTCGATGTTGTGCCGACCAAAATAAAAAGCAATGCCCCTCCAAACTAAACCATTCCCTTCTCTTCCATATACTTATCAATTAACCTCTTAAACGCCACCAAACTTGGCGCATTACAACAGCTGCAGGCAGGGCATTCCACTCCCTAATCACTCTTTGAGTAAAGAACCTACCTCTGATATCCGTCCTATAACTCATACCCCTTAATTTAAAGCTGTGTCCCCTCGTGCTAGCTCTCTCCATCCTAGGAAAAAGGCTATCACTGTCCACCCTATCTAAACCTCTAATCATCTTATATGCTTCAATAAGATCCCCTCTTAGCTGCTTCTTGAATAAGCTCCACATTTCAGATGTTCCCAGTCCCTGTAGTTTCCTAGTCCAACCTATGCACCCTAATTCTCTCCTTATGGCCTCATAATTACCCTTCCCCCAGCTATAACTACTGCCCCCAGCTTCATGCCTATCCCTATCCATCACTAAGGTGAACGTAACCAAATTGTGGTCACTATCACCAAAATGTTCACCAACTTCCAAGCCTAACACCTGGTCTGGCTCATTGCCCAGCACCAAATCCAATGTAGCCTCACCTCTAGTTGGCCTATCTACATACTGAGTCAAAAAACCTTCCTGCACACTTTGTACAAAAACTGACCCCTCTAACGAGCTAGAGCTATAGCTATTCCAATCAATATTAGTAAAGTTAAAGTCCCCCATAACAATTACCCTATTACTTTCACTCCTGTCCAGGATCGACTTTGCAATCCTTTCCTCTACCTCTCTAGAACTTTTAGGAGGTCTATAAAAGACTCCCAACAGGGTGACCTCTCCTCTCCTGTTTCTAATCTCAGCCCATACTACCTCAACAGACAAGTCCTCATCAAACTTCTTTTCTGTCACTGTGATACAGTCTTTGACTAATAATGCCACTCCTCCCCCTCTTCTACCTCCTTCTCTACTCCGACTAAAGCATTTGAACCCCAGAACCTGCAACATCCATTCCTGTCCCTGCTCTACCCAAGTCTCTGAAATGACCACAACATCGAAGTTCCAGGTACTGGCCCAAGCTTCAAGTTCCTCCACCTTATTGCGAATACTTCTTGCATTAAAGTATACGCATTTCAAACCATACCCTACTCCACCTGTACGCTGCTGTGTTTTGCAGTTCTCCTCTATGACCTCCCTATTCTCATCCCTCTTTGCACCCCAACTACTCAGGATCCCACCCCCCCTCTGAATCAGTTTAAAGCCTCCTGCATAGCCTTTGCAAATTTTCCCCCCAAGATATTGGTTCCCCTCTGGTTCAGGTGTAGACCATCTCTCTTGTAGAGGTCCCACCTATCCCAGAATGAGTCCCAATTGTTCAGGAACCTGAACCCCTCCCTCCTGCACCATCCCCGCAGCCACGAGTTCAAATATTCCCTCTCTCTGTTCTTCTCTAAACTATCCCGTGGCACAGGCAAGAGTCCAGAGATAACCACTCTGCCAGTTTTGGCCCTAAGCTTCCACCCCAACTCCATAAATTTCTGTTTAATATCCCCTTCCCTTGTCCTACCTATATCATGTGTCCCTACATGAACTATGACTTGGAGCTGACTCCCCTCTCCCTTAAGAATCTTAAAAACCCGATGGCCATGTGGCAGTGATTGCTGCCTGCCTACATACTCCAGAGATTTGAGACCTGGGCAATCTATAGAAGCCATCTCACAGCATTGGAAAAATGCAGCCAGTGTTGCCTTCACAGTCCAAAGATGTACAGGTTAGGTTGATTGGCCATGCTAAGAAATTGCCCCTTAGTGTCCAGGGATGTGTAGGTTAGACAGATTAGTGGGTATAATATGTAGGTATATGGGGCAAGGCCTGGGTGGGATTATGTTCTGTGCAGACTCAATGGGCTGAAGGGCCTCTTTCTGCACTGTAGGGTTCTATGATTAAATCCTATGATTCACAAAATCCTCCAAATCCAATGACAAGCTGCCCAACATCGAGGTGCTAATTGCTCAAAACCAGCTTTGTTAGACTGGCCTTCTATTCTTATGTCTGTGTGGAGTTTGCACATTCTCCCCATGTCTTTGTGGGTTTCCTCTGGGTGCTCCAATTTCCCTCCATACTCCAAAGATGTGCTGGTTAGGTGGATTGATCATGCTAAATTTGATTTGATTTGATTTATTATTGTCACATGTATTGGTATGTAGTGAAACATATTGTTTCTAGCATGCATACTGTTCATAGAGAAGGAAAGCAGAGAATGCAGAATGTAGCGTTACAGTCATAGCTAGGGTGTAGAGAAAGATCAACTTAGGGCATTCAAAAGTTTGATGGCAGCATCCTTGAGTTGGTTGGTATGTAAGCCTACTTGTGATTAATAAATAAACTTCATGTATCTCAAACTTTTATATCTTTTTCATGACGGACGAAGGTTGAAGAGAGTATGTCCAGAGTGTTTGGGGTCCTTGATTATGCTGGCTGCTTTTCAAGGCAGTGGGAAGTGTAGACAGAATCAATGGATGGGAAGTTGGTTTGTGCAACGGACTGGGCTTCATTCACGACCCTTTGTAGTTTCTTGTGGTCTAGGACAGAGCAAGAGCCATACCAAGCTGTGGTACATCCAGAAACATTGCTTCTCTGGTGGAAAGGTGGATGATTGTCCATGTGCCATGTAATTCCCTTTAGCATCAGAGAGACTGTAGGGTAAATACACAGGGTTTTGGAGATAGAGTTGCTAGGGGCAAACTTGATGGGCCAAATGGCCTCCTTCTATACTGTCGGGATCTGATGATTATAAATCATCTGAGTCTTACTGGAGCTCGGTCATGGTGGGAGACTCCAAGGAGGACAATAGAGACGCTTCTGGTATCTCCTCAAAGCACCCCCAAAGAAATCAAACCATCCCCATCGACCCATGAGGTCAGCTATATTGCCAACATCTTTTCCCAAAGATATGGGGGTCTAAAACGACAGGGCATAAGGTTTAAGGTCAGAGGGGAGATACAGAAGGGTCCAGAGGGACAGTTCTTTACACAGAGGGTGGTGAGTGCATGGAACAAGCTGCCAGAAGTGGTAGTAGAGACAGGTACAATTTTGTCTTTCAAAAGCATTTAGGCAATTACATGGATGAGGTGAGTATAAAGGGGTATGGGCCAAACTCGGGTAATTGGGACTAGCTTAGCGGTTAAAAAATCTGAAGAGAAAGGTCACCTTAGGGCAAGGTAGGTCCATCCAAAAGTCTGATGGCAGCAGGGAAGAAACTGTTCTTGAGTTGGTTAGTATGTAGGCCTACTTGTGACTAATAAATAAACTTTAAGTATGCTCAGACTTTTGTATCTTTTTCCTGATGGAAGAAGGTGGAAGAGAGTAAGAGGTGGAGTGTTCGGGGTCCTTAATTCTGCTGGCTGCTTTTTCAAGGCAGTGGGAAGTGTAGATAGAGTCACTGGGCAAGTTGGGCCGAAAGACCTATTTCCAGGCTGTAAACCTCTATGACTCATGGGTGTCCCTGAGTGACCAAAATGGAGAAGTTTTATTCAATAAGGCACCGAGTACGTGGACAGACTTTGTCAGGAACACACAGAGGTGACACTGAGGCATCGGAGAGCGTGCACAAACCTCCAAGCAACTCATCGACTCTTCAAGCACCACTTGGCAGATCATGCATGGGAAAGATCAGCCATCTCAGACCCCATCGCACCAGAGTGAGAGCAAGTCATCCTCAGTCCTGAGGGACTGCCTAGGATAAGACACTTCAAACATACTTTATTGGTTGAAATATGCTTTGGAACGTCCTGAAATTGTGAAGAGCATTTTCTATAGGCAAGGTTATTTGTGATGTAGTGACTGTCTTCTGCTTCTCCCAGGTTAATTGAAGATCTTAAGTCGCCAATTCATGGCCCAGTATAGACCACATCCCAATGGCACTGGGATTTGCCTGGTGGTGGGAAGGATCCAACACAGCTCCTCCCATTGTGCAGGCTGCTCCTGGGAAAGGCTGCATTCCTATCTGTCCCTCTGAACCCCACCTCAGTTCTCCTGTCTTGCTTTCCCCAGCCCCTCCTCAACTCCCCATCCCCCTGGCCCAGCAATATCCCTCCCCCACTTTGACTTTCACTCTGACTCCTCAGCTTTAGGGATAGTCTTGAGCAGAGCAGAATTTGGTTTGCCTGACGGATTTCATTTACGACCTTTTGTAGTTCCTTGCCTTCTTGGGCAGAAGTAGGAGCCATGCCAAGCTGTGAGACAAAACCAAAAAGAATGCTTTCTATGGTGCATTGTAAAAGTTGTTGAGAGTCATAGCTGACATGCCAAATTTCCTTAGCCTTCTGAGAAAGCAGAGGCATTGGTGGGCTTTCTTAACGATAGTGTCGGCATGGAGGAGACCAGGACAGGTTGTTAGTGATCTCCCACTTAAACCAATGAACACCTCCTCAAGGTTAAATACCTGTGCAATCAATCCACCAGAGCAGGACCCAGATTCACCTCTAACTTTGTGTGGGATGGGAACCTCAATAAACTGTTAATTATTATCCCTCATCCTGATGTTTTTAGATTGGTTTCAATAGCAGAACATAATGATTTCTTTATGAAATCTTTCCATATTTATCAGCAGAGGAAATCACTGCCTCCCACTGCCTCATCCCAAAAAAAAAACTGCTGGAAGTTTTAACGCAGTTTAAGTTAAGTTTATTTATTAGTGCCACAAGTAAGCTTACATTAACACTGCAATGAAGTTACTGTGAAAATCACTTTGTCATCATACTCCAGCACCTGATCGGGTACAGTGAGGGAGAACTTAGCATGGACAATGCACCTCATCAGTCTTTCGGACTGTGGGGGGAAATTGGAGCACCTTGAGGTAACCCACGCAGACATGAAGAGAGCTTCCAAACTCAAATACAGATGGCGTCCCAAGGTCAGAATCAAAATTGGGTCCCTGGCACTATGAGGTAGCAGTGCTAACCCACCGTACCACCCTAACACTGTAAATGTTCATAGATTAGCATGTATTTTTTTATTGTGTTGAACAAATTGGAGCTTCTGAGGATGTAATGTGTCAATAAAGGAGAACCAGTAGATGTAATATACTTGGTTTTCTGAAAAGCATTCTATTTTAGGTGTCACATAAAGGATTCATAGGTGAGAAGAGGGCTCATGGATAAATTTCTTCACTCAAAGATTTGGGAGTCTTTGGAATTTTTTACCCCAGGCTGAAGGTGCTCCCTCATTGAATACATTAAGGTTAAGGTAGAGGGCTGATGGAGTATTGGAGTTGAAGTCCAAGATTAGTATTGAATGGTGGAGCAAGCTTAATCTTCACCAGCTCCTGTCTCTTATTGCTGTGATATTGTGTAACAACTCAGTAAGAATTTAGCAACACCAATTTATAATCCAACCAATTTATTTGATAGTAAAAAAGCGAGCTTTCGACTCTTGTGTCTTCTTCAGGCAAATGCAGTGTTCTGGTCTGCAATAGCACACATCAGCACAGACAGTCAGAGATTGCTGAGTAGAGTGTGAATCCTTACATCTAACCTGCTATTGAAGTGTTAAAGTGGCGAACAATGTGTGTGAAGGGAATCCTGAGCATTGTTGGAGAATTGTGTATTTTCTCCAGACGGCACAGTAAGTGAGGTTTTTTGCTAACCCAGGCAAGTTACGGGGGTTACAGATAGTGTGTCATGAAGCCAAGCTCCCTGTTAAGACCGTCCTCATGTGTGCGGAGCTTGGCTATCAGTCTCTGTTCAGCGACTCTGCGCTGTCGTGTATCACGAAAGCCCCCTTGAAGAACATTTACCCGCAGGTCGGAGGCCGAATGCCCATGACTGCTGAAGTGTTCGCCCACAGGAAAGGAACTGTTTTGCCTGGTGATTGCTGAGCGATGCTCATTCATCCGCTGTCGTAGTGTCTGCATGGTCTCCCCAATATACATGCTTCGGGACATCCTTTCCTGCAACGTATTAGGTAGACAACGTTGGCCGAGTTGCAAGTGTATGTACCGTGTACCTGGTGAATGGTATCCTCATGTTTGATGATGTCGTCCATGTCTATGATCCGGCATGTCTTGCAGAGGTTGCTGTGGCAGGGTTGTGTGGTATTGTGGTCACTGTTCTCCTGAAGGTTGGGTAGTTTGCTGCGAACAGTGATCTGTTTGAGGTTGTGCGGTTGTCTGAAAGCAAGAAGTGGGGGGTGGGGATGGCCCTAGCAAGATGTTGATCGTCATCAATGATATGTTGAAGACTCCGGAGAAGATGTCGTAGCTTCTCTGCTCCGGGGAAGTACTGGACAACAAAGGGTACTCTGTCCACTGTGTCCCGTGTTCGTCTTCTGAGGAGATCAGTGCGGTTTATCGTTGTGGCACATCGGAACTGTCGATCGATGAGTTGAGCGCCATATCCTGTTCTCACGAGGGCATCCTTCAGCATCTGGAGGTGTCTGTCACGATCCTCCTCATCTGAGCAAATTCTGTGTATACGGAGGGCTTGTCCATAGGGAATGGCTTCTTTAACGTGTCTAGGTGGAAGCTGGAGAAGTGGAGCATTGTGAGGTTGTCTGTCGGTTTGCAGTACAGTGAGGTGCTGAGGTGACTGTCCTTGATGGAGATGCGTGTGTCCAAGAATGCAACTGATTCTGGAGAATAGCCCATGGTGAGTCTGATGGTGGGATGGAACTTGTTGATATCATCATACAGTTGTTTCAATGATTGTTCACCATGAGTCCAAAGGAAAAAAGATGTCATCAATGTATCTAGTATATAACCTTGGTTGAAGATCTTGTGTAGTGAAGAAGTCTTGTTCGAACCTGTGCATGAAGATGTTGGCATACTGAGGTGCGAATTTGGTCCCCATGGCTGTTCCGTGTGTCTGGATGAAAAGCTGATTGGTGAAGGTGAAGACATTGTGGTCCAAGATGAAGCGGATGAGTTGTAAAATTGCATCCGGAAACTGGCAGTTGTTGGCAGTGAGTACTGAGGCAGTTGCAGCAATACCATCGTCGTGGGGGATGTTGGTGTAGAGCGCCGAGACATCCATTGTGACAAGGAGTGTCCCTGGTTCAACTGCTCCATGTGTGCTGACTTTCTGTAGGAAATCCGTAGTGTCAAGACAAAAGCTGGGGGTTCTTTGTACGATGGGTTTCAGGATGCCCTCGATATAGCCGGAGACGTTCTCACACAGGGTCCCATTGCCCAATACGAGGGGAAGGCCGGGTATGTTTGCCTTGTGTATCTTTGGGAGGCAGTAGAGATCTCCAATGCGGGGAGTACGTGGAATGAGAGCCCGGAGGGTGTTCTGAAGGTCCGGATCAAGGGTTTCGATCAGAGTGTTGAGTTAACGAGTGTGTTCTTTGGTCGGATCTGCTGGTAACTGTCTGTAGTGTTTCTCATTGTTTAGTTGTCGGTACACTTCTTCACAGTAGTCCGTTCTGTTCAGTATGACGGTGGCGCCTCCTTTGTCTGCTGGTTTGATGACAATGTTGCGGTTGGTCTTGAGACAGCCAATACAGGCAGGGGCAGGTACCTTTAAAAAGCTGTCAAGTGACATTGCTATGAATTAAAGTTACAACCTCCCTGTTAGATGTTCACTTTTGTCTGTGGTCCCTGTCAATAATTCAGCAATTGCATCCTTTGGCAATGACAGTGTTAAGCCAGTTGCAATGTTAAATACAGATGATGCTTATCTCTCCTGAGCTGTATGTAGAATCAGTTTGCAGAAGGTATTACTCATGCCTCTGTATCATTCCTCCACTATATACTCGGACTGAACTTAACAATCTCACTCCAGATGCTCACTACTATCTGTGACTCTGTATCAGTAAGACTCCATGTGTAACTTATGAATCAGGCATACAGGAAAGTAATCAGACTATATAACTGTTATTATCCTGGTTTTATCAAGGCTTGATGCAAAGATATGTACAGTTGTTGCTAAAAGTAAACTTAACGTAATTGTATTCAGCCAGGACATTGAATATTTAGGTACAGTGGCACTGCTGCCTCACAGCGCTCAGGACTCTGATCTTGGGTTACTGTCTGTGTGGAGTTTGCATGTTCTCCCTGTGTCTGTGTGGGTTTCTTCCGGGTGCTCCAGTTTCTTTCCACAGTCCAAAGATGTGCGGGTTAGGTCGATTGGCCAGGCTAAATTGCCCCTTGGTGTTAGGTGGACTAGCTAGGGGAAATGCATGGGGTTATGAGGATAGAGCCTGGCTGGGATTATTGTCAGTCCAGGTTCAATGGGCCAAATGGCCTCCTTCTGTACTATAGGGTTTCTCTGATTGTTATTCATTATTTGATTTTCTTTGATTTGATTTATTATTGTCACATGTATTAACACACAGTGAAAAGTATTGTTTCTTATACCCTATACAGACAAAGCATACCGTTCATCGAGAAGGAAACAAAAGGGTGCAGAATGCAGTGTTACAGTCATAGCTAAGGTGTGGAGAAAGACTTAATGGAAGATAGATCCATTCAGAAGTCTGACAGAAGCAGAGATGAAGCTGTTCTTGACTTGATTGATACGTGACCTTAGTATATTTTTCCCGACAGAAAAAGATCAAAGAGAGAATATCCGAGGTGTGTGGGTTCTTTGATTGTGCTGGCTACTTTGCCGAGGCAGCAGGGAGTGTAGACAGGGTCAGTGGGTGGGAGGTTGGTTTGCCTGATGGATTGGAGAGGGAAATCTGCCGTCCTTACCACAGTTGGCCTACATGTGACTCCAGACCCCAATGATGTAGCTGACTCTTAAATGCCCTCTGAAATGGCTGAGCGAGACATTTAGTTCTAGGGAAATTAGGGATGGATAATAAATGCCTGGCAATGCCCACATACCTTGAATGAATGGAAAAAAGTGAATAATGAAGAAATTGTTATCAGTGCATGTTACTTGGGCTGCATGGCTTCCTTGTTCACTGTGGGATTCTATGATTCTCAATATCTTGCTTAGCATAGAGACAGATCCCAGGAGGTCTAAATCGAGAGCTCAATATATAATAGTTGCAGCAGACCGCAATAGACTGCGATACCTGTATTTCTGATGGAAGTTTTCTTTAACTTTAAAAGTTGGAATTACTTAAATTCAATTTTTCCAACAGTATTGTCAAAAATTATTTGTTTTCATCAGACCTCTATCATCACAAGTGTAGTCTTTAGGAATGAAATTACCAATATGAAAAAGATTGATTTTAAGATGTCATGTGTTCAAGTTTATGTATGCACACACTTAGTTAGGTTGTTTTTATCTTCAACGCATTTATCAGGGACTTTTTTTTAAATTTAACTTAATACTGCAAAGTAATTTTCCCCTTCTGTCAAACACAAGACAAGGAAATGTTGAAAATGGCTCATATTTTGAATTTTCAATATTTTACGTTGCTACCTTCAGCTTCCCTCTCGCAACAAGTAAGTGCACTTGTATGTTCAGTGTGTAATGAAATAGTGATTTAATTCAAATCACTGCCCTTAAAACCACCCCGCTTCAGCCTGTGTCCCCCCAGCAGTGTCTGGCACAGCTGTGTTTGGAGAGACACTCTCTGGTTTCACTGGGTGACCCCTGCCCAGGGTCATCCTACTGCTGCTGTGCATCAGGTCACAGCTGTACGAACATCTATGTCCATCCACCGCTACACAGCATCTCATTAACTGCAGCTTTTGTTAAGCATTGTTCGCGTGGTTGCCAGGGAAACCGGGTCACCCATGCCACTCTTCCCTTCGCACTGGGCACCGACTTTTTTAGAAAAAAAAGGCACGAATATTGAGTAGACACTTGAAAACAAGTGTGCGTTTCCTCAATATCTTGTGAGCAAATAAATGAGATGGTTAGCCAGTGAGTCAAACTGAATTATACCCATTGCTTTTTCACTTGTTCACCCATTGTCTTGTTTCTCCTGCCTTCCCCTCAATGCCTTTCACGCAGAACTGAAGCTGCTTCGTTGTACACGCTAATGATTCTTTACATTTAAATGGGAGATCCTCGGATAATTTTCAAAGAGCTCGCCCGTCTGATGGTTAGGCTTATTTCATTTCTGTTGGTTTTAACTGCTGCTCCTGGATATGCAGTATGATGTGGAGATGCCGGCGTTGGACTGGAGTAAACACAGTAAGAAGTCTCACAACACCAGGTTAAAGTCCAACAGGTTTATTTGGTAGCAAAAGCCACGAGCTTACCGGGCTCTGCCCCTTCGTCAGGTGAGTGGGGAGTTCCGATTGCAAACAGGGCATATAAAGGAATACACTTAGTTTCCAGAATACTGATTGGAAGCTAACCAAATTTCAAGGTGCAGACAATACGAGTGGGGCTAGCATTAAACATCTCTTTAACCTATGCTTGATGCTATCTCCATTCACATTTTCTGCACTTTTAAATTTGATTAGCTGTAAAAACTTGCATTCCAATCAGTATTCTGTAAAATGAGTGTGTGTCTTTATATGCCCTGTTTGTGATCAGAACTCCCCATTCATCTGACAAAGGGGCAGAGCCCCGAAAGCTAGTGGCTTTTGCTACCAAATAAACCTGTTGGACTTTAACCTGGCGTTGTGAGACTTCTTACTGGGTTTACTCCAGTCCAACGCTGGCACCTCCACATCATATCGCCAGAGATTAGACCAATTCCCATAACTAGAATTGAGCTTGCCACCCTCATCGAACTCGAGAGTTAATGGGGAATTAAGTCTTCTGGGGTTTGATGATTTCACCAGCAGAGAGCCGTGTAACATATTTGGGATGGGACATCGGCACAGTTGTTACAACTGCTGTTGCACAGTGCCAGGGACCGGCATTCAATTCTGGCCTCGGGTGACTGTGTGGAGTCTGTTTATCACCGCTGTGTCTGCGTGGGTTTCCTCTGGGTACTTCGGTTCCCTCCCACACTCCAAAGATGTGTAGGTTAGGTGGATTGGCCATGCTAAATTGCTCCTGAATGTCAGGGGGATTAGCAAGGCAAATAGAGGAGGAGATGGCCTAATGGTGTTATCACTAGATTATTAATCCAGAAATTCAATTAATGCTCTAGAGACCCGGGTTCGAATCCAGCCATGGCAGAGGGTGGAATTTGAATTCAATAAAAAAAATCTGGAATTAAGAATCTACTGATGACCATGACACCATTGTCCTTTAGGGAAGGAAATCTCCTGTCTTTATCCGGTCTGGCCTACATGTGACTCCAGGGCCACAATGATATGTTTGATTCTCAGCTTTGCTCGGGCAACTAGGAATGGGCCATAAGTGCTGACCAGCCAGCAACGCCCATGTCCTGTGAATGAATAAAAACAAATACATGGGGTTACGGGACAGGGACTGGGTGGGATTGTTGTTGGTGCAGAGTCAGTGGGCTGAATAGTGTCCTTCTGCACAGTAAGAAATCCCACAACACCAGGTTAAAGTCCAACACCACTTGGATTTGTGATCTGTAGTCCTTTTGGTTTCTTGTCTGCTTTCTTGCATCTTTGTAAAAACTTGATGTCTGTGTTGATACGTGCGATCTTCCTGGAGTTCCTCTCTCTCCACATCATGACTATCATCAACACTGCAAACTGCCGGCTCCAAGTGGAGAGGATCTCCAAGAAGATCGTGCATATCAACACAGACATCAAGTTTTTACAAAGATGCAAGAAAGCAACAAGATACCGCAAGGACTGCAGATCATAAACTCACATGGCGTTTGCTACCAAATAAACCTGTTGGATTTTAACCTGCTGTTGTGAGACTTCTTACTGTGTTTACCCCAGTCCAATGCCGGCATATCATGACTCTCCTTCTGCAAGGATTATATGATTCAGTTGGAGAAAGAGACTACACCAATAAATTTGACATTTTGATTGTTAGTATCCTATATAGAAATACGCACACATTTATTCATCTCGTTTCTGTCTTCAATGCATTTATTTACTATACTGTAATTTTCTGCTACCATCAAACACGAGATGAGTAAATCATGAAAATGGCTCATATTTCGAGCTCTTGATATTTTATATTGCTACCTCAAGTAGTATTCTGTCTCCAATTTTAAGCTGTCCCTTCCCATTATATTTCTGTATTTAAATGTGACTATCTCTTTCAAGTGTGTTCAACCACAACCGTTTGTATTGAGGTGTTGTTCAGTTTTCCTCTATCCACCTGTACCTGGCTGGACTCTTTGTTAAACAAAAGACTCCGCCAGTTCTTTGACAATGTTTTGTTCTGCCTGCTCCTTGAACAAATTAAACCACTTTGCAGGTCGCGATGATAAGAAACATGAAAGGTCGTTTTTCTCCTGACAATGAGTAAATCCTCTCAACACCTATTGAGGTAGAAGTGAACAGAAAACTCAAACAAATTGTAATTTCAGTCTTTGTGGCTGTTTCTTTGTTACTTCTTCCAGCCGAGTCGCACTTTGTCATTGATGAAATGCTGGCGCCCAGAGGCCTGGCCTCTTCAAAGTGCTCTTTTCATTGCCTGTGATGTATTTTGGAGTTTGAGGTGAAGGTGGAGTGTTAACACCGTGCCCCCCTCCTCACGTTGCTTTTGTTCCGACAGAAACCTTGTCCTAACACCATTAGACAGGCCCGGCCCTTTTTGAAAACTGACCAGGACAAGAGCAAACAAAGCCCTGCTGAGTGCAGGTGGACCTCTTCCTCAGTGACAAATGAGGCCACAAAATACCAGTCTTTGTCCTTGCGCGAATGAAGTGCCTTGAAAGAATTTTTGTGTCATTACTTCCGCCAATAGCTGATGGGGAGCTCCAAACCCCAATTGTTTTTAATACGGGCTCTTCCGATATATATTTATATGATTTGTCTTCTTAGATGCTAGGCTTAATACATTGGCAGTTAACAATCTGTTTTACAAACACATCTAGTGGACTGAGGACTGCAATTGCGATTCCTTTCTCATAAATTATTACTACTGGTAATTAAGAAGGTCCCTGTCTGCCATTAGGTATCATAGTTGAATAATGACAAAAGTTTCTCATCTTGCATAGAATCACATAGATTGAACTGTACAGATTCAATCCATTCTATCCCACTGGTCTATACCAGTGTTCATGCTCCGTATGAAATTCCTCCTCTCCTCTCCATCTAAACCTACCAACACAACCTTTCATTCTTCTTTCTCTCTGCCTTTATCCAGCTTCCTGCAATGCCCTAACTATGTTTGTGGTTGTGGGTTTTAAACATAAAGAAAAAAGATGTGGTTTGCACAGACAGGTTCAAACTAACAACAGATTTATTCCAGGAGGTTTTGCTTGTACAAGGTACAAACAGTAGCCAGTGCAACACCCTAATGACATCACCATCAAATTATATGATCTGCTCTTAAAGCAATTACTTCATAAAATCCCACAGTACAGAAGAAAAGCCATTTGACCCATTGAGTCTACACCAATTCTCGGATACAGCATTTTACCCAGTCTTTTCCAAATAAAGTGTGGTCTTCATTTGATTTGATTTGGTTCATTATTGTTACCTTCATTTATTTATTTGTGTCACAAGGAAGCTTACATTAACAGTGCAATGAAGTTACAGTGAAAAGATACACTGAGGGAGAATTTAACATGGCCAATGCACCTCATCAGCATGTCTTTCAGATGGTGAAAGGAGACTGGATCACCTGGAGGAAACCCATACAGACACGGGGAGAATGTGCAGACTCTGTACAGACAGTGACCCAGGCTGGGAATCAAACCCGGGTAGCTGGTGCTGTGAGGCAGCAGTGCTAACCACTGTGCCACCGTGTCGCCCGCAAGTGTGTGTTAATTGGCCATTTAGAAGCCTAAGAATGACTGAACCTTCTACCAGCAACCCTACCCTTCATAAAATAGCGCAGTGGAAAAAAGCAACCTTTGCCTTCCCACTTGATTTTACTCTACCCCACTTCCCAAGCTGCTCACTCGAGCTCCACACAATCACAGACAACGTGTGTCTTAGGCACAGATAATTGCTTATATTTACACCATTACTTTTTGATTTTCCGATCCTCCTGAATATTCCCGTCAAAGGATAAAGTTGAAAGTGACGGTGAGATCTAAAGTTCAGCAGACCTCCTGTTTGTAAATAATGTTACTGAGGGGCAGTGTGCAATGCGGGGAGAGAATGAATGGGATCCAGAAACTGGTGAAAAGTGACTGCATGGCCAAAGGAGAACTCATTCTGTGAGCCAAGTAGGAATAGGAAAAGGAAGACTATATTGACAAACAGCAGTCAGTGAGTTACAAACCCTGCTATCCTTCATGATGCATGAAACAGAAGTTGTTTTCCCCAAGCTATCATTCAAGGCAAAAATGAACTGCCCATTTCTCATACAAAGCGCTGTAGAACAATAGAGGAAATGTCGTGGAACAGAGTGGGATGATTAACGTTAATGAACGCTGCAGAGATGCCAAGAGGATAAGCAATCTAAGAGGGAATGCTTGTCAACTTTGCCTATTGTTCTCATCCTCGTAGAGGCCAATAACTTTAAATAAAAGATTTCAATTCTCAGTTATCGGAATTTCACAACAAGATTTCACCTTTTAGGACTTTAACAAGCCAACTAAAAGCAACACTGACTAAACATCACTTAAAATACTCTAAACTTCTGAACATTTATTAATGCTGTAGTAAAACTGATAGCCCCCCAACGCCATGTATATAGGGGTTCCCAAATATTTCTATGTCACGCCTCTATACTATAAAATAAGTTCTGAAGCATATCTCCTGAATTGCCCTCCAGCAAAATACTTATTTGGGCTGATTTTCAGTCCCCATTCACTGTCAGAGACTCAGATGGAAAATCCAGATAAAACTGGAAAAAGTGAGTTTCCATGTTTTACTGTGCACTGTGGGTATATGTACACCACATGGACTGCAGCGATTCAAGAAGTAGAGATGCTGGCGTTGGACTGAGGTAAACACAGTAAGAAGTCTCACAACACCAGGTTTAACACACTTGACGCAGGAACAGCATTTTTGAAGCTTGTGGAATTACTAACAAATAAACTGGTTGAACTTAAACCCAGTGTTGCGGGACTTCTTACTGCGATTCAATAAGGCAGCTCACCACGACTTTCTCAAGGAGAAACGAGGGATGGGACTAAATGCTGGCCAGCCAGCGACGCACATATCCCATGAGTGAATAAAAAAAATGTGTGGATGCCAATAATCTGATTTGCATCATATTAATGCAGAGTACTGATAGATTCAGTTCCAACTAACACAAAACCTGGGCCATTGTCTTGGAGAATGTAAACTGCATATTATAAATGTCAGAAGGAACCTAATTTCCATAAAAATACCACTCACAAATAATTTATCCACCTCATACAGGATTTAATATTCTGAAATTACCAACACAAATGTTCAATGTTTCTCTCCATAGATGCTGCCTGATTGTTGCAGTTTTTTTCCTCCTTATTTCAGATTTCCATTATCTGCAGTATTTTTAATGTTTTAAGTACTATTACCTCAGCAAGAGAAAAGTGGTAACATAATTAAAACAGAAAAAGGAGAAAGTTGAAATGTAGGACAGGAGTCTCAGCATAATGCTAATCTCATATCTAAGTGTCAGCTAAACATAACAGTAAATACTAGTTATTGACATGGTTTCAATATTATGGTTTTCACAACAGCCGAAGCCATTTTTATTACCTTCTGATGTAGAGATGTTGGTGTTGGACTGGGGTAAACAAAGTAAGAAACCTCACAACACCAGGTTAAAGTCCAACCAGTTTATTTGCTCTGTTGAGACCAGAACTCTACACTCACCTGACGAAGGGGCAAACCTCGAAAGCTTGTGGGTTTACTATCAAATAAACTGGTTGGGCTTTATGCTGGTGTCGTGAGACTTCTTACTTGCTCACTTCTCCCAGGGTTTCTGCACCCTGAGTTTTCATTTTTTTGTGCAGGCACGTGGGGATCTTTGACTCAAGCTCCAAGTCCCGTTGGTCAATGCACAAGGGCCTGACCAACGTAAAGAATCTAAACCGCGCTCTTTCCCATTTGGAGCATGTGCGGGAGGCCTGAGGTTTGCCGGGTCTTGGAGATGCCGACCTCAGAGCTGAAGACGAAATAAATAAACTTAATAAATAAATAATAAACTTGAGGGTCATTTCCCCCTTGCTGTTTGCCAATGCTGAAGGATGGGCACCATGCCATGTGAGAAGACAGCCATAATCAAGTTATGGAACTATGCTTAATTCAGCTATGTAGTGAATTCTCACCATCATTGTCAAATTATTTATCTCTCCGGTTTTTGGGAAGAGGAAGCAGATGATATCACTGCTGCCTAATTATGACCTAATCCCAAGACACTCAAATTATCTGTTGGCTGAGGATGTTGTGTGCCTGTAGGAAGCAGGATGTGATTCAGTTCAGTAAGATGGGCTGATACTGAGATGTTTCTCAACTTCCTTTCTATCATATCTCCCACTGCTTTAAGACAATTGATCACAGATTAATACTTTTAAGATTCCCTCTTGTTCCAGTACAGAATAGATATTAACAAGCTGGATAAAGTCGCATAACACTGTGTGACAAAGATTAACAAATACAGTGGCACAGTGGTTAACACTGCTGCTTCACAGCGCCAGGGACCTGGGTTCAAATCCAGCCTTGGGTCACTGTGTGGAGTTTGCGCGTTCTCCCCGTGTCTGCATGGGTTTCCTCCCACACTCCAAAGATGGTTGGCCATGCAAAAATTGCCCCTTAGTGTCTCAGTGGGAGTAGCAGGGTAAGTATGTGAGATTATGGGGATAGGGGCTAGGTGGGATTGTGTCGGTGCAGGCTCGACGGGCCAAACGGACTCCTGCGCTGTAAGGATTCTATGAAAATAAGAGAAAGATTAGAACCCCAAATTTCTCATCCCATTCTGCTCTGCAAAAGTCTCATCAATTTAAAAGTTCAAACATCAGCACTTTGGGTTCAGTACGAGGATGTTCTCAGTTTTAGGTATTCCCAGGGGGAAGCCAACAGAAACACTTGTTGGAATAAAACTTATCCCTTCAAAACTAGTTACCGGAAGTGATTTGCGGAGATCATTGCTGCATGTGGCAAAGGGGACAAAATGAAAAATGGTGCATCTAGTGCCCTGCTGAAGAAATCCACCAGAAACTATGTGACTCATGCAGCTTTGTCTGAAGATATAGCTCAGTATTTTTTATAAATGGTCATGACTCCAAGCTGTAACGTGTTTGGAAAGCATGAATGGAGCGATCACCGTAGCTTAAGATATCTCACTTCAATTGACCTGTTTTTCCGCATGGTCAGTTGCTATGGTCAGCTACAAGGGTGTGATTGCAATGGAGCGGGTGCCGAGGAAATTCACCAGCAACACTTAAGTTATGAAGAGAGGTTGGATCGGCTTGGGTTGATTTCGTTGGAGCAGAGAAGGCTGAGGAGGGAACTGTTTGAGGTGCTCAAGATTATGAGGGACGTGGACGGAATGGGTAGAGAGCAGCTGTTCTCTTTCTTTGGAGGATTAGTCATGAGGGGACAAAGTCGGGTCTAGCAGATTAAGCGGGGGATGTAAGAAAAACCCTTTTTTACCCAACGGGCAGTGACAGTCTGGAATGCGCTGCCTGGGAGGGCGGTGGAGGCAGGTTGTCTCATATCCTTTAAAAAGTACCTGGATGAGCACTTGGCACATCGTAACATTCAAGGATATGGGTCAAGTGCTGGTAAATGGGGTTAGGTGGGAGGTCAGGTGTCAGTGCAGACGTGCTGGGCCGAAGGGCCTCTTCTGCATTGTATGATTCAATGATTCTGTATTCGAAAAAGTAAACATTGCTCACTTATCCTCCTGTCTCATCTGATTCAAAGGAAGAAGGGAACAGGCAGTTATTTAACAATGTCCTGAGTACATGAGATGGACGCTGTTTATCCCCTTCAAAAATTAATGCTCAAAAATGTTTTCAAAGCAATACATATTCTGGAATAGACTCTTGTAGGTCTTTTTAATGACTAGATCTATTGACACATGGACAGTAAAGGGGGGAGGAGCAATCTCTGAGTTTGTGTCTTCACACATCTCTACTCAACCCCACGCTGACCCCTGAGTCTGGGTCATGTGCCATGTTACATCACCCTGTGAGTGGCACCGAACCCTGTCCCACATTAACCTTTGATGTGCCAGACCCTTATTTGACAATACACATTTGGGGAGCTGAAGGAGACAGCTGATACAGGTTGACACCTTGTCTGAATTCATAATAATGACGTGGAGTTGCCCGCATTGCCTGTTTGTGAACTGAACTCTCACTTACCTGATGAAGGGGCAAAACTCGGTGCTACCAAATAAACCTGTTGGACTTTAACTTGGTGTTGTTAATAATAATGGGGGAGGCGATGGCCCAGTGATATTTTCGCTGGATATTAATCCAGAAACTCAGCTAATGTTCTGGGGACCCGGGTTCAAATCCTGCCATGGCAGAGGGCAGAATTTGAATTTCGTAAAAGACATCTGGACTTAAGAATGACTGGAGCACCTGGGTAAAACCCACGCAGACATGGGGAGAATGTGCAAACTTCACATAGACAGGGGCTCAAGGCTGGAATTGAACCTGGGTCCCTGGCGCTGTGAGGCAGCAGTGCTAACAACTGTGCCATCCTTAATGCTGTTTGTGTGAAGCATTGCAGCTTCATAGGAGACACATAGGTCCTCGCTAGGGAGAGTCTGCAATAAATGTTACACTGGCCGCAAAAATAATTTGTTACTTCTAATCATCTGACAGCGCCTGTGTTTCCATGATTACAGGCAAGGCGGAAAGAGTCTAACGGCTGTAACCAGCGTGTGATGAGTGTGTGACCCTCTTGGGGCTGTTAACCAAACATCCCACCCACCAGTTCCCAATCACTTCACTTCCCAATCTGGCAGCTGCACAATTAATTCCAGTAACAACCTGATAGCAATTTGAGTGTCTCTCAAATTACTATTGAATTATTAATTGGACAACTGCTGAAGCTCTTTGTTGCTTGGTCACACTCCTGTGAACCACCTTGCAGTGTTTCTCCATGCTCAATGCATTACACAAACGCAAGTTGTTCTAATCAGAAATCTCTTTAAAATTGTGTTAAGATGCGCAAATGGCTAATTATTAATGATCTTTTTAATCATTTCTTAGAAGCCCTGCCTTTGTAAAAACATCAAATCTTTCATTTCCACTTGTCAATACAAAATACCAACAAAATATGACAGCAGTCATAGTCTGTTTTTATGTTTTAACTCATATTAAACTAGATTATCTTCACGTCAATGTTTTATATTGTAAAGTGTCAGTGTTTAGTGGTTGCATTCTTATCTCTGAAGACCATCAGATGCTGATGACAGATCTAAACATACAATGAAGGTTGATACATTCGTTAAAGGACCCCTATCCTGTAGAAGAAGGCCATTTGTCCCATTCAGTCTGCACCGATTCTCTCGTACAGCATCTCACCCAGGTTGTATCCTGTAGCCCCACATATTTACCCCACTAATCCTCCTAATCTGCACACATTGGGACACTAAGGGGCAATTTAGCATTGCCAATCCACCTAACCAGCATGTCCTTCGGACTGGGGGAGAAAACCGGAGCACCTGGAGGAAACCCACGCAGACACGGGGAGAATGTGCAAACTCCACACAAACAGGGACTCAAGGCTGGAATTGAACCCGGGTCCCTGGTGCTCTGAGGCAGCAGTGTGAACCACTGTACTGCCACATTGGATGATGCAGGAATGGTGACAGCTTGAGGCAGGCTTTGGCTTTGGAATTTATATTCCACATATTGTATCACGTTTAAAGTATGCAATAATTTTTGTCATTATTGTCACAAGTAGACTTATATTAACACTGCAATGAAGTTACTGTGAAAATCCCCGTGTCATCAAACTCTGGTGCCTGTTCGGATACACTGAAGGAGAATTTTGCACAGCCAGTGCACCTAACCAGTACATCTTTTACACCGTAGTAGGAAACTGGAGAACGTGGATGAAACCCATGCAGACACGAGGAGAACGTGTAAACTCCACAGGCAGTAACTCAAAGCCGGAAATGAACCACATCCCCGGCACTGGTAGAATGCTGAGAAAGGCAGAATAAGTCAGACATAATCCCCTGATTATAGAAGGAGGGCCTCGGTGGATTAACAAACAAACTAAAAAAAGAACGATAGGGGAAAATCACCTGTAATGAAACCAGAGGGAAGTGGGACTGGGTCTTGTTTGTTGATATTGAGGCAAAGAAAGAGTTTGGGAAGTAAAATGAGACTTTTTAGAAGTATCTTGAACATTGCAGGAGATATAAGAATCTGCTTGTAAAGGACATGATGAGACCCAAAACATTGCTAGGTAGAAAAGGACCAAAGATGGGACGATCAGAGGTAATGGGTATTAAATCTGATCATTCAACCCATTGGATACAAAATATACAATGGCATCTGCATGTTACTAACATGTTTTGCCATTTCAGTCTGAAAACAATCACAGCAACCATAATATCAGTGAGTGCAACACAGATCAGGAGTCTAACATAAATCTTTTTGCCCAGTATCAGACCACTTGGTGAATATGTCAACTAAATAGCAAGGCATAATGTAAGCGTTTTGCTGCAACTTTACTGGAGCCACATCTGCATTATTGTAAATGCTACCCCGAACACTTTTTTAACATTTATTTATTCGTGTCACAAGTAGGCTTACATAAACACTGCAATAAAGTTACTGAGAAAACCCTCTAGTCTCCACCTGTTCCGGGACACTTAGGGAGAACTTAGTGTGGTCAACGCACCTAACCAGCATGTCTTTTAGACGGAGCAAACCCACATAGACACGGAGAGAACGTGCAGATTCCACACAGACAGTAATCGAAGCCGAGAATCGAACCCAGGTCCCTAGAGCTGTGAAGCAGTAGTGCTAACCATTGTGCACCTTGCTGCCCCTGGCTAGATTCCTGGCTCGATCATGTTAATGTTCATTCGCTAACATGACATTATAATTGGAAATGTCCGACCAGAATTAGAACATAGAACATAGAACATTACAGCACAGAACAGGCCCTTCGGCCTTCGATGTTGCGCCGACCAATATAAAAAGCAATGCCCCTCCAAACTAAACCATTCCCTTCTCTTCCATATACTTATCAACTAACCTCTTAAACGCCACCAAACTTGGCGCATCTACAACTGCTGCAGGCAGGGCATTCCACTCCCGAACCACCCTTTGGGTAAAGAACCTACCTCTGATATCCGTCCTATAACTATCACCCGTTAATTTAAAGCTGTGTCTCCTCGTGAATTATATCCCTTAAATGTTTGATAGACAGACAACTGCAACCTTGGTCAGATTATGATGACATTCCTAGCCTTCCCAGGCACAGGCAAAGATATTCAGCTTTGCTCTAAATGTAAGTCAGTTATACAGCATCTTAGTAAACAGAGTTGAATTCAAATATATTAATTCTCTCTCTCAGATAAAACCATTTCCCTTGTTGATTAGAAAACCAATGTGTTATTTTAATTTTCTTTCCAGTTACTTGTGTAACATAGACAAGTTAACCCAATGCAAGTGAAATTTGGATTCAGTACACATTTATCTTGGTTTTGAGTTTATGCCAAACAAATCTAACTCAGTAATGTGCATGCGGCATGTGGAGGAGGGGGGCAGGGGGTGGAATAAGTGCTTGAGTAAGATTCCATCTGGATCATGTACCTGTGGAGCATTATCTCAGCTGGAGTCAAAAGTCTGGAAATTGAGGAAGTAGGAAAATTAGCAGACTGAAAGACAACAAGGCTATGGATCTGCAAACAAACCCCACGATGATTACCACTGCTGTCATAATGTACATAATGTGAGCTGAACCTTGGTTGCTGTGTTGACACCCTGGGCTGTGAACTATTATTTTTGCTACCTATGTTTCTCCTATGTTTCTGTCGGATTAGGCTATTGAGTTGGATGATCAGCCATGATCACAATGAATGGTGGAGCAGTCTCAAAGGGCCGAATGGCCTCCTCTTGCTCCTATCTTCTGTGTTTCTATGTAGGAGGTTGATCAACTTAAATGGTTAGCGTGTGTTTCAGAATAACGTCATAAATGTGTATAATTCCCACTCTGGCTGAGGTAAACTTGAACCTTGTGTCTTCGCCTGGCTCATGCTTGATGCAGGGTAGATCCCCTGATGCTATGTAACTAATTGTCACTCTCCAATGAAGAGAGATGCCTCCAATTGCTTGTGGATTATGATGTCCAAAGATGTGTGGGTTAGTGGATTAGCCAGGTTAAATTGTCTCTTAGTGTCAGGGGGAATAGCTAGGGTAAATATACGGTGATACAGAATAGAGCTTGGGTGGGATTGTGGTTGGGATAGATTCAGTGGACCGAATGGCCTTCTACTGCACTGTAGGAATTCCATGACATTCTATAATTTCTTACTGCCATCCAGGGTTAAACTGTTGATGTGCATTGGTCACCCAATAATCAGCTAATCCATTGCTGTGTGTTATCCACTTGGTAGCCAAAGTAAAAGTTGACCCTAGTCATAGAATCATAGAATTCCCACAGTGCAGAAGAAGACCCTTTGGCCCATCAAGTCTGCACTAACTCTGATAAAGTGCCTCACCCATGCCCTTTACCCAGCCTTATCCCCGTAACCCCATATATTTACCACGGCTAATTAATCTAATCTACACATCTTTGGAGTATGGAAGGAAACTGGAGGGAAAACCCACACAGACACGGGGAGGCAGGGATTTTCCGATCTCACTCACCCCAAAACCAGGAAATCCCACCTGGGGGTGAACGAATCTTCCCGTGGTCTTCCCCTCGCCCGCTCCAATTCCCATGGTGGGTGGGACAGGTGTAATTTCTCTCCCCCAAGGGCGAATGGGTAAAAACCACACAGTCACACAAATGGTAATTGAACCCATGTGTTCCTGGTGTTTGCATCAGGAAGAAAGATTGTAAAATGATACAATACAGAGGGAGACCATTCAGCCCCTCTTCCCTGCTATAGTGGGGCTTTCATAACTATGTCTTGATGCCATTCAGATTTGTCCATTAATTTGACGGTACTTGTTGAAGACCTTCACCACCACAGTTTGCTAACTGCCCAATACTGTGTCACCAGCTCAAGGTTCTAGTTTACAGTTTCTACACCCTCTGAAGTATCATTTTCTAGATATCTACATATCGCCTGTTAACTTAATGAGTGTAACATCAACCAATCACTGATTTTCAGACAAGTATATGGACAGTTTTGATATGGTGATTATTAAAATACAGAGTCAGACAAACATCATGCAATTCTCCAACTCTAAGTTTCAACACAAATCTACAAATTGCTCATGATAAGATCTGCATTGTTATAAAATTCCTAAAGTGCAGAAGGAGGCTATTCGGCCCATCAAGCCTGCACCGATAAACTCCCCAATCCACACAATCACCACATACCCCCATGTATTTACTTGCTAATCTCCCTGACATTAAGGGGCTATTTATCATCAGCAATCAACCTAACCTGCACATCTTTGTGGGAGGAAACTGGAGCACCCAGAGGAAACCCACGCAGACACGGGGAGAATGTGCAGACACAATGGGTGGCACGGTGACACAGTGGTTAGCACTGCTGCTTCATAGCTTCAGAGACCTGGCTTTGATTCCCGGCTTGGGTCACTGTCTGTGTGGAGTTTGCACATTCTCTTTGTGCCTGCGTGGGTTTCCTCCTACAGTCCAAAAGATGTGCTGATTCGACGGATTGGCCATAGTAAATTCTCCCTCAGTGTACCCAAACAGGCACCAGAATGTGGCAACTAGAGGATTTTCACAGTAACTTTATTGCAGTGTTAATGTAAGGCTATCTGTGACACTAATAACTAAAGTTTAAACTTAAATAACCTTCCAAACATTGGAACTCCCACAGTCCAAAGACATACAGGTTAGGTTGATTTGGCCGTGCTAAAAAATTGCCCCTTAGAGTCGTGAGATGCGTAGGTTAGAGGAATTAGTGGGTAAATACGTAGGGATATGGGAGTAGGCCTGGGTGGATTTATCGTTGGTGCAGACTTGATGGGCTGAATGGCCTTCTTCTGCACTGTAGGATTTCTATGATTCCTCACAGAGAGTGATCCAAGTGTTGGAATTGAACCAGGTCCTTGGCGCTGAGAGGCACACTGCTAACTGCTGTGCCACAGTATCAACCATTTGAGGGGCAACACGACAGCTCAGTGACTATTGCTGTGCTGTGCAGATACATGGATTTGGGCCTGTGTCTGTGGGAGTTTGCGCATTCTCCCTGTGCTTGCGTGGGTTTTCTCCGGGTGCTCCGGTTTCCTCCCACATCCAAAAGATGTGCTCTTAGGCTAATTGGCAAAACAAATTCTCCCTAAATTGTCTCAAATTTGGTTTTTAATCCATAGATCTATAAACATGGACAGGGATCACGGGTAGAGATGGGAACATCGAAATGGTGCCGTGGGCTTGTTGGGCCAAAGGGCCTGTTTCCCGTGCTGTTTTGTTCTTTGTACTTCTGATCCCCATTGATACTTTACAGTTTCAGCACTGGTTATCTACTGATATCCTTCATTTAAACAATAGGTTCTATTTGCGTTATGGATCGGATGAAGCATAAAATGGCACTTCTGAGTTCACACAAATAAACTGGGAGGAGACAGTGTGTTTAATTCCCATTCATTATTGACCCAATATTCTCACGGGAGGGAACATGCTGACATTACATAGAAAATGCCAAAGGCTGCTTAACTCGTTATTCCCATGAGTTGAAGTGTACATCGGAGCTGCCAAAATTGGGCTATAAGCTTGGGTACTTTACTCATTCTCTCTCTGAGGTTAGGCTTTGTGCCAACTGAACTGTAATTTATGTTGGAGACTTTTTTCCATTCGCAAAGGTTGAATTCACGCAACTCGGTGCAAATAGTGTTTGAGAAGATTGCATAATAGGTTTCAGAATTAAAATGATTTTTATCATAGGCGCTTGCACCCAGCACCCTACCCTGCTGCACACAACCATAACATATTCTCATGCTCCACTGATTCCTAGCCCCCCTGGAGATGGTATGCGAGGGTTACTGTGTGAAAGTTTGAGATGGCTGTTTACCAAGATGTTGTAAATCTAACAATGTTTACACTCTCAAACTCTTTGTACTGGGATGTTAATGTGGACAGGAAGTCAAACAGTTTCACCGAATCCGCTTTGCAAAGTATATGCTGAAGGGAAATGTATAAAAATTTGATTTTAAAATCGCAGGAGACACGCGCGACTGGGGCCAAAACAAATTGCTGTCAAACCCAATCAGATTTAACAGTGAAATTAAATGTCACTGAAAGCTATGGCCCCCATTGTTCCATTGTGGGCACCAGAAATCCCTCGATGTCTCAACTGGTTAGCAAAGGTCTTTATGAGCACATTTCATAGCAATTAGCAGCTTACCTAATTTTCTGGCCTTTTGTTGAAAAATCTCAGCAAAGGGCCAAAGCCCAATGAACTGGATACAATCAATGGATGGATAGACGGATGGCCTTGCAAGATTATTACGAGATTATTAATCCAGAAACTCAGCTAATGTGCAGCACAGTGGTTAGCACTGCTGCCTCTCAGCGCCAGGGATACAGGTCCAATTCCCGGCTTGGGTTACTGTGTGTCTGTGCGGAACCTGCATGCTCTCCCTGTATCTGCTTGGCTTTCCTCCAGGTGCTCCAGTTTTCTCCCACAGTCTGAAAGGCGTGCTGGTTAAGTGCATTGACCATGCTAAATTGCCCCTTAGTGTCCAAAGATATGCAGGTTGGGTAGGTTGCCCATGGTAAATTGCCCCTCGGTGTCCAAAGATGTGCAAGTTGCCTACACTGACCATGCTAAATTGCCCCTTAATGTCCAAAGACATGCTGGTTAGGTGCATTGGCCATGCTAAATTCTCCCTCAATGTACCCGAATAGGTGGAGGAATATGCTGAATGGAGGAATTTCACAGTAACTTCACTGCAGTGCTAATGTAAGGCTACTTGTGAAACTAATAAATAACCTTTAAATTAATGTTCTGGGGACCCGAGTTCGAATCTTATCACAGCAGATGGTGGAGTTTGAATTCAATAAAAAAAGACCTGGAATTAAGAATCTATTCATGACCAGGAAACCATTGTCGATTGTCAGAAAAACCCATCCGGTTCACTAATGTTCTTTCGGGAAGGAAATCTACGATCCTTACCTGTCCAGCCTACATGTGACTCCAGAGCCACAGCACTGAAGTTGATGGGCAAATAAATGCTGGCCAGCCAGTGACGCCCATGTCCCACGAATGAATAAAAATAGTTTATAAAAAGTTAATAGGAGAAAGATGGAATAAATCAAATGCGAGTGCGTGGACACCCATGGGAGGAATGGTGGCATAATGATAATGTCACTGGGCTAGTAATCCAGAGGCCCAGACTAATCTTCAGGGATCATGGGTTCAAATCCCACGCTAATAGGGAGGAATTTAAATTCAATTGATAAATCTGGAGCATAAAGCTAGTTTTAGTCATGGTGAAACAAAGCTATCGTAGTTACAGCCCATCTGATTCACTCATACCACTGAGGGATTGCTGTTCCTGCATCATCTAGCCTACCTATGACTTCAGACACACAGCAATGCGATTGTTTCTTAACTGCCCCTCTGAAATGACTGAGCAACTCATTCAGTTCAAGGGTAATTAGGGATGGGCAACAATGTTGGCTTTATCCCCAGCAAAGAATAAAAAAAATGAAGTATCAGTTTTATTTATCATTTGTAAGAAAAAGCAAGCTGCGAAGGGAAAATATTGGTTTCATTTTGGATATCTAGGAGAAAAATCGCTTTAAGTAGGAGATGACAAGATGAAGCATAGGACTTTTCCTGCTGGTAGGATCTTCTGGTCCCCCTGAAGGTGGGTTCCCCGGTGGCTGGACGGGCGAGCGATGCAAAACACCATGGGCATCGGCGGGACTGGAAGATCCCGCAGGCAGCCAATGGTGAGCTGCCTCTTTTGCCAGATATTCAGGCCTGACTTTAGTGAAAATGAAAATGATCTTGAGCGGTATTTATGGAGCCCAGTAGGAACAAACAGTGGAGTCTATAGCACCATGTGTCTGTAGTTGACAGTGTATAGCCATAGTGATGATTCTGTGCCTTTAAGAAATGTACTTTAGTCATGTTTCTCTGCAGGGTGTTTTAGCAGTCCCTGAGAATTTATCAGCACCTTGTCTGCAGTTGGTGTCCATTATTGTTCGTGAAGCAATATAATTGAAACCTTGTTGGTTTTAATCTGAACTAATGCAGTGTTCTATTGCTTTAGTGTTCCCCTGGGATTACAGAATACAGCTTCTGTAGGAGTGACTGACAATCGGGTCGATGATAGGACAGCTATGTTTTCAAGGAGAAGTCCAATTTCAGTTTTGATTTTCAGAAGATGCTTGGAGCTGAGAGAAATAGCAATGTTTCCCAATGCCCCCACCCTCTGGAGTTTTGCTAAATGTTGTTTCAGATATTGCTTTTGAGTTAAGAGAGAACAGTCTCTCTCTTTTCCCCTCTCTGAAGCCTGGAGACTAGAAGTTACCAGGCACTAGGTTTATCTTTCTGAAGCTTTGCTATTTTGAGATTATGTCTTCCTCTAAAAAACTGCTTTTGGGATCTCTGTCTGGAATAAAAATTGCAAATCCAGCATCACGTGTGCATCCTTGTGTATTTGTGGTAACTAATTCTAAAGAAGGGTGTATGGCTGTGGAATACTGTTTTTTAATTGGAATAACAGAGATAGCTAGCTGTAAAGAGTTATACTGGGACATATTTAAGTCTTGTCATTGGTAAAGTTGTACTAAATCTTTTTCTAATATTTTAACTGTTTTCAAATGGGCTTTGTATGATTAAAACTTCCTAGTGGGTCACTGGAATCATACTTGAAGCGAAACCCCTTATGCTCACCCTCATCCCAAAATCAGATGTAAAACTTAGGGTCCAGGCTAACTTCATAAAACATCTTGGAGTTTCTGGCCTGTTCCTTAGCACTATGGACACGCTTTTCCCGAAAAAAGTCTAAGTGCTCAATGGGCAGGAAAACGGGAGGTTTTCCCATCTGTCGTTTAGGCAAGTTTAGTGAAATGAATTTATGGCTCTCTAAGAGATTCGCGCTGGTAGGGGAGGGTGGGTGGTGGGGGGGCTAATCCCACCAGAGAGGTAAGCATCAAATTGCTCAGTGGGCCATTAGGCTTACACTGGACATCAGTGTCCCCTCCCCCTCTTCCCTCCCCCACCTTCTCCGATCCCCCACCCCGGGTCTCTGATGGTTGGCATCAATCTTTGACCACCAGCCCCACGTCAATCTTCACATCCCGATGCTAAGCTCTTCCCATACATATCCCCATACATTTACCCTAGTTAGTCCCCCCGACACAAAGAGGCAATTTAACATTGACAAGTTTAATTCAAATTGGCAAACACAGAATTTGGTCAAAACCTTTCAATGCTACCTATTGCTCAGTCCGGGGAAATCTGGGTTGCTTCCCTGCCTCTAAGCTAGGAATTCCAAGCTCAAGACCTATCCCAAATCTTGAAGGCTGAGGGAGGTTCATTCATATAAGGATAGGCAGGTTGAGTAACAACCCGCAAATCTTTCCAACATACACCAACAGTGGGCAGTAAGAGTGGAGAGAACCTTGGTCAATCATATGATAGAACAATATTGGAGCTTTGAACTTCAATAGCCATTATTCTAGACCACAACATGCAACAGTGTATATTGTCACAGCAACTCTACTTTGATCTATTATCGTCACATGTATTGGGATACAGTGAAAAGTATTGTTTCTTGCGCGCTATATGGACAAAACATTTTGTTCATAGAGAAGATAGGGGAGAAGGAAAAGCGAGAGTGCAGAATGCAGTTACAGTCATAGCTAGGTCATAGCTACAGTCATACGCTACACTCTCATTGCTTGTTCTAACTTTCAAGCAATTGGCGGAATTCTCCAGCTGCACTGGTCTAAAAGCTAGAAACTCCTGCCTGACCATCTCACATTCTCGGCAACCCACCTGCTAAAATTTCAGTGGCAGGCGGGTTGGGAGAATTCCGGTCCATACTTCAGTTGTCCTGACAAGTGAACACATTTTACATAATCCCGTGGAAAAAGATGGCAATAATATTTATTGGGTTAAATTATTTGAAGTGGCAATCAAGTCATCCTTGGAAGTGCTAACCTGACAGGATATGGTTATTGCTAACGAGGGAACTGCAATATGCAAAATACTATCACAAATGGAAATACTTTTACCTCCAGTAAGTTAAACATCTAATTACCATTAGCTATCATTAACAGGTAATCTTTTGAATCAATATCACAGAGCAGGTTTCACTGCACTGCGAGTACTAAGCAAGAATGCCGCAGTTGACTCAAAGCTGATATGTGAAAGCATCAAATTCTCATATCAGGAATTAAATCCAAGAAAACTGGCTGAAAAACAGGCATTTTAACCACTAGAATTACAATAATATAACTTATTAGTTAGCAAGGAAGTTATGTTTTTTCTCAACTCATCAGTTACGTTTTTGAATTTAGAGTCTGGAATTTTGAAGAATGAGGGGGGGATTAAATTGAGGTATACAAGATGATAAAAGGTATGGATAAAGTTGACGTGAAGCAGATGTTTCCTCTTGTGGGGCATTCTCGGATGAGAGGTCATAGTCTCAGGATAAAGGGGAGCAAATTTAAAACAGAGTTGAGGAGAAGCTGTTTCTCCCAAAGTCTTGTGAATCTGTGGAATTTGCTATCCCAAAGTGTGGTGGATGCTGGGAAAGTGAGTGAATTTAAAGAGGAGTTAGACAGATTTTTAATTGTAATGGGGAGGAGGGTTATGGAGAGAAGGAAGGAAAATGGGATGCGGAGGATATCAGCCCTGATCGAATGGAGGAGCAGACTCGATGGGCCGAATGGTTTAACTCTGTTGCTATACCTTATGAACTAGAAGCAAACTGACTTCACAAGTTGAATGGTTAACTGTCGGGGATTTTTAGGAGAATGGTTTTTCATATGGAAAGAGATAATTGGCTTAGCAAGAAAGATTGAAATGCTCTCCATTATTTATTACAGGTAAATTCAAAATTACCTATATCTAATTTCTTTCTTTTATTTCAAGAAAACAAACTTCAGTTGGGAATTTACAGAGGAGTTGAGAACATGCTTATAAAAGTATTATTGTTAATTTAATTAAGAATTTTCTTATTAAGAAAATCACAATGAAAGTAGGAGAGAGGATGAGGTAACTCAAGATGTAATGACTATGAATCACCAAACTTGGCTTTTAAAAACCTCGGGAAGATAGTCTCAGATTCAATTCCTAACATATGCCAAATGATCTAGGCCCGAATTCTCCAGTCCCGCTGCTGATATTCTCCAGTCCCGCTGCTGTGAATAGAGTTTTGGCTGAGCACCGAATTAGGCACGTCGGCTACAATTCTTACTAACTTTTACAGATGCACCATAGAAAGCATTCTTTCTGGTTGTATCACAGTTTGGTGTGGCTCCTGCTCTGCCCAAGACCACAAGAAATTACAAATGATTGTGAATGAACCCCAGTCCATCAAGCATACCAGCCTCCCATCCATTGACTTTGTCTACATTTCCTGCTGTCTCGGCAAAGCAGCCAGCATAATCAAGGACCCCACGGCATCCTGGGTATTCTCTCTTCCACCTTCTTCCATCAGGAAAAAGATACATAAGTCTAAGATCATGTACCAACCGACTCAAGAACAGCTTCTTCTCTGCTGCTGTCAGACTTTTGAATGAATCGCTCAAAGATCGCACTAAGTTGATCTTTCTTTACACCTTAGCTATGATTGTAACACTCCATTCTGTACACTTTCCTTTCCTTCTCTATGATTTGTCTGAATAGCGCACAAGAAACAATGCTTTTCACTAATACATATGACAATAATAAGTCAAATTGAATCAAATCAATGGGCCAGGTTTAAAGGAGATTACGAGGCATGTTTATTTGCACAGAGAGGGTAGTTGGTGCCTGGAACTTGCTGCGAGGGAGTTGTAGAAGCAGATATGATAGTGACATATAACAGGCGCCAATGTGAGTGGGATAGGAATAGAGTTATATGATCCCTGGAGGTAGGCAGTTGCAAGTCATTACAGGCTTGGAGGGCCAAAGGGCCTCTTTCTGTGATATATTTTCTTGGTGTTTTATTCTATGTTCAAATCAAATTCTTTGTTCTCACTGGCAGCGGTGGCGGGGCGTGAGATCGGAGAATCCCAGCCCCGAACTCAGGCCGGGCATCACTGAAACCCTCAAACTGGTCTCAACACTCCTGAGGGCTGAGTAACTGTGGCCATAATTTTAGCTCCTGACCACCACCCAGAGATTGAGGTGGAAACCAAGGTGTGATGTTGGCCACAATAGCAGAGTGTGCTTATCATCAGGCAGGAGTGAAACAAGACCAAATCAAACGCAGGAAATAAACATAGAATCGCGCACATGTGAAAATACTCACACCAGCACACTCTGACTGAACTTCCCTCTGTATTCAGTAGAAAAACAGAAAAGAAAGCTGGAGCTCAGCAGATGACGAGTGTGAGAATTAATGAGGCTTAATGCGATGTGTTGTCTCTCACGAAGCAACCCGTGTTTCCTTTTCCACTTGGGAATAGAAAGTCTGTGAAATTCTGGATCAAGTTGTGAATTTATAGGTTCTTTCTCGGGCTCTTGGGACCAATTAGTGGAGACAGCCAACCCCATCTCTGATTCCTACACAAACCTGGACACGCAAAGTCCAAGGCTTTAATCTTATCAGGATATAACTTCAGGCAGATTAATGACTAAAACACCCAAAATAGTTACATGTTCTACTCACTCCATTTGCCAAAGTCGACACATTTTGTGATCATGGCCTTATTCCCATCGAGTGACGACATCAAGTTGGTTTTACTGCTTTAAGGGGACTCTGTTTTCCGCTGTTTCCCAAATTCTTGAGTTGAAAGTCACATTTCATCAATGGTTCGCATTACAGCTTTCTGTTTCACTGGGTCTGTTTTTTAATGAGTTCTTTTTTGTTCTATCCTTAAAGTTATAAAGCTAGTGCCCAGAATAAATTAAATCAAACTTCTTGCTTGCTCCAAAAACCAAATTCAAATTGATTTCAATTCATGGTCCCCCAAACAAGATCTAAGCTGACAAGATAAGATACTGTCATCTTGGTCTTGCTCTGACACTTAATCTTCGCCAGAAGGCTGAGAAACAAATAAGTTTAAACGTTTATTTATTAGTGTCACAAGTAGGCTTACATTAACACTGCAATGAAGTTACTGTGAAAATCCCCTAGACTCCTGTTCGGGTACACTGAGGGAGAATTTGGCTTGGTCAGTGCATCTAACCAGCATGTCCTTCAGACTGTGGTGGGGAAACCAGAGCACCTGGAGGAAAACCCACACAGAAACAGGGAGAACGTGCAGACTCCACACAGAAAAATGACTGGAATTGAACGCGGGTCTGTGGCACTGTGAGGCTCTGTGCCACTATGCTGCCCCACTGTCTTGTGCAAGAGACTGAAAAACAAATAACTACACAGGACTTTTTTTTCTCAAAAATGTACTTTATTCATATAAAATCCAAAAAGCACACAACAAAATAGTTAGAATTATTATAATATAAAGTATGACAAAATTTACATTCTTACAGAGATCAAGATTCACTCTGTTACAGTTCGGTAATGAGAACTTAACATATATTTCAATGCTTTCATTGCAGGCAGAAAACTTCTTTACAAACGATATAAATTGGTCATGTTGCACACTGGGGGAGAAGATGGCCTTACGGTATTATTGCTGGATTACTAATCCAGAAAATTAGCTAATGTCCTGGGGACCCAGGTTCAAATCCCGCCACAGCAGATGGTAGAACCTGAATTCAACATAAAAAAAATTTGGAATTAAGGATTCATTGATGACCATGAAACCCATTATCAGAAAAACCATCTGGTTCACTAATGTCCTTTAGGGAAGGAAATCTGCCATCCTTATCTGGCCTGGCTTACATGTGACTCTAAACCTACAGCAATGTGGTTGACTCTTAATTGCCCTCCAAGGGCATCTAGGGATGGGCAATAAATGCTGGCCAGCCAGAGAAGCTCATGACCCATGAATGAATATATAAAAAAGCTCTGTGGTTTACACACAGTTAGGATTTGCTTTCTGTCATACTAGATACAATACATTCACCCAGCCTCTGGTGCATGTACTGAATTAAAGATGAATAGCTCCAACACACTACGTTAGGGGAAGCCCTTTTATCTCCTGGAGAAGCTGAAATTGAAAGATATCAACAAGACTTTGATCAGGGTTGTAAGACGAAAGAGCAAAAGTAGGTCATTCGGCCCATCTGCTCCGCCATTCAATGAGATCATGACTGATATAATCCTGAACTCCACTTTGCCTCCTCCTTATCCTCATCACCCTCGATTCTCTTACTGATTAAAAATTTGTCGATCTCAGGCTTGAAGGTAGAAAATCAGACAAGCAAACCTGGCCTCAAGTTTGGTGGCGTTTAAGAGGTTAGTTGATAAGTTTATGGAAGAGAAGGGAATGGTTTAGTTTGGAGGGTCATTGCTTTTTTCATAATTGGTCGGCACAACATCGAAGGCTGAAGGGCCTGTTCTGCGCTGTAATGTTCTATGTTCTATGTTCTATGAAATATTGTCCCTGTTAATGGAATGAGTGCTTAACAGACGGCTGTCTTTTTGCTTATTCAGTGAATCTGATCTGTTTCTTTCAGAATATTATTGAATAAGTAGATCTTTCAAAGAACTGGTAGACAGAAGACTGCTGATGAGAGGCAATCTTTGATCAGATCTGGCCAATAGATAACGCAAAAACTAATGTCGATAGAAGGAATTAACATTCTGATGAAACGTCACTGATCTGAGGCCGGGATTGTCCCAAAAGGCTCTGTCCTTTCCTGAGAACACTTAGTTCACAATGTATGAGAGCGAAATATCCTGAAGCTTTCATTCAGGTCTGAGAAGGAGTTCAGCTGGAGGAGCTGTCAAATTGCTCACTCTGGGGTCTTTCCTTCCCTGACCTTAAACTGTCAATTTTCTATTCGAAGGGAATAGTATTCTATCGGAGTTGCTTCATCACTTAGCAATGTGCAATCACTGAATGAATCTACCAAGCATGACATTGGCGCTGAAAGAAATAATTACTAGTCAGGAGGCTTTGGTTAGCAAACAATTGTGGAACCCTGGTAACTTAATAAGCCGGGGGCCAAAAACACGGCAACAATGAGAATTAAATGAGAATGTTTGTCTTCTTATATTAACTGAGAGGAGACTGCATGAGCAAACTGTGAAAGAACTGTCTTCTTCGGAGAGAGAATCTTGAGTGCCTCATTCCGCTACCCAAGTCACTGTCACTTCACTTTAAGCAAAGCTGCGAGACGTATGAGCTAACCTCGTGGTAACCTTTCTCAGGTAAAAATACTGATATCAGAAAATGTGCGTCTGCCATCACCAGCCCTGACTTGTCTCTCGTAAAACTCCGCAGTAAATACGCTAAGCTTATTTTGCAGAAAGAAAAAGTAGTGTGTGCTGGCGAGGTGTCATTTTAATAGAACTCCTTTCAATTTTAATAGAATGGCTTGCCGCCTATTTACACCATCTTTAGAATATCAATCAGGATCCCAGCTGTCGAGTAAGATTGATGGAGGAAGCCTGGTGGGACGGGACCTCTGCCTTTCTGATGAACTCAGCACTGGTCGAGGTGAATGGTCTGGAGTTAGCTTATTTAACACATTTCTGGCCTCAAATCCACCCCACCCCCCACAGCTCTATCCACCTGTGACACAGTAAGTTGGGAAGAGGACATAAAATATAGGAACAGAATTAGGCTATTCGGCCCATCAAACCTGTTCCGTCATTCAATTAAGACTGATATGATTCTCATTCCCATTCTCCTGCCTTCTCCCTGTAATCCTTGATCCCCTCATTGATCAAGAACCTACCTATCTCTGTCTTAAAGACACTCAATCACCTGGCCTCCGCAGCCCTCTGTGGCAATGAGTTCCACAGATTCATCACCCTCTGGCTGAAGAAATTCCTCCTTATCTCTGTTTTAAAGGAATGTCCCTTCACTCTGAGGTTGTGTCCTTGAGTTCTAGTCTCTCCCATCAGTAGAAACATCCTCGCCACATCCACTCCATTCTAGGAGTCTGCAAAGGGTCATTGATAGGTTAAGTGAGTGGGCAGAAATTAAGCAGATGGAGTAAAATGTGAGGAAAATCCACTTTGTCAGGAACAATAGAAGAGCAACAATTTGTTGAGGTGGAGAGAGATTACAGAATTCTGAGGTACAGAGGGATCTGGGTGTCCTGGTATATGAATCAGCAAAAGTTAGTGTGCAGGTTAGTGTGAGGTGGCTTGGTGACACAGTGGGGATAGTATTGCTGCCTCATAGCCCCTGGGTTTGATTCCTGGCTTGGATCACTGTTCGGAGTCTGCACATTCTCCCTGTGTCTGCATGGGTTTCTCCTGGTTTCCTCTCAACGATGTGCGGATTAGGTGGATTGGCCATGTTACACTGCTCCTTTAGTGTCAGGAGGACTAGCTACGGTAAATGCATAGAGTTATGGGGATGAGGCCTGGGTGGGATTATATCGGTCCAGGCTCAATGGACTGAATGGCCTCTTTCTGCACTGTAGGGATTCTATGATTGGAGGTACAGCAAGTGATTAGGAAGGCAAACAAAATGTTATCATTCACTGCCAGGGGAATGGAATATAAAGGTACAGGGGATGAGATTCTTGCACTGCTCAAGTAACGCAGTGGGTCGGGAGATGGCAGCAGAGGCACTTATAGTGGGATTCACGACTACTGTCCAGGCAACTGCAACTGTCCCAAGCTATTTGTTTTAACGTAGTCAGTTTTGCGCTGGAAATCAGCACGAGGCTGGTCACCATATTGAAATCTGAGGCACAAACGGGGACCAGGCATGATGGTGGGTTTGAAGGCCATTGAAGCTCCCTGGGGAGGTTGGGGGCAGAGGGGGTGCTGCTTGGGCAGTGCCAGCCTATCACCCCGGCACTGCCCATTGGGCACCCTGAAACTGCCCACTGGACACCGGGCAGTACCAATGCGGCAACTAAGGGAATTTCACAGTAACTTCATTGCTGTGTTAATGCAAACCTTACTTGTGACTAATAAATAAACCTTAAAGTTTAAAGATAATGAGTCTCCTATTTAAAATGGACGAGAGAATGTTGTTTCTCTCAGAGCTCTTCCATAGAATACCTACAGTGCAAGAGGAGGCTGTTCGGCCCATCAAACCTACACTGACCACAATCCCACTCAGGCCCTATCCCTGTAACTTCACATCTTCCTGACATTAAGGGGCAATTTAGCACGGTTAATCCACCTAACCCACTCACCTTTGGACTATGGGAGTAAACCGGAGCATCCGGAGGAAACCCATGAAGACACGGGGAGAACTCCACACAGACAGTCACCTAAGCAGGCAATCAAACCCAGTCCTTTCACTTCTATTTATTCACCTATGATTTCTTTGCTAATGCTTCCCTGTGCCTTGTATTTGTACCTACATTGTCAGCACTCACTTTAAGCTTATGTCAGCTCTGTATTGCAGCTGTCTTACTGTTTGGAAATCCTGTAAGTCATGCATACTCTTCCAGGCCTCTGGCCATATGCTATGGCTTGTTCACATGGAGCTGACATCATCGAGCTTATTGCATTCTTGTTACAACTGGGGGACTGGGGCGCAGTAGTTAGCATTGCTGCCTCACAGCGCCAGGAACCCAGATGCAATTCCAGTCTTGGGTCACTTTCTGCGTGGAAGTTGTACATTTCCTCCGTGACTGTGTACCTTTCCTCCAGGGTGCTCCGATTTCCTCCTACATCCTAAAGATGTGCAGGGTGCATGGATTGGTCATGCTAAATTGTCCCTTAGTGACCAATGATATGTCCAAAGGTGTGCAGATTAGATGGATTGGCCAAGTTAAATTGCCTCTTATTGTCTGAAGACATGCAGATTAGATGGATTGGCCATGGTAAATTGCCCTTCAGTCTCTAAAGATATGTAGGTTAGATGGATTGGCCATTCTAAGTTGTCCCTTAGCATCCAAAGATGTGTAGATTAGATGAATTGGCCAATCCGCCAACTTTAAGGGCATTCAAATGGTCATTGAATCGGCATATGGATAATATTGGAATAGTTTAGGTTAGAGGGTCATTAGATTGGTTCCACTGGTCGGCACAACATCGAGGGCCAAAGGGCCTGTACTGCGCTGTAATGTTCTATGTTCTAAATTGCCCCTTAATGTCCAAAGATGTGTCGGTTAAGTGGATTGGCCATGGACCAACGAGAATTGGATGAACCCTGGAAAAGATGCTCTGTCAAAGAGTTGGCGCAGACCCAATGAGCTCAATGGGATTCTATAACTGTTCATTTGAACCAAATACTTTTGAACTGAACAGTTCACAAGCAGCTCTCATGCCTACTTGCCAAAACTGTGCCAAAATCTTGTTGCCTTTCACACTGATGGGATCTTATGTTCCTGCCGTGGGTTCCCCAATGGCAAGGTGTACGTTCAATGAGAAATCTTGTTGACAATGGCAGGTCTATAAGATCCCGCTGCCAGTGAGTAGTGCACTGCCTCCTGCCGTGGCAAAACACATGGCGAAGTGGGAGAAACACCCCACCCCTGGTCTTCCCATTTAACTGAAAAAAAAACGTACACTCTACAAATGTTAGATTGAAATGTGAACCTTTTGTTTGCTTTTGTTTGAGAAGTTTTACAGAATCATAGAACGCCTACAGTCCAGAAGGAGGACATTTGGCTCATCTAATCTGCCACCTAATCTCTGACAGAATGGTTTACCTAGGCTCACTCTGTAGCTTCATACGTTTTCCATAGCTAATCCCCTTAACCTACATATCATTGAACACTTTAGCACAATTTAGCATGGCCAATCTACCTAACCTGCCCAACTTTAGACATAAAGGGGCAATTTAGTATGGCCAATCTACCTAGCCTGCCCAACTTTAGACATAAAGGGGCAATTTAACATGGCCAATCTACCTAGCCTGCCCAACTTTAGACATAAAGGGGCAATTTAACATGGCCAATCTACCTAGCCTGCACAACTTTGGATACAAAAGGGCGATTTAGCATGGCCAATCTATCTATCTGGCATACCTTTGAGTGTGGGAGGAAACCGGGGCACCTGGCTGAATGAAATCCAATCAGATGTTAGGAATGGGTTAACTGCCACCTTCCACTTTTGACCTAATTTGTATGTTAATTGTTTAATAGTATTCACGAGGATATTAAGGGGGTTACAGATGGCACTTGATGTTGGGTGTATGTATGTGGAGTTGTGAAGAGAATAAAGTGAATTTGTGAAGAAGCTGGACTGCAACTGAGAGGCTTAACACAAGACACAAGGAGAATGTGCAAACTCCACACAGTTGCCCAAGGCTGGAATTGAACCTGGGTCCCTGACGCTATGAATGCCACTGTGCCACACTTAGTGTTAAAAAGTTATTGTAGGTTGTTCTGTGACTGGTTAGTTTCCATATTGCAGTCTTTAATTCAAAGTCAATATGTGCATTTCTGTGTTGCTGTGATTTCTGAAACAGTGTCTGAATCCTGGCTTGGGATGAGATTGACCAGATTTGTCAATAGAGTCTCACTGAACACTTCATTAAAAAAAACAAGTGATTTCATCTTCTCAAACAAACTCTTAACAAATCTGAATAGTCTTGTTTCAAACACAAAGAGATCAAATAAATATCCTTCAAGTTCACCCTTTCCCCACTATAGAAATGATAGATGCCTTTTGGAGTTCTACAGTCCTGTAAAAGGGGGAAGAAATGTTCTGAGGGGCAATACATCTTCAAACTGGTGCTTCTTAAAAATGATTTGATTTATTATTATTGTATGTATTAGTACACAATGAAAACTATTGTGCGCTGTACAGATAAAGCATACCTTTTATAGAGAAGGAAAGGAGAAAGAGCAGAATGGTGTATTACAGTCATAGCTAGGGTATAGAGAAAGATCAACTTAAGGTGAATTAGGTCCATTCAAAACGCCAACAGCAGTAGGGAAGAACTGTTCTTAAGTCAGTTGATACGTGATCTCAGACTTTTGTGTCTTTTTCCCGATGGCAGAAGGTGGAAGAGAGTGAGTCCGGGGTGTGTGGGGTCCTTAATTATGCTGGCTGCTTTGCTGAGTTAATGGAAAGTGTAGACAGAGTCAATGGAAGGAGGCTGGTTTGCATCTGAGTCCGATACTGAATCTAAGGTGATCCCAGAAATCAAGTGTTTTGCAAACTAATTTTCCCATCACAGAATTGGAATTCAGGTGTTCCCTGAGCCTCTACCTTATTTCTGGTTTTTAATCACTGTTTTCCTATTCTAAGGTATCACTGTGGTGTACTACATGGTGGCACACGGTTAGCACTGCAGCCTCACAGTACCAGGGACCTAAGTTCAATTGCGGCCTGGGGGGGTCACTGTCTGTGTGGAGTTTGCACGTTCTCCCCATGTCTGCGTTTCTTCTGGGTGCTCCAGTTTCCTCATAGTCCAAAAATGTGTGGGTTGGGTTGATTGACCATGAGAAATTGCCCCATTATGTCAGGGGGACTAAGAGGGTAAATACACAGGGTTAAGGGGTAGGGTCTGGGTCGGATTGTGGTCAGTGCAGATCCGATAGCCTCTTGCACTGGACTGATCCTACCTCCTTTTGACTTACACTCTGTACACTGTCCAGAAGTGGGTCGAGAATACAATGCTCCATATAGTCACTACAAACTTGGCACCTGCGATAAAGCAGGGACAAAGCGCAGGTTGTTTGGCGAACCCTCCCTTGGCTTGCTCAGAATACAAATATCCGGTGTATTGCCCAAAAATCCGCATTTGCCGACTTTGGACTTGGAACAAGCCAGGGTTTCAAAAGAGAGGCGAAACTCAACAAAAGGCATTCATGTCCCCATTCAAAAGTCCTCAGCCCAATTGACAAAGACATCTGTAACCGCTGAAATGTTAATTACCACGCTGACAATAATTTTATTTTTATATGATGGTCGAAAGAGCCAAATAATTTTTTTTCCCAAAAAAAAAGCATTCATTCCAATAGACAAACCACTTGAAAACGCATGAAGAAAAAAGTTTGCCAGCCCCACAGCTTCAGAGATGGCACATTGTTCCTTGTTTGTGTGTGTGTGAAGTTGCGCTCAGTTTTGAAGTGACTCACCCAGGATCCTACAAGAACATCTTTGTTGGGATCGAAGCGGTTGGAGGGGTTACAAGCCAAAGCTCCACTTTTCTTCATCTCAGAGGCCGGGGAGGCTTCATGCCGGGGTGCTAATAATTCAAACGGTGTCTTCTTCCTTCTTTCAGCGACTCTTTGATTTATGGGAGCACAGCGGGGTCAGATATCAGCCCAGCCCGTGTCAGCGCTGATGGATGAGATTGTAAACCATGTCACTTCACGGGCAGCAGTCCTCCAGCGGCATAAAATACAGAATAATTTAATTTTCATGGCTTTTGTAGAAGTTTGCAAGACTGTTACTCAGGGATATTGTTAGCTTTTCATCAGATTCGAAAGTTCATTACAGTAGAACTTTTGTAGCCTGTAAGAGAGTGACACAAAACAGTTGCTTTTATTCTTCAGATGCTGCTTATTTATTTGTGATTTAAATTGTGTTACACTTGGCATTTAAGCAATGAACTGGTTGAGTCATTTTCCACTGTAACTACTCCAGTGGTAGCATAGACAGAGAAATTGGAGATCTCAGGTTACTTCCATGATGCATGTGTTACACAGGATGTAGTATGGACAGATAAACATTGCTGTATCAGCGTTCTGTGTCGCCGTAACACTCAGGCATACGCAAGATGATTCAACATCGACTGATACTGTGGCACAGTGATTAGCACTGCTACTTCCCAGCGTCAGGGGCCCGGGTTCGATTCTGGCCTCAGGTCACTCCCTGTGTGGGGAGTTTGCACATTCTCCCCATGTCTGCATGGATTTCCTCCCACAGTCTGAAAGATGTGCAGGTTAGGTGGATTGGCCATGCTAAGTTGCTTCTCATTGTCCCAAGATGTGTAGCTTTGGGGGGGATAAGCATTTGGATTTACAAGGAGAGGGCCAGAGTAACATGCTGTATCTGAAAATCAGTGCAGACTCGATGGGCTAAATGACCTCCTTCTGCACTGTAGGGATTCTACTAATTTAAATATGATCTCAAACATGTTGAAATGGAGCCATTCCATTGAAAGAACTTCAAATTCTGAGAATTTGATTGTGCAAGCCTTTTTCGAATGAATTTCATGTTTATTAGGGATAGTTGTTTGCGAGATGATCACGGTGGTTAGCGCTGTTGCCTCAGTAACAGCGAACCAAGTTCAATTCCGGCCTGGAATGACTATCTGCGTGGAGTTTGCACATTCTCCCCATGTCTGCGTGGGTTTCCTCTGGATGCTCCGGTTTCCTCCCACAGTCCAAAGATGTGCGGGTTAGGTTGATTGGTCGTGCTAAATTGCCCCTTAATTAGAGGAATTAGAGGATAAATGTGTGCGATTATGGAGATAGGGCCTGGGTGGGATTGTTGTTACTGCAGGCTCAATGGGCCGAATGGCCTTCTTCTGCACTATAGGGATTCTATGAATGTGACATAACGAGGGCAAAATATTGTCTTCTACATGTTGCACTTCCCCAAGTCAACAGGACCTAAAAATCGTTATTGATTAATTCTTATTGGCTCTGACCCCATATCCCATCGGATAGAACAAAGAACAAAGAACAAAGAACAACACAGCACGGGAAACAGGCCCTTCGGCCCAACGAGCCCGCGCCGCCATCCTAACGTGTTAATGACATATAGAGACCAATATAGGGACAATTTGTTACCCAATCAGCCTAAGAGCACATTTTTGGGATGTGGGAGGAAACCGGAGCACCCGGAGAAAACCCACGCAACCACGAGGAGAACGCGCAAACTCCCGCAGACACAGGCCCAAATCCATGTGTCTGCACAGCAACAGCGATAGTCTCTGAGCTGTCATGTTGCCCATCTGATGGTCCAGTTTAAGCATACACTAACGACGTGAAGCACTAGGCCACTCCTGAAGTAACCTCCAGGAGCAGCCCTCGCACGACCTGCCGAATGCATGCACCTTGTTGGTCAACAAGGTGGACCGAATAGCCTGTGGAAACAATTAAAGTATTTAAACAGTCCTCATATATCCCTCTATCTGCAGACCGCTCATGTGGCTGTCCAAGAGACCCTTAAACAACCCTAGTGTGCCTGCTCCCACCACCTTACTCGGTAGTGCATTCCACACCCCCACTACCCTTTGTGTGAAAAAATGCCCTCTAATATTAGTCTTATACATAGCCCCCCTCACCCTAAGGCCGTGACCCCTCGTTCTATCCGAATCTAATGGTGGAAAAAGCTTACCACCATTTACTCTATCTATACCCCTCATAATCTTATATACCTCTAATAGATCCCCTCTCAGCTGACGTCTTTCAAGGGAAAACAACCCCAGTATGTTCAACCTTTCCTCGTAAGACAGCCCTTCCATACCAGGCAGCATCCTGGTAAATCTCCTCTGCACTCTCTCCAGGGACTCCACATCCTTCCGGTAGTATGGCGACCAGAACTGGACGCAGTACTCCAAGTGAGGCCTAACCAACGTTCTATACACTTGCAACATCAAACTCCTACTCTTGTATTCTATACCCCTTCCTATGAAGGCTAACATACCATACGCTTTCTTTATCACCTTTTCCACCTGTACTGACACCTTCAGAGACTTGTGAACCTGCACCCCCAGGTCTCTCTGCGTCTCTATACTCCGGATAGTTTTACCTTTTATCCTATAACTCCCCTCTACATTATTCCGGCCAAAATGCATCACCTCGCATTTATCCGGATTAAATTCCATTTGCCATCTATCTGCCCAATCTACCAGCCTATCTATGTCATGTTGTATTGCCAGGCACTGCTCCTCAGTACCCGCCAATCCAATCATCTTAGTGTCATCAGCAAATTTGCTGATCACACCACCTACCCCCTCTTCCAAGTCATTTATATAAATCACAAATAGAAGACGTCCTAGTACTGAGCCCTGTGGCACACCCCTAGTGACTGACCTCCAGTTGGAAAAAGAGCCTTCCACTAATACCCGCTGTCTCCTCCTCCCGAGCCAGTTCTCAACCCATCTACATACCTGGCCCTGTATCCCATGCGCCTTCACCTTTTTTATCAGCCTACCATGGGGAACCTTGTCAAACGCCTTACTGAAATCCATGTAGACGACATCAACGGCTTGTCCTTCATCAACCGTTTTTGTCACCTCTTCAAAAAATTCCACTAGATTCGTAAGGCACGACCTCCTCTTGACGAAGCCATGCTGCGTATCCCTGATCAGATCGCAGCGCTCCAGATGCTCATACATCCTGTCCCTGAGGATCCTCTCCATTAGCTTACCTATAACTGAAGTCAAGCTCACCGGCCTATAGTTCCCTGGGTTATCCCTCTGACCCTTTTTAAACAACGGTACTACATTTGCAATCCTCCAGTCCTCTGGGACCTCCCCTGTGTCCAAAGAAGAGACAAAGATTTGCGTCAGAGGCCCAGCAATGTCATCCCTCACCTCCCTTAGCAGCCCGGGATAAATACCAGATTTAAGTCTCTATTAAATCTATATTAAGGATAGATTTAAGTCTCAGAATGTTTAACACTGTCTGACTGAGGCATCACATGTACAAAAAGTAATAATACAGCTGACGGTGTTATAAAATGGAAGCAGGTTTTCTTGTGTGTGGTGTGTCAGTGTATGACTAAGTGATGCTGACGTCCTTTCATTACAGCATTGAAACTTTGAGCGAACTGATCCAGTCAGCCACTGACTGGCTCGTAAGCAATCAAGCTGAGCCCCCGGAACAAAGTTATCTAGTTGCTGTAGAGTGCAAAAAATATAGCCAGACATGACAGCAGGATAGAATCCAAAAAGTCCTTGGCTGGAATTCTCTGATCTCACCCAGTGCTGAGATTCTCCAGTCCCGCTGCCGAGTTCTGGCTGAGCGTCAGGTTCTCCATTCTCGTTGACAGTGGTCATGGGATGAGCAAGACGAGAGAACTCCCACCTTATTCTTCCCAGGTGAACACCAAATTTAATCTGAAAATAGTTCTGAGAAATGACAACTCATACCACTGCATTAAAGGGAAGGGAGTCATGATGTAGAGATGCCGGCGTTGGTCTGGGGTAAACACAGTAAGAAGTCTGACAACACCAGATTTAAATCCAACCAATTTATTTGATAGTCAACTCACAAGCTTTTGACCTATGGCCTTCGTCAGGTGAATGAGGTGTTCTGGTCTCCAACAGCACATATAACAACACAGACAGTTTACAGGTTACTGATTAGAATGTGAATCTTTACACCTAACCTGCTGTTCAAATCTTAAAGTGGCTAACAATGTGAGTGGAAGGAGCACTGAGCCCAGGTTAGAGAGATGTGTATTGTCTCCAGACAACACAGTAAGTGAGGTCTTTTGCTAACCCAGGCAAGTCATGGAGGTTACAGATAGTGTGACATGAAGCCAAGATCCCTGTTAAGACTGTCCTCATGTGTGCGGAACTTGGCTATCGGTCTCTGCTCAGCGGCTCTGCGCTGTCGTGTGTCATGAAGGCTACCTTGAAGAACGTTTACCCGAAGGTCGGAAGCTGAATGCCCGTGACCGCTGAAGTGTTCGCCAACAGGAAGGGAACAGTTTTGCCTGGTGATTGTCGAGCGATGTTCATTCATCCACATCTCCCCAATGTACCATGCTTCGGGACATCCTTTCTTGCAGCGTATTAGGTAGACAATGTTGGCCGAGTTGCAAGGGTATGTACCATGTACCTGGTGAATGGTATCCTCATGTGCCATTCAGTCTGTGCTGGTATGTGTGCTATTGGAGACCAGAACACCTCATTCACCTGACAAAGGTCATTGGTCGAAAGCTTGTGAGTTTACTATCAAATAAATCGGATGGATTTAAATCTGGTGTTGTGAGACTTCTTACTGTGTTAAAGGAAAGGGGATGTGATTACTCTGGAGAGGAGATTTACACAAATGTTTTCAGGGCTTGAAAATTGCAGAGATAAGAAGAGATTGGGATCCTCTTCCTTAAAATAGAGGAGGCTGAGGAGTAGTCTAATTAAACTGTACAATATTATGAAGGGCCTGGACAGGGTAGACAGGACAAGCCTGTTTCTCCCTAACTGACGGGTCAATTGCTAGGTCTAAGACTCACCTGATGAAGGAGCAGAGCTCTGGAAGCTTGTGATTCCAGATAAACCTGTTGGACTTTAACTTGGAATTTTATAGGTTTAAGACGGTTAGTAGAAGGATTACAGGGGACATATCACCATTTGCTGTGCAGACACATGGATTTGGGCCCATGTCTGCGGGAGTTTGCACATTCTCCCCGTGATTGCGTGGGTTTTCTCTGCGTGCTCCGGTTTCCTCCCACACCCCAAAACTGTGCTCTTAGGCTGATTGGTGTAACAAATTGTCCCTAAATTAGTCTTCCCTCAATCTTTCCCAATAGGTGTAGACAAAGGTCATAGGTGGAGGAGGGCACTCAATGTTAAATGGCAGCGCGGGCTCGTTGGGCTGAAGGGCCTGTTTCCCAAGCTGTGTTGTTCTTTGTTCTTTGTAGAGAAAATCTTTGTCATCCAGAAGTCTGGAATTCACTGCCTAAATGGGTGGTTAAGACTGAGAAGCTCAACTCATTTAAAATCTATCTTGATCTGTATCTGTGATGATGGAAACTGTGAGGCCAAGACCCTGTGCTAGAAAGTGGAATTAAACTGAGTGGTTAGTTCCTTTTTTTTCCTCCTAGTTTGGCCCACTCAGTCACAACAGGCTGAATAGCCTCATCCTACACAATTGCTTTTCGATGCTCCATGGAAATGCGAGGAGAATTAAACTTGCAGCAGAAAGTCAAAAGAATTGCCCGAAACAGCCCTGTAAGGCAGGGGAACATTCACTTGGAGGCAGGCAGGTCTCCCAGACACTGACAAGGCATCTTGCTGTGAAATTCAAGAGCCGATGTCTGACTTTAAAACACTGTTGGGCAAGGTTGTGAAATTTATGTTGGTTTCACTTGAAGAACCACCCCCCCATCCCCCGCTCATTCGTGTGTGTCTAACAATCCTTTCTCTTCGTGAAGCGGGCAACTTATTTTCTCAGACCGAAAGCATTAATAATTTGCCAGTAATTGAAAAGAAATGAAATGTAGCGACCAAGTGAAAATCTATCGAGAGTGAATCAGAATTTCTCTTCCTCGTGGACGACTTGTTGTTGATATTTGAAATACCTTGGCATTGGAAAGGTACAAATATTTGAAGGGTACTGTCAGGCTGCCACACTGCTGCACAATAATGATTCTGTTTCAACTTCCCTGAACAGTAGGCCTCATTGTCTCTGCAACACTTCTTGTGCTTTAATTAAATATTCCAACAAGGCATCAGAGAAGCCCAGAACCCATTTGCACATAAAAGCTGCCATTTATCTTTTATCTGTGGCTAAAAAAAAGGGGTCTGCTTTTAGAAATTGTGAACAAGTGTTGCATCAGCCCAATATTGCATTCCCAACCTCAAATCCATATGGAAATAGTATGGTCGCCACACTTCCCGAAGGATGCTTTGGAGAGGCTGCAAAGAAGGTTTACCGGGGTGTTGCCTGGCCTAGTGGGTAAGTGGAGAGGTTGGATAAACTCAGATTGTTTTCACTGGAAAGTTGAAGGCTGAGACTCAGCCTGATCAAAGTCTAGAAAATTATGAGAGGCATAAACAGGGTGGATAGTCGGAGGCTTTCTATCCCAGGTTGGAAGGGTCAGCTGCAAGAGGGCACAAGTTTAAGGTGAGAGGTGGTAAGTTTAGGAGAGAGGGAAAATGTTTCACACAGAGGGTGGTGGGTGCCTAGAACACACATTGCCAGTGGAGATGGTGGAAGTTGGCATGTTAGCAATGTCAGAGGAGTATCTTGATAGAAACATGAATGGGAGGTGAATAGAGGGACAGAAACAGAGTATCAGTGCAGGCTTGGTGGGACAAAGGGCCTTGTTCATAGATACAGTGCAAAAGGAAGCCATTTGGCCCATCGAGTCAGCACCAATGACAATCCAGGCTAGGCCTTATCAATGTAACCCCATCTATTTGCCTTGACACTGAGGGACAGTTTAGCATGGCCAAGCAGTTTAACTTGCACATCTTTGGAGGGTGGGAGGAAATTAGAGCACCTGGAGGAAACCCACACAGACATGGGGAGAATGTGCAAACTCTGCACAGACAGTTACCTAAGGCTGGAATTGAACCTGGATTCTGCTGTGAGGCAGCATCGCTAACCATTATGTTCCTACGATGTCTTGTTTTTTTGTTCTTTGAAAAATGACTGATTAATTTCCCAACCAAATATTTCAGAACTGGGAATAAATTCAATTTACCTGATTATAATTGGGGTAAAATATAAAATATTACCTCCTACTTAACTGATGAAGGGGCAGCATTCCAAAAGCTAGTGGCTTGTACTACCAAATAAACCTGTTGGACTTTAACCTGGTGCTGTGAGACTTCTCAGTGTGTTTACTCCAATCCAATGCCGACATCTCCACATCACGGCTCCCTTTAGTTGACACAGCACAGGTTCATCATCCGATCAGGACTGCCTTAGTTGAGGGACCAGTAAGAGGCCTTGCAAGGAGCAGCAGATTGCAATGAAAGGTGAGGCAAAGAGAAGAGGATGCTTCGACCTACAGGTACATTCTCTCCAAATATTTTGAATCTTTATCTAAAAAATAGATGGAGAGGCCAGGTGAGGACTGTGAAATGGAGTGCAGGGGTGAGACAGTGGGGATGACCTCAACATAGTCGATTCTGTGTTACTCAGGCAGGCAGGGGAGACCTGTAGGCCTGCCAGAGAAACACCTCCAGGCAGCTGGAAGGAACCCTGCCACTTCTGTTCACCTCAGTCATCCTCCTCGAACTGACCTCAGTGAGGTTCTTACTGAGCCAATGCAGGTGGCGCTACTGACTCCCCAATCTGGCAAAATGGCCTGCAGTTGGGATGGTACTGGGGAAAGGGGGCTATTTTTAATTCCTGCCCATCTCTGATCCTCGCCCTAACAGCGGTTGACAACTCTAGTGTGTATACATCTCAGTCCTGAACAGCATTTATCCATCAACCAACAATAAATAAAATGGATTATCTGGTCATCATTGTTGTTTGTTGGGTTGCTGTATTTCCTTGCATTCTGTAAGAAGAGGAGGAGGCCATTTGGCCCCCTTGACCCACTTGCACTATTAGCATTGCAGCCTCGTAGCACCAGGAACCCAGGTTCGATTCCCGGCTTGGGTCACTGTCTGTGTGGAGTTTACATATTTTCCTCGTATCTGCGTGGGTTTGCTTCGGGTTAGACGGATTGGCCATATACAATTGCCTCGTTGTATCAGTGGGGATTAGCTATGGTAAATACAAGGGTTACGGAGATAGGGCTTAGCCGGTATTGTGGTCAGTGTGGACTCGATGGGCTAAATGGCCTCCTTCTGCACTCTAGGGATTCGATGGTTCAGTGAGACCATAATGATGCGTGGTCTGTTTGAGGTTGTGCAATTGTTTGAAGGCAAGAAGCTTGGGTGTGATGATGGATGGTCTTGGAGATACGATCATCTCCATCAATGACATGTTGAAGGCTCCGGAGAAGATGTCGTAGCTTCTGTGCTCTGGGAAAGTACTGGATGACAAAGGGTACACTGTCCACCATGTCCTGTGTTTGTCTTTTGAGGAGGTCGGTGCAGTTTTTCGCTATGGTGCGTCAGAACTGTCATTCGATGAATTGTGCGCCACATCCTGTTCTTATGAGGGCTTCTTTCAGTGTCTGGACGTGTCTGTTGTGATCCTCCTCATCTGAATAGATCCTGTGTACACAGAGGGCTTGTGTATAAGGGATGGCTTCTTTAACGTGTTTAGGGTGGAAGCTGGAGAAGTGAAGCATCGTGAGGTTATCCGTGGGGTTGCAGTACAGTGAAGTGCTGAGATGACCATCTTCAATGGGGATGCATGAGTCAAAGAATGGAACTGATTCCGGAGAGTAACCCATGGTGAATCTGATGGTGGGATGAAACATCATACAGTTGTTTCAGTGATTGTTCACCATGAGTCCAAAGGAAGAAAATGTCATTGATGTATCTAGTGTATAGCATCGGTTGGAGGTCCAGTATGGTGAAGAGATCTTGTTTGAACCTGCGCATGAAGGTGTTAGCATATTGAGGTGTGAATTTGGTCCCCATGGCTGTTCCATTTGTCTGGATGAAGGTGAAGACATTGTGGTTCAGGATAAAGCAGATATGTTGTAAAATTTCATCTGGAGATCGACAGTTGTCAATATTGCGTACTGAGGCAGTTGCAGCAATGCCATCGTCATGGAGGATGCCGGTGCAGAGTGCCGAGACATCCATTGTGACGAGGAGTGCTCCTGGTTCAACTGCTCCAGTTGCGATGAGTTTCTGTAGGAAATCCATGGTGTTGTGACAAAAGCTGGGGTTTTTTGTACAATGTGTTTCAGGATGCCTTCAATATACGAGAACCTCTCCGGCTACAGAGTCCCATTGCCCGATACGATGGAATGGCCTGGTATGTTTGCCTTGTGTATCTTCAGGAGGCAGTAGAGATCTCCAATGCAGGATGAGAGCATAGAGAGTGCTCTGAAGATCTGGATCAAAAGTCTTGGTCGGTCTGAGTTGACGGCTGTGTTCTTTGGTCAGATCTGCAGGTAACTGTATGTAGTGTTCCTCGTTGTTCAGTTGTGAGTACACTTCTTTCTGTTCAGTATGATGATGGCCTCTCCTTTGTTTGATGATAATGTTGCGGTTGGTCTTGAGAGTGCGGATGGTGTTGGTCTTGAGAGTGCGGATGGTGTTGGTCTTGAGAGTGCGGAGGGTGTTGGTCTTGAGAGTGCGGATGGTGTTGGTCTTGAGAGTGCGGATGGTGTTGGTCTTGAGAGTGCGGAGGGTGTTGGTCTTGAGAGTGCGGAGGGTGTTGGTCTTGAGAGTGCGGATGGTGTTGGTCTTGAGTGTGCGGATGGTGATGTTTGGGGCTGTTTTAGATATAGATATAGAACATTACAGCACAGAACAGGCCCTTCGGCCTTCGATGTTGTGCCGACCAAAATAAAAAGCAATGCCCCTCCAAACTAAACCATTCCCTTCTCTTCCATATACTTATCAACTAACCTCTTAAACGCCACCAAACTTGGTGCTAAGAGTGAGTTTTGTGAGTGCGGCTGATGAATCTGGCACCCCTTGGCGACTTGGACATACATGTCAAGCTGAGGAAAGCAGCCTTCTGGATTTTACATGTATTTTACGTGTTCCACTCCCCTGCTGAAAACACACCTGACAGGGACACATAAAATCCTGCCTCATGATCTCCCCCTCTCCACCTCAGCTGATTTTACAAACTGCCACCTGGCACAGTGGCTGACACCGCTGCCTCACAGCGGCAGCGACCCAGGTTCAATTCCGGCCTCAGGTCACGATCTGAGCAGACTCTGCACATTCTCCCCTTGTCTGTGTGGGTTTCCTCTGGATGTTCTGGTTTTCTCCCACAGTCCAAAGATGTGCAGGTTAGGTGGATTGGTCATGTTAATTTCTTATTAGTGTCAGGGATACTAGCTAGGGTAAATGCGTGGTGTTGTGGGGATAGGGTGGGGTTGTGGTCGGCACAGACTCGATGGGCTGGATGGCTTCCTTCTGCACTGTAGGAATTCTATGATGAACTGTTCCTGGTGTGGATTTTGGGAGCTGTCAGGGGTTAAATTCCGCCGACCATTTCTCTCGCTCTACCCGGCAATGAGACCAGTGAAAAAAGGCACGGTAGCACAGTTATTAGCACTGCTGCTTCACAGCTCCAGGGATCTGGGTTCGATTCCCACCTCGGATCACTGTCTGTGTGGAGTTTGCACATTCTCCTTGTGTCTGCATGGGTTTCTTCCGGGTGCTCCGGTTTCCTCCCACCATCCAAAGATGTGCGGGTTAGGTTGATTGGCTGTGTTAAAATTGCTCCTTAGTATCATGGGATGAGTAGGTTAGAGGGATTAGCGGGTAAATGTGTAGAGATACAGGGATAGGTCCTCGGTGGGACCGTGTTTGGTGCAGATTCAATGGGCCGAAGGGCCTGTTTCTGCACAGTAGGGTTCTATGTTCACTGTGAACTGCCCTGAGGATACACAATCTCTTTTGGTTCCTCTGTGTGGAGTTGTGTTTAGCGTTTCAGAAATGCGTTTTTAACTTCAACCAAAGTAAGACTACAATCTCTGCAGAACCTGGCGATCAGAGAAGAAACGGCTCGATCTAATTCTAATCTGATGAACTATGCTGATGTACTTTTTGGTTATACAAATCCACTCGAGGAGGTTGAACTTAAAGAAAGGGAGGGGCGACTGTCCTTTATTCGACTGATCTGAGAGGTTTTACAGGGGGCGATTATGCTTTGTGGACACTCTGCTCGGACCCCCACAGAAAGCCTGGGGGATTATATTGTGTCCACTACCTCTCAAAACAGGCTGGAATTTTGACATCAAACAAGAGGGATGAATCAAAAATTAACATAATGGATCAGGCCCTTTTCAGGAGATGAAACCTCTCTGTCAGAATATATACTATATGGTTCCAATTTGCACTGGACACATCTGTATCTGATAATATACAGGATTAGGTACACAATCCTTGAGGTGTGTAGGTGGTCTATTCCAATTGGAATTATATGGGTTTGCTTCATGACAGAAGTGCCCACCCATAAAAGAGGTTAAAACTTACTGTTAGCGAGTCTGTATCTTGCATTCCCCGTGTCAGATCCGAGAATGAATTTTCACCAAACTCCCGACCAATAAAGGTGAATATTAAACTGCTGTTAAAACACTGCTGATCAAAGGGCCATCAGATTCAAGAGCAGAATTGGGCTGTTTGGCCCATTGGAACACAAGGAGGTTCAGTCACCATATCAGTGAGAGAGAGAGAGACAGTGTTGGATTGTACAGTTTCTTAATATTTTCAGTGGGGCGGCACGTAAAGAACACAGGTAGCACATTCTAGCCTGCTGGGCCTCTGAGTTGCAGTCCAGTCACACAAGTCCAGCTTCTCTTTTACAACTCCACAGACACACGCCCAACACTCAGAGCCACCTGTAACACCTTTATATACCCCAGTGAGTACGATTAAACAATTAGCACACAAATAGGATCTAACGCGGAAGGTTGCAGTTAATCCCATCCCTAACTGTATCCCATCTGTAGGTAGGTGCCAAAATTGGCAACCCATCGCCACATTGAAATAAATAATTACTTGCCAACTGAGCTTGTAAGAAACTAATTCTCTGCCCATGCCACATTGGCTTAGGAAGGTGAGCAGGAATGGCTGTTCTGTTTTTTAAACAAGTAGGAAGGAAGGGATTAAATCATTTGAGGGGTGCAGTTCGCACATCGTGGCACCCTCTCACCCCAAGGTGTTTGTCCTCCCTCTTTCCTTCTCATCACCTGGCCTCCACAATCTTCTTCCTATCCCTTCGCTCTTCCCTCCTCACTCCATCCCTCCTTCCTCAAGTTGCCCTATTCCCCCACCACCCAAGAATCTGCCTCTGGGTCCCGCGATTGCCTTGCTGGTGTTCTTGCTTGCAATTCTAGTAGTACCAAGTTCTGGCACTACTGGGAGTGTTGGAGCTGCTCTGGATTTTCCAGTGCTCTCCTGTGGATTTTCTAGCCCCCTCCCACAGATTTTCCAGCTCCTCCCACTGACAGGATCTTGGTCCCAGCAACTTTGACTGCCCAAGGATTCTCAGTTCGCTGGCAGGAGAGCCACGGGAGGGCATAGGGAACTGGAAAGTCCCGCTGGCAGCGAATAGCTTACCGTATCCCCAGTGGGAAACCCACCTTGGGCGGGACTGGAAAATCACAGCTTTACCCTTTTTAACTTGCCTTCCGTGCTGTATGGGTGTGGAAAGACCGTTTTTCTTGTCCATTGTCTGCCAGCCAACTTTAGCAATGGGAGCAGGGGGTGGTGCAGCATGAGGGGTAAGAAATCTGCCCTCTGCCAACACCCATCCTGCCCCCCCTCCTCCCCGGACCATGCAAAACGCAGCCCTGCGAAAGGAACCAGAGATTTAAATATACATGGCATCTGGGGTAGAACTGCTGTAGAATTGGCTCACTGCCCACCAGTAATTTGTGACATTGGCATTTTTTTGTTGGGGGAGAGTAGGGTCTGCTATATTTACATAATTTTACTGAGTTACCCAGTCGTTCTGGAAGCTTTCCTCTGGGGAGTCTGCGGAGTGTGGATTACTATTCCAAAGTACCTAAATAGATTTATTTTATTATAGAATCCTTACACTAGGAGGCCATTCAGCCCATTGAGCCTTCACCAACAACAATCCCACCCCTTTCCTATAACACCTCCCCCCCCCCTGCATATTTATCCTACTAATTCCTCTGAAACTAGGGAAAATTTAGCACGGCCTATCATCCCAACCCACACATTTTTGGATTGTGGAAGGAAACCGGAGCACCCGGAGGAAACCCACGCAGACATGGTGAGAACATGCAAACTCCAGGCAGACAATGACCCAAGCTGGGAATTGAACCCTGGTCCCTGGCACTGTGAGGCAGCACTGTACCACCACACTGCCCATCTTGAAATCCAGAATTTTTCTAAATGGTCACAATGATTTTTTTTCAAACAATTCAATAAAATGAGAAAGGAACTGCCCATGCAGAGAGATAAATTCAGAGCTTCTGTTAACCGGTAGAGTTTCTTTTCATCTGAAGGCAACCCAAAAGAAAAATCTGTTAAGTTTTAGTAAGTCCTGATCCAAATGATTTGCACTGTAATAGTCCATCACAACGCCAGGAACAGTTAAATTTTGACAAGCTTCTGCTATCATTTCTGACAATAATATGAATCCACTTCCATGATCTTTCCTGCAATGGCCAAAATATTATCACAAATTGGATTTTTATGTAATATGGGAGTTAAGAACCCACCTCTCCATTGCTAGAACTCATAATACACGAGTAGAAACCTGTCTCAGCGGTTCCAATGGCTTCGGAGAAGATCGTAATGCAACACAGTGAAACGTTAGACATATTTAATGAGGGAATGTTTTCCCTGGAACAGAATCTTCTGTAATATCTTTATTTAAAGTTAAAATTTATTTCTGTTCCAAATAGGTTTACATTAACACTGCAATGAAGTTTTTATGAAAATTCCATAGTCGCTATACTCTGGCACCTGTTCGGGTACACTGAGGGAGAACTTCGCATGGCCAATCCTCCTAACCAATACGCCTTTCGGACTGTGGGGGGAAACTGGAGCACCTGGAGGAAACCCACGCAGACACGGGGAGAATGTGCAGACTCCACACAGACACAGTGACCCAAGCGGAGAATCAAACCCAGGTCCTATGTGCATAGGCTCACAGAAACCTTAGAGTGCAGAAGGAGGCCATTTAGCCCATTGAGTCTGCACTGAACAATTCCCTATCCCTTTATCTCTACATATCTACCCTGCTAATCCCTCTAATTCCGGGATACATTAGGGGTCAATTAATGAGGAGAATGTACAGACCCTGTCTAAACCAGAATTGAACCCAGGTCCCTGGCGAAGTGAGGCAGCAATGCTAACCACTGTGCCCATGCTTGATCAGAAAAATTTGAGCGGTGTCCAGTTGCACTTTTGAGTTGTTTAATGAACAACTGAGCTTGACTGCAATCCAGGACAAACAGTATTTTTATATATAATATTGATGTCAGACTGGAGTTCCCAGTGCAAGGACTGAAAGCAGTGAGACGCCATCTTCCAGCTTGTCACACAGTGGGGATCTTCCAGTCCCGCTGACATCGCACTCCTGCTGCGTGTTTCCCGGCAGCGTGGGTTCGAATTAACGGGAAATCCCATTGGCTGGCAGGGATCCGAGATCCTGCTGCAGAGAAAAATACCGCAGGAATGCTGGAGAATCCCGGCACAGCTGTAGAATCTCCTCCTGTTGACCTTAATGACTAGATCATCCTGTAATTGAAAAAGATCTATTTCTCGTGCTTTACCAGAACAGCTGCTATAAAACCATAAAGGAGCAGAAGTAGGCCATTTGGCCCATCTGGTCTGCTCCGCTATTGGAGTCCAAGGACTGGATTTTCCAGCCGTGCTGGCCCCCAGACCGGAAATTGCCACCCAAAGTGAATAGACCTTTGCACGGTTCACTAAATTTTCTATCCTGCCTGCTCTGCTTCCTGTGGCGGGTGGGACAGGAAAATTCTGTCCCATGGCTGATTCTCAATTCCATTTAATGTCACAATCCTTCATCCCCTTCCTGATTAAAAAATCAGCTCTGATCAAGAGTCATCCAGACTCAAGACATTGGCTCCATTCTCTCTCCACTGATGCTGTCAAACTTGCTGAGATTTTCCAGCATTTTCTATTTTGGTGCATGATAAAAAAAAAATCTCAGCTTTGAATGTACTTAATGACCCAGTCTCTGCAGCTCTGTGTGGTAAAGAATTCCACTCATTCACTACCCTTTGAGAGAAGGAATTTCTTTTCTTCGCTGGAGGGCTGCCAAGTCTATGCAGCCCATTGGTATAGAACATAGAACATTACAGCGCAGTACAGGCCCTTCGGCCCTCGATGTTGCACCGGCCAGTGGACCCTCTAACCTAAACTATTCCAATATCATCCATATGCCTATCCACCGAACATTTGAATTCCCCCAAAGTAGGCGAGTCCACAACTGCTGCAGGCAGGGCATTCCACGCTCTCACCACCCTCTGTGTAAAGAACCTGCCTCTGACATCCGTCCTACAACTACCACCTCTTAATTTAAAGTTATGTCCCCTCGTGTTGGTCATCACCATCCGAGGAAAAAGGCTCTCACTATCCACCCTATCCAATCCCTTGATCATCTTATACGCCTCAATTAGGTCACCCCGTAACCTTCTTCTCTCTAATGAAAATAACCTCAGGTCCCTCAGCCTTTCCTCATAAGGCCTTCCCACCATACCAGGCAACATCCTGGTAACCTCCTCTGCACCCTTTCCAATGCTTCCACATCTTTCTTATAATGCGGCGACCAGAACTGTACGCAATACTCCAAGTGCGGCCGCACCAGAGTTTTGTACAGTTGTACATAACCTCACGGCTCCTAAATTCAATCCCTCTACCAATAAAAGCTAACACACCGTACGCCTTCTTAACAACTTTATCAACCTGGGTGCCAACTTTCAAAGAGCTATGTACTTGTACCCCAAGTTCCCTCTGCTCGACAACACTATTAAGGGTCCTTCCATTAGCCCTATATTTCATATGCCTGTTATTCTTACCAAAGTGAATCGTTTGATATCAAAGTGAATCACCTCACACTTATCCTTCACCAGAAGAAATCTGCCCTCTGCCAACCCCCATCCTGTCCCCCCCTCCCTCCCCGGACCATGGAATTCTATTTGCCACCTGACGGCCCAGCTCTGCAACCTATCTATGTCCCTCTGCAAACTGTAACATCCATCCTCGCTGTCTACAACTCCCCGCACTTTGGTATCATCAGCAAATTTACTAATCCAACCCTCTACACCCTCATCTAGGTCATTTATAAAAATGACAAACAGCAGTGGCCCTAAAACAGATCCTTGAGGTACACCACTTGTAACTGCACTCCAGGTTGAATAATTCCCATCAACCACCACCCTCTGTCTTCTATCAGCTAGCCAATTCCTAATCCAAACTGCTAAATCACCTTCAATCCCATGTATCTGCACTTTCTGCAGTCGCCTACCATGGGGAACCTTATCAAAACGCTTTGCTAAAATCCATATACACTACATCAACTGCCTTACCCTTATCTACCTCTTTGGTCACCTCCTCAAAAACTCAATAAGGTTTGTGAGGCACGACCTACCCTTCACAAAACCGTGCTGACTATCCCTAATCAATTTATTCCTCTCTAAATGCTTATAAATCCTATCCCTTATAATTCTTTCCAAGACCTTGCCCACAACAGAAGTCAGGCTCACCGGTATGGGGGATGGGTGGGTGCTATGTCTATGTGACCTGCTTGGGAGGAGGGTGCGTTGCCATGTCTATGCAGCAAGCTTTGGTGGGGGGAGGGCTGTCTTTTCTATGTGGCTTGCTGGGGGCGGGAAGGGAGGGGAGGCGCAGTGGTTGCCATCTCTATGTGGCACGCTGTGGGTGGGGGGGCTGCCATGTCTATGATGCCTGTCTGGGGGGAGGGTGGGGGGGGGAGGCTACATGTCTTGTGGCCTACTGGGGGGGAGGGGGCTGCGATGTCTATGCAGCCCGCTGTTGGGGGAGGGGGGGGTGGACACTGCCATGTCTATGTGGCCCCTGGTGGGGGTGGGGGAGAGGGCGCCATTTGTATGCAGCCAGCCGAGGATGTTGGCTGCGATGATGCCTTCAGAGCAAGGATTTACTGGTGCTTTATACTGTCCTCACGATTGGGATTTTACTGAGTCACGCACTCACTTTTAGTGAGTCCGGGGTTTGAGCGATGATAGTGAGTCTATGGGCTTTACAGCCAGACTTTGTGATACTGGAAATGGGGATGGAGAACGCGAGAATGGGAAACGATTCCCATTCCTGGTCGAGTGAAAAATCCAGTTCAGTTTCTACATGATTGGACTTCAGGTGAGTCTGACAGAACAACAGTGTGGATTGTACAGGTTAAAAGCTCCCCTCTTGTTGATTCCTCCCCTGCCCCCATACCAGAATCATTCACAGCTTCATTGGAGTTCAAACAGTTGACGTTTGCTTATGAACGCCACGGTTTTATCAAGGTGAGGCCATCCTGTGTGTGGGCTGTTTCTGATGATCAGGCGGGATAAATTTATGCTGTCTTTCCAGCTGTAACAGTTGCCCGAGAGAGGTTTGCCGGAATCTCTTGCGGCCGGGACCAGGGTGAATGGTGCTCCAGCCAGATGGATGCTGTAGTCAGGTGCTGTCATCATAAGAACATAAGAAATAGGAGCAGGAGTCGGCCATCCAACCCCTCGAGCCTGCCCTGCCATTCAATAAGATCATGGCTGATCTGCAGTAGTTCAGTACCACTTTCCCACTTTCAAATCGTCTACATCAAAGAGATTTTGTTTGCGTGCGAGGCGGCTGGCATCAATTAGCAAGTACTTGATTTTTTTTACATGCCTTCTTCCTGCATTTATACTTCAACATTGGAGGTGCTGTTGTCTTAACACAGTCCTGATGTGCCCATTAACACCCTGACAGCTAATCTTTACAGGCAGCCACTCTGAAACACTCAATTACCCATCTCTCCAATAACTGTCAGCTTGTCCGATACTGCCTACCTGCCAATCCCCCACTCTCTTCACTATTATTGGCAATGCTTTCAGCTTTCAAAACTTTTGGAACATTGCGTGCAGTTCCAGTCACCACTCTACCAGAAGGGCATGGTGGCTTTGGAGAGGGTTCAAAGAAGGTTTAGCCAGGACGTTGCCTGGTCTGAGCGGCTTTAGGTATCAGGAGAGGTCGGATAAACTCGGATTGTTTTCACTGGAAAGACGAGAAGCTGAGGGGCGAACTGATCGAAGTCATCACAATTATGGGAGGGATCGATAGGATGGATAGTCAAAGGATGGAAGGGTTGACTATAGAAGGACACAGATTTAAAGTGGGAGGTGGTAAGTTTTTCACAGAGGCTCGTGGGTGCCTGGAACACATTGGAGGTGGGGAAGCAGCACTTTAGCAATGTTCAAAGTATAACTTGATACTCACATGAACAGGCAGCGAACAGAGGAATAGAAACCACTCTTTGATGCAAGCTTAGTGAGCCAAAGGGGCTGTTCCTGTCCTGTATTATTCTTTGTTCTATCCAGCCTAATACAAATCTTGCATAGTTTCGAACTGATGCCTTCCCCCCACTCCATACACTGTGGGAGCCCTTAGCTATTTTATAGACTTTATCAGGTCACATTAGACCTACCTGCTACTCTAAAAGGAATAGACTCAGGTTCTTAAACTCAAGTAAGTAACTCTGGCTCTTTAGAGCTTGGATTCATTCTCGTAACTCTCCCCTAGATCTTTACAATCTGTCGAGCTATGTTTACGGAAGGGGCTGTAAATGGGCTCCCAATTTAAGTGATAGGAGACACAAAGGGTCCATCTCTGCTGTGGCAATCAGGAATCTAGAGATCGAGAGGGAGAAATAGGGCCTTCATTAGAAGCAAATATCTGCTACTGTACTATCCTCGGTGTGAATCAGGAGACAGACGGCGAAAACGGTAATGAAATTAGAATAATTTGTTGACATTGCGAAAGATAAGAAGACTGAGAATCATTCAATTCCTACAGTGCAGAAAGAGGCCATTCAGCCCATCGAGTCTGCATCGGCCACAATCCCACCCAGGCCCTATCCCCCTAAACTCATGCATTCACCCTAGCTAAGCTCTCTGGTACTAAGGGGCAACTTAGCCTGGCCAATGATCCTAACCTGAACATTTTTGGAAACTGGAGCACCCGGAGGAAACCCAGACCAATGTAGGGAGAATGTGAAAACTCCATGAAACAGTATCTAAGGTTGGAGTTGAACCCGGCTTCCTGGAGCTATGAGGCTGCAGTGCTAACCATTGTGCCACCAGGGAAGGCAAAGTTTTAAATCTCCATCAGTAAAAAATCAATAGTAACTAGAATCATATAATCCCTACAGGGGACCATTCAGCCCATCAAGTCTTCACTGACTACAATCCACCCAGGCCCTATCCCCGTAAAGCCACGTATTTACTCTGCTAGCTTAACCCTGACACTATGGTGCATTTTATCATGGCCAGTCCATATCTTTGGAGTTTGGCAGGAAATCAGAGGAAACCCATGCAGACACGGGGAGAATGTGCAAACTCCACACAGACAGCGACTAAGACCTGAATCGAACTCGGGTCCTTGGCAGCAGCACTGACCACTGTGTTTATTAACTATGGAAGTTTAGCGGTTTATAACTGCGGCTGGGTTTTTCTGGCCCTCCCGTGGTTTGTTTTCTGGCAGTGGAGGCACCATTGGCTGCCGGTGGTCTAGGGTTGAAAGGGTTCACATATGAAACTGGAGAAGCAATCAGGAAATTGAAAACAGCACGAGCAGAGAGGCAGCGGAGAAACTGCACGCAGTAAGTGGTTAACGCTTATTCTAATCCTAATGTTTAAAATAGTACAGAAACTGTACTTTTATAAGTTGAGTGTAGATGGAAATATAATGTGGGAAAATGTACCTGGTTCACTTTGGCAGGAAGAATGGAAAACCGAAGTATTATTTAAATAGTGAATGATTGCAGAATTTTGAATTCAGGAGAGTATTCCAATGCAAGAATCATAAAACATGAGTATGCCTCTATATCAAGTAGTTAAGAAGGCGAATGGAATGCTAACCTTGATTACAGGAGGAATTGAACATTAAAGTAAGGATATTATGCTTCAGCTACACAGGGTGAGACTGCATCTCGAATACAGTTTCTGGGGGGAATTTACCTATCCCCCATCCCCCCCACGTAGGGGGCGGGACTGGGTCAGGCCAAAGTCCATTAATCTTGGGTGGGATTTTCCGGTCTTGGGGCAAGCGTGACTGGAAAATCCCACCCTTCGTTTCCTTGGTTAAAGAGGGGTGTAAGTTCCCATGGGGCTGTTCAGATGAAGTTTACTGGACTGATCCCTGGAATGGGCGGATTGCCTTTATGAGGAAAGCTCAGATAGACTGCATGTGTTTCTGCTGTGGGCGGCACAGTGGCTAGCACTGCTGCTTCACAGCTCCAGGGACGTGGGTTCAATTCCCAGCTCGGATCACTGTCTGTGTGGAGTTTGCACATTCTCCTCATATCTGTGCGAGTTTCCTCCAGGTGCTCTGGTTTCCTCCCACAGTCTGAAAGATGTGCGGGTTAGGTTGATTGGCTGTGCTAAATTGCCCCTTAGTGTCCTGAGATGCATAGGTTAGAGGGATTAGTGGGTAAAGTATGTAGGGATATGGGGTAGGACCTGGGTGGGATTCTGGTCGGTGTGGACTGGATGGGTCAAATGGCCTCTTTTTGTACTGGAGGGTTTCTATGATTTATGAAGTTTAGAAGAGTGAAAGGTGACTTGTTTGAAATATATAAGATCCTGAACGATGTTGAGAAAGTGTGCATGGGAAAATATTTTCCTTTTTTTAAGTTTAAATTTATTTATTAGTATCACAAGTAAGCTCACGTTAACATTGCAATGATGTTACTGTGAAAATCCTCTAGTTGCCACACTCTGGTGTCTGTTCGGGTACATTGAGGGAGAATTTAGCATGGCCAATACACCTAGCCATAACCACGGGAGGAAACTGGAGCACCCGGAGGAAATGCTTGCAGGCACGGGGACCCTGCATAGACAGTGACCTGAGCTGGGAATCGAACCTGGGTCATAGAATCATAGAAACCCTACAGTGCAGAAAGAGGCCATTCGGTCCATCAAGTCTGCACCGAGCACAATCCCACCCAGGCCCTACCCCCATATCCCTACATATTTAGACACTAATCCCTCTAACTTATGCATCTCAGGACTCTAAGGGCAATTTTTAACATGGCCGATCAACCTAACCCGCATATTTTTGGAATGTAGGAGGAACCCGGAGCACCCGGAGGAAACACGAGGAGAAAGTGCAAACTCCACACAGATGGTGACCCGAGCCAGGAATCGAACCCAGGACCTCGGAGCTGTGAAGCAGCAGTGCTAACCACTGTGTCGCCTTTTGTGGGTGAGTCCAGAAGTAAGGGCCACTGTTTGGAAATTCAGGGCTGCTTTTTCAGGACGGAGATGAGGAGAATTTTTTCTCAGGGGGTTGGACGACTTTGAAGCTCTGCTTCAGAAGTGGCGGAGATTTAATATTCATTGAATATTTTTCAGGCAGAGATAGATTGCCCAACCTGAATCTAAGGCTATTGGTGGTAGATAGGAATGTGGAACTTGAAACACAGATCAACCATGATCTTTTGAATGATGGAGCAGGTTCGCAGGGCCAAATAATGGCCTGTTTCTCCTCCTATTTCATATATTTGTATATTCATATCAGCAACATGATGATGTAAGAGACACATGACCAGGAATTAAGAGGTCAATGCTAATGGCTGCGATGAATAACACCTAATCTTGTATACCTGTATATAGTCAGGTTCAACCAATAAACCAGTTCTAGTTTGACATACCTTTCAACATTCTAGCCAATTCCTTAAGTCACAGCCAACATACAACATTTACTTCCTTTCATGGGTCATTTTGCCAGTCAGAGGGAGGTGGGGAGATGGAGATATGGACTTGGGGAGAGGTGGGAAGGTGATGGGAGATTGGAAGTTGGAGATGTGGGAGATAGAAGACTGGAGAGGTGTAGAAGTAGAGAGAAGTAATGCCAAAGCTTACAGTTTGGACATCTGAACGCAGGTAGATCACTGGAAATTGGGATGCATGAAGGTCAGAAGTGGAGATGTCCACCAATGATTGCATAATGTCATTCACGACTTCTCAAATATTGAAGCAGTCCGTATTCAAATGCAACAAAATCTGGAAAATACCCAGGCTTGGACTGACAAGTGGCAAAGAACATTCATGCCACACAAATGCCAGGTGATGACCATCACCAATAAGCGACACTCTAACCACCGGCTCTTGACATTCAATGGTGCAACCATCACTTAATGCCCCACTGTCACCATCCTTAGGGTTACCCTTGATCAGGAACTCAAATGGACTCACCACATAAACTCAGTGGCTACATGAGCAGGTCAGAGGCTAGGAATACTGCAGCAAGTAACTTACCTCCTGACTCCCCAAAGCCTGTCCACCATCAACAAGGACACAAGTCGGGAGTGTGATGGAATACTCTCCACTTGCCTGGTTGGGTGTGGCTCCAAGAAGCTCGACACCATCCAGGACAAAGCAGGCTGCTTGATTGGCGCCACATTCAGATAGAGAAGGAAGAGGTCAGGGAGAAACTTGAACACAAAAGACGAGATTTTTCAACCTGAAGTGTTGGTAGATTGGAAACTAATGTAAGCCATCAAGCACAGGTTTTAACCACGAAAATAGACCCAGTGCCCTCATTTGGCCCATATCCCTCTATACCCATCTTACCCATCTAACTGTCTAAATGCTTTTTAAAAGACAAAATTTGTACCCGCCTCTACTACTGCCTCTGGCAGCTTGTTCCAGACATTCACCATCCTCCGAGTAAAGAGATTGCCTCTCTGTACCCTTCTGTTTCTCTCTCCTCTCACCTTAAACCTATGCCTTCTTGTTTTAGACTGCTCTATCTTTGGGAAAAGATGTTGACTATCTAGCTAATCTACGTCTCTTATTTTATAGATCACCCCCTAAGCCTCCTAAGCGCCAGGGAAAAGAGCCCCAGTTTATCCAGCCTTTCCTTGTAATTCAAACCATCAAGTCCTGGTAGCAGCCAAGTCAGTCTTTTCTGCACTCTTTCCAGTTTAATAATATCAAGAGGTAGTGGGATCATTGCCCATATTTTCCACTTTGATTTGGGGTGACAGAGTGGCGCCGTAGCACTGCTGCCTCACAGTGCCAGGGACCTGGGTTCGATTCCCGGCTTGGGTCACTGTCTGTGTGGAGTTTGCATTTTTTCCTTGTGTCTCCATGGGTTTCCTCCAGATGCTCTGGTTTCCTCCCACAATCGAAAGATGTGTGGATTAGATTGATTTGGCCATGCTAAATTGACCCTTTGTCTCTCAGGTTGTGCAGATGAGAGGGATGAGCGGGGTAAGTGAGTGGGATTGTGGAAATAGGGTTTGGGGTGGGATTATTGTCAGTGCAGGCTATTCAGCCTCCTTCTACCCTGTAGAGTTTCTATGATTTTATGAATATCCTTTCCATAATAGGGTGACCAGTACTGTACACGACAGGAATATAGAAAGTGATAGAAACACAGAACAGTACAGCACAGTACAGGCCCTTTGGCTCTCAATGTTGTGCTGAGCTATGTCCAAACTCAAGATGTGGAAACAGACAGTGCATCTTTTGGTCAAGACAGTTGTACAGCCTGTTGGATGACATTACCAGAGGCTCGGAGTTATCTCAACTTGAATAAAGATGGACTGATTCTGAATGGAGTAGGGTGGACAATACCTTATTCACCAGGGAGTTAACATGTGGAGCAGGTTTGTGTTTGAATAGGATCGAGAGGGAGGATCTGGGGACATTTAGGAATATTGAACAAGCCAAACATATCTAGGCACTTGAACCTGTAGAAGCAGCTGGGGAGGGGGAGGTCAGATTGTGAGGGGGCTTAAGTGAGATAGTGGAGGACATGCTTGGCTGGGGGAGGGGCTTGGTGACACAGTAAACACTCTGAAGATGTTATCAGATGCTGAATGTCTGTCTTAACTCAGTGGGGAGGAAGCCTGCGAAAGGGAGGAAAGTGATCTGGGGCTGGCTTATAATAGGGAGGGAAAGGATCACATCCTGAGACACAAACAGAACAGAAAATACTCACCATGGGTCATAAAGTCTCTCTGCTGAGAAACCATTTAGGAAGAAAGAAACCCTCCCCAATTCATCACCACTGGGGACTGAAGGGTGGTAAAGTGTAAATGTATCATCACCCGTGGCTAAAAGCTAATAAATAAAAATCCACGGGGGGTGGGGGAGGGGGGGGGGGGGTGTCCAAGGGCTGCACCGATCCCTGTTTATTTGATAAACAGCTGCAGAACAACCATTAACCACTTCAAAGAGTCGGCGCTGATGCAAAACTATTGTTTAACCAACCAGGAACATAAAGAATTCAATTCGATCTAATCTGTGCGCACATCCCTATTTCTTTGATTTGATTTATTATTGTCACATGCTATTAGCATACCGTGAAAAGCATGGTTTTTTGTGCACTACACAGATAAAGTATACCATTCATGGAGAAGGAAAGGATGGAATGTAGCGTTAGTCATAGTTAGGGCGTAGAGAAAGATCAACTTAACGTGAGGTACATTCATTCAAACGTCTGACAGCAGCAGGAAAGAACACGTTCTTGAGTCGGTTTGTATGTGACCTCAGACTTTTGTATCATTTGCCCAATGGAAGAAGGTGGAAGGGAGAATGTCCGGCGTGACCCGGGTCCTTCATTATGCTGGCTGCTTTGCCGAGGCAGCAGGAAGTGTAGACTGAATCAATGGACAGGAGGCTGGTTTGCATCATGGGCTAATTCACAACCCTTTGTAGTTTCTTGCAGTCTTGGGCAGAGCAGGAGCCATACCAAACTGTGATACAACCAGGAAGAATGGTTTCTATGATGCACTTGTAAAAGTTGATGAGAGTCATGGCTGACATCCCAAATTTCCTTCAGCTTCTAAGAGAGAGTTGAAGCGTTGGTGGGCTTTCTTAACTATAATGTTGACATGGCTGTAGTGTCCAACCTGGAGAGCCAGTCACCACCCTGAACTTTCACTTCATAAGAAGTTGAATCTCCGGACAGCCTGCTAGTCTTCTAGTGAAGTGTGAAAGTGTGACAGGCTGAGATTTGGGAAGATTAATCTGTCAGGTCCCCCTCACATTAAAATCTCTGCAAAAAAGGGGTTATTTGAGATAACGATACATGAGGAGACTCCAGTGACAGGAGATTAAGGTGAAGCAACAGTTGTCGATTACCAGGAGGCATTGAACCGGTTTTTCAGCTTTCTCAGAGCTTGGAGCCAGTCGAGAAACATTTGTAGAAGGTGATATGAATATAAAAGGGTAGGGGGAAAACCTCTGACCCAAAGAATTAATATTTATTTGAAAAAAAAAGAATGAAACAAGCTTCCCAATAGGAAGTCCGGCGAGTATATTAAGGAAAAGCAGCAGAAGTGTGAGTATGTGAGTGTGTGTCGGGTGGCACAGTGGTTAGCAGTGCTGCCTCACAGTGCCAGGGACCCGGGTTCGATTCCCAGCTTGGGTCACTGTCTGTGTGGAGTTTGTATGTTCTCTCCGTGTCTGCGTGGATTTCCTCCAGATTCTCCGGGCTCCTCCCACAGTCCAAAAATGTGTGGATTAGATGGATTGGCCACGATAAATTACCCCGCAGTCCCTCTGACACTAGCTACAATAAATGCATAGGGTTATGGGGGATAGGGCCTGGATGGGATTGTGGTTGGTGCAGACTAGGTTGGCCAAATGGTCTCTTTCTGTACTGTAGGGATTCTTTTGACCAGATTTATCGGAAGGTTAAATATTTAAACCAATGTGAGTGTGTGGTATGTGAGTGTATGTATAGAACATAGAACATAGAACAATACAGCACAGAACAGGCCCTTCGGCCTTCGATGTTGTGCCGACCAAAATAAAAAGCAATGCCCCTCCTAACTAAACCATTCCCTTCTCATCCATATACTTATCAACTAACCTCTTAAACGCCACCAAACTTGGCGCATCTACAACAGCTGCAGGCAGGGCATTCCACTCCCTAATCACTCTTTGAGTAAAGAACCTACCTCTGATATCCGTCCTATAACTCATACCCCTTAATTTAAAGCTGTGTCCCCTCGTGCTAGCTTTCTCCATCCTAGGAAAAAGGCTATCACTGTCCACCCTATCCAAACCTCTAATCATCTTATATGTTTCAATAAGATCCCCCCTTAGCCGCCTCCTTTCTAACGAAAACAACCTCAAATCCTTCAACCTCTCTTCATAGGACCTGCCCTCCATACCAGGCAACATCCTAGTAAACCTCCTCTGTACCCTCTCCAATGCCTCCACATCTTTCTTATAATGTGGCGACCAGAACTGCACACAATACTCCAAGTGCGGCCGCACTAGAGTTTTGTACAGCTGCAACATGATGCTGCGGCTCCTAAATTCAATCCCCCTACCAATAAAAGCTAAGACTCCATATGCCTTCTTAACAACTTTATCCACTTGACTGCCTACTTTCAGGGATCTATTGACACATACACCAAGATCCTTCTGTTCCTCAACACTATTAAGAGCCCTACCATTAGCCCTATACTCTACACATTTATTGTTCCTGCCAAAGTGCATTACCTCACACTTTTCCACATTAAACTCCATTTGCCACCTCTCGGCCCAGCTCTGCAACTTGTCCAAGTCACTCTGTAAACTAAAACACCCCTCTTCACTATCTACCACACCACCAACTTTAGTATCATCTGCAAATTTACTGATCCATCCCTCAATACCCTCATCCAGATCATTTATAAAAATTACAAACAGCAGGGGCCCCAAAACAGACCCCTGAGGCACACCACTCGTCACCGAACTCCACTGTAGAGCAGTGTACTCACACTGTATGTGTGGAGTCAGTGGATATTTATTCTGCAGAGTGTTAAGCGTGAAGAATAATGAGGTGATTAAACCCCCATCGACAGATGCAGGTCAATGATTAAGATGTGAAACAGCTTTAGGGAGTTTTACCCAGAATCTTCTTTCAAAGGGATGTGGCAAGCATTTCTAATTTTTGGCTTGTTTCTGGGGGATGACCATTGGAATTCCTGGTCTTCCCCGGATAAGCTCATGTACAAAGCGACCAGAACGTATGCTTCCCTCCTACTGACAGCAAGGTCTCTGAATTTGACCTCATCCCAACTGCAAAACAATGGCTACAATTGCCGTCCAGGTATCTATAAAGTGAGAAATAAATCTCACAGTCGTGGTTCCCTGTGAGCCACAGAATATCTCCAGGAGATTGGCTATGGAGAGTTACTCTCTTTTCAGAGTGACCTTCATTGCAATTCAACTAATTCATATCTAGTTAAAAAAAATCTAAATGCTGTATCATTTTCTTATTCTTTGGTGCTCTTTCACAGATGAGAAGAATAGAGCATACTTCTTTTTTTGGTAAAACCCTCAATGAATTTACAGCAAAAGAAATCTTCCCAGAGTTTTAGTGATGTCTTGCCCAAAAAATGTCCAAATATGTAACAAAACTCTTCTTCAAACTTCCAGTGCCAAGAGAGTGATATACCTTTTAAGTAGGGTTTAAAATCATAGAATCCCTACAGAACTGAGGGAGGCCATTCAGCCCAACAAGCCTGCACTGACAACAACCCAACTTAAGATCTAACCCTGTAACCCCAAATATTTACCCTCTAATCCCCTGACACTAAAGGGCAATTTTGCATGGCCAATCAACCTAACCTGGATATATTTGAACTGAGAGGAGCATCTGGAGGAAACCCACGCAGACATGGGGAGAATGTGCTAACTTCACACAGACAGTGACCCAAAGTTCAGAATCGAATCCAGGTCCCTAATGCTGTGAGGCAGCAGTGTCAACCCAGAAAGAGTCGGTGCAGACTCAATGGGCCAAATGACATTGTAAGGATTTGATAAATCTATGGCCTAGCAAGTCACTCAGTTTAAGGGCAGTTAGGGATGGCAGCAAATGCTGGCCTGGCCAGTGATGTCCATATCCCCTTGGAAGAATAAAGAAAAGACCCAGCCTCCGCTGCTCTCTGGGGGACAGACCTGTAATAACTAATGACCCTCAGAGAGAAGAAATGCCTCCTGGCTACAAAACACTGGTGCCGTTGGGTTCCTGAGGTGCAGAAAATAATGACCCTGTTGATCTACCATTACTTAATAAATCACTCATACTGGTATCCTGGTAATGATAAGGGCATTGTATTTACAGTCTCACTTTATACAGGTGTTAATATTATGGTATAACACTGAAAGTGATAAACTTGCCAGTTTAAACATCAAATGATTTTTTTATCTGTCTTTATTTGCATATGAAATGTGCAATGTTGAGTAAATCAGCACGAACATATGACCTAATTTGAATTGATTTATTATTGTCACCTGTATTGGGATAGAGTGAAAGGTTTTCCTAGGATGGACTCTAATAGCACGAGGGGTCACGGGCTTAGGGTGAGGGGGGTAAGGTATAATTTGGATGCTGGAGGGAGTTTTTTCACACAGAGGGTGGTGGGGGTATGGAATGCGCTGCCAAGTATAGTGGTGGAGGCAGGTACTCGGGAGTTATTTAAGAAATACTTAGATGGGCACATGAACAGAATGGGAATGAAGGGGTATAGAAAACTGATTTAAAATAGGGATCATGAGTCTTGGGAGTCCCTGGGAAGTGTGTAAATAGATGATGATATTGATGTACTTGTTTTTATCCTACAGGTGCTTTTGTCCACCTTGTTGTCTAACAAGGGGCATACACGCGATGGGTCGTGAGAGGGCTGCTCTTGGATTTTTTTCGAGAGTATCCTAGTGCTTCACGTCGTTAGTGTACGCTTGACTGGACCATTTGATGGGCAACACGACAGCTCAGTGACTATCGCTGTGCTGTGCAGATACATGGATTTGGGCCTGTGTCTGTGGGAGTTTGCACATTCTCCCCGTGCTTGCGTGGGTTTTCTCCGGGTGCTCCGGTTTCCTCCCACATCCCAAAGGTGTGCTCTTAGGCTAACTGGCAAAACAAATTCTCCCTAAATTGTCTCAAATTTGGTTTTTAATCCATAGATTATAAACATGGACAGGGATCACGGGTAGAGGTGGGAACATTGGGGTGGCGGCACGGGCTCGTTGGGCCGAAGGGCCTGTTTCCCTGGTTTGTTCGTTGTATTGTTTCTTGCACACTATACAGACAAAATATACCATTCATAAAGTACATAAGGGAGAAGGAAAAGAAGGTGGTGCAGAATATTGTGATTCAGTTACAGATAGAGTGAAGAGAAAGATCAGCTTAATATATAATCATCGAACCCTACAGTGCAGAAGAAGGCCACTTGGCCCATCGAATCTGCACCAACCATGATCTCACCCAGGCCTTATCTCCACAACCCCATGCATTTTACCCTAGTTAAAGTTAATTTATTAGTCACAATTAAGGCTTACACTAACACTGCAATGAAATTGCTGTGAAATTCTCCTAGTCACCACACTCTAGCACCTGTTAAAGTCAATGCACCTAATCAGCACATCATTCAGATTGTGAGAGGAAACTGAAGCGCCCAGCAGAAACCAGCACAGACACAGGGAGAACTCACACGGACAGTGTGGGTCGCTGTCTGTGTGGAGTTTGCACAATCTCCCGTCTCTGCATGGATTTCCCCCGGTGCTCCGCCCACAGTCCAAAAGATGTACAGGTTGAGTGGATTGGCCATTGTAAGTTTACAAGAATGGTGGGGTTTGGTGGGGTGGGGTGGGGGTGGAGGTGGTGCGGTGGGCCTGGATGCTCTTTCAGACAGTCTGAAACCCCACACAGACAGTGACCCAATCAGGAATCGAACCCACGTTCTTGGCACTGTGAGGCTGCAGTGCTAACCACTGTGCCATCATGCTACCCCAGCTCGTCCCCCGAACACTAAGAGACAATTTAGCAAGGCCAAGCTACCTAACCCGCACATCTTTGGACTATGGGAGGAAACCGGAATGATAGAACCATTCGAATGTCTGATGACAGCAGCATGGAAGCTGTTCTTGAGTCTGATGGTTACGTGTTTCCAGACTTTTGAACCCTTTGTCTGACACAAAGAGGTGGAAGAGAGAATGTTCAGGGTACGTGGGGTCCTTGATTATGCCGGCTGTTTTCCTGAGGCAGCGGGAAGTGTCGACAGAGTCAGTGGATGCCCAAAGTAGTACTAAAGTTTTAACATGGACAGTGTGATTAACAAGAGGTTATTCTTTAAAAATTGAGAACACCAGTTGGACTCTGAAAATGACAAGACATGTGTAGTTACCTCAAATGAAAGTTCAGTACATTTTGCCTAACTTATAGGTAGATAAGTCAATAGGTAGGTACCTATCGACTTTTGCTGTGAATTAGTCAGCAGGACTAATTATAGCATCCCTATAGTGCAGAACAAGGCCATTCAGCCCATTGAATCTGCACCAACTCTCTGACTGAGCATCTCACTTGCCCACCTTCTCCCTGCATGGTTAATAAATATTTGGACACAAGTGTGCTGGTAAGGACTTTGAAATTAATGAGGCTTTGCCCAAACATTTTAAATTCACGCAAGCAAAGGAGTTAAACCAGTCTGCGCACATGTTTATCAATCATTGCTGAAGGACTTTTACACTGGAGTGGCATACATATCAACGAATGATAAATGGCTGGCCACGGTGTTACTTTTGAGAGGGCAGATGGTCAAACTGAATGCCAACCCTGGCATCCAACGGGGCACAAATATTGTGGTAACGGTGCCAATGTTTTGTGCATTCAAAGATGAGTGCTTTGGCACAGAGAGACACTAAAGAGTTTGGTCATACAGCAGAAATTGGGAATGACTATTTTCCAGAAAGCTATTGTACAGAATGCCAGTGTTTATAATGAAAGTGATTGATGATAGGTACGGTAGCATAGTGGTAACCTTACTGTATTACTAACAATCCAGGGACGTGTTCAAATCCCATGACAGCTGCCAGAGAATGAGTAAATGTGGAATAAAAAGCTAGCATCAGTAATGATGCCATCAAATGCACCATATTATCATAAAATCTTAACTGGGGTTCATGAATATCCTTCAGGGAAATATATCTACTATCCTTATTTAGTCTGGCCAACAGGGGTGACAAAGTGGTTAGCTCTGCTGTCTCATAGTGCCAGGGACCCAGGTTCAATTCCCAGCTTGGGTCACTCTCTGTGTGGAGTCTGCACGCTCTCCCCATGTCTGCGTGGGTTTCTGTGCCTTGGTTTCCTCCCACAGTTTGAAAGACATGCGGATTGGTGCATTGGCAATGCTAAATTCTCCTTCAATGTACCCAAACAGACACCAGAATGTAGCGACTAGGGAATTTTTTTTACAGAAACTTCATTGCAGTGTTATTGTAAGCCTACTTTGTGACACCAGTAAATAAATAAACAACATGAGGCTATTTGGCACATTGGGTCCATGCCAACTGTCCAAAAGAGCATCCAGGCCCAACATCCCCCCCCAAAACTCCCCACCCCACCCCACCCTGCCATTTTTGTAAACCTACAATGACCAATCCACCCAACTTGTACATCTTTTGGACTGTGGGAGGAAATCGGAGCACTGGAGGGGGGGACTCACACAGAGATGAGGAGAATGTGCAAACTCCACACAGACAGTGACCCAAGGCCAGAGTTGAACCTGGATCTCTGGCACTGTGAAGAAAGAGTGCTAACCTTTGCTGACCAGGATTCTGTGAAAATTATGGGCTCTTACGGCCTCCAAGAACACACATCCAGGACGGTGGTGCTGCAAGTTTGTCCATCCATAGCAACAGGATATGGCTCTCCATGCCAGCTCCAGCCTCCTTTTCCTGGAATGTTTGGAGTGTCCCTTTAAATCCTGGCATCATGTATGTTGTTATCATGTCCATTGATGCTGATTGGACAGAAAGTCCAGCAGTAAAGCGGCTGAGGTTAAAAAGTCATTGACAGTCAATGCCCCCTACCAGTATTGTTTTATGCACCATATTGGATCAATTCTCCATTAGATCATCCGCTATACTTCAAAACTCACAGGAATATAAACCAAATTTACTCAACTTCACTTCAAAGTACAATCATTGCATTGAAATCTCTGATTAGTGGGTACTGTATCATTCAAGTTCAACATCTCTCTCCCGATCTGAATGCAATTCTCCAACTGGAGTTTGTACAAGCTGTTATATAACTGAAACACTCCAGCTTGCTTGAGAGAAAGCCAAACTTCTCAGTAGTTAATGGGATTACTGTTTGTAATCTCTGCAGCCTCTTTTAGTGATCTCTCTGTAGGGACACTCACATTTTGTTCCTCCACAACTCTTTGCCTTTCACCATTTAAGGAAAGTGCCTTTCTCAATTCCAAAGCACATACTTCCAGTTGTCATTCATTTAGTTTGTCTGTGATTCCTTGTATCTTCCTGCTTTCATCTATGCAACTCATTATACACAAGCCCCCCTCCCCCAACTCCCTCCCAAATAGGCCACATTGATTTCTCTCGCTCATCTTGGCTCTCATTTGTGATTTAATCCAATGTAGCAAAAGGGCCCCCTGGAAACATTAATATGTATTTGTTGTGGTGAACTACTTCCAACTACTTTTCAATGCCAATAAAATGAAGGACATAGTCTTCAACCTCAGGAAGCGTAGTGGTGGACGTGGCCTTGTCTGCATCAAAGGGGACGAAGTAGAAATGTTTGAGACCTTCAAGTTTTAGATGTCCAGATTACCAGCAACTTGTCTTGGTCTTTCCATGAGGACGCTACATTTAAGAAAACCAACCAATACTTCTACTTTCTCAGGAGACTAAAGAAATTTGCCATATCTGCTGTAACTCTCACCAATTTCTGCAGATGTACCACAGAAAGTATTCTTTCTGGATGTATCACAGCTTGGAATTGCTTCTGCTCTGTCCAAGACTGCAAGAAATTACAAAGACTTGTGAATGAAGCTTAGTCCATCACTCAAACCAACCTCCCATCCATTCTCAACACTTCTTGCTGCTTGGAAAAGCAACCAGCATTATCTCAGACCCCTATAAATCTGGACATACTCTCTTCCACCTTTTTCCATCAAGAAAAAGGTACAAAAGTCAGAGATCACAAATCAATAACTCAAAAAGAGCTTCTTCCCTGCTGTCATCAGACCTTTGAATGAATCTACATCACATTAACTTGATGTTTCTCTACATCCTAGCTCTGACTGTGACACTACATTCTGCACTCTCTCCTTTCCTTCTCCGTGAACGATATGTTTTGTCCATATAGCACGTAATAAACAATACTTTTCACTGTATGCTATTATATGTGACAATAATCAAATCAAATAAGACTCGAGGACAGGTTTCAATGGTTTATTCATGATTCCAGCATGGAGGATACTACCCCAGAGAATCCTCTGAAGCAGCACTGTCCTCTAATACAGTACTCAAAGGGAGAGGACGTTAATAATTCTCCTCTAAGTCACAGATATGCACTGTGTTTATACAATTAGTTAGTGCACAGAACATTGTTTAAGATTCCAATATGTCTACATCAATTTATTATTAAACCTTCACCCAGACCTTGGATGTTATCTCTTTCTGGTTCGAGACTATTTCCTCTGAGATAAGCAGTTAAGGCCTTTCAGGAGGATTTTTGCTGACTTTTAGGTCCTTAAGGTTGTGTGAAGTTCACTCGGGGTATGAGCATTTAGCTGGCATGTGCTTTACTCTAATACAGGGATGTTAGCCCTAATCTCACTTTTCGAAATCTATTCATTTACACTAACGCATTGATATATATTCCTTCACTCCATGTGAGAAACTAAGGCACATGTATCGATCCTGGAGTTCAACCTGTGTCCCAGCAATCAGAAAATACTGCCATTTCTCTTTCTGTTTCTTATCCCATCCTGCCCCACCAAACACACTACCAACTTAAATCAAAAGCTTTCCTCCAATTCCAAATGTTTTAACTTTTCAACTGCCTTCTAAAAGTCTATAGAAGCAGCATTCTCAGATGGCAGGGTGGCACAGTGGTTAGAACTGCTGCCTCACAGTGCTAGGGTTCCAGATTTGATTCCCTGCTTGGGTCACTGTGCGGAATATGCACATTCTCCCCGTGTCTGCGTCGGTATCCTCCCACAATCTGAAAAACGTGCTGGTTAGATACATTGCCCATTCTAAATTCTCTCTCAGTGTACCCAAACAGATGCTGGAATGTGGCAACGAGAGGATTTTCACAGTAACTTCATTGCAGTGATAATGTAATCCTATTCGTGACAATAATAAAAGAATAAAATGCATAATGAATTCGAACATGATGGACTGAGAAATATTTTGGAAAGATCTTTCTAACATGAAGAAAATATAATTTGATTCTTAAAATCAAAAAGCTGAAACATATGAGTGCCAACAACTCACCATCTGATTTCGCTCTACAGAATAGCATTCATGCACTTGGCTAAGTGTGATGTCTCAGCTGAAAACACTGGGAAAGTTTGAAGTTTATTTTATTAGTGTCACAAGTAGACTTACATTACACTCAATGAAGCTACTGTGAAAATTTCTAGTCACCCACACTCAGCCGCCTGTTCAGGTACACTGAGGGAGAATTTAGCATGGCTAATGCACCTAACCAGCACATCTTTCCAGACTGTAGGAGGAAGCCAGAGCACCTAGATAAAATCCACAAAGACATGGGGAGAATGTGCAGACTCTGCACAGACAGTGACCCAAGCCGGTAATCAAACCCGGACCCCTGGCATTGTGAGGCAGCAGTGCTTGGCACTGTGCCACCATGTATGGTATAACAGCACTGCTTCACAGGGGCCCAGGTTCATTTCCCATTTGAGGGGAGTATGCACATTCTCCCCATGTCTGCATGGGTTTCCTCTGGGTGCTCCAGTTTCCTCCCACAGTCTGAAAGACATGTTGGTTAGGTGGATTGGCCATTCTAAATTCTTCCTCAGTGTACCCGAACAGGCACCAGAGTGTGGCGAATAGGGGACTTTCATAGTAACTTTATTGCAGTGTTAATATAAGCCTACTTGTTACACTAATTAATAATAAAAAAAACTTTCTGCAGGTGGATCTAGTTACTAACTTTGCAGGGACTGAGACAGAGTAAAACAACCAAGCCTTATTTAATGACAATCTTCATTTTTGTTACATGTATATCCATCACAATCATTTTCTTTACATGCTGTGATTTCTTCCAAATGAAAATCCTAATAAATCTGGCAATCCCTGAGGCTGAAAATTGGAATCAGAATTCCCACATTCAGGGAACTGGAAAAGTTTGAGAGATTATGTCATTTGGACGGGTCTGACCCTAAACTTGGCCTTTTCCCAAACAAGACCACTCCTCAGATGCAATCTTTCGCCCCATTTCCAATTAGAGTCAGCTCTGCTACCACTCTCCCTCCCTCCCTCCCTCATTAATCCTGCTGACCAATCACTGGATGGTTAGATTGTTCGTGTTAAAGAGAGGGCCAAAACATCTGCTATCTACTAACAATGCAAACATTCAAAGGCAAGTTTAATAAGTCCTTAAGAGGCCGTCAATCTGCCTGGACACTTTTAAATTGCAGCTATACTCTGTGCTGGGATTACACTTGTGAATCGATGATGAAGTTGCATCCGGGGTCTGGGCGGGGGGGGTATCTCAAACCCTTTCGCTTTTACCCTATTTGGAACTGACTTGAAAAGGATTCCCCAGTCTCAGTGGCATTTTTGTCTTGATTCTCATTCAGACTCATTTCATCTCCTACAGCATATCTTAAAGATTATTTGTTAATGTCACAGGTAGCTTTACATTAACACTGCAATGAAGCTACTGTGAAAATCCCCACACCTCAGCGCCTGTTCGGGTACACTGGAGGAGGATTTAGCATGGCCAATGCAGCTAACCAACAAGGAGCACCTGGAGGAAACCCATGCAGAGACGGTGAGAATGTATAGACTCTGCACAGACAGTGACCCAAGCTGGGAATCGAACCTAGGACCCTGGCGCTGTGAGGCAACAGTGGCTAACTGCGATGGATCAGTAGACACAGGTCCAGGATGCTCAAGCTGCAAATGGTTGTTTGATAATCTAACTTAATGAGGAGCAGATCTTATTCCTGTTGCCTTTGACTGCAGCGTATTTACTTTCACACATTATGTGTCAAAGCAAGAGCATCTATTGAGTTTGTGTTTCTCTGAATTGTGAGGTGATGGGGCAGGTGTAATCAAGAGAGCCAGAGGTTCTTCTCAGTGCATTTTCCCTTGCGAATGATGGACTCTAAGCATAATGTGAAGATGCTGACATTGGACAGTGGAATTTGACTGACTCACCTGATGAAGGAGCAGTGCTCCGAAAGCTCGTGAATCCAAATAAACCTGTTGGACTTTAACCTGGTGTTGTGAGACTTCTTACTGTGCTCTAAACAGGAACGCAGAGTAATAGCTTCAGAGCCTAATGTGTAACTATATCTTGAGCCAGGCATGTGGGGCAGGGACTAGATAAAGACACCGAATCATTGGTGCCATTCCAATAAAAGAAACAACTTCCTTAATCGGTATATGTTTTCATAAAGATTTAAAAAGACAAATGCAGTGTGTATTTAAACAAAAGCTGGACCAATTGCAATGCATTGACTATTCAACTCCGAGAATAGTGCTTGTTTTGGCGGGATATGTTAAGGAGGGTCATGACTTGTCTTCTGGCTACTGAATTAAGCCTTCCATACCCTCCCCCTCACCACATATACACACACCACCAAGGGTCTGGGGTCAGTGTTTTGTGTCGAACTGACACGTCTCACCTCTTTTGGTACCCCTGACGCAAGAATCCAACCAACCTCTTCCCCGCCCTCCCCCCGCCACCCAAAGCAGAATTGGCCTTATTTTATCCTCTAGCAGCACCGGCCTTCCTGTTTAAATGGCAGAATGTATAAACCAGCGCTAATGTGGTTTATGCACCTCATTCATACAGACAGAATCCCCAGTGCAGGTGAACAGGCTTAAGTACAGCGAAGGCAGAAAATGAGAAATGTAATTAGGGATACAGAAAAAAAATGCTCTCTGTAAATGAATGTAAACAGGTAACAGAAATCACGAGTTGGTTCTTTCTGTCTGAGTTGTCTTTGCAATCTCCCTTACTGTCTCTGTCTGTTGTTGCCCCCAACTAAGCTAAAGGCCAGATTGGGTAAAACACCAGTCATATTACAAATGTGGGCAAGAGGCGAACGGGGATTCATTAGACATAAAGTGAAGACCTGTGATTATTGAACCAAGTGGAGGTGGGGTGTGCTTCTCGCTGGGACATTCAGGCTTTGTGTCCACAGACAGCACACCAGAACTAACTGCAGGATCTGTTAGTTTGAATAGTGGAGGAATCTCAGGGACAGAGGGGGGTTGCTGGGGTTATAGCACACTGCCTGGGATTGCAGGCGTGCCTCTGCTCACCAATTTGCATAGATCTCAGCCCGTCTGTCCCCCCCTCCCCCCGCATTGTGAGTCCTTTATTTGAAATTTTGGCGGGCGATCCGACTATTTAGTGAATTAAGAAGAAGAAAAGAAAATCAATAGTCCTTTCAAAAGCGTTTCCTTTCAGACCATAATGTATACATGAATTTATAATAACACTGTCGGGATTAACTGATGGGCATGACAGTTTTGAAGATGTCCTGAAGAAAATGAATGCAGTTTGTAAAAAGGGCAGGGGGATCCACTAGCATTTACCAAGGCAGAATTATTGTACAGACTGACACACAATGTTCCTGTTGTTTTACCGAGATAGAAAGGACAATCTTTATTTTGAACAGACTGAATATTGTAGAATGGGAGTTTGACATCTAACATTGTAGCACTGAGCAGAAATAGCTTTAAAAATAAATCAGTTTAAATCAGTTTGAATTGGTGCAGCTTTTGTTTAAATACATATTGGATATTTTTAGATGTTTTATGGAAACATTCTAGTGTGTAGCTTTCTCTCTCAATGACATTTTTAAGAAATCAATTTTGTGGCTAGTAACACTAATCCAGGCATTCTTATACCAATGATTCCCAGAAAGCTCCACCATGTCCATCCTATGTTTTCATTCATTTGTGGGACATGGGTGTCGCTGGCTAGGCCAGCATTTATTGCCCATCCCTAGTTGCCCTTGAGAAAGTGGTGGTGAGCTGCCTTCTTGAATCACAGTAAGAAGTCTGACAACACCAGTTTTAAATCCAACCGATTTATTTGATAGTAAACTCATAACCTTTCAGCTTTATGGCCTTCGTCAGGCGAATGAGGTGTTCTGGTCTGCAATAGCACACATATCAGCACAGACAGTTTACAGATTACTGATTAGAATGCAAATCTTTACACCTAACCTGCTGTTCAAGTCTTAAAGTGGCTAACAATGTGAGTGGAAGGAGCACTGAGCACAGGTTAAAGAGATGTGTATTGTCTCCAGACAGCACAGTAAGTGAGGTTTTTTGCTAACCCAGGCAAGTCATGGAGGTTACAGATAGTGTGACATGAAGCCAAGATCCCTGTTAAGACCGTCCTCATGTGTGCGGAACTTGGCCATAGAGCCGAAAGCTTACGAGTTTACTATCAAATAAATCGGTTGGATTTAAAACTGAAGTTGTCAGACTTCTTACTGTGTTTGCCCCAGTCCAACGCCGGCATCTCTACTTCTTGAATCACTGCAGTCCACGCTCTGTACATTGACCCACAATGCCATTAGGGAGGGAATTCCAGGATTTTGACCTATTTACGGTATAGAATGAGGAATCTTTTAATTCAGTCAAAGCAGTGGTTCACTGATAAATTGGGTAATCTCGTCCTAATTTGTATGCTGGGTTGAAATTGTGCAGAACAATCTCACTATAATGAGGAAAAACTTAAGTGAAGTTTCACTATTTTAAAAAGTAATATGGCTTTAAGAGTGATGTGTACTCTAACCATAAGAGTTATTCGTTCGTACGGATATTCTCAAGCAGCCCAATATCTCTTTTATTTATTCATTAGTGTAATGATTAGTAGTTAGCACTGCTGCCTCACAGCGCCAGGGACCGGGGTTCAATTCCAGACTCGGGTCACTGTCTGTGTGGAGTTTGCATGTTCTCTCCGTGTGTGTGTGAGTTTCATCTGGGTGTTCCAGTTTCCTCCCACACTCCAAAGATATGCGGCTTAAGTTGATTGGCCATGCTAAATTGACCCTAATGTCAGGGGAAATAGCAGGGTAAATGTGTGGGGTTATGGAAATATAGTCTGGATAGTGCAGACTTGGTGGATCAAATGGCCTCCTTCTGTACTGTAGGGATTCTATGAAATAAGCTTGCATTAACACTGCATTGAAGTTATGGTGAAAATCCTCCATATAATTGCAAGTTAGGATTCAGCACAATAACTGAGCTCTCATATGAAATAAGATTGAATCTGGAGTGCTTTAGTTCAAATGAAGGGAATCCCAATTTGAAATTGTGGATTGAGGGCTTGTTTATATAAAAAAAAATTGCCATGGTAAATTCCCACTGCTACACGGGTCAGTCACAGAGCGTGGTAGAATACAGCAACTGTATTGTTAAGATGAGATGACTGATTTCTGATGGGCTGATGAGAGGAGGGAAAGGATGGCTTTTTAGATCTAAACATTCAAAATCGCTTGATGCAGCACAATGCCGTGGATAACTCCGCTCTATCCTTCACTGAATATTCCAGACTCGGCACATTGCAACCTCTGGCACTGAAAAATGGGCTAGTAGCTCTAAAGGTAGAATGGGTAGTGGCTGTAGAGGTAGAGCTATAGTACAAAGTAGAGGGTACTGGAGGGTACTGTGTAGACCCCTCAAAACTTTGTACAGCCCCCTTCCCTCTCAGGCTGGGTGCTGGTGTGGAATGTACATTGTCAGTATTAAGAGTGCTGTATTATATACAGTGGCATGGTGGCACAGTAGTTAGCACTGCCACCTCACAGTGCCACGGACCTGGGTTCGATTCCCAGTTTAGACACTACCTGTGCCGAGTCTGGAGATTCTCCCTGTTTCCCCCCTGTGCTCTGGTTTCTTCCCTCAGTCCAGAAGACGTACTGGCTAAGTGCAATGGCCGTGCCAAGTTCTCCTTCAGTGTGCCTGAACAGGCGCCAGAGTGTGGCGACCAGGGGATTTTCACAGCAACTTCATTGCCGTGTTAATGCAAGCCTACTTATGACTGATAAATAAATAAACTTTTATTGAGGCAGGCCAGAGTGGGCAATGTTAATACAGAGACAAGTTGAATTTCATTGCACTCTCTGTAATCTTCAAATCAAAGTGTTTTGTGTTTGCTTTCATACATTTTATCAATAAAATATATTTTGAGGGAAGGAGAATCTCCCAGTGATTGGGGCTGAGGTACTGTTTGATTGACAATCATAATTTATTAACTCCCTCTTCCCTCAAGATTTATCAGATATTTTACTGAGCTACAGCTAAAACCCGTGCCTGCTGCATTCTTGTTAGAGTTTAGGGAGCGAATACGCAGTTGGATTGACAATAGTTCTAAGACCTCATTTGACAAAGGATCACCTGGACCTGGACTCGAAACATCAACTATTTTCTCTCCTTACAGATGCTGCCAGACCTGCTGAGATTTTCCAGCATTTTCCCTTTTGGTCTATGAGTTCCCTTTCTGGCAGGGGGGTCAGAGGAGGAGAAGAGAGAAGGTGGATCCAGATGGTTTCCTCAAACTTTTTCTTGCAAAATTATACGTTAGCCATGTAAAATCTGAAAGACAAATTGCAAAACATTTCAAATTGTTATGACAGTAAAGTGCGATGATATTAACATTTTCTCCGGAGATTGAGATGCAGTCTGAGCCGCTTCAGTAGAGTAAAGTTTTAAATTTATTTATTTGTGTCACCAGTAGATTTACATTAACACTGCAGTAAAGTTAGTGTGAAATTCCCCAAGTCGCCACATTCCAGCATCAATTCAGGTACACTGAGGAAGAATTTAGTATGGCCAATGCATCAAACCAGCACTTCTTCCAGACTGCGAGAGGAAACTGGAGCATCCAGAGGAAACTACATAGACATGGGGAGAATGTACAGATTCCATACAGTGACCGAAGCTAGAAATTAAATACGCATTCTTGGTGCTGTGGGGCAGCAGTGCCAACCACTGTACCACCGTGCCGTGTAGAACATTACTGAGAACATTAAAAACATTTCAATGTTTAGGATTTTTAAAAACATAGATTCCCTACAGTGCAGAAGGAGAATTTGCACTTACCACCTAGGCCCTATCCTTGTAACCTTACGTATTTACCCTAGCAAGTCCCCCTCACACTCAGGGGGCAAATTAGCATGTCCAATCCACCTAACCCATACCTCTTTGGAGTGTGGGAGGAAATCGGAGCACCCGGAGGAAGCCCACACAGACATGGGGAGAACGTGCAGACTCCACAAAGAAGTCATCCGAGGCTGGAATCGAAGCCAGGTGCCTGGTGCTGTGAGACAGCAGTGTTAACCACTGTGCTGCCCACAGTGCGAGTCAATTTTTATTCAATACTGCGCAACATAACACTTCAGAGTGAATAATTTGATTTGATTTATTATTGACACGTATATTAGGATGATATAGAGATGCTGGCATTGGACTGGGGTAAACACAGTAAGAAGTCTCAATACCAGGTTAAATTTCAACCAGTTTATTTGATAGTAACTATCAAATATAGTACTATGAAATAGACTTAAACCTGGTGTTGTGAGACATATATTGGGATACAGGGGAAGGTATTGTTTCTTGCGCGCTAAACAGATGAAACATACTGTTCATAGAGTAGATGGGGAGCAGGAAAGGAGAGAGTGCAGAATATAGTGCCAAGATGAATGTTTAACATGTCCACAACCAGGTCAATATTACCGCTGTTACTTATAAATGATGGGGGAAAGAAGTTGGACTGAAAGGCTGACATAAGTGCCATCAGTGTGTGTGTATACATGTGTGTGTGTGTATATATGTGTATGTGTGTGTTTGTGGGGGTGGGGGATGTAGCTGGACGTCATGGTTAGGGGCGTGTCCCCGACGATATCTGCTCCCTCCCTCCTTTTGATTGGCTTGGGGTGAAATAGACTAGCCGCACTGATTGGCCAGCCTGGTCTGGAGTGTGTAACAAATGTGAGGAGGAGGCGCCTGTGCCTCTGGTCAGTGTCAGGATGTCAGGAGAAGCAGCGTGAGCGATGAAGGGAGGGTGGTAAAAGAGAAGGGGTGGGGGGTTCGAGGCGGGCAGGACATTAACAGGGTTGCCCCCTCTGGGAGAGAGCAGCATGCTCGCACTCTTAACACCACCTTCCTCCGCGGGTATCAGCTTGAATGGGAGCCCCGCTTGACTGAATGAGGATCGCACCTCCTGGCTTTGAAGATGCTTTGGCTGACTCCTTTTGCACTTTGGACTTCCTTGCTCTGCCTGCTGAAAACGGCTTATTCTAATTACTCGGTGGACCAGTGCAATTGGAAGGGAAGGTAAGAAAGTGTCCTGTTTAAATTACCAGCCCTGGTTAAAGCCCTCGACTTTTTATTGCGATGTTTCATTAACAGCCAGGAAAGTTTTATATTCAAAGTTTCCTACTGATGGCGCCCCCTGCCCTACCTTTCCACTAGCTGCTGTGAAACTTTATCCTCCAGAATTCGCAAAAACTTTCCTTTGGAAACGATTTAAAATTCGTAATTTTCTTTTGTAAATTCACTTGAGAAATTGAAAAGTTTGCAAGATTCTCTTCAACCTGTTCTCAATAGAAAGGCAAGTGAATCACTCTGAAGATCTCAATAAAACCTTTGAAATAGTTTTTTTTACATCTCGAAGGTGCTCAGACCAATGTGATGAATGTTATTCTATATCGGAACACAGTCACATCTGTATTTAATGCGCTAATTGGGAAGGGGAATTTAGCAGCCATTCCATTTGATTTTAATGTCTTGCATCCCCACTTCAACCCTGGCTAAACACTTTGTTATTTCAATTCTTACTCTGAAGCTCGCTGGAGTAATAGTGGCTATTGGAATGGCCCCGGGGGTTAAGTTTTGTTATTAGCCCTTAGGGCTTTGCTCTCTTGCACGTTTGGGAGGGTTGTGTTGCCATCATTGTGAGTTTGCATGCAGCATTTTATTAAAATGCCAGTCCTTTGTTCGACATTGGCGCGCACTCTTGTTGCTCCAATTGTCTAGGGGTGAAGTGCAGTGATGCGCTTGACAAGCGGAATCCCAATGCAATCTGTCGCATCTCCCGAGCGTGGGACAGACAGAGGGTCACTTTACCCGCTCACTGTGTGTGACTTCATCGGGAGGGGGTGGATGGGGAGGAAAGAATTAAAACCCCTAGGGATGGGGAGGCCGATTTAACTAGCACGGTTTTGATGCTGGATAACTTATGGCACGGTTTTATGACTCTAGAAATATTACATTGTAGAATGAGGCCATTTGACCCATCGAGTCTTGCACTGACGATAATCCCACCCCAGGTCCTATCCCCACACACTAACCCGCTCATCCCTTTAAAATAGACATCCCGGGACACTAAGGGGCAATATATCATGCTCAATCAAACTAACCCGCACCTCCTTGTACTGTGGGAGCAAACTGGAGCACGCGGGAGCAAACCCATGCAGACACTAAGAGAATATGCAAACTCCACACAGTGACCTGATGCTGGAATTGAACTCGGGTCTATGGAGCTGAGGTAACAGTACTAACTACTGCCACCGTGCTACTGTTAACCCAATGAACTGGTATAGTAGATGTAGCCTGTGAGTTTATTGCTGATAAAATCTACAGAGGCAGACTCCGGCCCATCAAATGAGCAAACTGTTTCCTGAACAGTGTTTATTAGCAGACTGATTTAATTATAATAAATATATGTAAAGTTCACCATAATCCACATGGACTCTGGAATATGGCTAGTTTCACATTTAGTGTACTTGATAGCCATGTGCACGTTTTATATAAAAATTACTCCAACATCCCTGAGCAGGTGGATTTGTGGATTGTTCCTGGTGTAGGCTAATGAAGATCTTTGGTCCTTTCAGAGATGTACAAGTTGCGATAGTTTGCAGGAAGCTCAACCTTCCATATGGAGAAGGCGAGGTTTAAGTGTCAAGGCTTTTATGCTGAAGGAGAATGTTATTTCCACTGGCTGGGCGGGGGGAAGAGTGCGGGGTAGGGGTTAATTGATAAGCAAGTGGCCCAGATATTGGGTGATTTGATTTATTATTGTCACGTGTATTGGGATACAGTGACAAGTATTGGTGGTTAAGCTCCAAACAGACACAGCATGCTGTTTATAGATAACGTTCTGCACCTCTCTTTTCCTTCTATGTAATGTTACAATCATAGCAAGGATGTGTAGAAAGATCAATTTAATATGTTAAGTCCATTCAAAAGCAGGGAAAAAGCTGTTCTTGAATCGGATGGTACAAGACCTCAGACTTTTGTATCTTTTTTCCTGATGGTAAAGCGGGGAGATGTTGAATGGGTGATGATGCGGACTGCACCTAGAAGAATAGTGCGAGTCGGTTCAGCAATAAGGGAATTGGATATATTGTGCAATGGGGAAAATAAGGATGTTAGGGGTAATTGAATAGTTCCCCCCCCCCCCCCCAGGGCCAGTACAGGTGTGATGGGTCGAAATGCCTCTTTCTGTGCTGCATACTTCAATGAAGTAAGTTGTATTGATGGTTTCCTTCCTCTGGTCTTAGTAGTTCACCATAAATGGTCCACCGGCACACTGGTTAGCACCGCTGTCTTGCAGCGCCAGGGACCTGGGTTCGACTCCCCACATGCCTCACTGTGTGAGGTCTGCACATTCTCCCCGTGTCCGCGTGATTTTCCTCCTGGTGCTCTGGTTTCCTCCCACAGTTTGAAAGACGTGCTGGTTAGGTGCATTGGCCATTCCAAATTCTCCCTCTGTACCCGAACAGGCGCCGAAGTGTGGCGACTCGGATTTTTCACTAACTTCACTGCAGCGTTAATGTAAGCTGACTCGTGACACTAATAAATAAACCTCAAATACTGTTTAAAAAGGTGAGGGAGCTCTGATTACATTTTAATTTTAATGGGCTTGCTGTGTTCCCTTGCAGTGGTTTGTCCCAGGAACCGGGCAGCGTGGAGCAGATCTTCCTGCACTGTGCCGAGGGGGACGTGGAGTGGCTGTACCCGGTGGGAGCGCTGCGCCTCAGCCTGTCTCCCCGGCTCCCCCCGGGGCCAGCCGCCCCAGCCAGCCGGGGGAGCACCGGGGGCCGCATCACGGCGTGCATCAAGCCGGCAGAGAGCTTCAGAGGGGCGCAGATCTACCTGGAGAGGGACGGGGAGCTGCAGCTGCTGGTCCGGGACCAACACCAGCCACTGGAGGACGAGGAGGACGATGGAGTGGAGCCCAAAGTGCATTGTTTTAGCCGCCTGGCCGGTGACAAAGTAGCTCTGTTCATCCAGTCAACACTGCACAGGGACATCAGCCGCCGCATTGCTGCATTTAAATATGAACTGCGCGGGGACTGGAGCTCTGGACTGCTGCTCCCTCAACAGATTGAAAGTAAGGAGACATACAGTGAAATACCTGTGTAAGATTGTCTACCCTTGCTTGTAGTTAATGATAGCCATGTAGGAATGTCTACTCCTAGATATAGCGAGTGTCATATAATCATATCGGATTGTCTATTTGTGGTTATAGTGTCAGAGTTACATGAGCAATATTTAGAATTCTGTCTCTGGTTATAGTTAGTGACAGATCATAAAGGGTTGGCTACCTCTTAATTACAGTTTACCATTAACTGTAACCAAGGTTGTATAGAATTTAATGTTGTACACACAATCACATAGGATTGTCTACCTCTGATTGGAGTCATAGAATCCTACAGTGCAGGAGGCAGTCATTCACCCCATCTGCTCTACACTGATCATAATCCCACCCAGGCCCTATCCCCACAATCCCATGCATTTACCCAAGCTAGCACCCCCTCCCCAACACTAAGGGGTAACTTGGCATGGCCAACCTACCTAATCTACTCACCAGCTAGCAAGTGGCAGCACAGTGGTTAGCAGTGCTGCTTCACAGCTCCAAGGACCTGGCTTCGATTCCTGGCTCAGGTCACTATCTGTGCGGAGTTTGCATATTCTTATGGGTGCTCTGGTTTCTCCCCTCAGTCCAAAGATGTGTGCTTTAGGTTGATTGGCCATGCTAAAATTGCCCCTTTAGTGCCCTGAGATGTGTAGATCAGAGAGATTAGTGGGTAAAATATGTAGGGGTGTAGGGTCTGGGTGGGATTGTGAATGGTGCAGACCCAATGGGCAAATGTCCTATTTCTGCACTGTAGGGTTTCTATGATCTTTGGACTGTGGGATGAAACTGGAGCACCTGGAGGAAACTCATGCAGACACTGGAAGAATGTTTACCCCAGTCCAATGCTGGCATCTCCACATCATGGCCCCCTTTTATATGCCAGGCATGTTAAAACTGCATTGGAAGCAGTTTAGAGACGATTCACTCAACTGAACCTGGAAAGAAGAGGTTTTCTAATGAGGAAAGATTGGACAGGCCTGATTCCATTGGTGCTTAGTAGAATGAGGTGTGATCTTATTGAAACATAAGATCTTGTGGGGACTTGATTGGGTGGATGCTGAAAGGATATTCCCCTTCTGAGAGAGACTAAAACTAGGGGACATGTTAATAATAAAGGGTTTCCTATTAGGATGGTGATGAGAAGAAAATTTCCCCTCCTTGTTGTGAATTTTTGAGATTCTGATCCCCAGAAAAAAGTGGAAGCGGGGTCGATGAATATTTTTTTTCAGGCAAAGATAGATTCTTGACTAAAATGGGAGTCACATGTTATCAGAGTAGAGGGAGTGTGGAGTTTGCCATAATTAGATAAGCTAATCATGTTGAATAGCAGAGCAGGCTTGAGGGGCTGAATGGTCTACTTGGCTCCTAATTCATATGTTTTTAAAGGTTATAATTTATTTATTAGTCACAAGTAAGATGTTCATTTAACACTGCTATGAAGTTACTGTGAAATTTCCCTAGTTTGTATTCTGCCTTGGGCTGCAAACTTTAATCAAGTTTATTTGTATATTACACTGCCTGCTAGCTAGTAATATATAAAAGGAGATAGGAAGATGCTTTTTCAATATGAGAAAGGTAAAAATAGACAGTGGACCACTGGAAAAGTAGTAATAGGAAACAAAAATGGTAGAAGAACGAAATAGTTACTTTGGAAACCCCAATGGGTTGTCAGAGCTCCAGGAGAATTGGGGTTGGGGGTGCAGATGAGTTAGTGGCCATCACTAAAAAGATGATTCTGAGAAACTGGTCTGAAGGTGGATAAGTCACCTGGATCAGATGGACTACACCTCACCGTTCTCAGACGAGAAAATTGTGGAGACATTGCTGATCTTTCAGGAATCACGAGGCAGGGATGGTCCCAGAGGGTTGGCAAGCAGATAATGTAACATTGCTGTTTAAGAAGGGAGGGAGACAGCAGATGGGAAGTTATAGGCTGATTAGCAAGATCTTAAAGCCCACTATTAAAGACAAGATTGCGGCGTACTTGGAAGTGCATGATAAAGCAGGACTGAGTCAGCACGGCTTAGTCAAGGGGAAATCGTGTCTAACAAATGTTAGAGCTCTTTGAAGAGTGGGGGGATAAAGTGGTCTTTCTCAGGATGGTAGCAGGTGACTTGTGATGTGCCTCGGGTCAGTGCTGGGACACCAACTTTCTACAATGTACATTAACAATTTGGAAGAAGGAACAGAACTTGCTAAGTTTGCAAATGATGCAAAGATATGTAGAGGGACAGGTAGTTTTGAGGAAGTAGGGTGGGGGGAGCTGCAGAAGGACTTGGACAGGTCAGGAGAGTGGGCAAAGAAATGGCAGGTGGAAAAGTGAGGTTATGCACTTTGGACGAGGATGGAGGCATATACTATTTTCTAAATGGGCAAAATGCTTAGGAAATCAGAAACAAAGGAACTTGGGAGCCCTTGTTCAAGATTCTCAAGGTTAACATGCAGGTTTAATTAGGAAGGCAAATGCAATGTTCACGTTCATATTGAGTGGGCTAGAATCCAAGAACAGGGATATACTTCTGAGGCTGTATAAGCCTCACTGGTTAAACCTCATTTGGAGTATTGAGGTGTTTTGGGCCCCATATCTTGAAGAATGTACTGGCTTTGGAAAGGATCCAGAGGAAGTTCACAAAATTGATCCCTGGAGTGAAGAACTCCTCATATGAGGAACAATTGAGGACTCTGGGCCTGTACTCTTTGGAGTTTAGAAGGGTGAGGGGGATATTATTGAAACTTACAGGATACTGAGGCCTGGATAGAGTGGACGTGGAGGGGATGTTTCCAGTAGTAGGAAAAGTTCGAACCAGAGGGCACAAACTCAGGCTGAAGGAATGGTCCTTTAAAACAGATGAGGAGGAATTTCTTTAGCCAGAGCATGGTAAATCTGGGAATCTTTGCTGCAGAAGTCTATGGAGGCCAGGTCATTGAGTGTCTTTAAGGCAGAGATAGATGGGTAGATTTGATAAGGGGGTTGGGTTCTGGGGATGAGAAAAAAATCAGCATGATTGAATGGAGGAGCAGACTCAATGGGCTGAGTGGCCTAATTCTCTTCCTATGTCAATGGTCTTTCCTGGGGGGTTTTGTCACATCCTAGCCATGGAATGTTTTTGAAAAGGTAGGAAAAGAAAAAATAATCCGCACTATCTTTTGACAAGTGGGTTCCAGTTAACTTTCATTTCTGGTTACCCCTCCAAGTTTTAACACAATGACAGACTCCTATTTAGTCAGCTTGCATATTCATCCTTCTAATTCACTGCCTTGCTACACCAATTGAGAAGCAATGAGATCATTACCCAATTGGATGATGTTTGATTGTCAACCAAATGGCTTCCTTTCCCCCCACTTTCAATATTTTTATCTCAAAAATGCTTTTTCAAAGCACAATCTTTAATGTCCTGTTTTTATTCATCTAGGATCACACAGCAGTGTCCTAGAGACTCCAGGCCAATACCAGAGGGTTGGCAATCCCCAGTCTGCTCTTCACTAGCAATCTCTCTACTTGTCAATCACAAAGGACAGTGAGCAAAGCCAACCAGCTTATCTGTCTCTAGATGTTTTGTCTCAATGTTGTAAAATCACCAACACAGTACAGGGAATAATTATTAATCCAATAGTGAGGAGTTAAACACTTGTGTATAAAAATGGAGATGATGGGATTCTGATTATCCCACGAAAAGAAAGTTTGAGTTCAGTTCAGTTTCATTCAGGGTAACTTTCTGCCTTGAATCAGTTCTAACACTGCAAGAGAGAAGAACTTGTAATTAGTGCTTTTTGTAATGTCTGGAGATCCCGAAACGAAGCCTCAGTTATAATGGACATGACGTGGGAGGATTCTAATGGTTGCAAGTAAATAAGTTACCCTTCTGATCATTCTGCAGAGACTATGGCATAGTGGTAGTGTCACTAGACTAATAATCTGAGGATGTGGCTTCCAATCCCACTTTTGTGGATGGTGGAATTTAAATTCAATAGAATTGAAAGTTGGGCCTCAACTTTCACCCTAAGTGGGTAGGGGGAGTCAGGAAAACTCTCTGCCTCATCACCCATTCCTACATTTCTTTGTGCTCCCTGTGAGAAACTCTACCCTTCCATCAGCTCCCTTCATGTCCACTATACCAAGTTATTGTGCTTCCATGCTCATGTATGCCTTCAAACTGTTTATGTATGCTTGATACAGCAGCTATTAGAATACTGGAATACCTGCTCCCCAGAGGAGAGCTTGTTTGATTGCTGGCTCAGGCTCTTGTCAATTGCACAATGTCTCTTTGTTTATACCAGTTAAGTGGTTTCAAGATTTTGTGCACTTTTCCTTTTTAGGCCTTTAAAGGGCTGATACTTTTATTATCTTGTGGTACAGACTTACTTTTAAACAGGTGAAAAGTATCACTGAATTATTCTTTTAAAAAATATGCTATAGGATTTACACCATTGTACACCTAGGATCAATGAAGATGGAAGTGCTATAGTTTGGTGTAAGCAGCTATGGGGGAGATTGGGAATGGAGCATAACTTCGTATGGGGACACGAGGACATTTTTAACCTACCTTTCAAAAACTTCTCGTCTGTAGACTAGGGTTCACAACTTCTCTTGAGGGGCAGTGTAATGTGACTCTTTAAAATCCTGGTCTGACTCCATGGAAGTTGTGGAGGAGCTAGAGATGCCTATTCCCACAATCCAGAACGTTGGGCTGCAGGCTTCTGACAGGAACCAGACCACACCCTTTAAAGGTACTATTGAAATTCAGATAGCCTGGTAAGATGGATCCACCTGCCATTTCTTTTAAAGGATTCCTGAGTTAATCTGTCTGTGAAACGTTTGGCTCTATTCTCAGTCATGTGACCATCATCAAATGTTGGAACCCAAATCAGTCACTAATGTCCTCTGGACCAGGAATGCTGCCAGCCTTTCCCCTCCAGAACCAAATGACTATGATTCTTGGAGCAATTAGGAATGGCCTTGCCATTTTTGCCCTGTTGAAAGAATAACAAGTGGTTCTGAAGCAGCCCAACTCCAGTGTTTGTGATGTTTGATATGACTAGCAACATCCAAAATGGGGTAAATATGATATTTCACCAGATCTTGCCCCACAGGCTGAAGAGATCACTGATATTAATTTAATTTGATACACTCACCTAGACTTTTTCAAAAAAAATTGTAGAAATGTTCCTTTTTAAAAACTTGATGATCACCCATTGGAACAAATTTCCTAATAGGAGCTATTACAAGGATACTGAGTATTAGAAAGGTGAGATATATTATTTTAAAAACAAATTTTTCTTCAGTGGAGAAGGGAAATGCAATTGTTCGAGACTGACAGGTTTCTAATCAGGCATGGGGATAAGGTGGGAAAGTGGAGTTGAGGATTATCATATCAAATCACTTATGATCTCATTGAATGGCAGAGCAGACTCAATGGGCCGAATGGCCTGCTTCTGCTTCCATGTCGACTTCCTGTGAGAGACATTTGTAAAGTAAAATTTGAAAGGACAATACTTCAAATTGGCTCAATCTGTTTTTTCTGAACTTAATTCAAAGGTTCATGCACACCTCTAGGTTATAGAACATAGAACAATACAGCACAGAACAGGCCCTTCGGCCTTCGATGTTGTGCCGACCAAAATAAAAAGCAATGCCCCTCCAAACTAAACCATTCCCTTCTCTTCCATATACTTATCAATTAACCTCTTAAACGCCACCAAACTTGGCGCATCTACAACAGCTGCAGGCAGGGCATTCCACTCCCTAATCACTCTTTGAGTAAAGAACCTACCTCTGATATCCGTCCTATAACTCATACCCCTTAATTTAAAGCTGTGTCCCCTCGTGCTAGCTTTCTCCATCCTAGGAAAAAGGCTATCACTGTCCACCCTATCTAAACCTCTAATCATCTTATATGCTTCAATAAGATCCCCTCTTAGCCGCCTCCTTTCTAACGAAAACAACCTCAAATCCTTCAACCTCTCTTCATAGGACCTGCCCTCCATACCAGGCAACATCCTGGTAAACCTCCTCTGTACCCTCTCCAATGCCTCCACATCTTTCTTATAATGTGGCGACCAGAACTGCACACAATACTCCAAGTGCGGCCGCACTAGAGTTTTGTACAGTTGCAACATGATGCTGCGGCTCCTAAATTCAATCCCCCTACCAATAAAAGCTAAGACTCCATATGCCTTCTTAACAACTTTATCCACTTGACTGCCTACTTTCAGGGATCTATTGACACATACACCAAGATCCTTCTGTTCCTCAACACTATTAAGAGCCCTACCATTAGCCCTATACTCTACACATTTATTGTTCCTGCCAAAGTGCATTACCTCACACTTTTCCACATTAAACTCCATTTGCCACCTCTCGGCCCAGCTCTGCAACTTGTCCAAGTCACTCTGTAAACTAAAACACCCCTCTTCACTATCTACCACACCACCAACTTTAGTATCATCTGCAAATTTACTGATCCATCCCTCAATACCCTCATCCAGATCATTTATAAAAATTACAAACAGCAGGGGCCCCAAAACAGACCCCTGAGGCACACCACTTGTCACCGAACTCCACGATGAATATCTCCCATCAACCACCACCCTCTGTCTTCTATCTGCCAGCCAATTCCTAATCCAATTAGCTAAATCACCCTCTATTCCACACATCTGCATTTTCTGTAGAAGTCTTCCATGGGCCACCTTATCAAACGCCTTACTAAAGTCCATATATACTACATCAACCGCCTTACCCCCATCCACCTCTTTGGTCACTTTCTCAAAAAACTCAATGAGGTTAGTAAGGCATGACCTACCCTTCACGAAACCATGCTGACTATCCCCAATCAATTCATTTCTCTCTAAATAACTATAAATCCTATCCCTAATAATTCTCTCCAATACCTTGCCCACAACAGAAGTAAGACTCACTGGCCTATAATTCCCTGGAAGGTCTCTCTTCCCCTTCTTAAACAATGGGACCACATTCGCTATCCTCCAGTCCTCCGGAACCACACCCGTAACCAACGAGGACCTGAAGATCAGAGCCAGAGGCTCTGCAATCTCCTCTCTTGCCTCCCAGAGAATCCTAGGGTAAATCCCGTCCGGCCCAGGGGACTTATCCAACTTCAAACCCTCGAATTTCTAACACATCCTCCCTATCTACTACAATACTTCCCAATTTGCAACCCTGTACCTCAGTGCTCTCCATAGCTACATTTCCAGCACTCTGCGTGAATACCGAAGAGAAATATTTATTCAGTGCCTCACCAATCTCTTCAATCTCTTATGATCTTGTAGGAACAAGCTACAAATGATCTCAGTGGAGCATTTTAAAGTTGTGATTTTAATAGGGCCTTCACTTGTGGACAGCACAGTGGTTAGCACTGCTGCCTCAATGTCACGGACCCAGGTTCAATTCTGGTCTTGGGTCACTGTGGAGTTTGCATGTTCTCTGTCTGAATGGGTTTCCTTCCAGGTGCTCCAATTTCCTCCTACAATCCCAAGATGTGTGGGTCAGGTGGATTGGCCATGTTAAATTAATCCTAGTGTTTGATGATTAGCAGGGTACATTTAAAAAGTTACAGATATAGGTGGGATTATTTTTGATGCAGACTTGATGGGCTGAATGGCCTCCATCACTGAGATCTGTGGCTCATTATGACAACACTACAAAAAATCTTCTGTTGAATGTCCTTCAAAGCACAGTACAATGCAAGAGCATTCTGTTTGTGACTTTTGATTTTTACAACCTGCCAATTCTGCCAAGTCCTTGTGTATACAGAATTGACTGGGCCAAGGGAATGCTGGTAATCCTTTATTTTCCCTATCAGATTCTGAGGCTTTGGTATTAGGAGGATAAACTTCAAAATCCATTTGGTCAGCGATTTCTGGAAGTGGTCACCAAGCAGTCGTCATTAGCAACACTTCAGAAATTAATCTTCTGTTTGTACATACTTCCTGCTAGTATTGTCAAAGGAAAATGATTGCAGTGAAGATTTTGCTGTACAGGATTTAATCCTGTATAGTTATGCATGATGGCACCAGGGGGTGGCACAGTGGTTAGCAGTGCTGTCTCAGTGCCAGGCATTGGGTTCAATCCTGGCTTGGGTCACACTCTGTGGGGAATCTGCACATTTTCCCTGTCTGTTTTTAGCTCTGGTTTCCTCCTACAATATGAAAGATGTGCTGGTTAGGTGCATTGGCCATGCTAACTTCTCCCTTAATTTACCCAAACAGGCACTGGAATGTGGTGGCTAGGGGATTTTCACAGTAACTTCATTGCAATGTTAATGTAGGCCTACTTGTGACACTAATAAATGCACTTAAGCTTATAAACTTAAACTGAAAGATACTTGTAGCTTAAGTGTGAATGTTTCGATCTAGTTTTGGTGTTTCCTGGACTGAATGAAACTAGCAATTGTGTGGTCTGAGATTATTACACTGTGGGGGGGGGGGGAGAAAATTCTTCCCATTTCCACTTTGTGTACTATTCAGAAGCACAGTGGAAGTCTACATAGCCCATTCACAGCAATACCCAGGTGTGTCTGAACATCAACTTGCAAATGGGTAGCTTCAAGGTTTTAGTCCCACCTCAGTTTCCCTCCCCATGATACAGGGACAGAATGTTCCTCCTTCCTAAGAACAAGTACATTGAGAGTCAAGCATATTCTTGTCTTTGTAACCCCAGTAGCACCCTTGCGGTGGAACGGACAAAAGCCCAGTATGTTGAGTCCAAGACAGAACTTTGCCTTTTATTGAGATGTGTGAAAGATTAAGGATTAGTCCAGTAGTCATGGTGATTGCAAAGTATTTTGTCATGTTTAGTTTTTATCTGGAACCCATACATTTTGGGTTTTTTTGTTTGTTTTGGAAGGTGTAGGTAAAAATCAGATTTCTGGAACTTGTTGCAGCAAAACTTTTCTCCATGTATTTTTAAAGGCGAAATAGTCACATAACAGCAACTCCAAACTGCCTGAAACTTGAAACTACATCAGTAATATGAGTTATGTATAATGAATAAGCTGTGTGACACTAATTGTATTTACAGTGTACAGCATAAAACCTTTAAAAGGCACAAAGATTAGTAGAGAAATTTAAAAGAAAACAAATGAAATGATTAGTTTGCACTGTCAGAATGTGTAGAAAGGGTTTTTTGCACTCCTTTTTCAGTAAGACTTATTTTCAAATTGTGAACTCAATGCACAAAGGAAATCCTTCCTCATTATTACTAAGTCAATGGAAGATGTGATGCTGAATTGGATGATGTTTTTCACAAACTTTTATTTAACTAGAACCAGAAGGCTCAACCTCAGACTAAAGGAACAATCTTTAACAGATGAGGAGGAATTTCTTCAGCCAGAGTGGTGAATCTGTAGGACTCTTTGCCGCAAAAGGCTGTGGAGGGCAGGTCATGAAGTGCCTTTTAAAACAGGTTCTTGTTTAATAACAGATCAGGGGTTGTGGGGGAAAAGCAGGAGAATGGGGATGAGATAAATATCAGCTACAATTGAGTTTGCTCTGCCATTCAATGGGCTGAGTGGCCTAATTCTGCTTCTGTCTTATGGTCTAATACAGCAACATAAACATCCTCATAACCTCCCAGTACATTGGATTATCGCAAAGAATATTAATAGCCAGATAACTGGGGAAACCAGTCCACACTTCTAATTCCTTGAACTACTAACATCAGTTGCACAATCAAAATTCTGAAAATTGAAAAGTCATTCTTCTTGTGACCCTGCCAGAGTAATCTACCTGTACTATGTACTGTACAGATGATCTATTTTAAGCTTTGTTTTTGCTGTTTAATAGCTGAATAGCAACATGTTGCAAACAGTTTTTTATAAGCCTAATTTTGGCACATTGTCTATGCTTGACCTTCCCACACTTGCATTCCTCTTTTTAGTGGCCCAGGCTTAAAATAATTGCAGAAGATAGTTGGGAGAGCTTTCTGAATTAGAACAAATTTCCATGCACTAAGAGCTGAATGTGAGCACAACACGTGTCTCGTTTCAGTCCTGTATACGTTCAGCAGCACCTTCTGCTACCTGCATCACAGCAATTCCTTTGATCCTGTGACTGCACCTTAGCTGCAACCGGCTGGATTTGGGAGATGAGTGGGAAATGTTGAACAGGACAAGATCGGTTTGCTCTCTGTGCTTTATTCAGTGAGATTATGACTATTCTGCAACCTAACCTTGTGTACCCCACATCTTTGGCTAGTTGTCAATATCTGTTTTAAAAATCAACAATTTGTCCAGCATTTCTCAGTTCCAAACTTCTCATAGAATCATAGCACCTTACAGTGCAGAAAGAGGCCCTTAGGCCCATTGAGTCTGCACCAAACACAATCCCACCCAGGCCCTACCCCATATTGCTACATATTTTACCCGCTAATCCCTCTAACCTACGCAATTTTAGATCAATCAACCTAACCCCCACATCTTTGCACTGTGGGAGGAAATTGGAGCATCCAGTAGAAACCCCCACAGACACAAGGAGAATGTGCAAATTCCACACAGTGACCTGAGCCAGGAATCAAACATGGGTCTCCTGGTGGTGTGAAGCAGTAGTTCTAACCACTGTGCTGCCCACTTCTACTATTTTATTGAATACATGTTTCCTAATTCCACTCCTGTCCTGAAAGGTCTGACTCTTAATGCTCACACTGGTTCCTAATAGTCTCTCCAACCAGCAAAAATAGTTTCTCTCTATCCTATCTGTTAACTTAAACGTTTCAATTATCTGAATTCTGGGGAATTGAACCCTTGTTTGTATGGCTGCTATTGATAGTTTAACCATTGGAATCTAGGTATCTTGTAAGTGCATGTTGCACCCTATTATATAGATTCTCTACAGTGCAGAAGGATGCTATTTGGCCCATCGAGTCTGTCCAAAAGAGCATCTTATCCAGTCCCATCCCTCTGTCCTATCTCCATAATACTGCACATGACTAATCCATCTAACCTTCACATCTTGGGGCAATTTTAGCATGGCTAATCTACCGAACCTGCACATCTTTGGACTGGAGGACAACCCCCCCGCAACGTGCAGACATGGAAGAGTGCAAACTCTGCAGTCACCCAGAATTGAATCCAGGTCCCTGGCATTGTGTTAATCACTGTGCTGCCCCAGCTTTCTCTTCCAGAATAATGTTATCCTTAAGGTGTGTGCTCAAAACTACCTACAGTTATGTTGCTCTATCAGTGTAAAAGCCTCTCTGATTCCAGAGATTTGTTTCAGTCACTCTGTCCAATTCATTTGTAGTCAACTGCAGCAAGATAAGTTCTAGGTACATTTTAAGTTTAAATTAAATGTACTAGGCTTTGGTCAATGGCATCTTAAAATAAATGAAAACAAAATTAGACCACCTCTTAAAGGTTTTCTCTTTTTCAAAGATTAGCCCACACTGGTAGCTTGCTTCTGCAGTCAATGGGCTGAAAATCCTGGCATAATCACTGCTGCCAGTCTACTGAACACTCACATTAGCTACTTGTGGAAAACAGTAGGCAAAGCCTTTCACGTGGGCAAAAATGCCAAGGTATTCTACCCCAGAAGAACCCAACATAGAACACTACAGCACAGAACAGGGCCTTCGGCCTTTGTTGCGCCGACCAATATAAAAAGCAATGCCCCTCCAAACTAAACCATTCCCTTCTCTTCCATATACTTATCAACTAACCTCTTAAACACCACCAAACTTGGCACATCCACAACTGCTGCAGGCAGGGCATTCCACTCCCGAACCACCCTTTGGGTAAAGAACCTACCTCTGATATCCGTCCTATAACTATCACCCCTTAATTTAAAGCTGTGTCCCCTCGTGCTAGCTTTCTCCATCCTAGGAAAAAGGCTATCACTGTCCACCCTATCTACACCTCTAATCATCTTATATGTTTCAATAAGGTCCCCTCTTAGCCGCCTCCTTTCTAACGAAAACAACCTCAAATCCCTCAGCCTCTCTTCATAAGACCTGCCCTCCATACCAGGCAACATCCTGGTAAACCTCCTCTGTACCCTCTCCAATGCCTCCACATCTTTCTTATAATGTGGGGACCAGAACTGCACACAATACTCCAAGTGCGGCCGCACTAGAGTTTTGTACAGTTGCAACATGACGTTGCGGCTCCGAAATTCAATCCCCCTACCAATAAAAGCTAAGACTCCATATGCCTTCTTAACAACCTTCTCGACTTGACTGCCTACTTTCAGGGATCTATGCACATACACACCAAGATCCCTCTGTTCATCAAGACTACTAAGAATCCTACCATTAGCCCTATACTCTACACATTTATTATTTCCAAGTTGAATAAGAGATCATCCTTAAAACATTATGGTATCTAGGATCCAATAGAGATTTTTGGAAGCTTGGGGCAGTTCTATAGATTGCACATTGTAGTTAATTTACCTAGAATTCCTGAAACTGAGAATATACTTAAATCTGAGATGCATGACAGGGAAAAATGCAAATGATTAGAAATGGGGTGGCACAGTGGTTAGCACTGCTGCCTCAGCTTCAGGAATCCAGGTTCAATTCCAGCTTTGGGTGACTGAAGTTTGTGTGGACTTTGCATGTTCTCCAAGTGATTTAGTTTCCTTCCCCAGTCTGAAAGATATATGGGTTAGGTGGATTAGCCGTGCTGAATTACTCCTTTGTCACAATGTCTAGGTTGGGAAGATTAGCAATGCTAAATAGCCCCTTAGTGTCCAAATATGTAGATTAGATGAATTAGCCATGGGACACAGGCAGGGTTACAGGAGTAGAATCTGTGTGGGGGAGAAGGGGGCAAGGTAGAATGTTCTTTAGGAGAGTCAGTGCCAACCTGATGGGCTGATTGGCCTCCTTTTTGCATGGTAGGGATTCTCTGGGTCAATTGTTATGTGGCTATAAAACTCAGTCTTGAGGCTTAATTTAATCTTCCTCCTACAGCTCTGGGAGAACTTGGTTCATTGCATTGCAAGGTGCCAGCCAGATTTATGCTAGTAGTTTTCAAAGATCACGAGGCCCATGAGTGTCTTAATCTCCCAAAAACAAAGCCCTTAATTTCTGAAAACATGTTTTGCAAGTAGATGGAAGTAGATAAGATAATTAAAATATGAATTGGGTATGGAAAATACTGAATCTTCCAACTGCCAGCTCCCTGCAAGTGGGGAGCAGTGGTAAAACCCTGCTGGAAGTGGGGGGAAGAAGGAAAGATGCTAATAGGCATGAGATTTTGGGCCTGGTGATTTCAGTCTGGGCCTGCTAGCAATATTTAAAATGCCATTAGCATAAATTATCCAGTGCCCAAAGAATTGCTGAGGCCATGATGTCCAGCGAGGAACCCACAATGACCCCTGCTCGAATCTCCGAGCCCACTGCGCTACAAAAAAAAGCACTGCAGACTGGGAGAATCCTCCCCAAAGTCTTGTGTTTTAATGTTAAGGTCGAGTAGAAAATAACTACTCCTCACCAACACTGACCGCTTTGGCTTAACTGACCACAGGAACTTAATAATGCTGTGGGGAAGGGGGAGGAAATAGTAAAACTTGGACTCAATGGGCTGAATGGCCTGCATGTGCAGTGGCTCCATGGGTGAAATTTTCCAGCCCTGACATGGCTGGAAAAGATGTGGAGATGCTGGCATTGGACTGGGGTAAACACAGTAAGAAGTATCTCAACACCAGGTTAAAGTCCAACCAGTTTATTTGATAGAAAACTCTCAAGCTTTGGGTTTGCCCCTTTGTCAGATGAGTGGATGAGTGAGTTCTGGTCTCAGGCAGAGCATAAAACAGCACACAGTTTACAGAATATTGATTAAAATGTGAGTCTGAGAACAGTGGATGAAGGAACACTGCTCAACAATCAAGCAAGACTGTTCCCTTCCTGTTGGCAAACACTTCGGGGGTCACAGGCATTTGGCCTCTGACCGTCAGGTAAGCATTCTCCAAATGGCCTTCATGATACATGACAGCACAGAGTTGCTGAGCAGAGACTGATAGCCAAGTTCCACATACATGAGGATGGCCTCAACTGGGAACTTGGGTTCATGTCGCATTATCTGTAACCCCCATGACTTGCCTGGGTTTGCAAAACCTCACTCACTGTACTGTTTGGAGACAACACATCTCTTTAACCTCATGCTACCTCCACTCATTGTCTGCATCTTGAATAGCAAGTCAGGTGTAAAGACTCGCATTCTAATCAGTATTCTGTAAATTGTGTGTCTTTTATATGCTCTGTCTGAGACCAGAATTCTCCACTCACCTGACAAAGGGGCAAACCCCCAAAAACTAGTAGGATTACTATCAAATAAACTGGTTGGACTTTAACCTGGTGTTGAGAGATGACTTACATGGCTGGAAAATGCAGCAAGTCATTTAAAACTCCTTGGAATTTGGCAGGACTGGAAAGTACTGCTAGCAGAAAGGGCTGAAAAATGACCACATACATCTTTGTGCCCTCTATTTCTTACAATCTTAATGGTTGTGCCATGCTGCAACAAGGTCAATTTGACAGCCAGCTAAACCTCCATTCACTGCAACAGGATGGGAAAATCCAGCATGAATGGTGGCAACATTCCAGTTTCATGTAAACAGATATACCAGTGTTACATCCTGACATGTAATTTTTAATCCTGCTATCCTGGCAACCAAGAAAAGTTTAAGGAGTTTTTAGTTTTCTTAATTTGAGCTGAAAGTAAACCAGAATACAGAAGTGGAAGGGCAGTGAGATAATCCACTGCATCCAACCTACATTGGAATAGAATTGTATCTGTAGCTCCTTTGTCAAGAACATGATTTGACCAAGGACTGATTCGATGACTGGCTTGGATCACTGTCTGTGTGGAGTTTGCACCTTCTCCCTGCACCTGATTGGGTTTCCTCCAGGTTTCTCACACAGCGCAACGAGGTTAGTTGAATTGGCCATACTAAATTGTACCTTTTTACTATCTAAAGATATTTAGGTGAGGGGCAGTGTTGGCTAATGGTATTATCGCTAGACTATTAACCCAGACACTCAGTTAATGTTCTGGGGACCTGGGTTTGAATCCCACCATGGAAGATGGTGAAATTTGAATTTAGTAAAAATATCTGGGAATTATGAAACTGTTGTCAATTGTCAGAAAATACCATCTGGTTCACTAATGTCCTTTAGGAAAAGATGTCTGGCCTACATGTGACTTTAGTCCCTCAGCAATGTGGTTGGCTCTCAACTTGCCCTCCAAGGGCAACTAGGGATGGGCAATAAATGCTGGCCAGCCAGCAATGTCCATGTCCCATGAATTAAGAAAAAAATTAGCCATGATAAATGTATGGGGAAATGGTGGGTGGAGACTATTGAGCCAGGGTAGAGTATCCTTTTTAGAGAGTCAGTTAAGAGCCAATGGGCTGAATGGCCCACTTTGGCACTAAGGATTCTATGGGATTTCAGTCTTCTGTAATATGTAAATGCTGTGCTCCAACTGGGTAGTTGCTTAGATTATGGATGAATACATTTGACTTTACTAAGTACTACAACCACACACCAGTTTGCATTTTCAGGCCAATTCCAGTAATTTTTTTCAACAAAAGGTCTGTCATCAGCTCCCTTCATTATTATGCTCCAGCTATTCTACCTTCTTGCCCCACCCTCCACAGAAGTCATTTTGTGGTAAAACCAGAAGATTGACTTCATGCATCATGAAGAATATCATATCTGACTTAGTTTTATTACAGTGGAAGAGAATATTATAATTCATGGGTGGCATAGTTAGTGCTGCTGCCTCAGTGCCAGGGACCTGGGTTCAATTCCTGGCTTGGGTCACTGTCTCTATGGAGTTTGCATGTTCTGTCTGCATGGGTTTCCTCCCACTTGATGTGTGGGTTAAGGGGATTGATCATGCTAAATTGCCTTAGTGTCGGGGAACTAGTTAGGGTAACTGCATAGGAATGGGGCCTGGGTGGTATTGTGGTCAGTGGAAACTCAATGGGCTGATTAGAATCTTTCAGTACAGAAGGATTCTACCCTTAAAAACAAGGGAAAGTGAGAAGAAAACATGTGTAACAAGCCTAAAATTGGTCATTCATATTTTAATGGAATAAATTCAGTTATTTTTAACTCATTTTCACTAGTTGCAATCAACAAAATAACAGCTACTATATTCAGATAGAATTGTTGTCTTTGGCACATTCTCCCTGTGTCTGTATGGGTTTTGTGTTCAAGTTTCCTCCCATATCCAAAGATCAATGAGATTAGGGTCATTCCAGGCTGGTGTATTACTGGAACACAAAGTAAACTTCTCCAGTTCTGAATTAACCCTATTGAAACCCTTCTCTATCTGGATATTGTAAACTTTCATTCAATAAAATATTCAACATTACAGGGATTGCTTTGGACTCCTGTGTTCTCCTACTTGTTAATAAGTAGGAGCACTGCTGCCTCCCAGCAAAGACCCAGGTTAGATTCCTGGTTTGGATCACTATGGAGTTTGCCTGTTCTCCCTGTGTCTGCGTGGGGGGCTTTCCTTCAAGTGCTCTGGTTTCCTCCACTCCATAGATGTGTGGGTTCGGACTGGCCATGGTAAATTGCCTCTAGCATCAGGGGATTACTAGGATAAACAGGGTTATGGAGATAGAGCCTGGATGGGATTGTGGTCGGTGCAGACTCAATGGGCTGAATGGCCTCTTTCTGCGCTGTAGGATTCTGATTGTGGCCCAAATTCCACTTTCAGCCTGCCGTTATTAACTATTCTTAATAGTCCTTAACCATCAAACAGATATCGTGGTTTGGGAATATGTCCCTAGCAATCACTGACAAATTTCCAAACAATGTATGAAAATAATTTAAAGAAATGTTAACTCTTGCTGCTTTGAGGTACTGACATCTCTTGAATGGATCGATTCCAGTAATAAATTGTATAGCCCTATCAATAAACATGCTACACACATCCTCTCTATTTGCAGTAACAGTGGTTAGCACTGCCACCTCACAGCAGCAGAGACCTGGGTTCGATTCTCGGCTTGGGTCATTGTCTGTGGAGTCTGCATGTTTTCCCTGCATTTGCGTGGGTTTCCTCTCAGTCCGAAAGACATGCTGGTTAGGTGCATTGGCCGTGCTAAATTCTCCCTCCGTGTACCCAAACAGATGCCAGAGGGGGTTTTCACAGTAACTTCATTGCAGTGTTAATGTAAGGCTGCTTGTGATGCTAATAAATAAACTTAGACTGTATCATCAATCTCCATGTTTATCTGATAATGAAAGGATCTTTTCGTGTTTTCCAAAGCAAAGCTCCTGTCTCCTTCAGCCCAACTTTTCAATGGGTCCTTTTTTATTTTCAACTTCTGGTTTTTGTACATATAAAAAAAAGTCTCTATTTGACTTGAGTAGTTGTGGGGGGAGTGGTGTGCAAGGTTACCCTTTAGCACACGGTTCACTTACTATTAACAATGCTGAGCATGTGTTCCCCTAGTCAAAAAAAGCAATCCAACAGCTGAGCTGCATTTTTAATGTTATCCACGTTGCAAATCCTTTTTGGATGTGAAAAAGAGGAATAGTGGTTTCTCAGGACATTCATTTCCATGAACTTCCAACAAAATAATAATAGTTTAAATTTAATAGGGCTGCAAAATAAAACATTTGTTTGTTTTTGAACGACCTGTTGTAGAGATTTATGTCATCTTTTAAAAGGGGAGAGCAGACCCTTTTTGGATATGAAGTTTTCCTTGGTAACTATTGTTATCAAAGAATAGACCTTTTGCTGTCCATCTGGTGTGGCCTGATTTAAAAGATTATGGCAAGAAAAAGTCAAAACGCAGGCAACATTTGCTGTTGCACATGTAGTAAAGTCCATGATGTGTTTTGGAGGGAAGTGAAACCAGAATTTTAGGAAGAATTGATCCATAATCTTAGAATTTTGGAAGAATAAGAATGCTAAGAGTTTAAGTCATGTTGCTTTTGATTCACTTTTTCAAGACCCCTAAGATGTGTGGGCTAGGTTGATTGGCCATGCTAAATTGACCCCAGTGTCAGAAGGGTTAGCAAGGTGAATGCATGAGGTTACAGGGACAGGGCCTGGGTGGGATTGTTGTCAGTGGGGATTCGATGGTCTGAATGGCCTCCTGTAGGATTCCAGGATTAACAAATTGTTCATTGTATCTTAGGCTCTTAAGTGTTTTGTATTCTGTAAAGAAGGGACACTCACCGTAAGGTCTTTGTATAAACAATCCTGACACTGGATTTGCGAGGCGCATGCTTTGAAAGAAGTGATATCGAAACACAGGACAAAAGTTTAAATTTAAACCACCTGTGTATTGTGTTACTTGGCGGAGTTGAGTTTCAGTGCAGCTGGAAACCATCCTTAACATGTGACCCATGTCACATGCAGCGTTTGTGGAATACTGCAGCGATTAACACCACATGGGAGTGTGTAGATTGGTCGGGAGATAAGTGATTGGAATTGCTGAAACGCTGCACAAATGTTTCCTTTAACTAACTTGTCTGGCTCAAACCACCAGCTTGTTCCCAGAGGTGATAGTAATCCAAGTAGTGGGCGAGGTTTGCTGACTTGTGTATTCAAGGTATCAGTGAGGTAGAAAGCAACATCTCGTTTTTGAATCCACGTCACAGTGAAACAAAAACTGCACCAGAAATATTGCCCCATTATATTAACCTTTTCAGAAAGCATTCAACATTTAGCTGACATCTATGCATTATTGCATTGTGCTTAAATAGCTTTCCTATAGTGTAGAAGACCAATCAGCTCAAGTCTGCACTGACCCTCTCACACCCTATTCCTGTAACCCCACATTTACCCTAGCTAGTCCCTCTGACACTAGAGTTAATTTAGCATGGTCTAAACCTATACATCTCTTGGACTGTGGGAGGAAATCCAGGGAGAACATGCAAACTCCACACAGACAGTGGCACGACACCAGAATTGAACCCAGGTCCCTGGCACTAAGAGGCAGCAGTGCTAACCACTGTCACCCTAATGTTCTGTGAATTTGTACACTCAAAAGGCAACAGCATCTTACTAGGAACCATAAGATTCAGCCCACTGGCTACAAATTAATTAACAAGCTCCAAAAAAATTAATAGTTTTAGTATTAAGCTGACTTTCCCAAATGAATGCCTGAATCATAATGTATGATACATCAGTAGTTTAAGAGCAAGGCTTCCCCTTCCCCCATACTCTGAAGATTTTTGTGTCAGAGTGAGGGGATTGCATTGAAACTTAAAGTTCTAACAGGGTTAGAACAGGATAGATTCAAAGAATGTTCCCAGAATTAGGAGTCATAGTTTATGGATTAGAACTGCGGTGAGGAGAAATTTCTCCATCCGGGGGTGGTGAATGTGTGGAATTCACTACCACAGCATGTAGTTGAGGCCAAAATGTTGTCAGATTTCAAGAAGAAATTATATTTAGCTCTTTAGCCCAGAGAGCTATGTGGGGGAAGGGGAGTTGTTCAGGATTGAATTTGATGATCATTATGAATGACAGAGCAGGCTAAAGGGCCGAATAGCCTATTCCTGCTTTTGGTTTCTGTTTTTATACGAGTGTTGCTGTCACATGCAAGTTTCTTGATCCAAATTTATGCCCCAGGATTTAGCCACAGCTGAATCTGCAGATCCTGAGACTTCTAGTTTGAGAGAAATCTCCATTGTAATATTTAAAAATGTAGCCTTGTGCTGCAGACTTGCACCATACTCCCATCAAAATATCTGATGCCCCAAATTCCACTTTCACTTTTCATATGTTCAGTGTGACTGTGTTACCGGAATGGTCTTCACTATGATTAGTCCTTGTTCTGTATAGCAATGCTGGTGGAACAGCAGAAGAATCTAGCTAAAGACACTTTTATTTTCACACTTGGATATTAACTATTCAGCTTAGCTTTTGCCTTTGGTTTAGACTGGCTTTTATATGTCAGCAAACGAACTTGCATTTGAATTTTGATCAGCATGATTGGCCTAGAAGCCAGTACAAATATCAGTGTGTGAGATTGGGTCATTCCAGACCAGTGTATTACCAGAACATGAACTTCTCCAGTTCTGAATTAACCCTATTGAAACCCTTCTCTAACTGGGGATTGTAAATTTTCATTCAGTAATATTCAATGTTACAGGGATTCAACATTAGGCTCCTGTGTGTTCTCATTGTTAATAGAGGCAGCAGTGGTTAGCACTGCTGCCTCTCAGCACTAGGAACCCAGGTTCGATTCCTGGCTGTGGTCACCATCTGTGAATTTTGCACATAGTCTGTGTGGGTTTCCTCCCACAGTCCAAAGATGTGTGGATTAATGGCCATGATAAATTGCCCTTTGTCAGGGAGACTAGCTAGAGTAAATGCATGGGGTTATGGGGATAAGGCTTGGGTAGGATTGTGCAGACTCAATGGGCCAAATGGCCGCCTCCTGCACTCTAGGGATTCTATTGTATACTTTCTGTTAAATGAACAGGCACTTATTGAACCAGATCTTCCAGTCTCTGCACTCAGTTTGACAGAAGTTGAATTCTGGTGGGAATTTTTCCCCGGGGGGAAAAAATAGTCAAGAGATTTCAAAGTTCCGACTTGCTTACCTTGATAGTTACCCAGACAGAAAATAATCCCAGTCTAATCCTGTGTAACTATGCACCTGACATCCCTGACCTGAATAGCCCCCAATACCTCACTACATCACCTGCCTTTTCTCAGTCTAGAAGTATGAGTAATTTTCTTTTCAGTGTAAGATATTATTGGCTAGCTCCCAATTTTCCCCTTTGCTTACCAACTTGCTGCCTTCACCAATGCCAGTGTTAGACTCAAACCCATTTAACCAGCTTAATCTAACCACCTTTCAGGCAATCACAGTGCTTTTAATCCCAGTATGGGTGAGATTTTAATTCATTTACAGTTATCCTGTGTTAACTAATATCAATCTTATTGAACAAACAGGTATTTAATAATCTCTGCAACAATCAGACAAACCTTTGATCACTGTTTTTAATTAGTAGCTTTTACAAATGGGACATTCTTTCTTCCCTGTAAATGTGAAGGCTTACAATTTTTTAACAAACTGATTTTTAACAAATTTTGTGACAGCAAGTTGCTTTGCAATATATAAACAAAGTGCATAAGAATCTGCAATGGAGTTTTTTAAGCATACAGGTTGGAACACAAGTAGTTGTACATTGCACAAGTTTTAAGTTGAGTAAATACTTTTCCCTCTTGTTTCCCCTGCCTAGCCCAACCCCCTTATCTCAGTTCCCCAGCTATAAACAGTGATTTGAAGGATTGTGTTGATCAGTTGTGATACTCACTGCTTCCAGCACAGTTGGAACTGAGACCATGAATGACTGACTCATAAAATGGGCAACCCTCCCTATGATTTTTGCTTCACATGTCCCCTGGGTAGCTTGGTTGAAATTAAACATTCAGCAGTGTGGTTAACAGAAGGCATTGTTTTGCAGCCCTATTTGTTGTTCAAATGTACTATATTTTAACAGTGGTTAGCTCAGTTGGCTGGCCTATTGGTTTGTAATGCAGGGGAATGCCAACAGCTGGTTCAATTCCCATACCAGCTGAGGTTATCCATGAAGGTCTTGCTTTCTGTACCTTGCCCCTTGCCTGAGGTGTGGTGACCTTTACATTAAATCACCACCAATCAACTTGCCCCCTCAAAAAGAACATCCTATTGTCACTTTAAAGATGTATTAAAAAGGTAATGCAACCACAGCAATAATTAAAGTGCTCACATTAATTTGTGGTGAGACTTTTTTAAAAAACAAAGACTCTGAAAAGTGCAGAAGGAGGCCATTTGACCTATTGAGTCTGCACCAATCACAATCCCACCCAGGCACTATTCCTGCAATTGCACAGATTTCACCTGTTAATCCACCTGACAGCAAAGGGTAATTTAGCATGGCCAAACCCCACATCTTTGGACTGTAGGAGGAAACCCATGCAGACATAATGTGCAAACGCCACACAGACAGTGATCTGGGTCTCTGATCATGTTTGATCTATCCAAATGTTAATTTTATTTATAAAAAATATAGGAGTTTTCTTACTGAAAGTAAAATTGTTTATCACTGATAGAAAAAGTTCTTCCTGATGCTGTGTTACAGCAAAGCTACAGAACAGCCCATAATTAATTTAATAGCCAAATTAAATGAGGATGAAACCATTTTAAAGACAGGCATTTAAATCCCTATTGCATTAAATTTTAATTGTAAATTTGAAGCTGTTCATAAATGGTAGCATTTAGAATTCCTTAGGCATTCCTTACAATTAAGTTGTCTCCTTGACTGTTCTATTTAAAGGCTAGAAATTTAATTTAACTTTGATCTTTAAATCTGTGATAGGAATTACCCGAGTAGTTTCAATCTGATGGATAAGGAGTTCCAATCTGATGGGGTATTTTTTTTACCTGGTGCTGTATAACAGGTTTTGTAAGGTGTTTATGTTCATGTGATGGAATTTCTGGAGGAGTAATAGACACCCTGACTGAAGATCAAGTGGCCCCTGAAGGTTCGGGTGAATTCAATAGGGCTCTGCACAGCCGGACTTGAGCTGTCCATCAAACAGCAAGCTGAAAGGGAGTGAAGGTGGGGGTCGTAAAGTGCAGTGGAGGTGTTTGATGGGCTGTAGCCTAAAACTGTTTACACTTCTCTCATCCTAATAGTGTTCGAGGCTATTAACTCAGGAGGGACAAAGTCTTTGTTAAATTCCAAAAGCGTTTAACTGTTAATATAGCAAAGTCTTTTTGTAGCTAGAATTGCATCTCCTGCTCCAATGCCACAAGGGTGGCACAGTGGTTAGCGCTGCTGCCTCAACTCCAGTGGTAAGAACTCCAGTGACCCAGGTTTGATTCTGGCCTCAGGTGACTGTGTGCAGTTTGTATGTTCTCCCATGTCTGTGTAACCACTGCTGCCAGTGACAGTGAAGGAATAGCTGGTAAGTTTAACCTCTTTGCCCCAATACGTAAATTCAGGGCACTTTTCTGCAAGGCTGGATCTCCTGAGGCTTCAGCCTGGTGTGGCACACAGTGGTTAGTGGTTCAATTCTTGCCTGAAGTGACTCTGTATGGAGTCTGCATGTTCTGTCTGAGTTTCTTCCCACAGTTCATGGGTGTGTGGGTTAGGATGACTGGCCAGCCTTAGTAAATTGCCCTTTGTGTCAGGGGGACTAGCAGGGTAAATTGAATCATAGAATCCTACAGTGCAGGAAGAGGCCCTTTGGCCCATCAGGTCTGCACCAAACACAATCCTACCCCCATATCTGTATATACCCACTAAACCCTCTAACTTATGCATCCCTGCACTCTAAGGGGCAATTTCTTAGCATGGCAAATCAACCTAACCTGCATATCTTTGGACTGTTGGAAGAAACCAGAGCACCCAGGGGAAATTCACACAGACATGAGGAGAGTGGTCACTGCCTGTGTGGAGTTTGCACAGAGCCAGGAGTTGAACCCTGGAGCTGTGAAGCAGCAGTGCTCACCACTGTGCTACCATAAGGAATATGGTGATAGGGCCTGGTTGGGATTGTGGACAGTGCAGGTTTGATGGGCCTAATGGCTGTCTTCTGCACTGTAGGGATTCTATGAAAATCTGGAGTTTCAAACACTTGAGAATTCACTCTCAACTAAAATAACAATACATGCATGCCTGCTAAAACAGACAGTAACTTAGTGTTGTTCCTTGTGACTGGGAGAGCAGTAGGAAATCTGAGTAAAACTGCTGACAATAATTGCCAATGGAGAACATCTTTCCACATTAATGATTGTTGCTCTCAATGGAAGACCACAAAGAGCTCAGAGGCTCTTTGCAGTATTACAGATTGAAGAAAGGAGACATTAAGGGCAAGAGTTTTAAGGTTGTGAAGAGCTGTGGGAAAAGGGGAGATTTCAGTGTATGTAGTATATTTGGATTTTCAGAGGATATCTGACATGGTGTCAGAGGAGAGGCTGTTACACAGGATTATGTTTCAGACCTGGACAGGATTGAGGATTGGTTAATGGCAAAAGAACGTAAGAATGAACTCATCATTTCAGATGACAAGGTGTGCTGACTAAGACTCCATAGAAATCAGTACCTGGGTCTCAACCACTTGCAATCTATATTACTGACTTAGATGATGGAATAAAATACAACATATCCAAGTTTGTTAACCATACAAAGCCAAAGATGGCACAGTGGTTAGCACTGCTGCCTCACAGCACCAGGGACTTGGCTTCAATTTCTGGCTTTGGTCACTGTCTGTGTGGAGTTTGGCCATTCTCCCCATGTCTAATTTGTTTTTATTCATTCATGGGGCATGGGTGTTGCTGGCTAGGCCAGCATTTATTGCCCATCCCTAGTTGCCCTTGAAATGAGAGGGTATTAAGAGTCAACAACATTGCTGTGGGTCTGAAGTCACATGTAGGCAAGGATGGCAGATTTTCTTCTCTAGTGAGCCCCATGGGTTTTCATGGCAATCATTATCATTAGATTTTTGATTCCAGATTTTTATTGAATTCCAATTTCACTGTCTGGCATGGTGGGATTCAAACCCAGAACGTTATCCTGGATTACTAGTCCAGTAACAATATCACTACACCATTGCCTCCCTGGCATACTGATGAGTAATTATATTGTTGTAAATACCTTTTCACTTGTGTATGTGGTAAAAATGGTAGCTTTATCTTCTGAATGTAGTGGGGTGAGCTTACTTGTGGACACAGCAATTGGACATGTGTAGCCATCCTGTCTGTGGTGCTGAACTGGGTTCCATTTGGGCAGTAATAATTACCCGATGGTGGTCATTATTTTGAGAGCGCTGAATGTGCTCGCAGTCTCTCAGGAATGTCACTCTTCTGACTGAAAATACATGGGCAGCACCTTGGTTAGCACTGCTGCTTCACAGTTGTAGAGTCCTGGGTTCAATTCCCAGCTCGGGTCACTATGTGGAGTTTGCACATTTTCATTGTGTCTGTGTGGGTTTCCTGTGTACTCCAGTTTCCTTCCACAGTCCAAAGATGTGCGGGTTAGTTTGGCCATGGTTTAAAAAAAAGTTGTACCTTAGTGTCCAGAGATGTGTATGTTAGAGGGATTAGTGGGTAAAATATGTAGAGATGAGTGGGATTGTGTTTGGTGCAGACTTGATGGGCTGAAGGGCCTCTTTCTGCACTGTAGGGTTCTAGGATTCTATGCTGCTTGCCTGCAGGAAAAATATTCTTGTGTATGACTGAGATTTGACCTGACTTGAGGGTTATGTGGTCTGCTCGTTACTGTATTCCAGCATTCTGGCTCACTCAGCTAGTATTCTCTAGTTAGGCAATGGCAATTGTGCCAGTGGATATGCAACAATGTCACCCAGTGTAATCGAAGAGAGTTTTGAGCTTTTTTGTTTTGCATCAAACATCATACAGAAACTCCTGTTATTGAAAGCTTCTGGCAGTGGTTAACTCTTTTGAGAAAAAGAGGCTTTATTAAACAGAACTACCATTTAGGCTGGCCACGAAATTACAGTGGTTTGTGAATCGGCCTTTTGTGGACCCTGATGTTTTGTTCCCAAAGATGATTAAATAAAACCTGCTGGTCGACAAGTAGATTACATGTTTTCAGTGAAACACTTGCCAGAAACCAAAAAACTTGACAAACTAAAGCTTTGGTTACTTCAGTCTCATGAAACTTAATTGAAGCCTGTGCAGATAATTTTAACTCTCTGGTTGGATGAAAAATAAGTGATGTGGAATTGGCGCCTGGTGTCTTTTCTTTTGTCAAAACTTGGTACAAAACTGATTAGTGGTCCAACCATTGTACAGTCAATGATTTTTTAAACAATTGTGATCGGCTGGGGTGACAACTTGGTTAGCACTACTACCTCAGTGCTGGGGACCCAGGTTCAATTCCTGGCTTGGGTCACTGTCTGTGTGGAATCTGCACATTCTCCCTGTATCTGTTCATTTCCTCCTGGTGCCCAATGCACTGACTGTGCTCAATTCTCCCTCAGTGTACCTGAACAGGCACCACCAGAGTGTAGTGACTAGAGGATTTTCACAGTAACTTCATTGCAGTAATAATACAAGCCTACTTGTGATACTAAAATAAACTTATTAATAATTGCAAGTCCTGGGGGATTCTGCTTATGAGAAACCATTGATTTATTTGGGGAAAAAATAATTTGATTATAGTTGAGAAGCTTGCAGTGATTTGTCAGCTGTACATTAACAGACTTATTCATGTTCATTGCAGAATAACATCAATAGAACATAAAACATAGAACATTACAGTGCAGTACAGGCCCTTCGGCCCTTGATGTTGTACTGACTAATGTAACCAATTTTGTGACCCTCTAACCTAAACTATTCCAATGCTATCCATATGCCTATCCACTGACCATTTGAACACCCTTAAACTTGAGTCCACAACTGCTGCAGGCAGGGCATTCCATGCCCTTACTACCCCCTGAGTAAAGAACCCACCTCTGGCATCTGTCCTATAACTACCACCCCTTAATTTAAAGCTGTCCTCGTGTTATCCGTCTCCATCCGAGGAAAAAGGCTCTCACTATCCATCCCATCTAACCCTCTGATCATCTTGTGTCTCAATTAAGTCACCTCTTAGCCGCCTTCTCTCAAAAGACTTCAAGTCCCTTAGCCTTTCCTCATAAGACTTACCCATCATACCAAGCAACATCCCAGTAAACCACCTCTGCACCTTTTCCAATGCCTCCACATCTTAATGTGGTGACCAAAACTCTGCACAATACTCCAAATGTGGCCACACCAGAGTTTTGTACAGTTGCAACATATCAAAGATATAAATTGTTTGATTTCTATAAACAAACAATCCTCCCAAATCAACAGGACAGATTCAGGATATAAATGTTGACTTGGTGAGGAAAAAAAAGCATCATTTGTTACAATGTTTAAAGCTTATCTATTATTGTCACATGTGTGGCTGGTGGCCCAATGGTTAGCACAGCTGCTTCACAGTGCTAGGGATTGATTCCCAGCTTGGGTAACTGTCAAGTCTGCACATTCTATCTGTCTGTGCAGGTTTCCTCTGGGTATTCTGCTTTCCTCCCACAGTCAAAAGATGTGATCGTTAAGAAGATTGGCCGTGCTAAATTCTCCCTCTGTCTGAACAGGCGCCTGAGTGTGGCACTTGGGGATTTTGCAGTATAATCCACTTGTGACTGATAAATGAACTTTACGCTTATAGTAATTTCATTGTAGTGTTAATGTGAAAATCCTCCAGTTGCCACACCCTGGCACCTGTTCAGATACAACTGAGGGAATATTTAATATGGCCAACGCACCTCACCAGTGTGTCTTTCAGACTGTGGGAGGAAACTGGAGCACCGAGAGGAAAATCACCCAGGGAACATGCAGATTCTGCACAGTGACCTGAGCTGGGATTTGAACCCAAGTCGTTGGCGCTGAGAGGCAGCAGTGCTAACCACAGACTTCTAATCCTTAGTCCAAAGATGTGCAGGTTAGGTGGATTGGCCATGCTAACTGTGTGGGGTAGAGTGGGGGAAGAAGGTCTGAGTGGTTTACTTTGGAGAGTCAGTGTAAACTTGATGGATCAAATGACCTTTTGTGAACTAGGAATTCTATGGTTCTCATGAGTCTGGCAAGTGTCATTTCATAATTCCATAATAACACATCACTTGTTAATCCAGGGAAAAATGTTGACAAAACTTAAGCTTCAAGATCTCACGATGGTCACAAGTATAGTTGGATGGTAGCACACCTTTTAAACAGTGTGCAGTGTATGCTGGAGTCTCCTAAGCTAAGGTCCTCGCTCTCACCCACCATTGGGTAAGTAAGCCATCCCCTTCCCTCTTGTCAGCTTTTCCAGTGTATCTGCTGACCCTCAACACATTGAATGCTACCCCTACCTACTCACCGCTGCGTAACATTATTTAAACAAGCTGGTGCTGAGCTCTCTGAAAATAAAGAATTTACATAGTTCTGAATCCCCAGATATAATTGCCCGGGTCCTTGTGTCAACATTTAGTTCCAGATAGTAGTGGCTTCAACTCTGTGCCTTCACACATGAGTGGGATTCTCCAGTCCTGCTGCAGTGAATGGAGACTTGGTTGAGTGCCAAAATCTCCATTCTCACTGGCAGGGTGCAAACAGCTGGAGAATTTGGGCTAATTGTGTGCGATGCCTGCACATTAGACAGGGTACCAAGGGAATCAGAGCCCAACAGGAATCAGCAACTTGAAGGAAGATTTGATTTTATGTTGTCATGTGTATTGGGATACAGTGTAAAGTATTATTTCTTGTGTGCTACACAAAGCATAGTGTTCATAGAATACATATGGGTGGAGGAAAGGAGAGAGTGCAGAACGTAGTGTTAGTCATCACTAGAGAAAGATCAGCTTAATAAAAGAAAAATAGATGGCAGCCAGAAATTATTTCACACCAGAACTAGTTACATAACTCAGCAATAAATTTCTGAATCATTCAAATTCTCCACTTCTCCAACCACAACGTCAGACAATTTCCATGATAGTCGATTAATTTCTGTTGGGCTTAGAAATCAATCATTAGAATTCACTTGAGTAGATACGTTTGAGATGTATAGAAGCCTACAGAAAAAGTAAATCTGTTTTGTTTCTGTTGTAGGTGCGTGCAGACCATGCAACGACACAGAAGTTCTTATGGCTGTGTGCACAAGTGATTTTGGTAAGTGCTTCATTCTTTTCACCATGGCTTTGTAATGTTCACTTTTCCATTCAGTCTTTTCTATCTTCCTTCACATGTAACTGATAATTACATTCTATATATAGAACATAAAACACTACAGTGCAGTACAGGCCCTTTGGCCCCCAATGTTGTGCTGACCTGTGAAACCAATTTTAAGCCCACCTAATGTACACTAACCCAATATCATCCATATGTTTATCCAATGACCATTTAAATGCCCTTGATACATGATGGCACAGTGGTTACCACTACTGCCTCAGTATCAAGAACCCAGGTTCATATCCAGCCTTGGGTCACTGTTTGGAGTCTGCATGTTCTCATGTCTGTGTGGGTTTGCTCTGGTTTCCTCCCACTGCAAAGATGTGTAGGCATTCTTTAGTGTGCACAGCACAAGACTGGCTAGACAAGCTCAATCCAGAATGGAGCTTGCATCCAGAATCTCTCAACCTGTTCTCTTAAAAGGCCATGTCCCCAGCATACATAACAGAGCACCTAACTGTGGAGTTCTAAATAGATATAGTGGAGTGAAATTAACTAATTACAGTTTCCATGAATAATCTTTAATGCTTTAAGAATGGGAAAGAATTTGACTTTTGATAGAATGGTAAATATTTTTGTCATGTTACTATTAAAGCAAGTATTGATGCATGTTAAAAGATATCTAAGACAGTTGTGAATTAGTTACCATCATTTCAACGTGGCTTATTTGACATTTTCTAAAACTGCTGTTAAAAATTTCAATACAATTTTATCTAGGGAGGGGAGGGGGAGATCCTACTATTAGACATTAAGGTATTGAGGTCCCACATTGATATTTTGGTAGAGTACCAAGGGAGCCCTAAATGTCTGAGGCACTGTATTTTAGTGTGGATTACATTGAGACTCCATCTGCTCTTCCAGGTAGATGTAAAAGGTTCTGTGACAATGATTTGAAGTTTGTCAATAAATTTGCAACTGCTGTGTTCTCCCATCGTCACTGATGAGCAACCTCCAGTCTTACCCCAGAGTTCACAGCTTCTCTAGCCACATGCGCACATCTCATGGTTGGCATTGCCTGCCAGCTGTCTTGACCATGATGGTCTCATCATCCAAACACACAGGCCAGGATTTTACCTGCTCATGCATAAACAGTGGCTACAAGAGCAGATCAGAGGCTAGGAATGCTGTGGAGAGTTACTCACCTCCTGACTCCCCAAAGCCTATCCACTATCTACAAGGTACAAGTCAAGTGTGTGATGGAATCATCTTTCTTTGCCTGGATGGACGCAGCTCTGACAAGACTCAAGAAGCTCAATGCTATCCAAAACACAGCAACCTGCTTGATTGTCACCACATCAACCCCTTCCACCACCCACACTCGGTAGCAGCCATGTATACTATCTGTAAGATGCACTGCAGTAATTCACCAAAGATCCTTAGACAGCATGTTCCAAACCCACAACCACTTCCATTTAGAAGGGCAAGAGCAGCAGATACAGGGGAACGCCACCATCTGCATGTTCTCCTCTAAGCCGTTCACCATCCTGACAAGGAAATACGTTGCTGTTCCTTCATTAGTCATTGAGCCAAAATCCGGGATTTTCCTCCCTATTGTGGGTCAATATGCACTGCAGCGATTCATAGAACATAGAACATTACAGTGCAGTACAGGCCCTTCGGCCTTTGATGTTGCACTGGCCAGTGGACCCTCTAACCTAAACTATTCCAATATCATCCATATGCCTATCCACTGAACATTTGAATGCCCCCAAAGTAGGCGAGTCCACAACTGCTGCAGGCAGGGCATTCCACACCCTCTGTGTAAACAACCTGCCTCTGACATCCGTCCTATAACTACCACCTCTTAATTTAATGTCCCCTCGTGTTGGTCATCACCATCTGAGGAAAAAGGCTCTCACTATCCACCCTATCCAGTCCTTTGATCATCTTACATGCCTCAATTAGGTCACCGTGTAACCTTTCTAATGAAAATAACCTCAGGTCCCTCAGCCTTTCCTCAAGGCCTTGCCACCATACCAGGCAACATCCTAGTAAACCACCTCTGCACCCTTTCCAATGCTTCCACATCTTGTAATGCGGCGACCAGAACTGTACGCAATACTCCAAGTGCGGCTGCACCAGAGCTTTGTACAGTTGTAACATAACCTCACAGCTCCGAAATTCAATCCCTCTACCAATAAAAGCTAACACACTGTATGCTTTCTTAACAACTTTATCAACCTGGGTGCCAACTTTCAAAGAGCTATGTACTTGTACCCCAAGATCCCTCTGCTCAACAACACTAAGGGTTCTTCCATTAGCCCCACATTTCATATGCCTGTTATTCCTACTGAAGTGAATCATCTCACACCTTATCTGTATTGAATTCCATTTGCCACCTCACGGCCCAGCTCTGCAACCTATGTCCCTCTGCAAACTGTAACATCCATCCTCGCTATCTACAACTCCCCCCACTTTGGTATTGTCAGCAAATTTACTAATCCAACCATCTACACCCTCATCTAGGTCATTTATAAAAATGACAAACAGCAGTGGCCCTAAAACAGATCCTTGAGGTACACCACTTGTAACTGCACTCCAGGTTGAATATTTCCCATCAACCACCACCCTCTGTCTTCTATCAGCTAGCCAATTCCTAATCCAAACTGCTAAATCACCTTCAATCCCATGCATCTGCACTTTCTGCAGTAGCCTACCATGGGGAACCTTATCAAACGCTTTGCTAAAATCCATATACACTACATCAACTGCCTTACCCTTATCTACCTCTTTGGTCACCTCCTCAAAAAACTCAATAAGGTTTGTGAGGCACGACCTACCCTTCACAAAACCGTGCTGACTATCCCTAATCAATTTATTTCTCTCTAGATGCTTATAAATCCTATCCCTTATAATTCTTTCCAAGACCTTGCCCACAACAGAAGTCAGGCTCACCGGTCTATAATTTCCAGGATGGTCCCTACTCCCCTTTTTGAAAAGAGGGACAACATTTGCCATCCTCCAGTCTTCCGGCACTATACCTGTAGCTAACGACGACATGAAGATCAAAGCCAAAGGCTCTGCAATCTCCTCTCTAGCCTCCCAGAGAATCCTGGGGTAAATCCCATCTGGCCCAGGGGACTTATCAATTTTCATACCCTCAAGATTCGTAACACCTCCTTATGAACCTCAATCCTGCTCAGTCTACAACCTGGAATCGCAGTATTCTCCCCGACAACATTGTCTTTCTCCTGCATGAATACTGATGAAAAATACTCATTCAGTGTCTCTCCTATCTCAGGCTCCATGCACAAGAAAGCAAATCCTCCACTTAGGGGCACCTAGGGATGGGAACTAAATGCTGGCCTGGCCAGTGAAACCCATGTTCCACCAATAAATGAAACAGTTGTGGGGGAGAAAATCACGAGAAACAGTCCCATTTTGGCTACGGTCAGGTGACCCTGCTGTGGGAGTCGAGTGTGGACAGGACCCAACTCTGCTGCAGGGCCACCATGGTGGAATAGCTTGTTGGCAGTCCCTGCCAAGGCTCATGTAGGATGGTCTGCATGAGACCCACAGATCTTTTAATGCCCATGGAAGTGTACCCCATTGAGCAATTGCTTGAATGGCTGCAGTGGAATTAGAAATTTTTCAAAACTAATCAGGTGATGCTTTAGTAACTAAAGCTTTAACCTTGACACAGTTATGCAGAATATTTAATAATGCTATTGTATTAAAATTCATAGAATCCCTACAATGCAGAAGGAGGCCATTCAGCCCATTGACTCTGCACCAATTCATTGACACAACATCTTATCCAGGCCCTATCACTGTAACCCCATGCATTTACCTCACTAATCCCCTTAAACTTCATACCTTTGGACACAAGGGGACAATTTAGCATAGCCAATCCATCTAACCTGCACTGTTTGGACTGTGGAAGGAGTACCTGGATGAAACCCACATAGACACAAGGAGAATGTGCAAGCTCTATATATGCAATTGCCCCAACAAGAATTGAATCCAGGTTCTTGGTGCTGTGAGGCAGCAGTGCTAACCAACACTAAAGTTTGCTTTAAATCCACCTGTTTGTATTTAACTTGGTGCTCTTGTGCTAAGCCACTCAAAGGGGTTCTGACATTAGATAATTTCCAGTTCTGCTTTTGATTACACTATTACCTTCATATTTCAATGTAGTGAGAAAGTGATTTGGGATATAAAATTGGCAATATAGCACAGGAAATGATCAGATGTCACCCAAGACTGGAATTGAGCTCACCTCCCTGGTGCTGAGGCAGCAGTGCTAATCACTGTGCCACTGTCTCTGAATTGCTTTGGACTAGCTGTCTGAATTCCCTATTTTAATATTTTGAAGGAAAAATTCTATGTAAAATTGGTCTCACAGGTGGAGGACGTGGTTAAAGAAGGTATATAGTGCACTAGCCTTCTTCGTTCGAGGGATTGAGTTTAGGAATCTGGAGATAATGCTGCAGCTTTAAAAGACCCTAGTCAGACCTCTTGGAATACTGTACTCAGTTCTGGTTGCCTCATTACAGGAAGGATGTGGAAGCTACTGAAAGGGTCCAGAGCAGAATTACAAGGATGTTGCATGCTTATGAGGATAGGTTGAGGGAGTTCTGTCTTTTCTCCCTGGAGAGACGAAGGATGAGAGGTGACCTGATAGAAATGTATAAGATGTTGAGGAGTATAGATAGGGTGGATTCTGAGGCTTTTTCCAAGGGCTGGAATGGTTGCTGAGAGGACACAGGTTTAAGGTGCTGGGGAGGAGGCACAGATGCCGGGGGTACGTTTATCAGAGGATGATGGGTGAATGGAATCGGTTGCTGTCAGTGGAGGCAAATTTGATAGGATCTTTTAAGAGTCTTCTGGATGAGTACATGGGACTAAATAAACTGAAGGTTATAGATATTCCTAGTAGGAGGTGTGGATATCATTGGCACAAATTGTGGGCAGGAGGGGCTGCTTGTGCTGTAGTTTTTCTATGTTCTGTGTCTTGGAGTTATTCCTTGGTGCCCCCTGTAAATTTGAGTGGAATTCCAGAAGGTACTCCACTATTCTCCCACAGTGCTTTTTCCAGGACCTTTTCAGAGTTGTACTTTGATCCATCTGGATCTCTGTAAAGACACTTTGATTCAGGGTGGTACGTTCCATTAACGGCACTGGGCCACTTCTGTCTCTTTCCTTTTGAAATTGGCTTTCGTGACACATCCTTGTGCTGACAACTACATTTAGTAAGGAGACAATGTTTGTCTCTGAGCAGATCATTGTTTTCATTGGCACAGCTTTGCCACTGTCTTTATGTGGCAACCCACCTACAGAAGATGCTGGCAGGAAAAGCACCTCATGGACACTTGCCAAGCAGCCAGCTAGATAAAACCACACTACGCAGTATGACTGTCGTGGATGGTTTGGTTTAACTTCAACAGCCATTAAACTGGACTACACGTTGAAACATATACAGTCAGACCCTTGTAGACTAGATTAACTTTGAAGCAGGTTTTTTTTGCAAAGAGTACAACAGTATTATGAGCAGATCACAGGAGTGGTATGACGCCAGCCTTTTAAAGGGAGCATTGATAGCTGGGTTTACAAACAGGAATGTTAGTTGACATGATCACATGGAATAATTGCATAATTGTGCCACTAATCTTGTTTACTGTTACAAGTTTTAGAAGTTCTTAAAATAATGTGACAGTAAAATTGATTCCTAAAGTTTTAAGATTAGGTATATGTTACAATGACAGCTTTTAGTGATTCAGTTGGTAATTGGGGAGGCGATGGCTTAGTGGCATTATCGTTGGACTATTGATCGGGAAACTCTGCTAACGTTCTGGAAAGCTGGGTTCAAATCCCACCACAGCAGATGGTGGAAATAGAATTCAATAAAAATCTGAAATTAAGAACCTATTATGACTATTAAAGTTCTGACCCATATGTGACTCCAGACTCTCAGCAATGTGGCTGAAACTCAGCTGTCCTCAAATGTCCTAGCAAGCAACTCAGTTCAAAGGCAACTAGGGATGGGCAAAAAGTGCTGGCCAACCAGTGATGCCCATGTCCCACAAACAAATTAAAAATCATTCTCTTCCTCGGGTGAGGGAACATTCTGTAACTCATGGACAGGGCAATCCCATCTCTCACCATCCAGCCTCCGTTAACCTCATCGGCTGTCTCAAAGTGGGAGCTGTCATTGAGATCTAAATTTGTTAAAGGCAATTCAAACTTAAAATCCTACCAGGATTGAACTGGTTGGATTCAAAGAATGTTCCCAATGGCAGGGGGAGTCCTGAACTAGGGGTCATAGTTTGAGGACAAGGGATAAATCTTTTGAGGACTGAGGTGAGGAGAAATTTTCTCACTTGGTGAATGTTGAATCTGTGGAATTCAGTGTCACAAAGTAGCTGATGACAAAATATTGTCTGATTTTTAAAGAAGAAATAGATATATTTCCAGGAGCTAGAGGGATGTGGGGAGGAAGGGGGGAATTTGATCAGCCATGATCCTAATGAATGGCAGAGCAGGCTTGGGCCAAATGGCCTGTTGTTTCGTCTAGTTTTTAATGTAACTTGTGGCACCTAGATTCAAACTGGAAATAACCAACTTGCGTAGCATATTAATGAAAATAGCAGCTGGCTCTGAATGGGTTAATAGCTTGGCACAGTGATCTACACTGCACTAAAGAATAGTGGTTGAAACATTCAGCGGTAAGGTAATTAGTGAGCTCAAACCTCTGCTACTCTGCTTTAAGCACTCATGGTCTACTGAAAGTAAATAGCCAGTGAGTAATTTATCCTTGCATGGTTGGATAATGCCATGATTTGCAGGTCTTAAATATAGGTTAGGTTAAAAGGGCTATGACTGTTCCCCTCCCCCTCCAACCTGGCTGTGCTTTTGTCCTGCAGTGCATGTGCTGCTTTGGCGTTTTGTGCCCATCAGAGAAGGAACAAAAGCATATTCTATCATTTTGACGGTGATTTAATTGCAATCTTAAAAATCGATGCCAATGCTTTTGCAGAGTTCTATTTTTAAAAAAGCCAACATGCCTCAATTGCACCATGCCTTGAACTATTCTATAAAAGAAAATGAAGGAGCCTTGTTGCCATGGTTTCTGCACACCACCCTCAGACGTGACCAGTCTGCTGCCGAGTTTGTGATTTCACAACACAATTTATACAACCTATGAGGGCAATTTGAAGTTATACCCAAAATTGCTTAGTCACAATCTGTTTACAATAGAAAAATGTTACTGTCGGGTTTAGTAGACTAAAATTTGGGTTGGTGAACCAGTTTCCCTGACCTCTTGGCAGCTTAGACTTTGATAAGGCTCTGTACACCATTGTGTTGCCATGGTAATCAAAGATCAAATCTGAAAATCCTGTTATGGTGCTTAAAGGCATTAAAAATCAAGATTATATTGGCATATTTATGGTGCCATTTTCTCAAATTAAAAGCAGTGACTTATGTTGTACTAATTGGCAGCCATTTTAGTTGACTAGATTCATAAGTTGAGCTATCTCTATCAATTAATAATCTCTATCAAATAATAATCAAGTGGGAGATTTCAATTTTCCTGGAGTAGATTGGAGTGCCCAGAGCAGTAGGAGTGGATGGGGAGGAATTTGTACAGTGTATTTTGGAAGGGTCCTTGGACCAGTATGTGGATGGCCTGACTAGAGGGGGGGCTATACTGGATTTGGTTCTGGGAAATGAGCCAGGCCAGGTGGTTGACGTCGAGGTAGGAGAGCACGTGTCAAATAGTGATCACAACTCTGTCTGCTTTAGGATATTAATGGAAAAGGACGAGACTGGCCCAAAAGGGAAGGTATTTAACTGGGGGAGGGCTAGATACAGCCAGATTAGGCAAGATCTTAAAGATACCGACTGGGATAAGCTTTTTGAGGGCAGGTCGACGAGGTACATGTGGGAGTCTTTCAAGGGAAAACTAAACTCTCTGCAGGAAAGATACGTGCCGGCAAGGAGGAAGGATGGGAAAGGTAGGATTAGAGAACCGTGGCTTACCAGGGATATTGAGGACTTGATCAGGAAGAAGCGAGAGGCTTACATGAGATTGAGGCAACTGGGGACTGAGACAGCGCTGGAAGCTTAGAGTGTAGACGGGATCTTAAAAGGGGTGTTAGAAAGGCAAAAAGGGGCCACAAAGCGGCTCTGGCAGGTAGGATTAAGGAAAATCCTAAGGCATTTTACTCCTATGTAAGGAGCAAAAGGATGGTTAAAGGCAAGATTGGACCTCTCAGGGACAGAGGAGGGGATCTATGCTTAGAGCCTGAGGGAATGGGGGAGATCCTAAATGAATACTTTGCGTTGGTATTCACGCAGGAGACTGGCCAGATGTCTGCTGCTGATGTTGACAAAGTTGAGGATCAGTTGAGGGAAATAAAGATTACGAGGAAAGAGGTGTTGGGGCTGTTCGGCAGCTTAAAGACATGTAAAGCTCTGGGGCCTGATGGCATTTACCCCAGGCTGCTAAGGGAGTTGAGGGAAGACCTAGCTGGGCCTCTGACACAAATCTTTGTCTCTTCCTTGGACACAGGTGAGGTCCCAGAGGACTGGAGGATAGCAAACGTAGTACTGTTGTTTAAAAAAGGTCAGAGGGATCACCCAGGGAACTATAGGCCGGTGAGCTTGACTTCAGTTATAGGTAAGCTAATGGAGAGGATCCTTAGGGACAGGATGTATGAGCATCTGGAGCGCTGCGATCTGATCAGGGATACGCAGCATGGCTTCGTCAAGGGGAAGTCTTGTCTTACAAATCTAGTGGAATTTTTTGAAGAAGTGACAAAAACAGTTGATGAAGGACAGGCTGTTGATGTCGTCTACATGGATTTCAGTGAGGTGTTTGACAAGGTTCCTCATGGTAGACTGATAGAGAAGATGAAGGCGCATGGGATACAGGGCCAGGTATGTAGATGGGTCGAGAACTGGCTCGGGAGGAGGAGACAGAGGGTAGTAGTGGAAGGCTCTTTTTCCGACTGGAAGCCTGTCACGAATGGAGTGCCACAAGGCTCAGTACTAGGTCCTCTTCTATTTGTGGTCTACATAAATGACTTGGAAGTAGGGGTAGGTGGTGAGATCAGCAAATTTGCTGAAGACACTAAGATGCTTGGATTGGTGGGTACAGAGGAGCAGTGCCAGGCAATACAACAGGACATAGATAGGGGTTGGTAGACTGGGCAGATAGATGGCAATTGGAATTTAATCCGGATAAATGCGAGGTGATGCATTTTGGCCGGAAAAATGTAGAAGAGAGTTATAGGATAAAAGGTAAAACTATTCGGAGTATAGAGACGCAGAGAGACTTGGGGGTGCAGGTTCACAAGTCTCTGAAGGTGTCTTCACAGGTGGAGAAGGTGATAAAGAAAGCGTATAGTATGTTAGCTTTCATAGAAAAGGGTATAGAATACAAGAGTAGGAGTTTGATGTTGCAATTGTATAGAACGTTGGTTAGGCCTCACTTGGAATACTGCGTCCAGTTCTGGTCGCCGTACTATCGGAAGGATGTGGAGTCCTTGGAGAGAGTGCAGAGGAGGTTTACCAGGATGCTGCCTGGTATGGAAGGACTGTCTTATGAGGAACGATTGAATAGACTGGGGTTGTTTTCCCTTGAAAGACGTCGGCTTAGAGGGGATCTAATAGAGGTGTATAAGATTATAAGGGGTATAGATAGAGTAAATGGTGGTAAACTTTTTCCACCTTCAGAAATGGATAGGACGAGGGGTCATGGCCTTAGGGTGAGGGGGGCTATGTATAAGACGAATAGAGGGTAGTTTTTCACGCAAAGGGTAGTGGGGGTGTGGAATGCACTGCCGAGCAAGGTGGTGGGAGCAGGCACGCTAGGGCTGTTTAAGGGTCTCTTGGACAGCCACATGAGCGATATGCAGATAGAGGGATATAGTAGGACTATTTAACTGGCTTTTTTCCACAGGTAATTTGGTCCTACTTGACCAACAAGGAGCATGCATTCGGCAGGTGGTGTGAGGACAGCTCTTGGATGTTGATTCATGGGTTGCCTGGTGCTTCATGTCGTAAGAGTGCTTTATCTGGACCATCTGAAGGGCACCATGACAGCTCAGTGACTATCGCTGTAGCTGTGCAGACACTTGGAATTGGGCCGGTGTCTGCGGGAGTTTGCGTGTTCTCCCTGTGGTTGCGTGGGTTTTCTCCGGGCGCTCCGGTTTCCTCCCACATGCCAAAAATTCAGCTCTTAGGCTGATTGGGAAACAAATTGTCCCTACATTGAGATTCTTTGATGTTAGGAATAACCTAAAATTAGAATAGGATAATGGAATTGTTACTATATAGTTATGATGGCGGCGCGGGCTCGTTGGGTCGAAGGGCCTGTTTCCCGTGCTGTGTTGCTCTTAAAAAAAAAAATAAAGGTTTATATTTAGTGTCAAGTAGGCTTACAATAACAATGCAATGAATTTACTGTGAAAATTCCCTAGTTGTCTCACACCAGCGCCTAGTTGGATACACTGAAGGAGAATTTAACACGGCCAATGCACCTAACCACATGTTTCAGATTGTGGGAGGAAACCGGAGCACATGGGGAGAATGTCCATATGGAGTCTGTACAGTGACCCAAGCCAGGAATCAAACCCAGGTCCCTGGTGTTGAGGCAGCAGTGCTAACCACTGCACAACAATTGGACTTCCAAAAACTGGGATGTGTCCACAAATTTGCTAGAAGATGCATTGATTTGATATTAGATCTGTTGATAATATAACATTGGTATTCTGAAAAGGCATCTCTGTCCTTTATTTTCAAATTATACAAGTTCATAGGGTTTTACAGCAGAGGCCATTTGGTCCATCTTGTCTATGCCTGCCATCAAGTGTCTATTTTAATCCTGTTTTCCTGCACTTGGGTGCATAGCTGCTCCTTTTTTCTTGTTGATCATAACATTGTATGTCAGTGTAGCTGATATTCCAATTTTTAAATCTGAATGTGAAAGGTCTCAAAAAGCTTTGGTAAATTCTACTGATCACTCAGTTAATCAGACAAACATTTGTCAGAGTTCTCCGCTGGTTCTCTGGTCCCTCCGGCAGCACACTGCCCTGCTGAGGGTTTCCTGGGGTGACTTCAGTAGGAATTCCCACTCGGTGGTGGGACAAAAGGATCCTGCTGGTGAGCTACCTTCCGCTGCCAAGGAAAGCAGTGTGGGGAGGCCAGAGAATCTTACCTGTCATCTGGCACAGATCAGGAAGGCCCATGTCTGAGTCTTGGTCTGTGCCCAATTGCTTCCGCCTTGGATGATAGCAGTGTGAGCAATACTACAGTTGGCCTCAGTTCGCTGAAACAGCAAAGGAAGAAATGAACTCATGTTCCTGTTCATGATTATAATGCACATGTCTGTGCATTGAATCTATGATGCCCCATAATATCAAATTGACAGCTGATATTCACTAGCCAGCTTCACACTTGAGAGATATACAGGAGAGCCACTAGGGTCAAGGGACCAGCACAATTGTAGAATTCTACAATTTACAGTGCAGAAGGAGGCCATTCAGCCCATCACCTGACTACAATCCTACCTAGGCTCTAACCCTTTTATTCTCATGCGTTTAACCTAAGTAGTCTCCCTGACACTAAGACAATCTTAGCTTGCCCGATCCACCTAACAGCACATCCTTGGAGTGTGGGAGGAAACTGGAGCAAACCCACTTTGACCCTACGAGAATGTGCAAACTCCACACAGACAGTGACCCAAGCCAGGAATTGAACCCAGATCCCTGGCACTGAGGCAGCACTGCTAACCACTGTGTGCCATCGTGCTGCCCCAAATCATCACTCTTTTGCTTTAAAAAAAAACAGAACCCTACAGTGTAGAAAGAGGCCATTCGGCCCATTGAGTCTGCACTGACCACAATCCCACCCAGGCCCTACCCCCATTTCCCTACATATTATTACCCACTAATCCCTCCAACCTATGCACTTCAGGACGCTAAGGGGCAATTTTAGCTTGGCCAATCAACCTGTCCTGCACAAAGGGTGAATAAGGGAGGAAGGGAAATTGGGTAATGGGAGAGAGGTAATTAATTCCTTAGTGAAGGCTGCTGTTAGAATTGAGAGGAATCTTGGTTGTATCATTTAAAATTGTGACAGAATAATTGGGTTCCCACTCATTTTAATGCTAACTTGTTGTATAGATTAATCTTGTGTAATAAATAACTGACTTTAGTTTTCCTAGCAGACATATATGCAGCACAAATCCATTTTTATCTAGAATAAATATCCTGTTTAAATACGTGTGGTGCAGAGGATTCAGTAATCTGTGACTATGGTCCAGTGTTAACCTGACTGATTAGTGTTCAGTTTGGGTGGAGGACTTGGCACAGACCAGAATAACCATCCCACCCCATGCTCAGAATAAACTCCTCTATCCAGCCTATATTAGAGATTAGTGGTGTTTCTGACCATTTCCCTTCTAATTTAATGGTGCATTTTCCAGTGGTGCATATGTAACGGCTAATTACCTAAACCAGTCAGGCACTCACTAAAGACCCAGAACTCCTGTTTTCCAACATTTAACAAGGAATGGGTCACTGCGCTATTTGGAAATACTGGCATTCAGTTTACAAATGTTTTCGTTCACAAGTCTAAGCCTTAAAACATTTGCCAGTTCATGGATTAAGTGCAAAGATCTTAACAATGCATCAAACATTATGATGATGCACTTAACTGTTGCATAATTTCACAATAGAGTTACAGTTGCCAAGATAGTCAATCCAGTCACAAGGAGGGATCTCAAACCTCATGTTTTCATATAGATGATAGTGGTTAGCACTGAAGCCTCACAGCACCAGGGACCTGGATTCGATTCTCAGCTTAACTCACTGGAGTTTTGCACGTTCTCCTTGTGTCTGTGTAGGTTTTCTCCCACAGGCTAAATATGTCTGGGTTAGGTGAATTAGTCACAGTAAATTGTGCCTTAATGTCCCAAGGTGCATAGGTTAGGCTGATTAGCTGTGGGATAGTGTGGGTGAGAGGACCTGGATAATATGCTCTGTCCAAGTTTTGGGCATATTTAATGGGTCAAATAGTCTCTTCTGTGCTGTAAGTGTTGAATAGGCAGGATTTTCAGGCCATGCCCACCAAAACCAAAAAATCCTGCCTGAAGTCCATGGATCTTTTGCATGTCCATTTCCCACCCTGCCTTCTATGATTCCTGTGGTGGGCAGGATGGGGAAATTCCAGTCTGTTTGAAGGAATTTGCTGAACAGTCTGATTTATGGTTTAGTTTCAAAAGGATGCACTTTCTTATTTGTATAATTGTGTGAAGCATGAGCCTGGAAATTGATGGTGGTGCAGCATTATGTTCCCTCCTAATGTTTAAAATCTCAGTGGCCTGATGGACAAGAATGAATACTTGGAAGCTACAGACACACAGCTATACAGCTGTCTGTGCAACCTCTCCAGAAATAGATACAAGATGCCTGGCTGTGGGTTGTGTATTGTCTCTTCTGGAAAAAAGTACATCATGGACAGGAGGGAAAAATTAAGAAACTTTCTCTGGATTGGTAGCCTGGACTCCAATGTGGGGCAAGGGCCCCCTGGACCGTTTAGCATGTTGATGCACCTCAAACTGGTCTCTAACCAGACAGTGAGTTGGGTTGAATTGAGGTAGCATCCCATCTGCATTGATGCCCTTGTTGGGATTGGAAAGGGCAATTTCCTCCAAGTACAAAGGTCACTGGAGATTCCCATGGAAGGTCAGAACTTGGTTCTGACTATTCTGGCATTTTCCCCCTTGGGTTATGTAACATCCTAACTATGTTTGGAGTTGAGAGTTTTGAACAAAGTGAGAGACTTGGGTGCAAGATAAAAAAATTAACATATTTTAGGAAGTCTTGCATGGGGTGACAGTGGTTAGCACAGTGCCAGGGATCTGGGTTCAATTCTGGCTGCAGGTCACTGTCTGAGAGTTTGCATACTCTCCCTGTGCCTGCATGGATTTCCTTCAGGTACTCTGGTTTCCCCTCTCTGCCCAAAGATATGTGGGTTAGGTTGATTTGGCTGTGCTAAGTTGACCCTAGTGGTGGGGGGGGGGGTTGAGTAAATGTGTGGGGTTAGGGGGAATAGGGCCTGGGTGGGATTGTAGTTGATGCAGACTTGATGGGCTAAATAGAACATAGAACATTACAGCACAGAACAGGCCCTTCGGCCTTCGATGTTGCGCCGACCAATATAAAAATCAATGCCCCTCCAAACTAAACCCTTCCCTTCTCTTCCATATACTTATCAACTAACCTCTTAAACGCCACCAAACTGGCGCATCTACAACTGCTGCAGGCAGGGCATTCCACTCCCGAACCACCCTTTGGGTAAAGAACCTACCTCTGATATCCGTCCTATAACTATCACCCCTTACTTTAAAGCTGTGTCCCCTCGTGCTAGCTTTTTCCATCCTAGGAAAAAGGCTATCACTATCCATCCTATCTATACCTCTAATCATATGTTTCGATTAGGTCCCCTCTTAGCCGCCTCCTTTCTAACGAAAACAACCTCAAATCCCTCAGCCTCTCTTCATAAGACCTGCCCTCCATACCAGGCAACATCCTGGTAAACCTCCTCTGTACCTTCTCCAATGCCTCCACATCTTTCTTATAATGTGGGGACCAGAACTGCACACAATACTCCAAGTGCGGCCACACTAGAGTTTTAGAGTTGCAACATGACGTTGCGGCTCAAATTCAACCCCTCTACCAATAAAAGCCAAGACTCCATATGCCTTCTTAACCTTCTTAACAACCTTCTCAACCTGACTGCCTACTTTCAGGGATCTATGCACATACACACCAAGATCCCTCTGTTCATCTAGACTACTAAGAATCCTACCATTAGCCCTATACTCTACACATTTATTATTTCTGCCATACTGCATTACCTCACACTTTTCCACTTTAAACTCCATTTGCCACCTCTCGGCCCAGCTCTGCAACTTGTCCAAGTCCCTCTGCAAACTATAACACCCCTCTTCACTCTACCACTCCACCGACTGTAGTGTCATCTGCAAATTTACTAATCCATCCTTCAATACCCTCATCCAGATCAGTTATAAAAATTACAAACAGCAGGGGCCCCAAAACAGACCCCTGAGGTACACCACTTATCACCGAACTCCAAGATGAATATCTCCCATCAACCACCACCCTCTGTCTTCTATCTGCTAGCCAATTCCTAACCCAATTAGCTAAATCACCCTCTATCCCATACATCTGCATTTTCTGCAGAAGTCTTCCATGGTCCACCTTATCAAACGCCTTACTAAAGTCCATATATACCACATCAACCGCCTTACCCCCATCCACCTCCTTAGTCACTTTTTCAAAAAACACAGGTTAGTAAGGCACAACCTACCCTTCACAAAACCATGCTGACTATCTCCAATCAATTCATTACTCTCTAAATAACTATAAATCCTATCGCTAATTATTCTCTCCAATACTTTGCCCACCACAGAAGTAAGACTCACTGGCCTATAATTCCCTGGAAGGTGTCTCTTCCCCTTCTTGAACAACGGGACCACATTCGCTATCCTCCAGTCCTCCGGAACCACACCCGTAACCAACGACGACCTGAAGATCAAAGCCAGAGGCTCTGCAATCTCCTCTCTTGCCTCCCAGAGAATCCTAGGGTAAATCCCGTTCGGCCCAGGGGACTTATCCAACTTCAAACCCTCAAGAATATCTAGCACATCCTCCCTATCTACTGCGATACCTTCCAGCTTGCTACCCTATACCTCAGTGTTCTCCATAACTACATTTACATCACCCTGCGTGAATACCGAAGAGAAATATTTATTCAGTGCCTTTCCAATCTCTTCAGGCTCCACGCACAACTTCCCACTGCTGTCTATGACTGGCCCTAATCTTGCCCTAACCAATCTTCTATTCTTAACATATCTAAAGACAGCTTTAGGATTCTCCTTAATCCTATCAGCCAAAGTCTTCTCGTGTCCCCTCTTAGCTCTCCTCAATTCACTCTTTAGCTCCCTCCTGGCTAATCTATAGCTATCCATTGCACTAACCGAGCCTTCAATCCTCATCCTGACATAAGCCTCCTTTTTCCTTTTAACCAGCAAATCAACTTTTTCCGTACACCAAGGTTCTCTTACTCGACCATTTCCTCCTTGCCTGACAGGGACATACTTATCAAGGACTCGCAGCAGCTGCTCCTTGAATAAGCTCCACATTCCAGATGTTCCCAGTCCCTGTAGTTTCCTAGTCCAATCTATGCACCCTAATTCTCTCCTGATGGCCTCATAATTACCCTTCCCCCAGCTTCATGCCTATCCCTATCCATCACTAAGGTGAATGTAACCGAATTGTGGTCACTATCACCAAAATGTTCACCAACTTCCAAACCTAACACCTGGTCTGGCTCATTGCCCAGCACCAAATCCAATGTAGCCTCACCGCTAGTTGGCCTATCTACATACTGAGTCAAAAAACCCTCCTGCACACTTTGTACGAAAACTGACCCCTCTAACGAGCTAGAGCTATAGCTATTCCAATCAATATTAGTAAAGTTAAAGTCCCCCATATCAATTACCCTATTACTTTCACTCCTGACCAGAATTGACTTTGCAATCCTTTCCTCTACCTCTCTAGAACTTTTAGGAGGTCTGTAAAAGACTCCCATCAGGGTGACCTCTCCTTTCCTGTTTCTAATCTCAGCCCATACTACCTCAACAGACAAGTCCTCATCAAACTTCTTTTCTGTCACTGTGATACAGTCTTTGACTAGTAATGCCACTCCTCCCCCCCTTCTACCTCCTTCTCTACTCCGACTAAAGCATTTGAACCCCAGAACCTGCAACATCCATTCTTGTCCTTGCTCTACCTAAGTCTTTGAAATGGCCACAACATCGAAGTTCCAGGTACTGGTTCAAGCTGCAAGTTCCTCCCCCTTATTGCGAATACTCCTTGCATTAAAGTATACGCATTTCAAACCATGCCCTACCCCACCCATATGCTGCTGTGTTTTACAGCTTTCCTCTATGACCCCCTTACTCTCATCCCTCTTAGCACCCCAACTACTTAGGATCCCACCCCCCTCCGAATCAGTTTAAAGCCCCCTGCATAGCCTTAGCAAATTTTCCCCCCAAGATATTAGTTCCCCTCTGGTTCAGGTGTAGACCATCTCTCTTGTAGAGGTCCCACCTATCCCAGAATGAGCCCCAATTGTTCAGGAACCTGAACCTCTCCCTCCTGCACCATCCCCGCAGCCACGAGTTCAAACATTCCCTCTCTCTGTTCTTCTCTAAACTATCCCTTGGCACAGGCAGGAGTCCAGAGATAAACACTCTGCCAGTTTTGGCCCTAAGCTTCCACCCCAACTCCATAAATTTCTGTTTAATATCCCCTTCCCTCGTCCTTCCTATATCATGTGTCAGGGATTCTATGAAGTACAAACTAAGTTAAATGACAACCTCTGCAAAAAAAAAACTCTAATGACAGTGTATGCTTAAACTGGACCATCTGATGGGCAACATGACAGCTCAGACTATTGCTGTTGCTGTGCTGGCACATGGATTTGGGCCTGTGTCTGCAGCAGTTTGCGCGTTCTCCCTGTGGTTGTGTGGGTTTCCTCCAGGTGCTCCGGTTTCCTCCCACATCCCAAAAATGTGCTCTTAGGCTGATTGGGTAACAAATTGTCCCTACATTGGTCCCTATATGGGAATCTTCAACAATAGGCATAGCCTAAAGACAAGGATATGTCATTAGGACGTTAGGATGGCGGCATGGGCTCGTTGGGCTGAAGGGCCTGTTTCCTGTGCTGTGTTGCTCTTTGTTCTTTGTTCTTGACAGCACCATCAATTTGAGTCTCACTCCAAAGCAATGGCTTGCAGGTATGTTTAAGAAGTTGAGATGCAGTGTCATTCACAAGACGCTAAGGTGCTTTCTCTTTGTTTCTCCAGTGGTTCGAGGTCACATTCGGAACGTGGCCCACAATGCGGAACAGCAGGAGTCTATTGTTAGTGTGAGCACCACCAAGATCTACCGACAGAAGTACACCCTCTTTCACCCAATAGGAAAATACGGAAAATCCTTCGGCGAGGTCAGGACTTTCTTAAAGTGTGGCGTGAAACAAGGGGTTGGGAGCTTCATTTTCACTGGCCATGTCCACTTTGGAGAGGCATGGCTTGGGTGCGCGCCTCGCTACAAGGACTTCAAGAGGATCTACGAGGTGGCCAAGGAAGCACATGAGAATCAGTGCGAGATTGAGTCAGACTGATGCTGCTGAACAACTTGGCTGCTTTCATTGGTAATTGGCAGAAAAGGACTGTGAAACATACACTCTGCCACGGTACATTCCAGAATCACATTGTGAGCGAATCCCAGAAGAAAAGGGTTTTTTTGAGGGGGGGAGGGTTGGGGGAAGAGGGTTGCCTCATTGTCCAGTGGGAACAGCTGTGATTGTACAGAGGACACTGAGAAAGGAACTGTGGGATTGATTTATTGTCCAATGAGAACAATTGTTACTGCACAGTGAGAAGGCCCCTTTAGAGAGGATGGGGAGTGATTTATTGTCCAACATGAGCTGTTTCTGAACATGCACTTGGTTACACTTTGCAAAAGACCATTTTTGGTTGAACAAATTGGTTAAAAAGTCATTCAAACAAAATTCCCTTTTTAGCAAGGGGGCCATGGGATACTCCAGAATGAAAATTTAGTTTTTTAAAACAAATTGTCTGACTGATTTGGCACCTTGCAGCCTGTAAAAGCTGCATGATTACATTAGTGCTTAGATCTTTTAACCCAAAAGTAACAGCCAGTAACTGGGAGGTTGACTGGGAGGATTAATGATTGAAGCATGTGACCAGTGCAAATAGATATTTCTGGCAGTCTGGTTGAACTGAAACTCAAATCCAGATAAATGTTCCTTGTTTTTAATAAGAATGTTTACTTTGTATATTTTTGTTATATTTATTTACTGCAACCTTTAGAAGGAGGGTAGCACAAATTGGAATCTCAGGCTGGTGAATACATCAGTCCCAAAAGTGTATGGGTAACAACATGTTCTCCAGCATTGGTAGTGTTATCTCTTTCCATTTTATATTCCCCTTGGTATTCTGTTCCTGATTCCCAAAAGTGGTTAGTCACAAGTAGGTTTACACTAACACTGAATGAAGTTACTGTGAAAATCCCATAGTCACCACACCGGTGCTTCTTTGGATACGTTGAGGGAGAATTTAGCATGGCCAACACACCTAACCAACATGCCTTTCCCATTTGTGGAAGGAAACCAGAGCACCCAAGTCCATGCAGACACAAGGAGAATGTGTGGAGTCTGCACAGTGACCCAAGCTGGGAATCAAACCCAAGTCCTGGCAGTGGGGTGCAGCAATGCTATCCACTGTGCCACCTTGTCTATTGGTATCATATAACCCTAACTCAAACCATGGTAGCTTTCCCCTTTCATCAAAGCTGGTGAGCAGACTGGGAATTACAGCATTCCAACATTGATGGGTTCTCAAGCAATCTGATACTAGGATATTGTGGAAAAACTGGGAGTGTTTGTGAATGGAGAGGATGTACTTCCTTATTGTGTGAGTAAGGAAAAGGCTTCCACAAGGAAAAGCCCTTTAGTTTTTCAAGTGAAAAAAGACCAGGATATCATGTAAATATCTAGAGGATACAAAATGGCTACAACTAATGTTAAAATGTAAACATGACAACACTTCAATTTGAATGATTCAATCATTGTCAAAACACTCATGAACTAAACATGGAAAGAGGAATGAAAATGGACCAATATCTTCACTGTGCTTTTCTTGTCTCTCCATATTTGGCTTATAATGCCATTGTGTTGTAGAAATGATGTTGCCAATGCTACCCCTGTATAATATTTACTTATATTGCCATTCTGTGGTCTTAGTTGTGTTTGTCTACAGCTAGCTTGAATGTACATAGTGTAAATATTTATGATTAAAAATCCTACATTCAAGGGATGGAAAAATTGAGATTTTGAGTCTCTCTATAAATATGGGCAGTAGTTTTGTTTTTGAGAACTTGTGTTTTTTCTAAAGAGGTTTTTGACTCCACATTTAAAGTTTATTAAAATCTGGAATAAATTGTCATTTGCAAGTGTGTCTACTTGAATGATTTGCATTGCACTATGACAAACTGAACTAAGCATTCACCCCCTCCACCACTGACACTCAGTGCACACTGCTGCTATTAACTACAAGATGCACTGCAGCAATTCACTGAAGATACTTAGACCTTCCAAACCCACAAGCACTTTGATTTAGTAGGACAAGGGCAGCAGTTGAATAGGAACACCGATACTGCAAATTCTCCTCCAAACTACTCACCATTCTGACTTGGAAATGTATGGACATAGTTTTGCAGTCACTGGGTAAAAATCCTATGGCAATGAGTTAACCCATATCACATGGACTCTAGTGATTCAAGAAGGCAGTTTGCATCACCTTAAGGGCAACAAGGGATGGGCAATAAATACCAACCAGCCAACAACATCCACATCCCATCAATCGATATAAAAAGACCATTATCAATAACTGGGAATATTTAAAAAAAAAAGTTAGTGACACAAATTGGTGTCAGTGATTTACTTTGTGTGGTTAGTTTTGTACCAATCATATGTGAATTTATACTCTCCTGTCCTGGTGATCACAAAGAAACACAGTAGGCAGCACATGGACCATACAACACTCTAAGGATGTCAGTGTGATTTTTTTTTTTGCAGTCTGGGATGAGTGGCTGGGTTTTTCCAGCTGCAATGTCTTGTATAAACGATTCAAAAAAACCTTACTAAAAAAAGACTGTGGACCACATGTTAAATTACACCACAGGAGTTTGTGGGGACACTTGCTAGCTATTATTAATACCTAAATTAAAACAAGGCAAGATGCTGATGGCATACAATTCCAGAAAACTGAAAAAGGTGAAGGAAGGAAGTGCAGAGGCCTTGAGGGGGAAAATTCCTTGTATCCTCAGTGGCTGCAAGGGAAGCTTGGAGAGGAACGAAGAACAACACGGGAAATTACAGACCCATGAGCAACACAAAAGGACAGTGGATGTCTGTCCTCACCTCAATCCCCTACCTTCCCACCATCCTCATCCCCCTCCTCCACCCCCAACCTCTCTCTCTCCTCTTCCTCCCTCTCTCTCCCCTCCCTTCCCTGACTCCTTCCCTTCCCCTCTCCCGTTTCCCCCTCTCCTGTTCCCCCACTCCCCCTCTCCTCTTCCCCCCTCCCTTCCCCTCTCCTCTCCCTTCCCCCTCTCCTTCCCCTCTCCCCTCCCCTCTCTGCTCTCCCACACATCTCCCCCCCCCCTCCCAACACCCTTCCCCTTCTCCCTCCCCACTCTCTCCCCACCCACTCCCTCCCCTCTCCCCTTCCCCAATCTTCCCCTCCCTCTCCCCTCCCACTCCCCTCTCCCCTCCCACCCACTCCTCCCCTCCCCCCTCCACTGCACAGTGCAGGGTCTGAGAAGCAATCACACGTGTCTTTGCTACAATAAGCTTCCAAAGCAAAGCCTACCTCAAATGCATGACCATGTCGATCGAAAATAATGCAGTCACGTGAAAAAGAGTACATGTTATGAATTAGTGCTCCTGATTCTGAGCTTCTCCCAGGGTGATAGCAAGGGAACAGAAGTCTGAGGTTACTGGCCATGATTTTCTGCCCATTTATTTCAAATTGGTAGAAAATTCTCCAGCTGGCTTCTGTTAGAATTGTTTGAGATGTGATGGGCTCAGAAGATGAATGGATCCAAAGCATCAGTTATACATTGCATCTTGAATGTGTGCCCAGTGGAGGTATGAATGTGCTGTGATGTGAGGGAACAGCTGTGTGTTTACGTAAGGGTTTAGCATGGCTGAGCTGTCAATAACATTTGGTGACGTGCAGTCTTGATTTAGGAAACACAACTATTTGGTTCACTGTTGCTCTGCCTGGATCACGGGATTCCTGCTCAGTTGTCTGGACGGCTGGTTCATAATGCAAAGTCACCACTAATAGTGCCAGTTCAATTCCCATCCTAATTTGATTTGGTTTATTACATCATATATATTAACATACAGTGAAAAGTATCTCTTTTTTGCACACAATACAGACAAAGCATACCATTTCATATAGAAGGAAATGGGAGAGTGCAGAGTTTAATGTTACAGTCAGAGCTAAAGTGTAAAGAAAGATCAATGTAATGTGAGGTAAGTCCATTCAAAGGTCTGTCAACAACAGGAAAGAAGCTATTCTTGAGTTAGTTGGTAAGTAACCTTAGATGTTTGTACCTTTTTCCCAAATGTGGAAGAGAGAATGTCTGGGGCGCATGGGGTCCTTCATTATGCTGGCTGCTTTGCAGAGGCAGTGGGAAGTATAGACAGAGTCAATGGATGGGAGGCTGGTTTGTGTGATAGACTGGGCTACAATCATGATCTTTTTTGTAGTTTCTTGCGCTCTTGGGCAGAGCAGGAGCTAACCAAGTTGTGATGTAACCAGAAAGAATACTTTCTATGGTGCATCTGTAAAAGTTGCTGAGGGTCATACCTGACATCCCAAACTTCCTTTGTCTTCTAAGATAGAGGCATTGGTAAGACTTTCTTAATTATAGTGTCAGCACGGAGAGACCAAGACAGGTTGTTGATGATCTGGACACCTAAAAACTTGAATATCTCGACACTTTCTACTTTGTCCCCATTGATGTAGACAGGGGCATGTTGTTTTCTATGCTTCCTGCAGTCAATGACAATCTCCTTCCTTTTATTGACAGAGATTATTGTTGCCACAAATCCTAGCTGTTGTTGTCTATGAAGGCTCCACTTTCTCAACTTTTCCCTCAGCTAAGGTGTGGTGACCATCAGGTTAAATCACCACCAGCCCATTTGAGGAGGAAAGCAGCCTATGATCATCTGGGACTGTGGCAACTTTGTCTTTTACTTCTGTGACATTTTATATGGACTGTGCAGTGCAGTACTGAAGCAGTGCGACACTGTCAGAGATGCTGTCATTTACATGATACCACAAACTGATGGCCTATCTGCCCCCATAGTTGGATGCAGAAGTACAGGTAAACTCAAACATACTGTAATGAAGTTTATCCAACTTGGTCACATTTTCATATCATTAAGGTTCATAATTTTATTTTTAATCTTCATGTAGAATCACCAACTAATACCCTTCAGAGAAAGAATCTCTTACTTGGTATCTCAGGTTTTCTGTATAGTATCCTGTGACTGGAAATGATTGTATTCTTCAATTCATGGGAAAACTCATAGGATCGTAGGATCCATGGCAGAAGGAGGCCATTCAGCCCATCGTGTCTGTACCGGCCACAATCCCATCTAGGCCCTATCCCTCTAACTTCACATATTTAACCCGCTAATCCTTCTCATTTATGCATCCTGAGATACTAAGATCCAACATGACCAATGCACCTAACTCTGCATATCTTTGAACTGTGGAGGAAACCCACACAGACACGGGGAGAATGTGTAAACTCCACACAGACAGTGATCTGGTGCTGTGAGGCAGGATGCTAACCACTATACCACCGTGCCACTCTTAAAATTCTTTTGAGAAGTTTAGTGGAAAAACTTCCTGAAAGTCTGAAATAAATGTGACCTTCTACACATATTTGGCACAATGCCCATTTCCTGCACCACTTTTAACTGCACCTTAGTTAATAGTCAATTGATTCTAAGTTAAAATCAGTTGACCATATCAACATTTGATCATGATGCTATGATCAAAGCATGCTCATAGAGCAGTTTTGCAGTCTCTCTGCCAGGTAAGATTTGCCTGCCAAGTATTTGATTGGAATATTGGTCCTGACGTTTGCAATTCTGACGCGGCAACATTCAGCTGTTTTTACAAATGAACCGACCTGGCTCTCTGAAGCAGATAAGCCAATTACGAAGAGAAAAAAAAGGTTCCTCTAATTTGAAACCGCATGAATAAAAAAAAATTGAAGCTGTCACAACATTGTTCCTGTATCCTTTTTTTTAAACAAGACTTTTAATTGATGCTGCCAGATTCCCATCGAGATGAATGCACTGATGCTCAGGGCTGCCCTAATTGGGATTTCAATGAATGGCTTTTATTCATGGGGAGCTACGAGGTGTGGGTAAGCTAAGTTGGTGCTCTTCCCAACTACATCGTGGGAGATGATTGGAGAGGTTGTTTCTGCTGCGTTTAATTTATCAGCTAGATATCTAACAAGATATAAGCCAAAGGATTTTAACCATTGAGTTTTGACCAGATGAATGATTACTATTTCAAGTGATATGAAGGTTCTTGTAATATAAAGGATAAGCTGCTAATGTATGGAATTACAGAAGAGCAGTCCTACAGTATAGGAGGAGGTCATTTGGCCCATTGAGCCTGCACCAAATACAATATGTGGCGTTATGGGGACAGGCCCTATCCCCATAATCCCACATATTTACCCTAGCTAGTTCCCCCTGACATGAAGGGGCAATTTAGCATGGTCAATTAACCTAACCTGCACGTGTTTGGAAATCAGAGCACACGGCGGAAACCAACAGAGAGTGGGAGGGAAATGTGCAAACTCCATACAGGCAGTCAATCGGAGCCAGAATCAAACCCAGGTCCTTGGCACTGTGAGGCAACAGTGCTAACCATTGTGCCACCGTGCTGTATTGCTGTACTTCAGTTCATTACAGGAAGCACCAGGTCAACAGCACAAGGCACTAAAATTATCTCAGGATGTCCCAAAACACTTTACAACCTATTAAGTACTTTTCAAAGTGCCATCAATGTTGTAACGTGGGAGATACAGCAGCCAATTTGCAAAGTGCCACAAACAACAAGATATAACGCTCAGATGATCTGCTTCTTTCAGCATTGATTAAGGGATAAATTATAGTCAGGCCACCAAGCAAAAAAGGCCTGCCCTCCTTCAAAATAGGGCTGAGGGGCAACTATGAGGCAGATGGGCTGTCAGTTTGATGTGTCATGTTAAAGACAGCATCTCTGATACTGTCGCACTGCCTTGGTACTGCACTGCAGTGTCACCCATGACTTTAATGCTCATAGGGTGGGATTTTCTGGCCGCACTCATCCTGAAACTGGAAAAAAATAAACCTTTGCATGGTCCATGTCTCATTCGCTATGATTCCTATGATGGGTGAGACAGGTACATTCTGTCCATAGAGTCACACAGTGTCGAGAAGGCTCTTCAGCCCGTTGAATCCGTTACCGACTATAACTAACACTAAAGTCACACTAATTTCATTTTCCTGTACTTGTCCCAGATCCTTGCTTGTTATGATGCTTCAAGTGTTAAACCAAATATTTTTTAAAGGTTGTAAGGTTCCCAGCCTCCACTCCCTTCCCAGACACTGCATTCCAGATTCCCACCACCCTCTGAGTTAATTTTGTTTCTCAAATCGCCTCTGAATCCGCTGCCCCTTGCTCTAAAACTATGCCTCCTTGTGATTGACCTGTCAACCGAGGGGAACAGCTGTTCCTTACTCACCCTCTCCACAGCCCTCATAATCTTATACACCTCAATCACGATCCCCCCTTCAGCCTTCTGTGCTCTAGACAAAACACTCCAAGCCGATGCAGCCTCTCCTGAGAGCTCAAATGCTCCATCCCACCTGAGAGTATACTAGATTAGTGCTGGATGTTATTCTCAGTGCAATGGACAACTCTCCCTCTCTCTTCAGAGGGCACTGATGATAACAGGTCTTCATGTTAATCTTCCTCTGGAGGTGTGGGTCATTGATGGGTAATTCATCCAGTTTTTGAGGCCCTTTAGAAGGTGGCACAGTGGTCAGCAGTGTTGCCTCACAGCACCAGACACTAGGGTTTGATCCCCAGTTTAGGTCACTGTCTATGTGGAGTCTGCATGTTCTCCCCACATCTGTGTGGGTTTCCTCCATACAGGCAGTCAATTGAAGCCAGAATCGAACCCAGGTCCTTGGCACTGTGAGGCAACAGTACTAACCATTGTGCCACCGTGCTGCATTGCTGTACTTCAGTTCATTACAGGAAGCACCTGTAATTCCTGCCACACTCCAAAGACTGCCCCCTCGTGTCAGTGTCAGAGAACTAGTAGGGTAAATACATGGTGTCACAGGATAGGGACTGGGTAGGACCATTACTCCATGGGCTAGATGGTTTCCTTCTGCACTGCTGGATTCTCTCTCTTTTGTTGGTGATCTTTCCCACCCTTCTCAATCATGATTTCCCATTGCATTCCCAAGAGATTCCAAATATCTCTTCCTGATGTTGGTCAATAGAGATTTTGGTCTCAGGTTTGAGGGGCATCCTTTGATTGGTAGTGTGACTTATCCATGATATCTTCACCTCATCTGTATAGCCTCAAGCCTGCTCTGCATTGCTCCACCGATTGTTCAATGCTTGCTTCCATAAGTTTGGTGCTCTGCAGCATCCCAGGATCCTCAGCTTTGTGTTCACGGCATTGGATAATGCTACGATGGCCAGGGCAATCGTCAAAAGATCTCCTCATGGGCCTAGTAGAGTAGGAGCTCCCCTATTGGACGAGTCGAGGGTTGTCCAATAGGGAAGCAGCAACGGGGTGGTTGGGGGACGGTGTTTAAAACCAACTGGTTCCACTCAGGCCAACAGTCAAAGGACTCCAGGACTTGACTTGTGGCTCCAAGGGGCACTTTGTGTACACTATCAATAAAGGGTTATGGCAACAGAAGACTGGCCTCAGTGAGATTATTACAGTTAAAAACCTACTGTAATTACCCCGTGACCTTCAACTGACCTAGTTTTAGGCTCCGCAATTATAACTATGCAAATGGACAACTGAGTCCGTGTGATGGAAGAGAATGAAGAAAAGGAGATAGAGAATGAAGTTAAACCGGAAGCTTCCATGGAGGAAAAGAGAAATGTCGAACTGAGGCAAGATTTTAGTGAAATCATGACTCGAATATTGTACAATTCGCAAACCTCATTAGAGCAAATGGGAAGGTTAAAACATCGATTAACTAGCGTGTTATCGTGGGTTGCATTTCTGAAGGGAGACACTAAAATGACAAAGCTGAGGGTGTAGAGGTTTGTAAAATAATGATAAAGTCAGCAATGCTGATTTCTTTCCTTTAGTGAGGTCACGATTGGAAGGTTGTACACGGTAGCACAGTGGTTAGCATTACTGCTTCACAGCGTCAGAGTCCTGGGTTCGATTCCCGGCTTGGGTCGCTGTCTGTGTGGAGTCTGCAAGTTCTCCCCATGTCCGCATGGGTTTCCACCGGATGCTCCGGTTTCCTCCCACATTCCAAAAGACGTGCTGGTGAGGTGCCTGGGCCATGCTAAATTCTCCCTCGGTGTACCCGAACAGGGACCAGAGTGTGGCGACTAGGGGATTTTCATAGTAACTTCATTGCATTGTTGATGTTTGCCTACTCGTGGCTAATAAATAAACCTAAAATTTAAAACTAGATGCTAAGACGTCTGCGATTGAGTGAATCCCTTGAAGAGTACAGGGGGTGTAGGAGTAGAATTAAAAGAGAAATCAGAAGGGCAAAAAGAGGAAAAGAATTGAAAGATTTTCTGAAAACCTCTGTTGAGGCAGAGAATATTGATGCCTTTAAAAAGGACTTAGCCAGTTGTTGGGTAAAGAAGGAATGTTAAAAGGTATGAAAAATGATTTGTCATGGTGACTTAGGTAGAAAAATATTCCAGCAAAGATGTGAGGTTCCAAACAGTCAATTTCTTATATTTGATTTATCGAGAGGTGAACTGTCCTCACTCACAAAGCTGGGTCTACAGTACACCTGCCTTGTAAGAGCAGAGGAAATGGCTTCGCAAGCTTTTATCATAGAATCCCTACAATGCAGATTTGGTCAATTGAGTCTGCACCGACAACAATCCCACTCAAACCCGACGTATTTACCTGACTAAACCCACTGACACCAGGGTTAATTTCAGTATGGCCAATCAACCTAACCCACACATCTTTGGAATGTGGGAGGAAACCCATGCAAACACGAGGAGAATGTGCAAACTCCACACAGACAGTGACCCGAGGCCAGATTTGAACCCAGTTCCTTGGTGTTGTGAGGCAGCAAATGCTAACCACTGTGCTACCATGTCCAAATCCTGCTGCTGATGGATTGATTCTGCATCTGAGGAGTCATAAATGGAACTACACGCTGTAATTATTACCGAACATCTCCAGTCTAATCTTATGCCGGAGGGAAGGTCATTGATGGAGCAGCTGAAAATGGTTGTGCCTCAGAGACTAACTCTGAGGAACTCCTAAGTATGAACTCCTGGGATTGAGATGATCGACCTCCAACAACTGCCATCATTTTCCTTTGTGCTAGGTGTAACTTCACCTTGAGCAGAGTTTTCCACCTGACTCCTATTGACTTCAATCTTACCTGGGATCCTTTGTGTCACACTGCGTAAAATATTGCTTTGCTATCATGGTATTCACTCTCACCTCACTACTGCTCTTCAGGGCTCTTTAAACCATGCTTGGAAAGAGCGCGTAACATTGTGACTAACTCCAGACAAAAAGAATAAGGGACACTTTGCGATAAGGGAAGGATACTGTCACCCTGGAAGTGGGAGGAGTGGGGGTGGGGTGGGGCAGGGGCAGGGGGCTGGGTGCTACAGGCAAAACTGGAGGAGCAAGGGCTGTTACAGTTGGCAGAAGGGGAAGGAGAGAGCTTGTTGGCATTACCAAGGGAGCTGTGGGGGATACTTGGGCCTTGTCCAGTGCATCACTTTAACTCTGGAACTGTCTAACCTGCCTCGATTCTTATACTGCCAACGCCAGTGGGGACCCCACTCACTTGGACTCAAAGTTCATAAGATATAGGAGCAGGATCAAGCCATTCAGACCATCGAGCCTGCTCTGCTATTCGATCATGGCTGATATGCTCCTTATATCCATTTTCCTCCCTTCACCCACAGCACTTCAACCCATTACCAATTGGGCAGCACAGTAGCCCAATGGTTAGCACTGCTGCTTCACAGCTCCAGGGACCTAGGTTCGATTCCCAGCTTGGGTCACAGTCTGTGTGGAGTTTGCACATTCTCCTCGTGTCTGCATGGGTTTCCTCTGGGTGCTCTGGTTTCCTGCTACAGTCCAAAGGTGTGTGGGTTAGGTTGATTGGCCATGCTAAAATTACCCCTTAACATACTAGAATGCTTACTCAAGAGGGATTAGCAAACAAAATATATGGGAGTAGGGCCTGGGTGAAATTGTGGTTGGTGCAGATGTGATGGGCCGAAGGGCCTCTTTCTGCACTGTAGAGTTCTATGATTTTATAATAAATAAAAATCTGTCTAACTCCTCCTTAAATTCACTCACTGTCCCAGCATCCATCGCACTTTGGGTAGGGAATTCCACAGATTCTCAATACTCCTGAGCTGTTTAATCTTTCTCATACAATAAACCACTCATCTCCGGAATCAATCTAGTGAACCTCCTCTGAATTGCCTTCAATGCCACTACATCTATCCTCAAATACATGGACCCAACTGTCTACAATATGCCATCTCACTCACAGATGCTGGACTTTCCCCAAACCCAAACCACCCACCTGCGGCTGAATGTTCCTTCTACTCCCCCGTAGCTAGATGGGTTAGAGTCTGCAACACAGTGTCTATATGAACTGCAAGAGATACAGATACAGATGAAAACCAGGACAAAATAAGTCCTACAAAGGTTTGGCCCAAGACGCAGGGTAGATGGCCAAGTTACAGAACAGTCCACAGAATTCAGGATGGTTGTTAATGAGCTGTATGTTGTTAATGAGTGAGAGTCTGGTAGAATGCACTCTGGGCATCCACGGACAGGTTACTGGTTCTCAGGTATGGTGAGTCGCTTGGAGGTAAATGTCCATTCTGGTCACCCTGACTTGGAAATATATCGTTGTTTCTTCATTGTCACTGTGGCCAGTCACAGCAATTAATACTGCTGCCTCACAGCACCAAGGACTTGGGGAACTGTTTGTGTATTCCCAGATCCCTCTGATCAACTTGCATTCACGCTATCTATGTCCATCAAAATCTTGTACACCTCTATCAAATCTCCCCTCATTTTTCTACAGTCCAGGGAATAAAGTTCTAACCTATTCAATTTCTCTCTGTAACTCAGCTTCTCAAGTCCCGGCAACATCCTCATGAACCTTCTCTGCATTCTTTCAACCTTATTTACATTCTTCCTGTAACTAGGTGACTAAAACTGTACACAATAAATTGCACATTCTCCCTGTGTCTGCATGGGTTTCCTCCATATGCTCTGGTTTCCCCTCACAATCCAAAGATGTGTATGTTAGGGGGATTGACCATGATAAATTGCCCCTTCCTGTCCAAAGATTTGGTTTATTCAAATACTGAGGGTCTTTGTTTTTCTTAAACGTTAAAAGTGACCCCACATTTACCACTTTATCTGGCAGTTCATTCCAGACTCCCATCACTCTCTGCGTGAAGAAGCCCCCCCCACCAATATTCCCTTTAAACTTTTCTCCTTTCACCCTTACCCCATGTCCTCAGTTTTTTTTTCTCCCTGAGCTTCAGTGGAAAAAGCCTGCTTGCATTCATGCTATCTAGATCCATCAAAATCTCATACACTTCTCAAATCTCCCCTCATTTTTCTACAGTCCAGGGAATAAAGTCCTAACCTATTCAATCTCTCTCTGTAACTCAGCTTCTCAAGTCCCGGCAACATCCTTGTGAACCTTCTCTGCGCTCTTTCAACCTTATTTACAACCTTCCTGTAACTAGGTGACTAAAACTGTACACAATAAATTCGGTCTCACCAATACCTTATATAACCTTACTATAACACTCCAACTTTTATACTTGATACTCCGATTTATAAAGGCCAATATACCAAAAGAACTTTTTACGACCCTATCCACCCGTGACGTCACTTTTAGGGAATTCTGTATCTGTATTCCCAGATCTCTCTGTTCAACTGTATTCTTCAGAGTCCTACCATTTAGCCTGTACGTTCTATATTAGTTTGTCCTTCCAAAGTGCAATACCTCACACTTGTCTGCATTTGCCATTTTTCAGACCATTTTTCTAGTTGGTCCAAGTCCCTCTGCAAGCTTTGAAAACCTTCTTCACTGTGCACTACACCTCCAATTTTTGTAACATCAGCAAATTTGCTGATGCAAGTTACCACATTATCATCCAGATCATTGATGTAGATGACAAACAACAATGGACCTAACACGGATCCCTGCAGCACACCACTAGTCACAGGTAATTCTCCACAACCACTCTCTGGCTTCTTCCATTGAGCCAGTGTCTAATCCAATTTACAATCTCCTCATCTACACCTAACAACTGAACCTTCCTAACTAGCCTCCTATGTGAGACCTTGTCAAAGACTTTGCTGAAATCCAGGTAGACAACATCCACCACCGTCCCTTCATCCACTTTCCTGGTGACCTCCTCGAAAAACTCTAATAGATTGGTCAAACATGACCTACCACTACAAAGCTACGTTGACTCTTCTTATCAAGTCTCTATCTATCCAAATATTTGTAGATCCTATCCCTTATCACACCTTTCAATCACTTGCCAACACCGACATCAAACTTACTGGCCTATAATTTCCCGAATTTCTTTTGAACCATTTTTAAACAATGTAACAACATGAGCCACCCTCCAATCATCTGGCACCTTCCCTGTGAATATTGACATTTTAAATACGTCTGCCAGAGCCCCTGCAAGTTCAACATAGAACATAGAACATAGAACACTACAGCACAAACAGGCCCTTCGGCCCACAAGTTGTGCCGAACACATCAAAACCTACCCAGCCATAGACCTATCTATAACCCCCATCCACAACCACCCTCTGCCTTCTGCAGGCAAGCCAGTTCTCGATCCACAAGGCCAAAGCCCCTTGGATCCCATGCCTTCTCACCTTCTCAAGAACACTAGCCTCCCTCAAAGTCCGTGGGAATACCCTGTCCGGTCCTGGGGATTTATCCACTCTGATTTGCCTCAAGAGAGCCAGCACCTTCTCCTCTTTAATCTGTAAAGGTTCCATGACCTCCCTACCTGTTTGCCTTATTTCCATGGACTCCATGCCCATTTCCTCAGTAAAATATGGCAAAAAACCCATTTAGTATCTCCCCTATCTCTTTTGGTTCCACACAGTCTATCACTCTGGTCTTGAAGAAGACCAATTTTATCCTTCACTATTCTTTTGCTCCTTACATACCTATAGAAGCCCTTCGGATTTTCCTTCACTCTGTCTGCCAAAGCAACTTCATGTCCTTTTTTTCAGCCCTCCTGATTTCCCTCTTAAGTAGCTTCTTGCATTTTTTATACTCTTTGACCATCTGATCTGTTCCTTGCTGCCTGTACATTTCGTACAACTCTCTCTTCCTCTTAATCAGGTTACAATCTCCCTCGAGAACTAAGGCTCCTTATTCCTATTTACTTTGCCTTTAATCCTGAAAGGAACATACAAACTCTGCACTCTCAAAATTTCTCCTTCGAAGACCTCCCATATTCTATTTACATCCTTATCAGAGAGCAGCCTGTGCCAATCCACACTTCCCAGATCCCTTCTCATTTCATCAAATATGGCCTTTTTCCAATTCAGAACTTCAACTCGAGGACCAGATCTATCTTTATTCATGATCAAGTTGAAACTAATGGCATTATGATCTCTGGATCCAAAGTGTCCCTCACACTCACATCCATCACCTGCCCTAACTCATTTCCCAATAGGAGATCCAGTATCGCATCCTCTTTAGTTGGCACCTCTATATACTGATGTAGAAGATTCTCTTGAACACATTTAACAAAGTCTACCCTGTCTAAACTTTTAACAGTATGCCAGTCCCAATCTTTGTGGAAAATTAAAATCCTCTACTATCACAACTTTGCTTCTTGCAGTTGTCAGCTCTCTCTCCGCTGATTTAATCCTCCAATTCTTGCTGACTGTTGGGTGGTCTATATAATATAATCTCATTAATGTGGTCATACCTTTCCTGTTTCTCAGCTCCACCCATAGGGTCTCTGTAGACAAGCTCCCTAATCTATCCTGCCTGAATGCCACTGTAACATCTTCCCTGGTCAACAATGTCACTCCCCTCCCACCTTTCATCCCTCTGCCTCTATAACATCTGAAACATTGGAACTCTGGAACATTGAGCTGCCAGTCCTGTCCCTCCTGTAGCCACATTTCACTAATGGCAATAATATCATATTTCCATGTGTCAATCGACACCTTCAGTTCATCTGCCTTCCCCACAATACTCCTGGCATTGAATTAGAAACACCTCAAAAGATATTTCCACCACATTCAACCCTTCCATTTGTGATTTTGCTTGAACTAACTCGTCTTTTTACCCCCCGCTCCTCTATCTGCTCTGGCACTCTGGTTCCCATCTCCCTGCAAGTCTAGTTTAAATGCTCCCCAATAACACTAGCAAATATCCCTGCAAGTTTAGGCGTAACCCACGTTTCTCGTACAGATCCCACCTGCCCCAGAAGAGGTCCCAATGATCCAAGAATCAGAAACATTGTCCCCTACAACCAGTTCCTCAGCCACATGTTCACCTGCCCAAGCATCCTACTTTTACCCTCACTAGCATGTGGTACAGGTAGCAATCCTGAGGTTACCACCCTCGGGCTTCTGCTTTTTAATTTCTTTCCAAGGTCTCTATACTCTCTCTTTAGGATCCCCTCACTTTTCCTACCTACATCATTGGCACTGATGTGTACCACGACAGCTGGCTGACCACCTTCCCACTTTAGAATGCTGTGCACGCGATCAAATTTATAGGGGAAATAAATCTTTTCCAGGGGTCACTGGGACCTACTTCCTGTTTTACACTCCTAGTTGAAAAAGAAACTCCAAAAAAAAAGGAAGGTAGAAATCCTTTTTACCTTCCAACTCTCCTCTGGAAACAATGAGGTCAAACCCTCTAAAGTAAGCTCCTGTTAAAGGGGGGAAAAAAAAACCTTCCCAGGGGTCACTGGGCCTACTTCCTGTTTTACACTCCCAGTTTTAAAAAAACCTCCAAAAAAAAGTAAGGTAAAAATACCTTTTACCTTCAAGCTTTTTTGTAATGAGTCTCTACTCCAACTTCTCCTCTGGAAATAATGAGGTTGAATTCTCTAAGGTAAGCTCCTTTTAAAGAGAAAAAATATCTTCATGGGGTCACTGAGGTGTTGTACAAGAATTAGTAAGGCCACACGTGGAATATTGTGTGCAATTCTGGTCATCCAATATTAGAAAGGATATTATTAAATTAGAAAAAGTGTAAAAAAAAATTCACTAGGATGCTACTGGGACTTGATGGTTTGAGTTATAAGGAGAGGCTGATAGCCTGGGACTTTTTACCTTGGAGTGTAGGAGGCTTAGGGGTGATTTATATCACCAATGTCAGACTCCTATTTATTGACTACAGCTCAGCCTTCAACACTATTATTCCCATGAAACTCATCTCCAAACTCCATAGCCTGGGCATTGGCTCATCCCTCCATGATTGGATCCTGAACTTCCTAACTCACAGACCACAATCAGTATGGATAGGCAACAACACCTCTTCCACGATTATCCTCAACGCCAGTGCCCCACAAGGCTATGTTCTCAGCCCCCTACTCTGTCCTTACACTCCTATGACTGTGCAGCCAAATTTCCCTTCCGTTTCGATTTTCAAGTAGGTCAGATCTCAAATAATGACGAAACAGAGTACAGGAATTGGATAAAGAATCCGATGAACAGGTGTGACAACAATAATCTCTCTGTCAATGTCAACGAAACGAAGGAGATTGTCATTGACTTCAGGAAGCGTAAAAGACAACATGCTCTTATCTACATCAATAAGGATGAAGTAGAAAGGGTCGAGACTTTCAAGTTTTTAAGTATCTGGATCACTAACAAACTTTCCTGGTCCCTACATGCTGACACTGTCGTTAAAAATGCCCATCAACACCTCTACTTTCTCAGAAGACTAAGGAAATTTGCATGACAGCTATGATTCTCACGAACTTCTACAGGTACACCATTGAAAGCATTCTTTCTTGTTATATCACAGCTTGGTCTGGTTCCTGCTCTGCCCAACACCACAAGGAACTACAATAAGTTGTGCATATAGCCCAATTCATCCTGCCTCCCATCCATTGACTCTGTATACGCTTCCTGCTGTCTCAGCAAAGCAGCCAACATAATTAAGAACCCCAAGCACCCTAGGCATTCTTTCTTTCACACTCTTCCTTCTGGAACAAGATACAAAGGTCTAAGATCACGTACTAATTGACTCAAGAACAGCTTCTTCCCTGCTTCTGTCAGACTTTTGAATGGACTTACCTTGCATTAAGTTGATCTTTCTCTACACCCTAGCTATAACTGTAACACTACATTCTGCACTCTCTCCTTTCCTTCTCTATGAATGGCATGTTTTTTTCTGTATAGTGCACAAGAAACAATACTTTTCGTTGTAACTACATGTGACAATAATAAATCAAATCAAATCATATCAAATTAAATCAAAATTCTATAGAGGTTTAGAAAATAATGAGGAGCATAGGTCAGCTGGGTAGTCAACATCTTTACCCAAAGGTAGGGGAATGTAGAACTAGAGGGCATAGGTTAAAGATGCGAGAAAAGAGGTACAAAAGGGACTACAGGGGCAATTTTTTTCACACAGAGTGGTGAGTGTCTGGAACAAGCTACCAGTGATAGTATAATGGCAGGTACAATTTTGTCTTTTAAAAATTATTTAGACAACCATATGGGTATAGAGGGATATGGGCCAAATGAGGGCAACTGGGACTAGCTTAGTGATTAAATGAAAGGATGGCATGAACAAGTTGGGCCGAAGGGCCTGTTTCCATGCTGTAAATCTCTGACTCCATGATTTGTGAATGAGCCCGATTTCAATCTTGCGGCCCACTGAGATGAAGGAGGGCCACTCAAACAGCTCACTCACTAGCCGAGGGATATGATCCTACGTTACAGGAGCTATGTAAATGCAAGTTGTTGTTGACCTGTCTGTCTCACATATCCAAAGCTGACAAGGCCACACAAGAGAAGAGACACAAACCTACCACCAGAACACAATCCTCCATTTATTCAAGGAAGTGGATCAAAAGCCACTGTCCTGGTAAATGTACATTGAGTTACAAACTCCAGACGGTGGGTAATTAACCATCAAAAATAAGACTGACTTGTGGCACGGTGTTATACAAAGGTATGTGAGCATTTACCTTTGTACATGTCAAACCATTAGAATAAAATGGTTCAACTGAAACTAAACTCGAAAGACTCCAAGCCTAGCAGCATGCAGACGGTAGCACAGTGGTTAGCACTGCTATTTCACAGCTCCAGGGACCTGGCTTCGAATACCGGCTTGGGTCACTGTCTCCTTGAATCTGCGTGGATTTCCTCTGGATGCTCCAGTTGCCTCCCACAGTCCAAAGATGTGCGGGTTGGGTTGATTGGCTGTGCTAAAATTGCCCCATAGTGTCCTGAGATGCTTAGGTTAGAAGGATTAGTGGGTAAGATATGTAGGGATATGAGGGTAGGGCCTGGGTGGGATTGTGGTCAGTGCAGATTCGATGGGCCAAAGGGCCTCTTTCTGCACTGTAGGATTCTATGCTTCCACAACAGACCTGGATTAACCCACTTCTCTGAACTGTAATGATCGTTTTTATTTCCATGCTTTTTTGGGGTAATATTGTCACGACGCAAGAGAAAATGCCACGAGTCTTTGTTATGAAAAGTCTGAGAGGCTTCAAATTTATGAACCATTGCCCTGAAGTGACCGATGGCGTGGGTTCACTATCTTGGTCAAACAACATCACGTCATGTATCTGCTCGCTTTGTCCAGCTGTCAGATACTTGGGGCAATTGTCTCTCTGACACGTCCGTTGGCAGCATGCGACTACCCCTCATTATGAAAGAGGAGACAAAGTCCCAATGAGAACAAGTCCCATTAATACAAGCTCAGCCAAGGCAGCCCTCCATGGTAACCTTCGCCACTCACCGTGCATGTGAATGGGCCCTGGTGACAAGAGTGAAAGGAGGTTCCCAGTCATGATTTCCTGTGATCTGTTCCTTCCCAGCCTAAGAATTCATACTCTCGAGCCTTGCTTATCGGTGTCGACCCACCCCCGAGTAGCAAACCCCGTCTGCATTCACTGCGATGACCCTTCGCTGCCAATTGTGTCACAGTGGAGGAGGGCGAGAAGTGCGTGTGTGTGTGAGTGTGCTGGGTTTACAGGGGCTGCTTCAGTGCTAATTCCCACTGTAATGACCTGTCACTCATATAGTGAAATGCCGATCCCACTGGTGGGAAATTCAGACTCAAACGTTTGAAAAGGAAACAGTAACAACGGATACAAAAAAGGATGCCAGTGGCACTTCAATTATGGCCAAACAAAAGCAATGTAGGAGCTTGGGCTAATTATCGCAATGATAACGGTTTGAGTTTTCTAAATAGGTTCATTTAAAACCTCTTCACGTTAAATGTCATTTTCGAACCCAATACTTGATGGAAAATTTCAACAGTCCTCACTAATAAAAATTAGACTTGGCACGCCTGGGTAAAAATTAACACACATTATCGGAGCCCAGGATTGATGCTATAACAGCAGCTTCTGTTCAAACTGAGAAACTCAGAGTTACACAGAACACTACAGCACAAAAAGGCGCTTTGGCACAACTTGTGGACCAATCATATCCACACCTACCAGGCCTATCTTTAACTCTCAATCCCATTAAATTAAGTTGTGGAATCAGGGGAAGACTCCTATTATTTCTGGCTCCACAGGTATAAAGTATTACCTGCAGTTGATCATCACAGTGGCCACTGAAAAATAGTGGAGACAGTGACTTACATTACGCACCTGAGTTATATAGGAAGGCACCTTCGACAGAGTTTAGGCCCCTGATAGTTCATTCAGGATGGCATGATGATTAGCATTGTTGTCTCACAACACCAGAGACCTGGGTTCAATTCTAACCTTGAGTCACTGTCTGTGTGGAGTCTGCACATTCTTGCTGTATCTGCGAGGGTTTCCTCCAGGTGCTCCCACCTCCTCCCATAGACCAAAGCTGTGCAGGTTAGATGGATTGAGCATGCTGAATTGTTCCTTAGTGTCCAAAGATGTATAAGTTAGATGGCTTAGTCATGCTAAGTGTATGGGGTTAGAGGAACAGGGAGTGAGAGGGTAAGATACTCTGTCAGAGGATCACTCCAGATGATGGGCCAAATAGCCTCCTTCTGCACTGTAGGGTTCTACGATTGGCAAAAATCAGAGGACCTGAAACCTGCTTTAGGCACCTGTTGGGTGTCTAAAAATTATCATAAGAATTTACTAGTTGGATCAGCATCTGTGCAAGTCCCTGCCCCAGCACTAACAGATATGCGTTTGGGTTACTTAGTGCTGGAATAATCGCCTCTCTTAGGCCTGCTTATTTCTACCCTGATTCCTTTTAACTGGAACATTATCATTATTCTCATTGTGACTGGAATACAGAGATGAGGGACAGTAAATGCTGCAAGACATTTGCCAAACAATATCACAACACTTATTTGTCACTTTTGCAGTATTGCTATGGAAACGGTATTTATTTCAGCTAAAAAAAAATTAAAGTTTACCCTGAAGTCATATTTAGCATGTTGAGTAACCCCCATAGCAGCGGGTGAGTTATCAAGTTTAATGTTTATTCATCAGTGTCACAAGTAGGCTTACATTAACACTGCAATGAAGTTACTGTGAAAATCTCCTAGTTGCCACACACCAGCACCTGTTCGGGTACACGGGGAGAATTTAGTACGGCCACTTCTCCTAACCAACATGTCTTTCAGACTGTGGGAAGAAGCAGGAGTAGCCGGAGGAAACCCACACAGAAATGGGGAGAACGCGCGGATTTTGCATAAACGTTGACCCAAGCTGGCTATCGAACCCAGGTCCCTGGTGCTGTGAGGCAGCAGTGCTAACCACAGTGCCACCATGACACCCTTCCCCCAAGAAAAAACAATCAATGATTGGAACTGTTGAATGGATTCTGGGACTCTGCATTCAATTTGACTTGATTGGATTTGATTTGATTTATTATTGTCACATGTATTAGTAAACAGTAAAAAGTATTGTTTCTTGCGCACTATACAGGCAAGGCATACCGTTCATAGAGAAGGAAAGGAGAGAGTGCAGAATGTAGTTTTACAGTCACGGCTAGGTGTAGAAAAAGATCAACTTGATGTGAGGAAGGTCCATTCAAAAGTCTGATGGCAGCAGGGAAGAAGCTGTTCTTTATTTATTTAAATTTTATTTATTAGTCACAAGTAGGCTTACATTAACACTGCAATGAAGTACTGGGAAAATCACCTAGTCACCATACTCTGGCACCCGTATGGGTACATGGAGGAAGAATTTAGCACGGCCAATGCACCTAACCTGCACATCTTTGGACTGTGGGAGGAATCCGGTGCACCCAGAGGAAAACCAGCACAGACTCGGAGAGATTGCACAAATTCTCCACAGAGAGTGACCCAAGCCGGGAATTGACACTGGGTCCCTGGCGCTGTGAGGCAGCAGTGCTAGCCGTCGTGCTGCCTTATCATCGGTTGGTACGTGACTTTAAACTTTTGTATCATTTTCCCGATGGCACAAGGTGGAAGAGAGAATGTCTGGGGTGCATGGGGTCCTTAATTATGCTTTGCTGAGGCAGTGGGAAGTTGTAGACAGAGTCAATGGATAGTTTGCTGTGTGTCTAGTTCTTTTGGCATCTTTGATGGATCTCCTTAGATCGTCTCTGGCTTTCTTGTGTAGGTCAGTCTTGAACGCCTCAGACCTGGACTTCAGCAAGCAGCGGACACCTCTGTTCATCCATGGTTTCTGGTTGGGGAATACGCAGATTTGCTTCTTGCTACATAGTCTTCTACACACCTACTAATGAAGTCAGTTACTGTAGTGGAGAACTCATTCAGGCTGGTCACATAGAGTTTTTAAATACTGACCAGTCCCCTGTCTCCAAGCAGCCCTGTAGGAGGTCATCCGATTCCTCAGACCAATGACTTGCTTTGATGGATTCTCCCCCTTCAATTTTTGCTTGTAAGCTGGGAGCAGGAGCACAGCCTTGTGGTCTGATTTGTCAAATTGTGGGAGGGCGGTAAAGTGGTAGGCATGTTTGACATTGGTGTAGCAGTGGTTGAGGACGTTTGGTGGAACAGGAGACGTGTTGGTGGTAATTTGGTAGTACGCTCTTGAGCTTGGCCTGATTGAAGTCCCTGGACACGATGAACAAGGTCTCAGGATGTTTCGCCTCAAGGCTATTTGTAGTGGTGCACATTTTGTCCAGTACATTTTGTCTCCACACCCCTTGCATCCCCTGAGTCCCATTAAAACACAAATGTGTGGGGGATGTGCCTGAGGAAATAGAACATTTACAAACTGCACGATTAATAAGCAGTCACAATTATATGCCACTTGCACGTCTGTATTAGATTTTATTTTGGGGAGAATGTGTGTGGGGAAGGGGGGGTGAGGGAAGAGCCTCCATAGTGGGCTAAGATCATTAAACCACATGCTCTGTCTACTTTGGTATTTGATACTGGATTTGACATTGTGAGAAACAATCTCTCACTGCTGCAACTTAGAACTGCAATGAGTAGAAAGTTATCAGCTGAAGCATGGGAAGCTGAGGGGGGTAACCTTATAGAGGTTTATAAACTCACGAGAGCATAGATAAGGTGAATAGCCAACGTCTTGTCCCCAGGAAGTCCAAAACTAAAGGGCAGAGGGTTAAGGTGAGAGGGGAAAGATTTAAAAGGGACCTGAGAGGTCACGTTTTCACACAGAGGGTGGGGCATACAGGGAATGAGCCGCCAGAGGAGGTGGTGGTGGTGGGGGCCGATTATGACATTTGAACAAGTACGTGGATGGAAAACGTTTAGATGCCAAATATAGGCAAATGGGACTAATTCAGCTGAGGAAATCCAGTCGAGGGCATGGACGAAGGGCCTATTTCCGTGCTATACACCTCTGTGGCTCTACAAAGAACAGCACAGGAAACAGGCCCTTTTGCCCTATAAGCCCTCACCGCCCATTTTAATACTCAGTGAGTGCCTCATTCAAGTATTTCGCTGATTGTCGACATTATTTGTCTCCCTCAAATGGAACTCCACAATAAAGCAGGCGCAAATTTGGGGAATTAAAAGTGCACCAGATTAATGGAGATCCAATTCGGGGACAGTCTATTGACACCAATCAGCCTAAAAAGCACGTTTTTGGGATGTGGGAAGAAACCGGAGCACCTGGAGAAAACCCACGCAAGCACAGGGAGAACGTGCAAACTCCCATAAACGCTGACCCAAGCCGGAGATCCAACTCGGGTCCCTGTAACTGCACAGCAGACAGTGGTAGTCACTGAGCTGACATGTTGCCTATCAATTGGTCCAGTTTAAGCCAGTATTTAATCACATCACCCGGGTGAGGCTCATAAAATCCTGCCTGAGGCCGGCAAAGAATTCTGTTCTGTAAGCCTCACCTGCCCCAGTTCCGGAGAGAGTACAATTCTGGCCTACTTGTTTGACTAAAGAACCAAATTTGTCCCTTTACATTTCTAATAATCAATTGGTAAACTTTTGAAAGGCATTTAATCACATAAGTGCAGAAGAGACAGTATAACTTAATGTTGGCTTACATGCTCCAAAATGCTGTTAAACCAGTATAGATTTATAATTGTTCTATTCAATGCTGTAAAAATAGAAGTTAGAATAATGCCATCTGTTAATAAAACGAACTGCCCATTAACCCTGGGCCCTGTTCAGTGCGCACATTCCGCTCATTAGTTTATGAAATCGTTCACAACCCGCTGCATTAGTATTCTCCTCTTGAGCTCGATGTTGCCCTGGAAGATTCCTTACTGCATTCACATGGGAAAACCACAGGGAATTACAGTCACCGACATAATTCACAAAAAAAAACTCCAGAACGTAACAGGAATGACAAACAGCCACAAGCAGCTCAATGTTCTTAAACCTCACTGAAAATAACAGATTTATTCCACAGCCATCATGTGGTTTGTAAGTGCCCAGGTCCTCTGCACTCCGTTTAGAATTGCAATATTTTCCCATATCAGAGAGATTTTTAACCTTTAAATGGAAACATTTAAAAAGATGTTGGAAGCATTGTCAGCAAACTATATATTTTTTTGTTTGTAACACTAAAGGCTTGCTGCTTAGGGTGCTAAATTCTCCCTCAGTGTACCCGAACAGGTGGCGACTAGGGGATTTTCACAGTAACTTCATCGCAGTGTTAATGTATGCCGACGTGTGATTAATAAATATACTTAAATAAATTTAAAACAATTGGTGATAGTAATTTTATCATCTGATGTTTCTAATTAAAGTTTGAAGTTTATTTATTAGTCACAAGTCGGCTTACATTAACACTGTAATGAAGTTACTGTGAAGATCCTTCTAGTCCACGTTCCAGCGCTTGTTCGTGTACACCAAAGGAGAATTTAGCCAAGGCATCTAACCAGCACATCTTTTGGACTGTGGGAGGAAACCGGAGCGCCCGGAAGAAACCCATACAGACACGGGGGGGGCAAGTGCAGATTCCACATAGACAGTGACCCCAGCTAGGAATCGAACCCAGGTTCCTTAGGCTGTGAGGCAACAGTGCTAACCACTGTGCCACCGTGTCACGCACCAGCGTTTCCTCACAGACAACTTTGAACCAAAATGAATCTTTTACGATAACAGGTACAGGATGGCAGTTATTTGATTTGATTTGACTGGATTTGATTTATTATTGTCACATGTATTAACATACAGTGAAAAGTATTGTTTCTTGCACACTATACTGACAAAGAAGGAAAGGAAAGAGTGCAGAATGTAGTATTACAGTCACAGCTAGGGTGTAGAGAAAGATCAACTTAATGCAAGGTAATACCATGTCTTCAAAACTTTAAAAGTGAAAGGAAGAACTTGCATTTCCATCGCACCTTGCACAACCTCAGCACGCCCCACAGGATTTTGTATTCAGTGAAGCACTGTTGTAAAATCGGCCCGCTCACTCGCCCAAGTAGCCCATCACTGCACCAGAGCTTGCGTGCAACCCCTCCCCTTCATGCAATTCAAATCCCATCCACTTTTCCCTGTGTCTGCGGTTTATTGTCCTACATCAGGTTCCAGCCTCCCCACTGCCAATCCTCCAACTACGTGCCATCGTTTTCCACCCCCCAAAACCCTCTTCACCCTGTCTCTGGCATCGTCCCCCCCCAAAATATCCCCCACACTCTGTCTCTGCCATCGTCTCCCCCACCCTCCCCCAAACCCCCTATATCCTGTCTCTGCAATCAACCCCCTCTAACCCTCATGTCTCAGTCATCATCCTCCCAAATCCCTTTTCTCTCATGGCTGCCGTCAACCCCCCAAAGCCCTTTCACCTTCACGTCTCTGATATCGTCCCCTCTAACCCCCTTCACCTTTATGTCCCTGCCAATACCCCACCACAAACTGCCTTCATCCTCATTGTCTCTGTCATTGTCCCCACCACCTGCACCTCCCCCCACCCCTCCCCACACAAACTAATCTGCTCCTAATTTGTATGTTAGCAGCTCAAAGAAAACCACTTGATTGAAACCCACCTGACACCCTCACCATTCAGTCCCACCAGCAGCAGCAGCAGAGAATGTACCCTGAACAAGGCACTCTGCGGTAAGCCACCAAGGCTCCTTGAACTGTACCCCATGAGTTTTACCAGCTTGAAGGACAAGGGTAGCAGAGCCAGGAATTGGTGCAAATTTAATGGGCTGAATGGTCTCTCCTGCACTGTAGGTTAGATAGACTGACCATGCTAAATGTCAGGGATTCTATGATTCTATGCTGTTTCCTTACTGTGTTTCTGGGTGAAAATACAGAAGTTGCCTCTCAAATAAAACATGACGCTAAAAGCAGAGGTTCAATAAGGCAGCAGCCCATCATCTTGCCAAGGGTGTTTAGATATGGGCAAGAGAAATGTTCGCCTTGCCATGGTGCCCAGATCCCATGAGACAAGCACAAGTTGTGCCGATCATATCCCTACCTACCAGGCCTATCTATAACCCTCAATCCCATTAGATCCCATGTACTCATCCAGAAGTCGCTTAAAAGACCCCAACGAGTTCGCCTCCTCCACCACCAACAGCAGCCGATTCCACTCACCTCACCACCCTCTGAGTGAAAAACTTACCCCTGACACTTCTTCTGTACCTACTCCCCAGCACCTTAAACCTGTGTCCTCTTGTAGCGGCCATTTCAGCCCTGGGAAATAGCCCCTAAGAATCCACCCAATCTATACCTCACAACATTTTATAAACCTCTATCAGGTCGCCTCTCAACCTTCGTCTCTCCAGGGAGAAAAGACGGAGTTCCCTCAACTTATCAAGGGATAGGTGGGTTAGAAGTGGTGTGGATTAAATCATTGACTTTTCTCCTGCTTTGCAGGACAGTGCTCCTCTCCACCCCACTGATATGGCAATCTCCTCGTGATGGTCAGCTGGGATGGCCTCCTTTAGCCATCCTGGGGAAGAGGACATCCTGTTTTTCCTGAACTGCCTCCAAATGATGCTCCAGGGAAATGTCACTGAAACGGGAAGCCACTACTTGCTGCCTTCTTGCTCATCCTATCATTCCTCCCGCTAGTGTTGTCCTGGTGGCATTTATATATGGTGCCCAGGCATGATGGCAGGGCAAGTGACAGTGGAACATGTACATGCTTAACTAATGAAGCGGGAAGTGCATGACTGGGGCTAAAAGCTTCATTTTGCAACATAAATTACTCACATTTTCTTACCTGGCCACAGAATCTATGACGGCGGGATAGTGAACGAGGGAGAGTTCTGTCCATGGTGTCGGAGATGGGGACACAGTGGTATGGTCACCAGAGAAGGTACAATGGTATTGGGCAGGGCAGGGGAGGAGGGAGGGCTCCAGTGGTGGTCAGGAGAGCAGACAGATAGTGGTAACTGGTGGGGATGTGGGGGAAGGGCGGTGTTGGATGCAGTTTGCCTGCCATCTTATTAAACCTGCCAACACCACCCACCCTACCCCATAACGCTATGCATTTATCATGGCTAATCCACTTACCCTGCACATCTTTGGACACTAAGGGGCAGCTTAGCATGGCCAATCCACCTAATCTGCATATGTTGGGATATTAAGGGGCAACTTAGCACGGCCAATCCATCTAACCTGCACATCTTGGGGCACTAAGGGGCAACTTGGCACGGCCAATCCACCTAATTTACATACTTTGGGACACTAAGGGGCAACGTAGCATGGCCAACTCACCTAACTTACATATTTTGAAACACTAAGGAGCAATGTAGCTTGACCAATCCACTTAACCTGCACATTTTGGGATATTAAGGGGCAACTTAGCACAGCCAATTCACCTAATTTGCGCATCTTGGGACATTAAGGGGCAATCTAGCATGGCCAATCCACTTAATCTGCACATCTTATGACATGATTTTTACAACTCACCAATTCCAAGGAAAATGATGCAAACCGTCTCAACATACTGCTCTTGGACATGACATAGGCCTTACACTCATTAAATGATGAGGCCCTCTGGGAGATTCCATCAAAGTATGGATATCCTCCAGCATTCCTTACCATCCTACTTCATGACGATGTGTGAACAGCGATCCTTATCATTATATTAATTAGCAGTCGCTAACAGTGAAAATGAAATCTTTTGGCACGTACAGACCACAGATTTCCAACAGATGGCTGAAGTTGCAGCCAGTGCATGCCTGGAATTTCTGAACACTGTTGCCAACAGGAAAGCCTCCAAACTGGCAGTACAAACTCTGAGAATTAGCCCCAGGTTCTTAGCACAACAGGAATGAATTACTAGTCCATGAATAGTGCTGGAGCGTACAAAGTGTTTTTGCAGTTTAGCAAAGGTGACCAAAGTGTTTAGTAGTTTAGCATGATGGCAGTAGCACTTTCTGTCATGGAAAAGTATTAGGTAGGAGCCTGTAGAGTGAAGATTGCTGGGATACTTGACATATGTTAGTCAAGACAAAAGACACAGCAAGAAACTAGACAAGACTAGCCCACAGTGAAGCCTCTGATTAGAGGTCAATAGGAGTCAGTTATTGGAATGCTCAGGAAGACAAGAGATCTACAATGCTTAGCACTTATTGTAATGGCAATTTCAGGCAAGGAGATGTCAGTCACTGGAATGCCAAGGCACACAGCAAAACAGTACAGCTAATCTGAAGCAAAAACAGAAAAATGCTGGAAAATCTCCGCAGGTCTGATAGCAATTATGGAGAGAGAATAGAGCCAACGTTTTGAGTCTGGATGACTCTGCGTCAGTGCGGTTGAAAACACTTTGAGCCAATTGTGATAGACAATGACCAAGTCACAGCTACAAAAGGGCAGGGACTATATGTAAAAAAAAGACACTGGGAGAGATTTTCCAGCCTTTCCTGATGGCAGATCTTCCAGTCCTATTGATGGTGACCCCCATTGTCTCCCGCACCGCTCCTCACCCCCGCTCCCCAATATGTTCCCCAGCAGTGAAGAGTTTGAAGAACAGGAAGACTCATTGATAGCGATGGAACTGGAAAATCTTGCCAGTGACCAATGGCAGGTCGCTTCTGCCACTGTAAAACATATGATGAGGGGGTAAGGGAGAGGGTGGGATGGGGAGGTTGTTGGAAAATTTCATCCTGTGTAGCAACTCGGATAGTAGAATAGTGATTTGGAGCAGATTGATCAAGATAAGATCCATTCACTTCAATCAACCATAAAATGATCTTAACCTGAGTCTCAAAGTCTTCGATTTCACTGCAATAATTGGCGTAGTTAGCAGGATACTCATATTGTGCTCTGGGATGGCAGAGCAAGATGCCTGGAATGCACTGTGAGAGGAGATGGTGGAACCAGGAACTTTAGCAACGTTTAAGGACCATCTTGATGAATAGGGAGGGAATAGAGGAATATAGAACAAGTAGGGGCAGAAGATTTTTTAAAATTTAGTTAATTTTATCATGATCAGCATGGGCCATGGAAGGCAGAAGGACCTATTCCTATGCTATACTTCTCTTGTTCTTTGTTTGAATTAACTACCCACAGATAGAACAGTTAGTCTGACCAAATCAATATGGGTGAGTATTAAATTGGACAGCTGCCGTTGGTAAAGACGCAGGGAAAGGGTCAGAATCGCACTGGTCTAACCTAAAACTGTGCAGAGAGGCCAGAACTCAGAATAGGGATGGCTATCTAAAGGGAACAAGGGTCTAAATTTAGGACTAGAAGGAATCATAACTAGATTCATAGCAGATCAGGAGAAGAAGATAATGAAGAAAATACAGAAAGAAAGATGAGATCCAGGTGGCATCTTGTTATGTCAAGAGAACCGCGAACAGGCTTATATCACACCTGGAACTGTCCAGACCCACTTCAGATGGAACCACAGGGTGCCAATTGCATCTGATAAGCTCACATTGCTAATGGAGTCAATGGATCTGCCTAGGGAATGGCTTTCCAAGTACCAGACCCTGAACACAGATGCTAACTCTTTCAACTGGTCCATTCTCAGTCCCAAAATCAAAACCAATTCCAGTCGATAGACATCGCTTTTGAAGTTGTTATGGAGAAGAAAGGTCAGGTGACCATTCTGAAATCCTATACACCTCAGAAAACTGGGAAATGGTCTGCTGTTTTAGCATCTAACTGCTGAGCCAGCGAGAAGCAGATCCCTGCAGTACTGATCATCAAGCCTGTCTCTGCTGCCTGGAATCATAACTAGATTCATAGCAGATCAGGAAAAGATCTGCTTTCCTGATCTTTTCAGGAAAGAACTATCCCAACCTCTTTGTACCTTTCTCACCTGGTGATAGCAATAATTGAAAGGTGAACATTACAACTTTGGCTTTCACACTGCTGAACTCATAGCCCATGTGAAAGAAATCCTCATTGTATTCCAATGTGGACCCTGGAAATCACATGAACAAATATCCATTTCTGTGGTTCTTGTACTGCGGCACTCCTTTTCCCTATCCCCTCACTTCAGTGTGTGTATTTGCTTGTGTGTGTTTGTGAATTTGTTTGTGTTCATGTATTTGTATGTGTATGCATGTTTGTGTATGAATGTGTGCATGTGAATTTGTTTGTGTGTATATGTATGTGTATTTGCTTGTGTGTATATTTGTTTTTGTGTGTGTGTGTGTGTGTGTGTGTGTATTTGTGTGTTTATGCACATGTATGTGTGCGTGCATGTGAATTTGTTTGTGTGTGTAGATGTGCATATGTGTATATGTATGTGTGAGTGTGTGTGCATGTATGTATGACAATTTGTGTGAGTTTTTGTGTGTGTGTGCGTACATGTATGTGTGTGCATATGTATCTGTGCATGTATGTGTGAGAGTGTGTGCATGTATGTGTGACTGTGTGTGTGTTTGGAACGGGAAGTTGCCAACACTCTTCCTCTGGGTTTTTAAATGTGAAAATAAACCAACTTCTGAGTTAATCCTAGATCGGAAGATGTGATTTGGATATTAATAAATTGAGTTACAGAAACTGAGGGATTATGAAAGCATGACACTGCAATACTTAAAATGTTCAAAGACCTGCTGCTTACAGACATATGTTAAGAGGAAATCCAGGTAATTCGTCCATCTCTCTCCTGTCTATAAGAGGAGTTGTTTGATCTTTCTATCCTGTGAGATAAGTGATTAAGATAGAACTTCAATTACACCCTGGTATGAAATAGTTATGTTGAACAAATCACACACTTAGAACTAACCTTCTGCCCAACCCATTTCTAGTTTTGGAGAGCTCCAGGGATGCGAGCGGAAAATGGGAGGCAGCTTTCGCTCATGATCTGTAGCCAGAAAATCTCTCTGAGTTGCTTCATGTAAAGGGAAAGAATAGGTTTGCTTTAGGTTCTGCATTCTCCCTTGAAGTGGAGTCCTGGGAAGTGGCACAGGTTGTATTGGCAGGCTGCCCAGCTGTGCAGACAATCCGGAGGGCAGCCCGTCCTTCAAATATTAATGAGCTGGCAAGTCAAATGGACCGTGCCTCCCCTATCCATCCTCACTCCCAATACACCGCACTCCAGTACCCCTCGGACTAATCCATCACATCCCACAAGTCTTCAGAGTAGTGTCACGGGAGCCATGTGGGAGAGGAAATCGGTCAAAAGTTCTATTGCATTGAGATTGAGGAGCGAGTCATTGGCAGGATCGGGTGTGCCAGGCCTGTTTGCTTACTTAACCTGCAAAGTGTTTGAGTATCAGTGTTTCTGGTGAATGTATTGTCAGCCGCTAGGCCTTTGGTCTGTGGTGTATTGCACTCTGTTGGTACTCTGGAAAATGGAATAAATGGACAAGTGAAATGAACCTCGCTCAGAATAACCCCTGTTACTGGGAAAGGAGAATCATACAATCCTACAATGCAGAATGAAGCCATTTGGCCCATTGAGTTCTGCACTGACCTCCCAGGCCCTATCCCCATAACCTAATGCATTTACCCTGCTACTACCCCTGACACTAAGAGGCAATTTAGCATGGCCAATCCACCTTAGTCCATGTATTGAAACAATGCAGAAAAAGCGGAATTCCTTCTCCCTTAAGGAAATTTGGCATGTCAGCTACGACTCTCACTATCTTTTTCAGCTGCACCGTAGAAAACATTCTTTCTGGTTGTATCACAGAGCTCCTGCTCTGCCCAAGAACGCAAGAAACCACAAAGAGTCATGAACGAAGCCCAGTCCATCACTCAAACCAGCCACCCATCTGTTGACTATGTCCATGCTTCCCACTGTCTCAGAAGAGCAGCCAGAACAATTAAGGACCCCACGCATCCCCCAATACTCTCTTCTCATAGAGTCATAGAGGTTTACAGCGTGAAAACAGGCCCTTTGATCCAACTTGTCCATGCCAAACTTTTTCTTTTAAAATCCATAAGAAGGGAGAGATGCAGAGGGCCCAGGGGGCATTTTTTTCACTCAGTGTCTGGAATGAGGTGTCAGAGGCAGTAGTAGAGGCTGCACAATTTTATCTTTTAAAAAGCATTTAGACTTTTAATAGGTAAGATACGTATAGAGGGATATGGGCCAATTAGGACTAGCTTAATGGTAAAAACTGGGTGGTATGGACAAGTTGGACTAAAGAGCCTGTTTCCATGCTGTAAACCTCTGCGATTCTATAGAAAAACATGCTTTGGAAATCTCCTTTGACTAAAACGATTCATTTCACATCCTTAAAACATGTTAATCCATCACAATCGTTCATAATACCAATGACAAAAAAGCTTTAAACTTCTTCGTACCTCTTAATCGTATGTAAATCAATGCAGACGTATTGAAAACCTCTTCAAAGAACCTGCAAACTCCACACAGACAGTCACCCAAAGCCAGAACTGAATCAGGCTCCTAGCACTGTGAGGCAGCAGCACTAACCACTGTGCCGCAGTGCCACCCAAAATGCAATAAATTAGTCCATATACTGAAGCAATGCAAAAAAAGAGGAATTCCTTCTCCCCTAGGGAAATCTGGCATGTCAGCTACGGCTCTCACCATCTTTTATGCCACAGAAAGCATTCTTTCTGGTTGTATCACAGCTTGGTATGGCTCCTGCTCTGCCCAAGAACGCAAGAAACCACAAAGGGTCGTGAACGAAGCCCAGTCCATCACTCAAACCAGCCGCCCATCTGTTGACTATGTCCACGCTTCCCACTGCCTCGGAAAAGCAGCCAGATTAATTAAGGACCCCACGCACCCCCCAATACTCTCCTCCACCTTCTTCACATAGAGTCATAGAGGTTTACAGCATGAAAACAGGTCCTTTGGCCTAACTCGTCCATTCTGCCCTTTCTTATTTTAAAACCTTAAGCTAATCCCAATTGCCTGTATTTGGTCCATATGCTTTTATACCTGTCGTATCCATATAACTACCTAAAATCTTTTTAAAAGATAAAATTGTACCCAGGTCTATTACTACCTCTAGCAGCTTGTTCTAGACACTCAACACTCTGTGTGAAAAAATTGCCCCTCTGGACCCTTTTGTATCTCTCCCCTCTCACCTTTAAACCTATGCCCTCTGGTTTTAGACTCCCCTACCTTGAGGAAAAGATATTGACGATGTACCTTGTCTATGCCCCTTATTATTTTATAACCTCTAGAAGGTCACCCCTCAGCCTCCTACGCTTCAGAGAAAAAAGTCCCAGTCTATTCAGCCTTTCCTTATAACTCAATCCATCAAGTCCCGGTAGCATCCTAGCAAATCTTTTCTGCACTTTTTCTAGTTTAATAATATCCTTTCTATGATAGGGTGACCAGAATTGCACACAGTATTCCAAATGTGGCCTTATCAATGTCTTGGACAACTTTAACAAGACGCCCCAACTCCTATATTCAATGTTCTGACCAATGAAACCAAGCATGCTGAATGTCTCCTTCACCACTCTGTCCACCTTTGACTCCTCTTTCAAGGAGTTATGAACATGTATCCCTAGATCTCTTTGTTCTGTAACTCTCCCCAATGCTCTACCATTAACTGAGTAAATCCTGCCCTGGTTCAACCGACCAAAATGCATCACCTCATATTTGTCTAAATTAAACTCCATCTGCCATTTGTCAGCCCACTGACCCAATTGATCAAGATCCCATTGTAGTTGGAGATAACTTTCTTCACTGACCACTATGCCAGCAATCTTGGTGTCATCTACAAACTTAGTAACCATGATCCCCATATTCTCATCCAAATCATTAATATAAATGACAAATAACAATGGGCCCAGCACTCTTCCCTCAGGCACACTGCTGGTCACAGGCCTCCAGTTTGAAAAACAACCCTCTACAACCACCCTCTGGCTTCTGTCGAGAAGCCAATTTTGTATCCATTTAGATACCCCACCCTCGATCCTGTGAGACAACTTTATGCAGCAACTGACTATGCAATATCTTGTCAAAGACCTTGCTAAAATCCATATAGACAACATCAACTGCACTACCTTTATCTATCTTCTTGGTTACCTCTTCAAAAAATTCAATTAAATTTGTGAGACATGATTTCCCACTCACAAAGGCATGCTGACTGTCCCTAATCAGTCCTTGCATCTCTAAACGCCTGTAGATCTTGTCTCTCAAAATACCTTCCAATTTACCCGCCACAGATGTGAGGCTCAGTGGCTGTATTTCCCAGGTTTTTTTCTTGGGGAAGTTTTTTTTTCACTCTTCTGTCAGAAAAAAGATACGAAAGTCTGAGGTCGTGTACTAACTGACTCAAAAACAGCTTCTTCCCTGCTGCCGTCAGACTATTGAATGGACCTACCTCGCATTAAGTTGATCTTTCTCTGCACCCTAACTATGACTGCGACATTACATTCTGCAGTTTCTCCTTTCCTTTTCTATGAAGAGGACACTTCATTTGTATGGCATGTAAGAAACAACTCTTTTCATTGTATGTGACAATAATAAATCAAATCAAAATCAAATTAAATCCGCTTGCTTTGTGTTCTCGAGTGGTTCACGGAGAGTTTCTGCAAGCTGAAATCTAGCCTTGCCAAAGTTTCCAGTGGCTAACTCTTTATCAGAAGGATTATGAAGTGCGTTTGCTGAGAAATATGCGTGCTTGCCTCACTGTTTGAACCTCAGTTCAAAGCCTCTATCTTTTAAGATAAAGCATTTGAAAAGTTCAATGTTGATGAGATGTGTGGGGTGTAAACAAGTGAAGATGACTAATTGACTGCTTCAGAATTGACCTTCCAGATTCTCTTGAGTCCCAGAGAGAGTCTTCACGTTACTTAGGGACGGCCAATATAAATAATTCTGCTGAGTGAGCTCCGTTTCCAGTTGCTACTGGCAATGATACATGGACGGTCGCCAACCCCACTAACAACCCAACGACAACATGTTGAATCATTTTAATTGATTTAATGACTGCCTGCTATCTGAGAGGGATCCACAGGTGATGCATGTATCGATATTGTCTAGACAGAAAAATGCTCAGGTTTGGATCCACAACATCCCTGAAACAGCCCCTGAACAAGGAGCATACCTTCAGGAGAGGAGAGCAGGGAGGACTAAGATTTCTGCTCATCCTTTGACACAAACTTTTGTTTTTAAAATCTCTCTTTCTTGGTCTGTCCTGACCCCAACTCCTCTTCCTGGAAGGGTGGACCTGATGGGGAACTGCTCCGTAGGTTAACATTGCGTCAATTTACTGGAGTTTCATCTCAGTATTTCAAGATGGATGCTGTTGGTTGAAAATGGGTGTTTTTGCTTTGATTTGATTTGATTGATTATTGTCACAGGTACTGGTACACAGTATTGTTTCTTGCGCGCTACACAAACAATGCATACCATTCATAGAGGAGGAAAAGAGAGATGAGGGTTGTAGGGTTACAATCGTAGTTAGGGCTTAGAGAAAGATTGACTTAATGCAAGGTAGGTCTATTCAAAAGCAGGGAAGAAGCTATCTTTGAGTCGGTTGGTACATGACTTCAGATTTTTGTATCTTTTTCCCGATGGAAGAATATGGGAGAGATAATGTCTGAGGTGCGTGGGGTCTTTAATTATGCTGGCTCCTTTTCCGAGGCAGCAGGAAGTGTAGAAAACGTCAATGGGTCTGAGGCTGGTTTGAGTGATGAACTGGGCTTTGTTTGTGACCGATTGTAGTTTCGTGGGGTCTTGGACAGAGCAGGAGCTGAAATAACCAGAAAGAATACTTCCTATAAAATATATGGATAAAAGCCAATTATTGTGGATGCTGGAATCTGAAATCAAAAGAGAAAATATTGGAAAATCTTAGCAGGTCTGGCAGCATCTGTAAGGAGAGAAAAGATTTGATGTTTCAAGTCTAGGTGACCCTCTGTCAAAGCTTCTCAGGATCATCTGTAAAAGTTGGTGAGGGTTGCAGTGGACATACCAAATTTCCTTAGTTTTCTGAGACTTTCTTATCTATAGTTAGATATATAGTTACCCTGTTACAGCTAGCCTGCCAAGATATAGTAAGAGAATACTGCACTCCCAGAGGTCCATTTTTCACATGAGATGTGAAGTCAAGTCCTTAATGGCCTGCTTAGATAGATGTTAAACTTTTCATGGCATTATTTTGAAGAAGAACAGTGAAGTTTTTCCTGGTGTACTGGCCAGTATTTATTCCTCTCTCAGCAGCAGAAGAACAAATCTGGGCCGCGACTTACATAGTTAATGGTGGAGCCCTGGGGAGTGTTGTCGAGCAAAGAGACCTAAGCATGCTGGTACGTAGTTCCTTGAAAGTGGCATCGTAGGTGGGCAGGGTGATGAAGAAGGCATTTGACACACTTGCCTTCATTGGTCAGAGCATTGAGTACAGGAGTTGGGATATTATGTTACAACTGTACAAGATATTGATAAGGCTTCATATCTGCATACGCCATGCTATGGGAAGGGTGTAACTAAATTGGAGAGGTCAAAACAGGATTTACAAGGATTATACTGGGACTGAAAGGTTTGAATTATGAGGTGAGGCTGGATAGGTAAAAACTTTTTTCCACTGGAGCATGAGTGGTGACCTTATAGAAGTTTATAAAATCATGAGGAGCATAGATAAGGTGAATTGCCAAGCTCTTTTCCTCAGGTCAGGGGAATCCAAAAATAGAAGGCAGAGGTTTAAAGTGAGAGGGGAAAGATTTAAAAGGCACCTGAAGTGCAACTTTTTCACATAGAGGGTGGTACGTGTATGGTAGAAGAGGTGGTAAAGGCAAGTACAATTATTACAGTCAAAAGGCATTTGGACAAGTACGTGGTACAAGGTTTGGAGGGATAGGGGCCAAACACAGTCAAATGAGAGCAGTTCACGTTTAGGGAACCTTGTCAGTGTGGATGGGTTGTTTCCATGCTCTATGACTCTAACAGATTATCTGGTCATTCTCATGGGAATGTTTGTGGGAGTTTGCACAAATTGGCTGCCGCGTTTCAATGTTAAAACCATAGCTGCACTCCTATTTAATTGGCGGAAGCATCTTTAGATATCAGGCGCTATGTAAATGCAAGTCTTTCTGTCTTTGATTCTTAGGGATGGACTTTCAACAAGGTGGCAGGTATCGGAGGGTCAGGAATTTCCCCCAGCCCAATCCTGTCTCTGTTCTGGATAATCATACTTGTCCAATTTTCATTTTGGAGAGTCAGGCACAAGCTAGAGGTGGTCCCACTGCCTCTGAGGCAGGTGGGTGATGAGGCTGGCAAGCTGGAAGGCACATCTTGATTTACTGAAACATTGGTCAATTTGTAATTATGTGTTCTTCAGTCTTCTAGTCTTCTCCCTTCTGGTCTTCTAGTCTTCTCCCTTCACCATTCCACCTGTGCCATGCCCCCTATGCCCTTCCCATGCTATCCCCCATAAATCCCCCAGTTCCCCTTCCTATGCTCCAGTCTCTGTTCAAGATCCTTAATTTGGTCTTTATACTCCCATTCTTCCTGTACAAGCCCAAACACCTTCTATACTCATTCCATGCCACCATGTGTTCTTCACTCTTCCAGTATCCTCAATGCAGAGAATCATTGAATCATTGGTAAATTTAAGATCAGGGATCATGGATGGGTGGGGATGGTGAGTGAGCGAAATCCTGGGGGTATGAGGGTGGGGAGGTGACTGACAGACCACCTTGTTCTCTTGCATAGAGAGCATCAGAATGACGAAGGAATAATCAAAATGTAATATTGCTTCAGTTCTTGGAATGTATATTGTAGCAGATTTGCTATCAGATTATTAAGTAAGTTTAAACTGTTTGAAGTTGGTGTGGAATCTACCAGACACACCAAACTGCAATGTCATCCCGCATGTTAAGCTTTGGTTGGATATCACCACCATACTTGGGAGTTCAATTCTACCGCAGGCTGACAAATGTTGCGTACTTGGTTATGAACAATTGGAAAGATTGATGGTAAAAGAGATCGAGGTCAACAAAGAATTATCTCTTTAAAGAGCTTCGCAAACTGAATGAATGTACCACCTGTAATCTGCATTTTCAGAGCAATATTAACTAGAGGCGCATAGTCCCAACGTTCTCTTTGATCCTGGTACCAGAAGAGGGAGAAAGAGAGATACGTAGACAATTGATAATTAATCCATAAAGTGTTTCATTATCTTCCTTCAAGATTCTAAGAAAAAAGCATAATCCTGGTACAATTTACAAACCTACATTCCAGATTAACTCCACTGCGATACCGAGATCCATTCCAAAGAGCTGGGCAAGGAATGTCCTTTCAGTTCTGGAAGTTGACACATAGTAACTTGAAATTAATTTCCAGAAAGAGCTCTGGTGGTTCTTATTAACAGCAAGAAACCAGCAAAAAGAAACTGCTGGATGGCTAAAGGGTGGATGGTGGCAGGGGGTGTGGAGGTTTGATCACAGGTGGTAATTTCCAAGGCAATCCCAAATGAATTTGTTACTAAAATTGTCAGTTGAGCTTGCAGTGAAGCTCATTTTCTTGTACTGAGGGCAAATATATTAATATACAAGCCCTGTTCTTTGCAGACAGAAAGGACAGGTACATACATTGCACCTGTTTCACCTAAACAAGATAAGTGACAGCTATTTGCTTGTTCATTCCTCAGCGCAGTGCCACGACTAATCAGAGTCAAGCGCTTGATTGAAATTTCACCAATTGCTTGGCAGTTAACCATCAGTCATGATCACCTGGTGCATTCCCCATAGCAATGTCTCGACCAACCACTTGCCAATTAATCAACATCTTCTTCTCATACAGTATAAATTTGTTGATTTCTCCTAATATGGATATTTTTGAAATTGCCCTGATGAGTGCAAGATGAAAAGCTTTGAAAAAATATTTTATTTTTCCAGCAATTTCCATAGAACTCAAAGTCAGTTGGGTTGAAAAGATTGCACAATAACAATAATTCCAAAAATCTATCCCACAAAGAGTCATAATGAGTCATAAATATTTTGAAAATTGAGCCCGTAAGAGATCCTGTTGTCCCATATTAAAGGAATTTGCGATATGATTGTTGAATGTCCTTATTGGGATTTTTTGATTTTTGCAGAGCTAAATTTAGAATAATGCATGCAGCCATATTTTTTAACAGTTGTCATTCAGGACTAAGAATTGACAGATTTGTTATTTAGCAATTAATTTTCTCCATGAAAGAAAATGAAATACCTATGATGCAAGGGAATTCAAGAAGAGTTTAAGATTTATTTATCAGTGTCGCAAATCAGCTCACCTTAACACTGCAATGAAGTTACTGTGAAAATCCCCTAGTCACCAAACTCTGGCACTGTTCAGGTACACTGAGGGAGAACTTAGCATGGCCAATGCACCTAGCCAGCATATTTTTTGGACTGTGGGAGGAAACCAGAGCACCCGAAGGAAAACCACGCAAACCCGGGGAGAACATGCGGACTCTGCATAGACAATAACAGTATGTTAATGGAAAAGATCCTGAGGGACAGGATTTATGACCATTTGGAAAATGCAGCTTAATCTGGGGTAGTCAGCACAGATTCACGAAGGGTAAGTCTTGCCTCACACATGGAGCACACCAGAATGATAGGGAGTGGGATAGCTTGATCTTGTTTATGGACAAAGTTCGGCACATCAAGGGTCGAAGGTCCTGTACTGTGCTGTACTGTTCTATGTTTCTATGCTTCTATAACTCAAGGCCCGATATCAAACTCAGGTCCCTGTGCTATGAGGCAGCCCTGGCACCATGTTGCTCTAGTGCAAAGCAATGTGAAGAAACATATTCAACTTAGTATGATGTGGAAGCAGTGATGGAAACATGGAATCTGTTTTTCCCTACTGGCTGCAGTCAATTGAAATGTATAACTCTGGAATTGTGTTTTTGCTGCGTTATTAGGTTTGCCAACCCTCCAGGATTGACCTGGAGTCTGCGGGATTTGAATTTCCAGGACTCAGCTGTGTGAGAGCCTGGAAAAAAAGTCATCAGGAAATTAAAAAGTATTTTGCTCTTGTGGCATGGTAGCACAGTTGTTAACACTGCTACTTCACAGCTCCAGGGATGTGGGTTCAATTCCCAGCTTGGGTCACCATCTGTGTAGAATTTGCACATTCCCCTCGTATCTGCATGGGTTTCCTCCGGGTGCTCTGGTTTCCTCCCACAATCCAAAGATATGCGGGTTAGGTTGATTTACCATGCTAGCATTGGCCCTTAGTATCCTTAGATGCGTAGGTTAGAGGGATTAGACAGTAAATATGGAGGGATATGGGGGATTAGGGTCTGGGTGGGATTGTGGGTGGTGCAGACTCAATGAGTCAAATGGCCTCTTTTGAGGTCTGTAGTGTTCTATGATTCTATGAATGATTCTTTGAACATTTCCCTTTAACATATATATAAAAATATTTAAAACAGGGAGCAAAAAGGCTGTTTAGTTGACAATCTATCATCATCAGATTGGATAATGAGCCTTCTTGCTTTCCAATTGCTGCAGGAAAGTGGTGCATGACAAGGAAGGATAGACACTTCTGTTGAAGAGTCAACCAGGCTGGAAACATTGGCTCTGTTTTCTCTCTCTGTCCACAGTTGTTGTCAGACCTGCTGACATTTTCCTGCATTTTCTGTTTTTGTTTCAGATTCCAGCATCTGCAGTATTTTGCCTTCATACAAGGATGGACGTGTTGGCTGATGAACGGCTGAAGTGTGGGGTAAGTCATGTGATGAAATGTCCAGGAACGCATTTAACTGCAGTCGGCCACTGTGTAAGGCCATGAAATAAAGGCAAGTTAGTGTAACTGAGCTCCAGTTCAGCAATATTTGAGTCGAAAGGTGAAATAGGCTCTAGGGTTGAATGGCCTCATTTTAGCCTAGGAGTGTGTCCTGTGCAAAAGGACTGTTTTGGGGCTGGAGAAATCATTATTTTCCAGGTTTTCCTGCAGTTTTTACCTGCAGGGCATCTTTCAATTATTTTCTGTTGGTTAATCTGCCCCTGGTTAGCCTGCCTGGTGTGCTGAGTGATGGAGACTGCTTCGGGAAGGCTGCAGTGCATGAGAACGGGTAGGTCTAGTGCCAGGACATTGGAGATGGTGAAGGGAAGCAGAGGGGTGCTCTGATTTTGAAAAGGAAGCTCCGACTGAGGAGCTGGGATAGGAATTTTCTGATCATGGCGATTCCTGATTATGTGTTTGGGTGTTCAGTGGATGTTTAATGGGGGCAGATGATGGTCGGTGGGGAGGGATGATTGGGAGGGGTGGGCAGGTGGGTTTCAAGGTTGGGAGAGCAGACAGATCATTGTTGGAGGAGTGGGATAACCTTGTAGATAGCTAGGCTTTCAGGAAACAGCCCTACTTTTCTTGAGACCCAAGAGTAATGTATAAACGCTGACCTCATTGACTCAGACCCTCCTTTCATCTGATACATTTCATATAGAATCCAACAGTGCAGAAGGAGGCCATTTGGCCTATCCCATCCAGGCCCCATCCCCGTAACCTCATGCATTTACTTTACTTAGTCCACTTGACACTAAGAGTTGGCCAACCAACCTAATCTGTACATCTTTGGACTGTGGGAGGAAACCGGAACATGCGGAGGAAACCCATGCAGACATGGGATGAATGTGCAAATTCCACACAGGCAGTGACCCGAGGCTGGAATTGAGCCTGGGTCCCTGGCGCTGTGAGGCAGCAGTGCTAATCACTGTGCCGCCGTATCATTTCCTGAAATCTGGGAAGCCTGTTTGACATGTGGCTGTTAAAATAAAGACAGGCAGCTCCATTATAATTGGATTACTAAACCATTTCTTAGGAGAAGATTAGGTGTCAATCTTCAGGCCTGCTTCTATTTAGTGTTGATGTGAAGATGCTGGTATTGGACTGGAGTGGGCACAGTGAGAAGCCTCACAACATCCAGACACAGTCCAACAAGTCCTTCAGGTGAAAGCTTGTGATTTCAAATAAACCTGGTGTTGTGAGACTTCTGTTTAAAATGGTAGTGTGCAGCATTTGATTCTTGCTTTAGAGTTTTAACTTTGGCAAGGCAGTAACCTTGCCAAAAGGCTTTTTTGGAAGGTAAGATTCAATACTATCCTGCCTCTTTCTGCCATTCATGAAACATTAAAGGCAAGTTCTATATAGATGAGATAAGCATTTAGGTAACAAGGTGCTAATCAAACTGAATCCAAATGCCAGGTCAATCCTTTACTTTCTTTTAATTCATTTGTGGGACGTGGGCATCACTGGCTGGGCCAGCATTTCTTACCCATCCCTAATTGTCCTTGAACTGAGAGGACATCCAAGAATCAACAACAATGCTGTGACTCTGGAGTCACGAGTAATTCAGACCAGATAAGGATGGTAGATTTCCTTCCCTAAAGGACATTTATGAATCATATGGGTTTTTATGACAACAGACAATTGTTTCATGATCATCATTAGACTTTAAATTCCAGATTTTTATTGAATGCAGATTTTAACATCTCCCGTGGCAGGATTCAAACCTGGATCCCCAAAGCATTATCTTTGGTCTCTGGATTACTGGTCCAGTGACAATACCACTATGCCACCACCACCTCCTCCATTAGGGGCTATGCACTATTCCACTGATAATACTTCTCTAGAGCTATCTAATGGATATATCTATTGAGAAACTACAAGATACAACTTATATTCAATAAATGATATTCATGAACTCATGATAATTCATGAACAAGATTGCTAATATTGCACAGTTCCTGATCATATTTAAATTAGAATTCTAAAAATAGAATAATCATTAGAAAATCATTCAAACGGAATTTTAGTCACTAAATGTGATGTTAAAAAAATTATTTATTAGTCATAAGTAAGCTTACACTTACACTGCAATGAAGTTGCCATGAAAGTCCTCTCGTCACACACTCTGATGCCTGTTTGGGTGCACTGATGGAGAATTTAGCACGGTCAATGCACCTAACTAGTACATCTTTCAGACTGTGGGAGGAACCCAGAGGAAACCTACACAGACATGGGGAGAATGTGCAAACTCCACACAGACAGTGACCCAAGCTGGGAATCGAACCCAGGTCCTTGGCGCTGTGAAGCAGCAGTGCTAATCACTGAGCCATCCCTAATTCTAGCAATTTGTCTGTGAATTGGTCTTCCTGTCATTATAATTGTAGTTAATTTCTATGAAGAACAACACTCTGATTGTTTTAATGTGAAAATAAAATCTAAGAAAAAACCAGCAAGGAGAACATAAGAACAATAATAGACACATGGTATGCTCTGAGGAATCATTTGCCCTGGTGAATGTCAATAAATAATTTTAGCCATGATTCAGACTTCAGTCATTTCGATTTCAAGAAAACAAACCATTTCTGGGAGAGTGTTCCTCTGATTCTCAGAGGACGTTACACAAGTACGGAACGTCTCTGAATAAAGCAAGCTTCTGTAATCTGAATCATTCTTATGCACACACACTACTACTGCCACAATCCTCCAAGTATTAAACAAGTGCCAGTTGAAATACCCAAATGGCACTGGATAAACACTCACACTCTAATGAAGCAATATTTCTCTGCATTGGGATAATCTTACACTTCTCCACATTGCTTTTATTAAGGCAGCTTACAGTAACTTGGCCATAACTCCTAGAATGAGCAAGGCTGACTCCAAACAAATCATCAAGTGCATGACCCCACTAGTCAGATCTACAATAAATACTGCAGTGCATAACCACTTCTGCTATATATTTAGGAGATTTCATATCAAATAAGGAGAACGTGCGTGTGGGGCATGATTTTACCACCTCACCGCGTCCGGCAACCCACGTGGTGAGTCGGGGGAAAAAAGTGAGTCATTCTCAAAATCATATTCGCTCCCAACACAAAACGGTTTGCTATCTTCCTGGTCCCTTTTCAACGATGAAAACCTCCTCATGACCATTTTGGGTGTGAAACTTATTACCATGAATTTGACTGGATTTTACTATCATTGGAGGGGGCCAGCACGCATGTTCCCCTCGTCTCTTGGCTGCTCCTCCCCTCCCCCACTGCGGGCTGCTTTCCACCCCCACCTTCCAGTTGCTTCCTACCTCCCCCCGGGCAAGATGAACACGCTGGCACCAATCACAACTAGTCTGTACCAGTACACACGTGGCGAGTTGGTCATTCTGGGTGGTGGGGAGGGGCGTGTGGGTGGTGGGGGAGAAGGGAGCGCTTAGAGGCCATTGAAGTGCCCAGATCCTCGGGGACAGATCCGGGCAGTGTCCGTCAGGCAGTACCAATTAGATAATCTGGCAGTGCCCAACAGACACCTTGGCAGCAGGCAGTGCCGGGGAGGGATGGACGTGAAGCCAGGATAGAGTCAATGAGGGGTGGTGCTATGCAGAAGGCCTATGCATAAGGGGAACTCACATAGAGGGTTCATGCAATGGTGATGTGTACTAGGGGTATGCAGGGTAGATATGTAAGGGACTACGCGAGTGGCTACACAGAGGGCCTATGCGGTGGAGCTATGTAAGGGGACTACGCAGAAGGGTCATACAGGAGGGTCATGTAGGAGGGTCATAGAGAGGGGCTATGCAGAGGGCTATACAGCAGGCTACGCAGATGGCATATAGGTTTGGATTGTGAAAGAGTCATGATGTGGGGCAATTTTGGGGTTTAGCCAGAGAATCCAGATCCTCAAGGTGGTCTTGATGCCTCAACTCTGGTGTCCATGTTGGTATGGGGTGAGAACACGCTGCCAATGAAGGGAGGGTCTGATGTCCATTGGGGTTGGGAGGAAATCTCCCAGCTTAATGACAGATTGGGATGCTTGAACACCCTAAAGCGAGCTTCACACACATACACACCCTCACTCTCCCCACCCTCTGTACCAGCACCAAGCTCCCAGACCTCCAAAAAAGTGACTGTGTTGAAATAATGTGATCCAGAACATGTTGATTAGACCAGCATAGGGACTCCCGTTTCCTCATCGTTAGGGCAGAATTGGCGTTAGTTTATAAAATCCACATGGAGTTGTTTAAATTTCGGAAGAGCAGTTAAAATTCTGAATGTTAAAAATGCTCTGCTTTTAAAATTGCACATCTTTCTTTTGATGGGATAATTGCAGAAATTAATTCTTATCAGTTCCTCTTCCAAGCATTGTAATTAAATCACAAACAATCCACTCAGATAGTCTGGTGGAATGTCAGCCAAGTGTATATCTGATGGGATTGTTTTCAGGATGAGGTTGTTTCTTCAATGCTTTTGCTCAGTGTAGGGGGTGAGAACTTTCTCATGCTAACAAAGCAAATCTCTATATTCAACGATGTTTCTTTGAGTAAATGCATTAAATAGCACAAGGACAAATCATGAAGATCCCAAGTTGGGACGGCATGGTGGCACAGAGGTTAGCACTGCTGCCTCACAGTGGCAAGGTCTTGGGTGGCTACATAGAGTCTACACATTCTCCCCCTGTGGGTGTGGTAAACCTGGTGTTGTCAGACTTCTTAACAGTTTGGGTTTCCTCCAGGTTTTCGGTTTCCTCCCACAAGAGTGTTTGATGGGTGACAGTGTAGAGGGAGCTTTACTCTGTATCTAACCCCGTGCTGTACCTGTCCTGGGAGTGTTTGATGTGGACAGTGTAGAGGGAGCTTCACTCTGTATCTAACCCCATGCTGTACCTGTCCTGGGAGTGTTTGATGGGGGGACAGTGCAGAGGGAGCTTCACTCTGTATCTAACCCCATGCTGTACCTGTCCTGGGAGTGTTTGATGGGGGACAGTGTAGAGGGAGCTTTACTCTGTATCTAACCCCGTGCTGTACCTGTCCTGGGACTGTTTGATGGGGACAGTGTAGAGGGAGCTTTATTCTGTATCTAACCCCGTGCTGTACCTGTCCTGGGAGTGTTTGATGGGGGATAGTGTAGAGGGAGCTTTACTCTGTATCTAACCCCGTGCTGTACCTGTCCTGGGAGTGTTTGATGGGGACAGTGTAGAGGGATCTTTACTCTGTATCTAACCCCGTGCTGTACCTGTCCTGGGAGTGTTTGATGGGTGACAGTGTAGAGGGAGCTTTACTCTGTATCTAACCCTGTGCTGTCCCTGCCCTGGGAGTGTTTGATGGGGGACAGTGTAGAGGGAGCTTTACTCTGTATCTAACCCCGTGCTGTACCTGTCCTGGGAGTGTTTGATAGGGGATAGTGTAGAGGGAGCTTTACTCTGTATCTAACCCCATACTGTACCTGTCCTGGGAGTGTTTGATGGGGGGACAGTGTAGAGGCAGCTTTACTCTGTATCTAACCCCGTGCTGTACCTATCCTGGGATTGTTTTATGGGGGACAGTGTAGAAGGAGCTTCACTCTGTATCTAACCCCGTGCTGTACCTGTCCTGGGAGTGTTTGATGGGGACAGTGTAGAAAGAGCTTCACTCTGTATCTAACCAGATAGAGAGAGAGGGTACAGAGGAGGTTTACCAGGATGTTGCCTGGTATGGAGGGCAGGTCTTATGAAGAGAGGCTGAGGGATTTGAGGTTGTTTTCGTTAGAAAGAAGGCAGCTAAGAGGAGACCATATTGAAACATATAAGATGATTAGAGGTTTAGATAGGGTGGACAATGATGGCCTTTTTCCTAGGATGGAGAAAGCTAGCACGAGGGGACATAGCTTTAAATTAAGGGGTGGTAGTTATAGGACGGATGTCAGAGGTAGGTTCTTTACCCAGAGGGTGGTAAGCGTATGGAATGCCCTGCCTGCTGCAGTTGTAGATGCGCCAAGTTTGGTTGCATTTAAGAGGTTAGTAGATAAGTTTATGGATGAAAAGGGAATGGTTTAGGTTAGAGGGGCATTGCTTTTTCCTAATTGGTCAGCGCAACATCGAAGGCCGAAGGGCCTGTTCTGCGCTGTAATGTTCTATGTTCTATGTTCTAACGCCATGCTGTACCTGTCCTGGGAGTGTTTGATGGGGACAGTGTAGAAGGAGCTTCACTCTGTATCAAACCCTGTGCTGTACCTGTCCTGCGAGTGTTTGATGGGGACAATGTAGAAAGAACTTTATTCTGTATCTAACCCCATGCTGTACCTATCCTGGGAGTGTTTGATGGGGGGAGAGAGTAGAGGGAGCTTAACTCTGTATCTAACCCCGCGCTGTACCTGTCATGGGAGTGTTTGATGGGATAAACGCGGATAAATGTCCATCTTGGCAGGTCCAATGGGATGAAGGAATACAATATCAAGGGTAAGACTTTTAGCACTGTTAAGGAGCAAAAGAACCTTGGGGTCCAGGTCAATAGGACTCTTAAATCAGCCTCGTAGGTGGAGGATGTGGTCAAGAAGGTGTATTTCCTTCATTATTATGACACAATGTAAAGCTAGGTCCCAAGTACCCAGCTAAAAGGTCTTTGCTGCGTGAACCTGATTCACGAGGGATGGAAAAGCATCCAGATAAATGCCAAGGAAGCAATAGGAAGAAGTTGAAGAGGAAGCCCATGCCAGGGCTAAGACCCAGGCAAAGTTTAACAGCCTCACTTGAGTTGTCAATGTGAGTGAGTTTATCTCCATTTGGTTTATCCAATCAAAACGGCACCACTGGTCTCATTTGCTACCCGATTCCCCACATTTCCCCCTCCCCCATCACAAACCTGCCAACAGTATCAAGGCTTGGCATCCACATCTCAAACACACTGCCAGCTATTTAACATGACCTCCATTCCCACCACCTGGGATCTACAGCAAGAGTGGTCCTAAACTTCTGTGAGGCTATCCTTGCCTTAATTATGGGAGACCTGTGAAGACCCCAAAGATATGGTGTGAACCCCATTGTTAATTGTCTTCAACATCTCTGGCTGGCATGTCCTTTACATCTGCTCATTTTTATTATGGAATAACAAGAGAAATCCAATTGCTATAATCCATCTGTTCCTCTTGGGCACCATCAGTATTCACTTTGGTTCACCCACGGTACTTACAACTCCACATCATGGTGATGGGCGTTCCACAAGAATGGCTGGTGGATTCCAACTTTGGGAGGGTTGTGAGCGAATGGGTGGGGGGGAGAGAGATCTGAGCTGTGAAGTTAGAATGAAGGATGGATTTTTGTATCATTTATTAGCGTCACAAGGCTTACGTTTATGCTGCAATGAAGTTACTGTGAAAATCTCGTAGTTGCCTCACTCCAGCACTTGTTCGGTTACACTGAGGGAGAATTTAGCAAGGCCAATACACCCAACCAAGACGTCTTTCAGACTGTGGGAGGAAACTGGAGCATCTGAGGAAACCCACAGAGACTTAGGGAGAGAACGTGCAAACTCTGCACAGTGACCCAAGCCGGGAATCAAACCTGGGTCCGTGGCGCTGTGAGACAGTAATGCTAACCACTGTGCCACTGTGCTACCAAGAGAGGTACTGACAGTGTCATAAAGGTAAGATGTGTTAATAGCTGAACAAAGGTCAGCACTCAGTGAAAGCAAATCTTAAGAACGAGTGACAGAAGCCTTGTAGGAAAGGTTAGGGCTGCACTGGGACAAGGAAAATTGAATTAAAAAAAAAGGTCAAGATGGAGGAGAGAGTTTATGATTTAAATTGTTGGAACTCAATGTTAAGTCCAGAAGGCTGTTCACAATTCATAGAATCATAGAAGTATACAGTGTAAAAGGAGGCCATTCAGCCCTTTGAATCTGCACAACCTCGATCCCACCTAGGCTCTATCCCCATAACCCTGCATGTTTATCCTGCTAATCTCCTGATACTGAGGGATAAGTTAGCATGGCCAGTGCACCTAACCTGCACATCTTTGACTGTGGGAGGAAACTGGAGCACCCAGAGAAAACCCACGCAGACGTGGGGAGAATGTGTAGACTCTGCACAGACGGTGACCCAAGCCGGGAAATGAACCCGGGTCCCTGGCGCTGTGAGGCAGCAGTGCTAACCACTGTGCTAGTGTGTTGCCCTCAATTATACTTTCTCCACGTACATCTCAACAGAGGGCAATTGATTCAGCACAACCAATGTAAAATTGGCATTTCCATGTCTCTATGGCTGGCTCACCTTTATACATCACCCTTACCATAGACAATCATAGCTGTTCATTTCCAAGCCTCACAGTGCACAGTATTGTGACACATTGCAAGATATATGGGTTTGACATGGTGTAATAAATTAAAGAATACAGAGCTATTCAGATATTAATGGTAACAACTCAGCTCCTTCCAAAAATAACTAATGTTGGAGAATGTGAAGACCATACGTTCACTGCATAAATAAACAGATGTATTCAGAGCTTTAAGACAGTGTTTATGCCATTTCTGAAGCAATTACGGTGTTTTTGTTTTGTGAGCTTGATCTCTTCTTCTGGCAGAGACTGAGATACAAGCTGAGAAGTAATCTTTGACTTCTCCACTCAAAAATGCGATGCTCTATGTTAACAAGCCAGATGTTTACTTCCATCTCGAAAAGCCAGACATCTGTATTTTGCCTTCCAGCTGGAAGGCAAAATTTGGGTAGGGTTCAGTGTTAAACTATTGTGTCTGTCAATGACTTGTCTCTGAACTGACAGTGGATAAACTATACGATGTGAGCAAAACTCAGACCTCACTCAAACTAGTCTCCCATCCATGGATTCTGTCTATACTTCCCGCTACTTGGGAAAAGCATAATCAAGAATCCCATGCACCTTGGACATACTCTCTTCTAGCTTAGAATCATAGAACGCTACAGTGCAGAAAGAGGTCCTTCGGCCCATTTAGTCTGTACTGACTACAATCCTACCCTGGCCCTACCCCCATATCCCTAAATATTTTACTGCTAATCCCTCTAACCTAAGCATCGAAGTACACTAAGGGGCAATTTTAGCATGGTCAATCAACCTAACCTGCATATTTTTGGACTGTGGGAACAAATCGGAGTACCAGGAGGAAACCGGAGCACCGTCACAGTCACGAGGAGAATGTGCAAACTTCTCACAGACAGTGACCCGAGCCGGGAATTGAACCCAGGTCCTGGAGCTGTGAAGCAGCAATGCTAACCACTGCGCTACCGTGACGCCTCACCTTCTTCCACTGAGGGAAGATACAAAAGCCTGACGACACATACCAACCGTCTCAAGAAGAACTTCTCCTCTTCTGCCATCAGACTTTTGAATGGACCTATCTTATATTAAGTTGATCCTTCTGTAACTGCAACGCTATATTCTGCACCCTCTCCTTTCCTTCTCCCCTTTGTACTCCATGAGTATGTTTTGTCTGAATAACATGTAAGAAACAATACTTTTCACAATATCCCAATACATGTGACAATAATAATTCAGCGCCAGTGTTGAATTCCTGGCTTGGGTCACTGTCTGCCTGCAGTTTGCACATTCTTCCCGTGCCTGCATGGGTTTCCTCCGGGTGCTCCAGTTTCCTCCCACACTCCAAAGATGTGTGGATTAGGTTGATTGGCCTTGCTAAATTGCCCTTTTGTGTCAGGAGGACAATCAGGGTAATTAGGTGGGGTTAAATGTCTCTGGTTTGGGTAGGATTGTAGTTGGTGCTGACTTAATGGACCAAATGGCCTCTTTCTTCACTGTAGGCATTCTGTGATTCTATGAAAATGAAAGAATGCTTTAAGGGTGAAAAATTATTTCTGTTACATATATGAAATAAAGGTTTGATTTAATCTGAAATGAACAAAGAACAAAGAACAACACAGCACGGGAAACAGGCCCTTCGGCCCAATGAGCCCGCGCCGCCATCCTAACGTCTTAATGACATATAGAAACCAATATAGGGACAATTTGTTACCCAATCAGCCTAAGAGCACATTTTTGGGATGTGGGAGGAAACCGGAGCACCCGGAGAAAACCCACGCAACCACGGGGAGAACGCGCAAACTCCCACAGACACAGGCCCCAAATCCATGTGTCTGCACAGCAACAGCGATAGTCTCTGAGCTGTCATGTTGCCCATCTGATGGTCCAGTTTAAGCATACACTAACGACTTGAAGCACTAGGCCACTCCTGAAGTAACCTCTAGGAGCAGCCCTCGCACGACCTGCCGAATGCATGCACCTTGTTGGTCAACAAGGTGGACCGAATAGCCGGTGGAAAGGAAATGGAAAGAAGAGAAATTTCACAGCATAGTAGTGAATATACTAACATATCATCATTGGCACTATTAGGCTTATTTTGTCCACTATGTCTCTTCTCTGATATCCAGCAGACAGTTTAAAAGAAGCAGGATTGAAGCTATAACTGTGCACGAATGAGAGAAGGGAACTACTGTGGGGGGTGGTGGGGAGAGGGGGAGGATTTGTGCTAACTATATAAACTCATGATCGCATGATGATAGAGCATGGGGAGAGATAGTCCTATGTAGAGCCTCATGCGGAAACTATCTTATAAATAGTTAGCATAATGTTCACTAAAAGATAAAGTTTGCCCCACGCCTTATCTGTAAGTCCAGGGCCATGGATACCACATACCAACAATAACAGTTGAACACAATGGAAGGAGCTACAAGTGAAAAGCCCAGTCATTGATAGGGAACTGGCTACAGGACAACATCAACACAGGAAAATCTTCAAACCTACACCAGAAAAAGCAATCGCAAAGGGAAGAGATGGTAAAAATTCAGGACGGGATTTCCTGGCTGTTCCCGCGGTTGGGATGTTCTGGTCCTAAACAGTGACACCATCCCTCCCCCACCCCCCCCCCCCCCCCCCACAGCAGGTTCCCCAGCAGCGCAGAAAGTGCGTACAATGGGAAACCAGGTTAATAGTAATGCGATCAGAAGATCCCACCACTGGCCAATGGAAGGCCATGTCACCAAACATGGTGTAGGGATGGAAAATCCCTTCCCCTGTCTTTGCCAGAGAGCTTTGACCATGTGGAAGGCCCAGATCAAGCTGAGAAACGGGAGAACCAGCATCATAGATGTAGAAGAGTATCAAGCCTAGCAGGAAAGACTAGCACGGTGCAGGTCAGCACCTTACTACAACCATAGATAGTGGTGCAGATGACATTATAGTAGGCAGTGTGTAAATGAGGACACAGCATCATGTGAGAAAGTTATTAAAGTCTTTTTGATCTTCTCACAAACAATATAGTTAAAGAGAGCAGAATTTAATAGCTGCTCCCAAAGACCGAGAGTATAAATTCCTTTAGAAATTAACTCTGTAAATTAACAGAAAATTGCAAATATGGAGGCCCAAAGGCTGCATTAATGCAAGATGGCATTATCATGGGAATCTTTGAAGAGAGACACTGGCTGGAATTCTCCGGCTGTGCACGCGGACAGGATTCTCCAGTCCCGCTGCAATAAACAAAGAATTGGCTGAGCCCCGAATTCTCCATCCTCACTTGCAGCGATGAACAACCAGAGAATCTCAGCCACCATCTGATGTTTTCACTGCTGCAGGAAGACTTGACCAATGCCCAGGGCGAGGCAGGAAAAAAAGAGAAAGAAAACCAAAAGGTTATTTGAGGTCAAACAGATCGTGTGGAGAAAGCCAGCCGATACAGTCCAGTTCATAGTGCTTGTTCATGAGTCACAGAAAACTAGCATGCAGGTACAGCAGATAATGAAGAAAGCGAATAGAATCTTGGCATTTACAACTAAAGCAATAGAATATAAAGGTAAAGAAGTATTCTTGTAACTGTACAAGGCATTGGTGAGGCCGCACCTGAAGTATTGTGGATAGTTTGGTCCTGTACTGAGGAAAAATGGAGTTGTATTGGAGGCAGTTCAGAGGAGGTTCACTTGATAGGTTCCAGAGATGAGGGGTTTGTCGTATGAAGTCAGATTGAACAGTTTAGGCTGATACTGTCTGGAATTTAGAAGAATGAGGGGAGATCAAATTGAGGAATACAAGATGATAAAAGGCATGGATGAAGTAGACGTGGAATGGATGCTTCCTCATGTGGGATATTCTAGGATGAGAGGTCATAGTCACAGGATAAGGGGCAGCAAATTTAAAACAGCGTTGAGGAGAAACTACTTCTCCCAAAGGGTTGCTTGTTAAAAGATGAAAATAATTCATTGGAGCCTAAGATCTCACTTGCAATTTGGAACAATATACTGGATTTGATATTAGGTTGGGACACCAAACATACTGCATCACATTAATTGTCTGTCGCACGTTCCACTGCATATTCCAGTCACTGACTTCAATAAAACTGAATATCAAGTGGATGCTGGGATAGATTTTTACTTGGTAATGGGTTGAAGGGTCAGGGGGAGAAGGCAGGAAAATGGGAATAAGGAGCTTATCAGCAATGATCGAGCAGCAGAGTGGACATCCTGCTCCTATATCTTATGAATCTATGAACTTATAAACTACACATTAATCCCAAACAGTTACAAAGAAATTCATGCTCAGTACCTGTAATTTTCAGTGTCCTTGTGGTGGAAGGAAAAGGCTGAGTCGGCAAGAAGAATGAACTGTCAAAAATGTGCAGTGCCAAAGAAGGGAGGCCATTTTGAATCTTCTCCCAAGAATGGAATCATTGGTATTTCTTCTCCAATGTAATAGAACCCCTCCAGTGAAGAAGGAGACCATCTAGCCTGCATGATGGTATTGTGGTTAGCACTGCTGCCTCACAGTGCCAGGGACCCGGGTTCGATTCCAGCCTCAGGTCACTGTCTGTGCGGAGCCTGCACATTCTCCCTGTGTCTGCGTGGGTTTCTTCTAGGTGCTCCTGTTTCCTTCCACGGTCTGAAAGATATGCTGGTTAGGGGCATTGGCCATGCTAAATTGGCCCTTAGTGTCTGGGGATTAGCAAGGTAAAGAGTTATGGGGATACAATCCTGGATGGGAATGTAGTCATAGAGTCAGTGCAGAAGGAGGCCATTCGGCCCATTGAGTCTGCAACGACCACAATCCTGCCCATGTCCTTTTCCAGTAACCTCATACCTTTACCTTGCTAATCACCTGACAGTAGGGACAATTTATCATGGCCAATGCACCTAATCTGCAGGAGAAACCAGAGCACTCAGAGAAAACCCACGCAGACACCGAGAGAAGGTGCAAACTCCACACAGACAGTGACCCGAGGCGGGAATTGAACCTGGGTCCCTGGCACTGTGTTGTGCCGGTACAGGCTAGATAGTCTCTTTCTCCACTGTAGGGATTCTATTACATTGGAGAAAAAATACCAACAATGCCATTCTTGGGAGAAGTTGGAGGATCAAATGGAAATTATTGGAGCGCAGATATTATGGTCAATGTATATAAAACATGTTTAATGCAGGAGAAGGGTTTTCAGTTCTATCAGACACAGGAACATGGTTAAAAAATACTGTTCAGCTGTCAGCCATAAGATGCCATGGTCCAGCTGAAAGTCAAGGAATAATTGACTGCTAAACTCCTACACAAAGACAGAGAAATCATGGAAATCTTGGGTGGAATTCTCTGACTGTTCACGCAGTAAGATCTTCCAGTCCTTCCAATAGTGGCTGTAAAGACTCGCATTCTAATCAGTATTCTGTAAAATGTGCGTGCCTTTTTATGCCTTGTTTCTGAACAGAATTCCTCACTCACCTGACAAAGGAACAGCATTCCGAAAGCTTGTGGCGTTCACTATCAAATAAACCTGTTAGAATTTAACCTGTGAGACTTCTTACTGACAATAGCAGGAGATCCCACTGCAGGGCAATGGTGGGCTCCAGACACACAGTGGATTGTATGGAAAATCCCGTAATCTTGTGTGTGATTCCCAATCAAAAATAAAAAACAAAGAAAATTACATCACAGTAACAAGCCCTTCCGTCCTCCAAGCCTGCGCTGACCATGCTGGGCTGTCTGAACTAAAACCTCCCTACCCTTCTGGGGACCATAGTCACTGTTCACTGTTAAACCAAAAAGTTTGTGCAGATTTACAACTTCTCTTTAAAGGAGATGAATTGGAAAACTTAGAGAAAAACAAACAAGAGGATTTTCCTAGAACAGCAGCTGAAGAAAGAAGATGAATCCATACAAAGCAAGCAGCAAAGAGCAACTGATACATTGTCATGCATTCCTGAAGAGGAGGACATAGGATCATGCATAGCTCACTCGTAACAAAATTTGGACTGGCACCCACACGTACAATCAACAAAATGCACCAAGAACAGAAAGGGAGGCATGGTGGCATAGTGGTTAGCACTGCTGCCTCGCAGCTCCAAGGACCCAGGTTGGGCCTCTTGGGCCAGAGGTTCTGCTTGGGCCTCTGTCTGTGTGGAGACTGCATGTTCTCCATGTCTGTGTGGGTATCCTCCCACGCTCCAAAGATGTGCAGGAGAGGTTGATTGGCCACGCTAAATTGCCCTGAGTGTCCTAGAATGTGTAGGTTGGAGAGATTAACAGCATAGATATGTGGGGTGGTGGGGATAATGCCTGGGTGGTATTGTAATTGGTGCAGATTTGATGGCCAAATGGCCTCCTTGTGCACTTTGTAGGGATTCTGTGATTTTATGAAAACAGGTGAAGAATGTGCTAAAATCAGAGAATATTGCAAAAATGGATGGCCAGAATATGCTCCTAATAATCAATCTGGAAACAATACTTTGAGCGATAAGAATATCTCAATGTTATGAATGATTTATTCATTTTTGTTGGTCAGACAAGAGTCTCATACTCAAGATCCTTCAGAGAATATAACAGCGACACTGAGGGATTACAAAGTATCTGAAATTCACTTCAATGGCCAGGAATTTCAAAATCAAATGAGGACATGATTTTCATAGAATTATGGAATCCCTACATCACAGAAGGAGGCCATTTGGCCCATTGATCCTGCACTGACCACAATCGCACTCAGGCCCTATTCCCACAACTCCTGCTTGTGTCACTGACACTGAGAGGTAATTTAACTGACCTAACCCATGAATTCTTGGACTGTGAGAGGTCTTCAGAGCAGCTGGAGGAAACCCACGCAGACACGGGGAGAATATGCAACTTCCATGCAGACGGTGACCTGAAGCTGGAATTGAACCGGAGTCCCTGATGCTTTGAGGAAGCTCCATCATCTGTGAAATCGATTGCCAAGAATAGAAAGAACTTTAAATCAGTACTGGCATAGAGTGGCTCGGTGGCACTGTGGTTAGCACTGCTGTCTCACAGCGCCAGGGACCCGGGTTTGATTCTGATCTTGGGTCTTGTGGAGTTTGCACTTTCTCCCCATGTCTGCATGCGTTTCTTTTGAATGCTCTGGTTTCCCCCCAGACTACAAAGATACATGGGTTAGGTTGATTGGCCATGCTGAATTGCCCTTTATTGTCAGGGGGACTAGCAGGGTTAGTATGAGGGGTTATGGGGTAGGCTCTCGGTTGGATTGTTGTTGGTGCAGACTGGATGGGCCGAATGGCCTCCTTCTGCACTATGATATTCTACAGGGACAATCTCTTTGATTTGGAATAGTGACAGGCTGGTGACATATTTCAGGAAACTGCATCCATGAAAACAGACATAAGCAGGTTCTTGACCTGCTTCATTATCAGTAGACGTTGCAAAGCCTGTAATTCTCTGACTTTGTGCTATGTCATCTGATGTATGTTGGTACTTATACTGAAGATCAGCCATCTTACAATTTAGTACACAAAACTATCAGGGTGGGTTGTGGTCACACTTTGTCCCAGTTGTCCTGTGGTGTACAGTCTCAGAAGTCTGTTTTAGTTGGAGATCATTCATTGCAGAGTGAGTTGTGGGGAGGGGGTGGCTGAGGGAAGATTAGAAAGGGATATGCTTCTCCTCCTGGGGGTAGCACAGTGGTTAGCACTGCTGCTTCACAGCTCCAGGGACCTGGGTTCAATTTCTGACTCGGGTCACTGTCTGTGTGGAGTTTGCACATTCTCCTCACGTCTGCATGGGTTTCCTCTGGGTGCTCTGATTTCCTCCCATAGTCCAAAAATGTGCAGGTTAGGTTGATTGGCCATGCTAAAATTGTCCCTTAGTGTATTAGGATGCTTAGATTGGAGGGATTATTGGATAAATATGTAGGGATATAGGGATACGGTCTCGGTGGGATTGTGGTCAGTGCAGACTCGATGGCCGAAGGGCCTCTCTCTGCACTGTAGGGTTCTGTGAGTCTATGATTCCTGCTCCTCACCCCCTGCATTTGATATCCATGGTGGCTCACAATAACATACTGACCTCAGGTCAAAATGTTCACTCAACATAGACCCTTCTGAGCAGGAAATCAAAATAAAGCTGGGCTTCCCTGAGCAAGATGTTTCCTTTTAGATGTATCTACACCCATTTTGGGGTCAGTAGACCCCAAGAGCAGGAGAATTCTCCCTGCGATCCAATACTTACCCCACAACTCACTAAAAAACTGGTCATCATTTGATTTGCTTGATTTATTATTGTCACATGTATTAGTATACAGTGAAAATTATTGTTTCTTGTGCACTATACAGGAAAAGCATACCATTTATGGAGAAGGGAAGGGAAGGGGGTTGAATGTGGTATTACAATCATAGCTAGCATGTAGAGAAAGATTAACTTCGTGCATTCGAAAGTCTGATGGCAGCAAGGAAGAAGTTCTTGAGTTGGTTGGTTCGTGATCTTAGACTTCTGTATCTTTTTCCTGATAGGAAAAGTTGGAAGAGAAAATGTTCAGGGTGAGTGGAGTCCTTGATTATGCTGGCTGCTTTTCATAGAATCCTACAGTGCGGGAAGAGGCCATTTGGCCCATCAAGTCTGCACCAACCACAATCCCACCCAGGCGTTACCCACATATTCCTACATGTTTTACCCACTAACCCCTCTATCCTATGCACCCCGGAACACTAAGGGCGATTTAGAATGGCCAATCAACATATCTTTGGACTGTGGGAGGAAACCCGCAGAGACACAGGGAGAATGTGCAAACTGCACACAGATAACGACCCGAACAAGGATTCGAACCCAGGTCCCTGGATCTGTGAAGCAGCAGTGCTAACCACTGTGTTAGCCCATGCTTTTCTGTCACAGTGGGAAGTAAAGACAGAATGAATGGATGCAAGGCTGATTTATGTGATGGATTGGACTATGTTCACAGTCCTTTGTAGTTTCTATACATTGACACAAGAACTAAGAGCAGGAGAAGGGAATTCAGCTCCCTGGGCCTGCTCCGCCAAACAATACAATCACGGCTGATCTCCTCTCCACTTTCCTACCTGCTCCCCATAACCTTTTATCCCATTACTAATTCAAAAACAATCTGTCTCCTTCATAAATGCGTCTGTATTCTGGCATCCACTGCACTCTTGGGTAAAGAATTCCACAGATTCACAACTGTTTGAGTGAAGTAATTCCTCCTCGTTGCGGTGATGTATGTGGAATTGGCTGTTTATATCATTCACTTTCACATTTCCTTCATTGTGACAGTGGTTCCACTTTGAAAAATGACCTCCTTGGCTACAAAGGGGAGGCTCAGGAAAGGCGCTATATAAATGCAAGCTCTCTTTCTTCTCAATGAAGAGTTTGCTTCTGATTAATGGAGTATTTAGCAGCCAGGGTGACATGGTGGCACAGTGATTAGCAATGCTGTCTCAGAGCACCAGGCACCTGGGCTCAATTCTTGGCTTGGTCCACTGTCTGTGCAGAGTCTGCACTTTCTCCCCATGTCTGTGTGGGTTTCCTCTGGGTGCTCCAGTTTCCTTCTACAGTCCGAAAGATATGGTGGTTAGGTGCATTGGCCATGCTAAATTCTCCTCAGTGTACCCGAACGGGCACCAGAGTATGGCAACTAGGGGATTTTCACAGTAACTTCTTTTTCAAAATTCATTCATGGGACATGGGTGTGACTGGTTGGGCCAGCATTTATTGCCCATCCCTAGTTTCCCCAGAGCTGTTGAGGGTCAACCACATTGCTGTGGCTCTGGAGTCACATGTAGGCCAGACCAGGTAAGGATGGCAGGTTTCCTTCCCTAAAGGGCAGGGTGGGATTTTACAAGAGTTGACAATGATCATCAGTAGATAATGCAAGCCTACTTGTGATACTAATAAACAAATAAAGAACCGTTCCAAGGCTTGCCTGATTACTTTGCTGTCTTCTGTTTGCCTGAAGCCTGGGATAGCCCATAATGGCTCATAGAATCCCTACAGTACAGAGAGACCATTTGGCCCATTGTGCCCATATTGATTCCATCCCAATCCTATTCCCAAAACCCCACACAATTACTCTACTAATCCCCCTGATACTAAGGGGCAATTTAACAACCTAACCCGCGCATCTTTTGGACTGTGGGAGGAAACCAGAGCACCCAGAGGAAACCCACGTAGAGACAAGGAGAATGTGCAAACTCCACACAGACAGTGACCAAGTCAGGAATTGAACCTGAGTCCATGGTGCTAACCATCGTGCCACTGTGCCGCCCCAAAAGAATCTTTTAATGTCTCCAGATATCAAGCAGGGAATAAGAACTAAAGAAATTACAAACTCTGCCTCATGATGTGTTCTGTTGAAAGTTTTGATGAGACAATTGAGAGCAGATATACATTTAGACACTTTGGCTCGAATTTACACACCACGATTCTGTTCCAGTTATTTTTTTTCAGCATAAGCCAAGGCTCCCAGTTTTCGAATCAGCTAAGTCCCGAGGTTCTCAAGCACTGAAATGTGAGAGACCTTGATTTTTACTGCTGTGTGTGAATGGGTAACACTGCGTTAGCAACCTTGAATCTGTTGCCAGCCCTATGAATCGTAGGGGGAGAACACTGGGGGAGGTGATCTCTTCACACAGTGTTAACTGACACATTGTTCCTTCTCTCCTGGAATGAGATCACTGGAAAGTGATCCAGGGAAGCATCGGCCCATAGAGCGAGTGCACTTCGCAGCCCCAAACAAATGCTGGCTCTTAAATTAGTGTGATAAATTCCACAAAGCCCCGTTCTCTACATCTGTGCCAGTTTTCACCACCAGCCATGAACCGATAACTTGACTCACACCAGGGTTATCTGGGTCAGCGGGTTTATATTTCCCCCAAATGAATAACAGGACCCAGTTCAAACTTTGCACTCATTGATTCCCTGTTGCCACTCGCTTCCCTGAAACAATATCCCGGTGAGAACGAGGAACTTTAATCGTGTCTTTTTTTTCTATATTGCAAATATGGCATCGGGCTGGCCTGGTAGGAAAATGCGCTGCCAACAGGGCAAGGAGCCAGCAGACCACAAGGCCCGAATGTTCAATCTGGAGCCTGTGATCTCAGCCGGGGTGCTGGACACAGCGAATAGTCTCAGTAAACATGGTACTTTGCGCTGTTTGTGGGTAGAGTGGGTGTGGGTGAGGGAGGGGGAACATCACCCCCTTTCTAAGCGTGGAATACCAGCTGAGGGTTTGTCCTGAGCAAGTATCTTTTGCGTGCTCCAGACTTCAGGGTTGGGGGTGGGGGGGGGGGGGGGGTGGAATTTGAAAGGAAGACTTGTTTTGTCCAGTGAAAAGTTAATTACTTTGAACCACAGTAGCCCGGTTCCAGGGAGCAAGCAACAATTCTTAAGGCCCCGAGTTGTGCGCAAGGCCTGAGAACGAGCCCGCCCTCCCCTTATTGACCCAGTTCTGGGAGGAGGTTAAATAGTTTGCTGTCTCTCCGCTCAGTACCTGCTAGCCTGCCTTCCCAGTCGATTTAAAAAAAAAGCCCCAGTGTGCAGCCTAATGGAAGATTTACAGTGCTGAATTATTTCCCACGATATGATAGAAAGGGAGGGCTGCCAACAAGTGCTGCTTTTTTTTGTTTCGCATTGCCGCTGATGTCTCATTTGATAAATTTATTTGAAACTGTACGGGGCTTTATCTGAAGCCCCTTTATCATACCTCTTAAACTTGTTGATTTAACAGAATAGTGATTTGTTCTGTGTAGCCAATGGCACAGAAGTAGATTTTCCAGGCATATTAAGTTACAGCCCACTAGCTTTCCCGACACATCGTGGTAACTTTTGTCAAACATTGTCAAGAACCCCTGGCTTAATATTAGCCGCGAGATGACAAGCTTCACGCTTAATTCTGCCCGGTTGCGCTCTCTATAATTAAATTATGCAAATTGCGTATTGCAGCAAACCAATTTTGTGCGAGCATTCAAAGCCTTAAAGGCCCAGATTAATTCTGTAACGTATCGCGGCCTCTAATGTTGCTTCAGGCATCACAGCCCATTTCTGAGGCCTGATCTCGTGTGTGTCAGAATTTCTAACCCATTTGACTCAGGCCATTAAATATTGTGGGTGCCATCGTTAGAGTTCAGAAGGCTGAGGGGGGAACCTTACGAGATAATGAAGGGGCTGGATAGGGTAGAGGTAGAGAGATTCTTCCTGTTTAGAAAGGAAACTAGAACTAGAGAGCACAGCCTCAAAATAAGGGGCGAGGCATTTTAGAACAGAGTTGAGGAGGAACTTCTTCACTCAAAGGGTGGTGAATCTCTGGAATTCTCTGCCCATTGAAGTGGTAACTTGCTGAATATATTTAAGTCACGAGTAGATAGGTTTTTGATAGACAAGGGAATTAAGTGTTATGGGGAGAAAGCGGGAAAGTGGAACTTCAGATCAGCCGTGATCTTATTGAATGACGGGGCAGGCTCAAAAGGCTAGATGGCCAACTCCTGCTCCTATTTCTTATGTTCTTATCTTCAGCCCCTGATCGTCATCTGTGAGAATGCTGGTGGGGTTTGAAGGACCAGAGGTCACAGTTCTCGTCAGTGTCAACATGACTTCGGATCTTCCCCACCCTCGCCAGCCATGTCATCAGATTCACGCCCGATGGATCTCTTGGAATCACAAAATCCCCACAGTGCAGGAAGAGGACATTCAGCCCATCACGTGTGAACCAATCACAATCCCACCCAGGCACTATCCCCACAATCCCAGGCTTTTAACCTAGCTGGTCCCCCTGACACTAAGGGGCAACTTAGCATGGCCAATCCACCTAATCAGCACATCTTTGGACTGTAGGAGGAAACCGGAGCACCTGGAGGAAACCCACACAGGCACGGGGAGAGTGTGCAAACTCCACATAGAAGGTGACCCAAGCCGGGAATTGAATGTGGGTTCCCGGCGCTGTGAGGCAGCAGTGCTAATCACTCCTTCTGAATGGACACCGCCCCCCCGCCACATATTGAGGCCCTCCTCCACCCCTGTATATGCTCACTGCGCTCACCGTGACATCACATCAGTGCAGTTTACAAAAGGTTCACCATGCTGGCGGATCTCTTATTACATTAATTACACCAGTCAGTCCAAACGTTGTCCTTACAGTTGTCAGTTCATAGAGAGTCTTTCAAGGTACACCTCTCAGGTATATTAAGGGTTAACCTGGGTCTGAATACAGTACTTCCCACTAGTGATGGAAAAAGATTACCTGGCCTAGACCTCAGATCAGCATCTGGAGTTAGGTAGCAACACGTGAGGACATAGAACCATGGAATCCCCACAGAGCAGAAAGAGGCCTTTCAGCCCATCGAGTCTGCAGTGATTCATGGGAGGCGATTCCCACCCAGGCCCTACTCTCCACCCTATCCCAGTAACACTGTACATTTGCCATTGGCTCATCCACCAAGCCCACACATCTTTAGACACTTAGCGGGCAATTTAGTATGGCCAGTCCAACTAACCAGCACATCTTTGGATTGTGGGAGGAAACCGGAGCAGCCGGAGAAAACCCACACAGACACAGGGAGAATGTGTACACTCCACACACAGAGTGACCCAAGGCCGGAATTGAACCCAGCAGTGCTAACCACAGTGCTGCTGTGTCATGGAATCCTCCACATACCTGTACCCTCTACTGTAAATTTGTTCATGGTTCAGTAAAATCATAAATGCAGCAGTTCTATTCAGGAAAGGAAGACCTGTTAGCCTAGCTTCAACCTCAGTTCACTAAGCTGACTTCTGAGAGGAACCTTGTCAGAGAGGTTTAAACAGGTTAAACCTACAGTCCAAAGATGTGTGGGATGGATGATTGGCTATGCCAAATTGACCCAGAGGGTTAGGGGGATAAGCAGGGTAAATATATGGTGTTACAGGAATAGAGCCTAGGTGGGATTGTAGTTGGTGCAGACTTGATGGGCCAAATGGCCCCCTTCTGCACTGGAAGGAATCAGCGCTTAATTCTATGATACGTTCATTGCAGTTTGGATGAGTGAGAATTGATTGGATTGAAATATATAAGATTCTGAAGGTGTTTGACAGGAAGTATATTTCTCGTCATAGGGGGAATCTAGATTTAGGGGGGTACAGTTTAATAATGAAGGGCTGCTCATTAAAGATTCTAATGATGGCCCTAGTTCAGGGAGTCATAATTCTTTGCAATTCTCTTCCATAGAGAGCAGGGTCATTGAGCATATTCGAGGCTGAGTTAGATGGATTTTTGGTCGACAAGGGAGCCATGAATTATGGTGGTCAGGAAGGAAAGGGAAGTTGAGATCACATTCAGATCAGCCACTGATGTTACTGAATGGCAGAGCAGGTAGAATGGGCCGAATGGCCTACTCCTGCTCTGATTTCTTATGATCTTATGGCAGGAAATCATCACTGATTTATTCAAATAAAAAGGAGGCCCTTCACAAAATGAATGGGCAATCACTTTAACCAGCATTATCCCCACTGAACCTTCTGAGAATCTTGATGCCTCGGTTATTGCACACATCCCAGATCCAATTCTTCCTCCTGCCATCAGTTTGCAAAGTTCAAGTTGAGCCCCGACTCTCTTTCTCTGCTTTTCTCCTTCTTTGTCTTAATAGAGCAGTTATATAGTCAGGCATTGGTAGATTGGAACAGTGGGCACATATCCTCTCCACAATTTCTCCCATATAGCCTAGAGTCTAAACATTTCTACTTTAGCTGGAGGCCAGGTAGATGCTGAATAATATTCATGTGATAACATGTCTCAGGAGAGTATTCTTACTAGACATAGAATCCTTACAGTGCAGAAGGAGTGGCCCATCAAGCCTGCACTGACAACATTCCCACCCTATCCTTGTAAAACCCACATATTTATCCTACTAATCCTCCTGACATCCTCCTAATATTAAGGAGCAACTTACCATGGCCCATCAACCTAACCTGCACATCTTTGGACTGTGGGAGGAAACAGAAGCAACTGGAGGAGACCCACACAGATACAGGGAGAATGTGCAAACTCCATACAGACATGATCTGAGCTGGGAATCGAACCTGGGTCTCTGGTGCTCTGAAGCAGCAGTCTAACCACTGCGCTACCAGGCAAATGTGACCTTCTTTCTGTTTCTCGCACGAGAAACCCAATGATCTTCTCTGAACAAAATTGCTAATAATATTAATGAAAGGAGAGTTTTGAGCTGTTATTTCATGCTAATTAAGTGTTGGATTGATTCAGCTTGACTCTATTTCGCCGGGGGACTTACAAAAAAGATTTTGGCTGCACTTCTCCCCAGTTGGCCAAAACCAGCGGGAAATCCAGAGGGTTTCTTACTGGTATTAGTCATGTCCATGAAATGAATCCTAATAAAACAGGAAGGTGCTTCTATTGTGAGAAAAATAATTAGCGGAGGCTTCACTGATCTGTTAGAAATCTATAGTAGAATCTTTATAAACTTCTTTGTGTTGTGATTTTTCCATGTGATATAATAAACAGTCTTCCAACTGTATTGCAGTTTTGTGACTGCATTATAGGTCTTAAATAGTATTATATTTATAGATTGAAGGCCAAGTCCCAAAATAAAAAAAATCCATAATTTCTTCCTTGAAAATATACCAAATCTGCACCATTATTAGCTAAGAGACCACTTATCACAAAAATAATTGTTTCCAGTTGGGGTCTAAGGAGTGCAAAATCTACAGAAGAAAACAGAATTTGGCCTAGCTCTAGTGACACATGCATAAAGAGGCCATTTGGCCCAACAGGTCAATGCTGGTGTTGATAGGCCTCCTCCCTTTCTTCTCACTCTATCAACACATCCTTTTGTCACGAAACCCATGGCGGTGGTGCGCCATTGATGGGCCTGGAAAATCCCCCCAGCATGAATGGCCAGGAAACGTGGTTGACACTGGAACTTTATAAGTAGGATTATGCAATGATGACTTTAGTGCTATCCAGAAACATCATCGTTACCTGCTGAGTTATGTCAAACTTGCAGCTATGGTTTGCTCATAATGTTTTCAACACAAGAGAAGTAATGATCAACACTCCATGAGGTGATTTGATTTTTGTATTTTAGACCATTGATGCTAACTTTTAAACTGAAACCATTCTACTCACAGGACAGAGATGAGGGTTTGGATATCAAGAAATCATGTAATCCCTATAGTACAGTCAGCCTATCAAGTCTGTACTGACCACAATCCCAGCCAGTATCTATTCCCATAACCCCCCACACATTTACCTGCTAGTCCCCCTGCCACCAGGGTCAAGTTACTATGGCCAGTCAACCTAATGATGTGGAGACGCCGGCAATGGACTGGGGTAAACACAGTAGAAATCTCACAACACCAGGTTAAAGTCCAACAGGTTTATTTGATAATAAATCCACAAGTTTTCAGAAACGGTGTTCCTTCGTCAGGTAAGTTGAAAGTTGTGATCACAAATAGAGCATATAAAGGCACACGCAGTTTATAGAATACTGATTAGAATGTGAGTCTTTTACAGCTAATCTGCTATTCAAGTCTTGAAGCTGCAGACAATGTGAGTGGAGATAGCATTAAGTATAAGTTAAAGAGATGTGTATTGTCTCCAGCCAGGACAGTAAGTGAGATGTTGCAAGTTCAGGCAAGTCATGGGGGTTACAGATAGTGAGATATGAACCCAAAACCCAATCAACCGAACCCACACATCTTTGGACTGTGGGAGGAAACTGGAGTACCCAGAGGAAACCTACACAGAGATGGGGAGAATGTGCAAACTCCACACAGAGGGTCACCCGAGGCCAGAATTGAACCCGGGTCCCTGGCGATGTGAGGCAATTATGCTAACCACAGTGCTGCCCTAAAATGAAATGTGTCCCCATCGGGTAACTGAACCCTGATGGCCTGCGTGACAGACAGAGCTATTAACCACCATGCTAACAAGGAATAGGATAGAGGGTGATGTGCAACAGAACCCACAGAAAGTGTAAAACTGGGAAGCACTTTGTACAATTTCAGGCTGGAAATCAACTAAAATCACACTGCGTGTGGTTCGAATTGCTAGTCCCTCTCTAATATACCCTGGAGATCTAGCCTGCCAGAGGGAAACTGGACCTTCTGTAAATTCCAATTCTCACCCACTTGCTCCCTCGTTAAAGATACTGCACTCCTACTATTACATTGGAAGCAGACTCAGCTCTGCAATGCCTGTTTCTTCCTATATGTAGGAAAAGGGAGCTGCAATCCCAGTGCTACATTAAATGTGCTTGTGTGTGAAATTTATGAACTGTTACAGTCTATGTGTTACGTGAGAAAAATCGCTGGAAATGCAGAGATGGGTAATGTTCCCAGTCAGCAGGCTGGGGAGGAGAGGGCAGAACGGGGAAAAGTTTACTCTGTTTAGTACTTGCAAGAATCTAGAACACAGAAAACAAATTATTTCTTTCCCTGTGTTCTACCTGGGTGAGAATGGAAAGCGACACAGGTATCGGAGACCAACAGACAGCATTATAAACACATGAGAATTACAGATCATCCTGCTTCAATCAGGCTTTGAATATCTACAATCCATAGATCTGTAATTCCCATCTCTATACTGTAAAAAATAGTTTGAGGTAACCTCCTATTTGATCCATCGTCTTCCCTGAGTGAGAACCTAGTTTTTAGACCTCACTGTCCTCGAGCCTGTTATTTCTTTAATCTCTCTCTCTCTCTCTCTGTTTCTCTTGCTTCTTCCAGGGTCTCTGCACCTCTTTTGAATTTTCATTTTTTTGTGTGGGACCTTTCTCTTCAGATCCAAGTCCCGTTGGTCAATGCCCACATGCCTGACCAGTGTGGCACACTGGTTGTGAACCATTGCTGTAGATCATTACAATGAAGTGGTCAGGTCCCAAAAACTATTGAAAAGGAGCACAGTGGCACAGTGATTAGCACTGCTGTCTCACAGCGCCAGGGACTCAGGTTTGATTCCTGGTTTGGGTCACTGTCTGTGGAATCTGCACGTTCTCCCTGTGTCTGCGTAGGTTTCCTCCGGGTACTTTGGTTTCCCCCCACAGTCCAAAAGATGTGCAGGGTTAGACGCATTGGCCATGCTAAATTCTTCCTCAGCGTACCCAGTCTGGCACCGGATTTTCGCAATAACTTCATTGCAGCGTTAATGTAAGCCTACTTGTGGCACTAACAAATGAATAAATAATAAAATGTTTGGGTTTACAAGTTAAAAGAGGAAGATGTTTTACTATAGCAATACAAAGCCCTGGTCAGACCACAGCTGGGGCATTATGCAGCGCACACCTTAAGAAGGACTTGGCTTTGGAAGGAATGTAGGGCAGATTCACCAGCATGTTTGGATTACACAGTAAGATTATATAACCTAAACTTGTATTCCTTGGAATGAGAAAGAGTAACAACAACAACTCATATTTATATAGCCTCTTTAATGCAATTGAATATTCCAAGATGCTTTTCTTTCCTTCATTCATGGGTTATGGGTGTTGTTGGCTGACCAGCATTTATTGTCCATCCCTAGTTGCTCTTGGAGGGCAGTTGAGAGTCAACCACATTGCAGTGGCTCTTAGAACATAGAATATAGAATACTACAGCACAAACAGGCCCTTCGGCTACAAGTTGTATTGATCATATCTACACCTACCAGGCCTATTTACAGCTCTCAATCCCATTAAATCCCGTATACTCGTCCAAAAATCTCTTAAAAGATGCCAACGAGTCCGCCTCTATCATCACTGACGGCAGCCGATTCCACTCACTCACCACCCTCTGAGTGAAAAACTTATGCCTGACAGCTCCTCTGTACCTGCTCCCCAACACCTTAAACCACGGCCTCTTGAGCCACGTGTAGTCCAGACCAGGTAAGGACGGCAGATTTCCTTCCCTAAAGGACATTAATGAACCAGATGGGTTTTTCCGACAATGGTTTCGTGGTTAAGTATAGATACTTAACTCCAGATATCTTTATTGAATTCAAATTCCACCAGCTAGATTCGAACCTGAGTCCCCAGGACAGTGCTTGAGTTTCTGGATGAATAGTCTAGCGATAATACACTAGAACATAGAACATAGAACGATACAGCACAAACAGGCCCTTCGGCCCACGAATTGCGCCGATCACATCTACCAATCCACAGACCTATCTATAACCCCCTATCCTATTCGTTTCCATATGCACATCAAGAAGTCTTTTAAAAGACCCCAGCGAGTTTGCCTCAACAACCTCTGACGGCAGCCAATTCCATTCACTCACCACCCTCTGAGTGAAAAACTTACCCCTGACATCTCCTCTGTATTTGCTTCCCTGCACCTTAAATCCGTGTCCTCTCGTAGTGACCATTTCAGCTCGAGGAAATAGTCTCTGAGAGTCCACCCTATCTATTTCTCTCAACATTTTATAAACCTCTATCAGATTGCCTCTCAACCTACGTCTCTCCAGTGAGAAGACTCCCAGCTCCCTCAACCTATCTTCATAAGGCCTGCCTCCCAATCCAGGCAGTATCCTTGTAAATCTCCTCTGCACTCTCTCAATAGCCTCTACATCCTTCCTATAGTGAGGTGACCAGAACTGCGCACAATACTCCAAGTGGGGTCTGACAAGCGCCTTATAGAGCTGCATCATTACCTCCTGACTCCTAAACTCTATTCCTCGATTAATGAAGGCCAGTACACCGGCCTTCTTGACCACTTCCTCCACCTGCGAGGCCGATTTAAGAGTCCTGTGGACCCGGACCCCGAGATCCTTCTGCTCTACAACACAGCTAAGACTCCTACCCCTTATATTGTACTCCTTCATCTCATTATTCCTGCCAATATGGACCACTACACATTTATCCGCGTTGAAGTCCATCTGCCACTTCTCCGCCCAGTCTTGCATCCTGTCCATGTCCCGCTGCAACTTTTGACATCCCTCCAGACCATCCACAACACCACTGACCTTTGTATCGTCGGCGAACTTACTAATCCATCCCTCCACTTCCTCATCCAGGTCACTTACGAAAATGACAAACAGCAGGGGTCCCAGAACAGATCCCTGGGGCACTCCACTGGTTATCGACCTCCATGCAGAACAAGACCCATCCACAACCACTCTCTGCCTTCTGCCAGCAAGCCAGTTCTGGATCTACGAGGCCAAAGCCCCTTGGATCCCATGCCCTCTCACCTTCTCCAGAAGCCTTGCATGGGGGACCTTATCAAACGCCTTGTCCGTGTACACTACATCCACCGCCCTTCCTTCGTCAATGTGTTCAGTCACATTTTTGAAGTACTCAACTAGGCTCGTAAGGCATGACCTGCCCTTGACAAAACCATGCTGACTATTTCTAATCAGTCCAAACTTCTCCAAATGTTCATAAATCTTATCCCTCAGAAGCCTCTCCGTCAGCTTACCAATCACTGAAGTCAAACTCACCAGTCAGTAATTTCCTGGGCTATCCCTGTTTCCTTTCTTAAAGATAGGAACCACATCCGCAATCCTCCAATCCTCCGGAACCTCTCCTGTTTCCATGGACGACGCAAATATCATCGCCAGGGGCTCTGCAACCACTTCCCTCACCTCCCACAATAACCTGGGGTACATCCCATCCGGTCCTGGCGACTTGTCTATCTTGATAGAATTTAACAGGTCTAACACGTCCTCTTTCCTAACATCCATATACTCAATCTTTTCCGTATGCCTCAAACCTGCAGTGCAATCTCCCAGTTCACTTTCCACCGTGAATACCGAGGCAAAGTACTCGTTCAGCACCTCTGCCATTTCTTCCGGATTCACACAGACTTTTCCTCCTTCACCTTTTATAGGCCCTATCCCTTCTCTTCTCATCCTTTTACCTTTCACATATTTGTAGAAGGCCTTGGGATTCTCCTTAATCTTACCTGCCAAGGCCTTCTCATGACCCCTTCTGGCTCTCCTAATTTCCTTTTTAAGCTCCCTTCTACACACCTTATACTCCTTGATCCCTAACATCTCCTAGCTCTCTGAACCTTTTATACACCTTTCTTTTCTTCCTAACTAGGTTCACCACAACCTTCGTGCACCACGGTTCCCGCTTCCTACCAGAACCTCCTTGACTCCTCGGAACATTGTCTTGCGGAGCCCCAGACAAACATTCCTTGAATATGCGCCACTTTCCCTCTGTACTCTTCCCCAAGAACGCCTCCTTCCAGTTTACACGTCCAATTACCTGCCTAATGTTTTCATATTTCCCCTTACTCCAGACATACACCTTCCTAGCCTGCCTGATCCTATCTCTTTCCGTTGCTATCGTGAAAGAGATAGAATTATGATCTCCATTCCCAAGATGCTCACCTACCGTGAGATCCGACACCTGCCCTGGCTCATTAGCAAGCACCAGGTCAAGTACAGCCTCTCCTCTCGTAGGCTTTTCCATGTACTGTGTCAGGAAACCTTCCTGAACACACCTAACAAACTCCTCCCCATCCAAACCCCTTACCCTTGGGATATTCCAGTCAATGTTTGGGAAATTGAAATCTCCTATCACGACAACCCTGTTATTTCTACATCTGTCTAGGATCTGTTTCCCTACCTGCACCTCAAGTTCCCTGTCGCTATTGGGTGGCCTATAGAATACACCCAGCAAAGTTATCGACCCTTTGCTGTTCCTAACTTCCATCCACAGAGACTCTGTAGACATTCCCTCCCCGTCTTCCACCTTCTCTACAGCCATGACACTGTCCCTGATCAACAGTGCCACGCCACCTCCTCTTTTGCCCCCAACCCTATCCCTCCCGAAGCATCTGAATCCCGGCACCTGAAGTGCCCAGTCCTGTCCCTGAGACAACCAAGTCTCTGTAATGGCCATCACTTCCCCTCAATTACATTGTCTAGGCCAAGAATGGAGATGGGACCTGGGGAGTGTGCTGTTTGGTGGCCATTTTGTTTTGGTCCCACATCTGTTTGGTTCCAATCTGGTCAATGAAATTCTGGCCCCTTGTCCTCATTCTATGGGCCCTGAATCTTTGGTCAGGGCCCCACTTCTTGTCAGTATCTCAATGCCTTATCAATGAATTTTGGGGGAATTCAAACCTGGAACATCTGGAGTTGCTACAGCACAGAGCCTCTTTAAGATGCTTTGTAAATCAGTTCCAGACAAGAGTGAAGGGATAGACTGCAGGGAAGGAAAAGCTGTCCAAGTTTAGCTCACTCTGCAGTGAACAGTGTTGCCTTCACAGAAATATGAAGCATTTGATATTTCCTGCTCTGCTGTAAATTTTGCATACAAACTCCAATAATAATAGATGAATTATTTTAACCCTTATGCATCTTGAAAGGAAAATGAGGATATATATTTGTCTGGTTTGAGTGGAGAGGCCTGAGGATTATAAAGTTAGATTGGTGATGTTCAGTGATTTACAGCAGCACCAGGGAGTTCAAGGTTGTCACAATTACAGTGTGTGCAGTAGCTATATTCCAGTAGATCATCAGGGAGGAGTTCCTCTTTTTTCATTTATTGGGAAGGGGCTTCTACAAATAATGAGGTTAACTCTAAATCCATTGAACAAGCGACAGCGCTCTCAGGTAATACAAAAAATGAATACAGACGATGAGCTCAGTTAACATCTAAACCGTGATTGCCTACGTTTACCTTTTGTTCAAGTAACAACATTGTGCAGTGTGTTGCAAAGGCTCCAAATTAAAGAAGCTGTGATAATGAATTCCCTCACAGAGACACACGATCCTGCATGCTAATTCCGAGCTTTAGCCTGTGTTGTGTAATCTGATTTAAAACATCAGAGGAAAACAAAGTCACTTTTTCCGAGAGAAAAAAAAACTTTCTGTTCGGGACCGTGAATAAAGTCACTTTCATTCAAAACTGTGTGCGGCGAGGGGGCGAAGAGGGTATTTAATCCCTGATAAAACACCGCAGAATGAGCAGAGCTCTAATCCTGTTTCAGCCACCCAGTTGCTCACATGAAGAATGATCAGTCAGGTCTGCAGTCATCCCATTTTAATGATTTCTTTTAGATCCCGGTGATGGATAAAGTCCTGGGATCTGCAGCAAACGTTGAAAACAGCAAATAAAAGCAGCTGCTAGGTTCATCGCCTCTTTCGATGTAGCTACGAGGCCATTTATGTTTTTGTAGGAGTGAAATTTAAACCTTGTTTTGTATTGCTGGGGTGAAACCAGCAGGCTTGGGACATCGATATGAAGGAATGTCTTAATGGATACAACAATGTGAAGGGGTTTATGGCAACATCAAGAGACACCATTAGATTCCTTCTGCCTCTCCTGAAGAATTGCTAAAGCAGGGGAGGCAATGGCCTAGTGGTATTATCGCTAGATTATTAATCTAGAAAATCAGGTAATGTTTTTGGGACCCAGGTTCAAATCCTACCAAAGCAGATAATAGATATTGAATTCGATAAAAAAATCTGGAATTGAGAATCTACTGATGACCATGAAACCATTGTTGGAAAAACCTATCTGGTTCACTAATGTCCTTTAGGGAAGGAAATTTATTGTCTTTACCTGGTCTGGTCTACAAGTGACTCCAGTGCCACACCAATATAGTTGATCCTGAACAAGGACAACAAGGGATGGGCTATAAATGCTGGCCAGCCAGTAACACCCATGTTCCATGAATGAATAAGAAACACTTCGTTTTCTGACTATTTTATGGAATTGCGCCATTCATATCTCATAACCTTCTGAGGCAGGCTTCTGCCTTTGATGCTTGAGCAGTGATCCAATGGTGTGAACTCTTTACCTCTGAGGGTTTCCTCTTCCCATGTCTGAGTCAATAGGGTGGCACGATGGTTAGGACTGCTGTCTCACAGTACCGGGACCTAGGTTCGATTCCCGTCTTGGGTCTGTGTGGAGTCTGCACGTTCTCCACATCACTGCATGGGTTTCCTCCAGGTGCTCCAATTTCCTTCCATAGTGTGAATGACTAGGTGCATTGGCCATGCTAAATTCTCCTGCAGTGTACCCGAACATGTGCCGGAGTGTGGCAACTTGGGGATTTTCACTGTAACTTCATTGCAGTGTTAATGTAATACTATTTGTGACATTAACGAATAAAAAAAAAAGCTGTACCACTGAGTCAGACTGCCAGCATGCAAATACCACCAAAGTGAACTCGGTGGTGAGGGGCTGATAGTTAATTGCATTATCCAGTGTGAGGGTGCACATGTAAAGGGCATCTATTGATTAAGCACCTTCAGGTGACTTATACCCTTCAGGAAGCGTAGTGGAGGACATGCCCCTATCTACATCAATGGGAACAAAGTGGAAATGGTCAAAAGCTTCACGTTTCTAAATCACCAACAATGTGTCCTGGTCCTTCCATGCCAACACTATAGTTAAGAAAACTAACCCAACACCTTACTTTCTCAGGAGACTAAGGAAATTCAGCATGTCAGTTATGACTCTCAACAATGTTTACCATAGAAAGCATTCTTTCTGGTTGTATCACAACTTGGTATGGCTCCTGCTCTGACTAATCCATAAGAAACTACAAATGGTTGTGAATGTAGCCCAGTCCATCTTTTCCCCAGTGTAAGAAGTTGGAAGAGAGAATGTCTGGAGTGCATGGGGTCCTTAATAATGCTGGCTGCTTTTCTGAGGCAATGGGAAGTGTAGACAGAGCCTCCCATCCATTGACTCTGTCTACACTTCCCATTGGTTTGGAAAATCAGCCAGCATTATTAATATCAAAGTTTCCTTTGATATTTTATTTACCGTGTCCCACCAGGGACTGCCATCTCTGTCACCATTGTGTAATGTATTGATGGGTTAAAGTAGAAGACTGTAAGGGAAGATTGCTGGGACACTGAGTCAGTAGGTGGGAGGCAGACATGTGTAATGTTACATTCGTGGTCTAAACCAAGAAATAAAGGATTTGCATCACATTTCATAATTCATCTGGCTTAGGAAACAGTTGCTCCTCTTGCAATTTTTGTATTTATAAGTGTGTACCATCCAAATAAGAATGGCACATCCCAGGAGCAACAGATTAAGAATTGCCACTTCTCATAGAACCACTACAATGTAGAAGGAGGCCATTTGGTCCATCGAGGCTGACTGACCACAATCCCACCCAGGCCTTCTCCCCATATTTAACCTGCTATCTCCCTGACACTAAGGGGCAATGTAGCATCAGCAATCAAGCTAACCCCGTACATACTGGAAGGTATCCAACACCCATGGGACTGCACACAGCATGAGGTCCACATTTTCAGGACAAAAAGCAGAAAAAGAGAGACAGGTAAGTACCTGCACATACTATTTCCATCCTGTAAGCTTATTTCAAAACACAAATGAAAATTGAAATGGTCTGTGTTGGTTCATCCCCCTGCAGTGAATAGAGATTTGGCTGAGCGCCACATTCCCCGTTCTCACAGGCAGCAGCAGAGGGATGTGGACAGTTGGAGAATTCCGGCCAATCACCGGAATTTTACCACCTTGCCTGCCCGAGGCTTGGAAGATCCTGTCCGAGACAACACACGCTCTGTGGGCCTCGCCCATCCCGATTCCAGGCGGGCATGCCGGTAAAATTCCGGCCAATGTCCCTGGCAAAATCAAGGAAAATTTCCTTGCTAGTTTTTCAGGAAATAACTATTCTGATAATGCAAGTGATCAATTCCACAGCATTCACATTTAACAGAAGAATCTAGAAGATTCTGTATGCCAGTTTGGTATTTTGTAATGATCTGTGCCACATTTTTCATTGCTTTCAATGAAATCACTTACACTAGAATGAAATCTCAGGGGGGATTTTAGTTGCTTACATAAATGCCAAGAAAATAGTTTTGTTGGGAATTCCAATAACACACATCAGTAAATTTATTTATATATTGCATCATTGCAGCATTTACAGCTTCTTATTGCCTTCAGATCCAAGAGTGCTTATGTTAACAAGAAACTCTAGACTCGAAAATACAGTGCAGAATTTCCCAGAAAATGTTACTACAGACTGTCCCTATAGAAATATATAATCCCTTAATATCCCATAAACTTGCCAGAAATGAATGAAAAGTTGCTGATAAATGTCTAAATTTTCGATAATGATCTTCACTTTAAACTTCCTGCGTACAGAGAAATGGTAGCGTCGAACCAAATAACATAGAAAGCCACCCAAAGGCTGGATTTGCATTGCGGAGGCGGGAAATGAAAGTTGGGACCATTTTGCAATTCCGAACCCATCCCCTGGGAGGAAACCATCATCAACCCCAAGTTTCATGAAGGCACCCCCTAAAACTGGCATGGATAATTTGGTAGCCACTTGGGCAAGCGTGGAAGTTGGCCTAGTTGAACACTATCCCTGTTTAAAGAAGGCAAGATGTAAAGATGCCGGCGTTGGATTGGAGTGGTAAGAACTCAGTAAGAATTTAGCAACACCAATTATTAATCCAACCGATTTATTTGATAGTAAAATGGCGAGCTTTCAACACTCCCATGTCTTCATCAGGCAAGTGCAGTGTTCTGGTCTGCAATAGCACACATCAGCACAGACAGTCAGAGATTGCTGATTAGAATGCGAATCCTTACATCTAACCTGCTATTCAAGTGTTAAAGTGGCTAACAATGTGTGTGAAGGGGATCCTGAGCATTGTTAGAGAGTTGTGTATTTTCTCCAGACAGCACAGTAAGTGAGGTTTTTTGCTAACCCAGGCAAGTTACGGGGGTTACAGATAGTGTGACAAGAAGGCAAGAAGGCAAGTCAGCTATTACTGCAGTAGCCATTTCCGTGCTGTAAATTCAGACGGGAGGGCATATCTTTGAATTTGAGAGATCCGGGCCCTAAGACAGATTCTCGCTTTTTTGCTGCAAAGCTGGAGATTCTCCTTGAGGGAGTGGAGGGCTTCACAAGAGTGGCAGGGGGAGACCACCGAACAGACAATTAAGTGGGCATGGATGAATATTCTTGTTGCTGCATAGACATAGCTGAGGTGTCGAGAGAGATCAACTAAATGCAAAGTAGGTCCATTCAAAAGCCTGACAGCATCAGGGAAGAAGCTATTTTTGAGTTGTTTGGTCCATAACCTCAGACTTTTGCATCTTTTTCCCAATGGAAGAAGGTGGAAGAGACAATGTCCGGGGGAGGTTATGGGGTCCTGAATTATGCTGACTGCTTTGCCAAGGCAGCAGCATTGAATGCCAATACCATTACTAGTACACATTAACAAAGATCACCACATTAATGCCGTTACAATTGCAAGCCATTAGCACCTTGTTACATTCACCAGAAAATGACAATAAAACTGAACTGGTGAAGCGAGCAGTTAAAAGTGTGTTTTCAGATGGATGTTTTTCTTCAGCGAGGTTTCCTGTTGCCAGCGCTGACTTGTGCCCGGGTCAGTGTCAATAGTTAATGTGTTGTGAAACAATGGAAAAGGGTAAAGAATTATTATTGTCGCCTTAAAATGCTCTGGGTGGGGAAATAAATGAAACAGTCAGAGCTGTCCAATATTTCATATAAACAGCACTACATAAATGGGCTTTCATTTGATAAAGAGTAAGCATCTGGTGTTATCGGGCTGATTTATATCACTGTACTGGGCTGAAATAATACATTCAATATTCAGGGTAAAACATTTCAGGCAGAGATATGGAGACATTTCTTCACCAAAAGAGTGGTGAGCTTGTGGAATTCATTACCATAGAAAGTAGTTGATGCCAAAACATTGAATGTATTCAAGAGGCGGCTGGATATAGCGAACAGGGTCAAAGATAATGGACAGAAAGCAGGATTACGCTATCAAGTTGGACAATAAGCCAATGATCGTGATGAATGGCAGAGCAGGCTTGAAGGGCCAATTGGCCTCCCTCTTACCCTTTCTTCTATGTTTCTTTACAATAGTCATGATGTCAAGATGCTGGCGTTGGACTGGGGTAGACACAGTAAGACGTTTCACAACATCAGGTTAAAACCCAAACAGTTATTTAATAGTAATCCCACAAGCTTTCGGAAACGCTGTTTCTTTGTAAGACATGCGGAAGGTTCTGATGAAGGAACATTGTTTCCGAAAGCTTGTGGGTTACTATCAAATAAACTGGTTGGACGTTAACCTGGTGTTGTGAGACTTCTTACTGTCTGTACAACAGTGCAGTCTTTATTAACCCAAGCCTGCCAACCCCTACCCATTCAGGTTGGTATGTTGATAAGCCATACTGAATTGTTCTTGAATGCTGTAGATTCCCTGGAATGATATTAAGTTAAAATGATTGGCTTGGAAGACCAGTTGCAACTTCTTTCACTTTAGAGATTTGAGTAGCAACCTAAAACCATGGAATCATGGAGTCCCTCCAGCAGAAAGAGACCATCCAGCCCATTGAGTCTGCACCGTCTTTCTGAAAGAACATCTTACCCAGGCCCTCTCCTCTGCCCTATCCTTATCACTCTGCGCATTTACATGGATAATGCACCTAACCCACACATCTTTAGAGTGTGCAAGGAAACCCACGCAGACACAGACAGTGACCCAAGCCAGGGATTGAACCCAGATCCATCTTGCAATGAGGCAGCAGTGCTAACCACTGTGCCACCGTGTCATCCTATAAAGAGGAAACTGGCATTGATATAGCACCATGCACTGCCTTAGGTCACTCCCACACGTTAAGTTGTTTAAAGTATAACCATTGCTGTAAATATCATAGACATGCACGACAAGATCCCACAAATATAAATGAGGCAACACGGTGCACAGTGGTTAGCACTGCTGCCTCACAACTCCAGGAACCTTGCTTCAATTCCTGGCTTAGGTTACTGTCTTTGTGGAGCTAGCACGAGGGGACGCAGCTTTAAATTAAGGGGTGATAGTTATAGGACGGATATCAGAGGTAGGTTCTTTACCCAAAGGGTGGTTCGGGAGTGGAATGCCCTGCCTGCAGCAGTTGTAGATGCGCCAAGTTTGGTGGCGTTTTAAGAGGTTAGTTGATAAGTATATGGAAGAGAAGGGAATGGTTTAGTTTGGAGGGGCATTGCTTTTTATATTTGTCGGCGCAACATCGAAGGCCGAAGGGCCTGTTCTGTGCTGTAATGTTCTATGTTCTATGTTCTATGCACATTCTCCCAGTGGGAGAATTCTGTGTGGGTTTCCTCCGGGTGCTCTGGTTTCCTCCCACAGTCCAAAGATGTGCGGGTTAGGTGCATTGGCTATGCTAAATTACCCCTTAGTGTCCCAGATGTGTAGACAAGTGGAATTAGCGGGTCAAATATGTGGGGAAATGGGGATAAGGCCTAAGTGGGATTGTTGTCGGTATATCAATGGGCCAAATGGCCTCCTCATACACTGTAGGGATTCTATGATTCTATGAGATAATGTCCAGATGCTCCATTTTCATTTGAGGACTAATTATAGACCTGGACACTGAGGAGAATTCTTTATCAAATGTGTGCCATTGAATGTTTGAAGTTCAGCTCGTTAAGAGCAGATGGAGCTTCTGTTTAGCATCTCAGATACTCGCCTCTGACAGTGCAGCACTCCTTCAGCATCGCAGAGGGAAGCCAGCCTACAATTCTGTGCTGAAATCCCTGGATTGGATCTTTAACCCACAACCTTCTGAGTAATCATTAATCACAATCTTTAAAATGATGAAGGGATGCAGTGGGGCAGAAACAGAAAAAGTATTTTCCCAGCATTGGGAGGGGTGCATGCAGAATTTGGGGATGTAACCTTAAAATTGGAGTTTGGCCATTTGGAAATGAAAGTGACATTTTCTCACAAGGCACAGTGAAATGGGAAAATCGTGTCCCTAATGCTGGCTCAAATCAAAACTTCATTTCTGAGCTCAGTTGATTTTTTTTTATGTTAATGAATTCAAAGAATCTGGAACAAAGAGTGGAGATGCAGCGTGAAATTTTCCTGTGCCCCACAAGAATCGTAGGGGATGCATTTTGCAAAGATTCATTGACAGCGGGTGGGATTTTCTGGCCTTGGGGTGAACACAGCCGAAAAACCCCACTTGTGGGTCCAACTAATTGCTGAAAGCCCATAGACTGAACTGAATAGTCCACTCCTACTTCTGTGTTCCCAAATCCTGATAACAGAAAACACTAACTTGAGTGAATTGAGTTGGGAGCTCACCAGTCTATAGCTACTAGACCACCGACCTAGCAGGTTGATTGGCCGTGCTAAATTGATCCTAGTGTCAGGGGGATTAGTAAGATAAATATATGTGAGGTTACGGGAATTAGGGCCTGGGTGGGATTGTTATTGGTGCAGATTTGTAGGGCTGAAGGGCCTCCTTTTGCCATGCAGGGATTCTATAGGCAGTAATCATTACGTTCCATCCTTCTTTGAACACACAAGGCACATTAAACACAGAGAACCAAAGGCCTTTTCTACTGAACCCACATTGCTCTTGTGTGACCTTGTAAACGAGGATGATAAACGAGGTCAGTTCAATACCACCCCCCTCCCCCCACCCCCACATCTTTAATCTAGAATGACGTGCGAGTGTGATGGTGACAGTGAGATATGCAGAGGTGACGAGTGACAGGAACTCCACACATGCAACTGTTGGCAATTACGACTTGCCCTCTGCCAAAGCAAATCATTCCCCGACATTTGACATTTCAATTGAATGCTATCAGGCCTCACAGCAAAATTATATTTGGTTTGCAATTCATCCGCAGCATGTCTTGAAACTTTATAGTAATTTGCAGATTTCTTTGTCCAAACTATTTCCTTGGCTAGAGGCTACTGAGAATTGTATATGATGTATATTGAGGTTTTGCTTTGACGTTGGGCCTGTGTGACATCGTACAAGTGAAGTGATGAGAAAGATGCAGATATAGTTCACCAAATGAGAAATATTTCTTTTAAAATTGAATAGTAAGAGCAGATTTTAAAAAAACACTTGCTACTGCAATCCTGACTCCCAGGTGCATTGGCCATGCTAAATTGCCCCATTGTGACAGGGGGACTAGCTAGGGTTATGGAGTTACGGGAAGAGGGCTTGGATGGGATTGTTATCAGTGCACACTTGATGGGCCAAATGGCTTCCTCCTGCTCTATAGGATTCTATAATTCCTAACAAAACACAATGTGATAGAAAATAAGTTATCCTGTGTCCATTTCTCAATCTCCAAAAGCAAGCCAGCTATCACTCAGGTTAAATCACTGACCTATTTAGATTACATTGTAAGGTCATCTGGTCACATTGCCATCTCTGCTGCCCCCTCTGTTAAGGAGATATAAAAGTTATTTACAATAATGCCTGCCTGAAGTTGAGCGTGCATAGTCTCATACTCAACAGGAGCATAGCGACAATGTTGGGATTTTCTTTTACTATACAACGGAGGACTGAAGAAAGGCCATGATCTTATGACCATGCCTCACCTGACTTGCGGTGAGGTGAGGTGGTAGGATCGGGCTGGAGGTGAAATATCGGTTTACGCCCAGGTTTTCATCTTTCCTGGTCTTAGCGGCAATACCGCACCTCAACAGCTTGACTGCTGCAAGCACTGGGGAGCTCCACACTCTTCCAATTGGGGATGGCAGCAAAGAAGGCAGCACTATGCTTTTCGGAGGGGGCTAAATGCTGGATGGAGTGGAGCAGAGGCAGGGCACACTCTGTCCCCGCACCTCTGCATGTATGATGACCAACATCAGAAAACCCTTGGCTGGTACGCACACATGTCTGTGGTGCTGCTCTTGGAACAGCGACAAGCCCAGCATCTTGCTCCTCTGCAGGGTCCTAACTAGGTGCCGTGGCATGTTGGTGTTTCTTTGGCAATAAGTAGGATAGCTAACTCAACAGGCTCCATGATCCGCCAGACCATGCACTGTAAAGAAGAGAGTGCCACAGTGAGCTGTAAGAGTTTGTGAGAGAGTCCCGACCCTCATCCCTAAATTCCTCTGGGATGACCACCCAATGGCAGCACACTCAGTAGGTGTGTCAATGCCACCCTCCTCTTGGACACCATAGCCACATCCGCACATTGATCCCTGTCAACTCCAGCAGTGTGCAATGTATGGACCCACCAGGGGCTCAGTGGCACCAAACACCTGCAACCCCCCCCAATGCCCACTCCTAAAGAAACTTGGCATCACATTAGAATCATAGAATCCCTACTGTGCAGAAGGAGGCCATTCGACCCATCGAGTCTACACTGACCACAATCCCACACAGGCCATAACTCCACATGTTTACCCTAACTAATCCCCTGACACTAGAGTCAATTTATCACGGCCAATCCATCTAACCCGCACAAGAAGAAGGTTAAGAGATGACTTAATAGAGGCATATAAGATAATCAGAGGATTAAATAGGGCGGACAGTGAGAGCCTTTTTCTTCGGATGGAGATGGCTAGTATGAGGAGACATAGCTTTAAATTGAAGGGTAATATAGATATAGGACAGATATCAGAGGTAGGTTCCTTACTCAGAGGGTAATAAGGTCGTGGAATGCCCTGCCTGTAACAGTAGTGGACTCGCCAACATTAAGGGCATTTAAATGGTCCTTGGGTAAACATATAGATGATATTGGAACAGTGTAGGTTAGATGGGCTTTAGGTTGGTTTCACAGGTCAGCGCAATATCGAGGGCCGAAGGGCCTGTACTGCGCTGTAATGTTCCATGATCTATGTTCTAATTTCCTTAGCCCTCTGAGAGGCTTTCTTTACTTTAAAGTTGATGGTCACAGATTTCATTCACGATCCTTTGTATTTTATGAGTTGGTGGTACAGAACCTCATGAAGCAGAGCAAATCTGCTTCAAGAAAGTTCTACCCAACTGGCATATTGGCTTCATTTTGTGTTGTAAACAGTTTAGTTCAATGGCTTGTAATCACAATCCTAATCTCATGGAATCCGACTATTAATAATGATGTTTTCAAATGTCTGTGGCTACAAACTAATCTCAAATATCATTCAATATTTCCTCAAACAATGGAGTGTGGCTGGTCTCTTTATTGTATGTAGAAAAAAATAGGAATGTGCTCAACGCTTGAAAAAACATGATAACGGGGATGACAGATTCATGGCGTTGGCTAGAAGTTGGAAAGGAAGGTGTAGATACAAGTATACTGCCCACTGCAAACTGATAGACATTAAATAGGCAGAGATCCAGCCCCATTCTGTTCAAGTTGCACAGGAAGGTCGATAGAAATCAAACAGTTCGTTACGCTGACCCAGCCAGGGAGTCAATGTCTGCCACAAAGTCCTGTTTCCAGCGTCTCTCAGGCTTTCCTGTATTGATGTGTGTCTATTTAGTTTATGTTCTATTTAGTTCTACCCCCAGACGCAGTGAGATAAAAGGGTTAACTCCAACCCCCAAGCATAGTCATATCAAGAAGTGTAAATCATCTGCCCCTATTGAACCAGGCTGATTCCTGATATCTGGGTCTAAACACTAAATATAGCCACTCTGTTACTGGTTCTGTACCACGAGAGACCCTTTGAATCACATCCAGCCCCCGTAATTTACCAGCATTTATAATAAATGTCACTAACGTAACACAGTTCTTCTTAGCTGATGTCAAGAATGTTTTGCTAGTGTTTTTTTCTCCCCCGGAACTAGTTCAGCCTGTTTGATGAAAATCTCTGTCAGTGCATTTTCTTTGTGTCTTGCTGCGTAAGACCAAAATTTATGACTGCATTCTTCTGCAAACAGAAACTGCTGCCAAATATGCAGCCCATATTTGGAACCCACAGTTTTCACCTTAATCATAGAATCCTTCCAGTGCAGAAGGAGGCCATTTAGCCCATCAAGTCTGCCCCAACCACAATACCACCACAGCCACATCCCCATAACCCCATGCATTTATCTAACTAAGCCCCCCGACAGTAAGGGGCAATTTGGCATAGCAAATCCACCTAACCTGCACATCTTTGGAGTGTGACAGGAAACTGGAGAACTGAAGGAAACCCATGCAGACATTGGGAGAACATGCAAACTCCACACAGATGGGGGTCTGTTTATTCTTCAAAAATGAACAGATTTTGGGACGTAGAAAATAGCAGCAGGAGAAATCCCACCCAGGCCCTATTCCTGCAATCTCCCACATTTGCCCTTGCTAATTCCCTCTGACAGTGGGGTCAATTTAGCGTGACCAATCAACCTAACTTGCATATCTTTGGAGTGTGGCAGGAAACCAGAGCACCCAGAAGAAACCCATGCAGACACGGGAAAAACGTGCAAACTTCACACAGGCAGTGACCACAGGCTGGGATTAAATCCGGGTCACTGGTTCTGTGAGGCAGTTGTGCTAATCACTGCGCTTCCCCTTTAACGGCTGTAAGTCACAGGTTGTTCTTGATGTACGCCACTGACCATGGGTGTGCAAAACCTCCTCAGTTCAAAGCTTTGAATTAAATAATTTACGACACAAGGTTGCTCCTAAACAGCCCCGGTGTCAGCAGAACCTGGCAACACATCCATTGTGTTAACTAGAAACTAAAATGTCACTCCCAATCTGTGTGACAGCAGCCTGAGTTAATGTTTATTTGTGTTACAGATCCATTGGCATGATAATGATTTCGCAAGTAAGGGAACAGCCCAACCCAACCCGTTTACCTCAAGGCAAGCTGCCCAAATCCTATTATAAATTGAGTACATTGTCAAAGGCTTTCAAACATAATTGCTCCTCTTACTGAGGCCAGTGGAATGTGGATAAACTTGAAACAGACTATTCCCTAACAGGTTTGTGTGTTGTGAAATGCTTAATAGTTTCATTATCTGGTGTCTTGCTTTCTAATGGATGGGAACAAAACATATTTTCCTAATGTTATTGAGATCAATGAAAGGGAACCCAGTCCTGATTTCCACTACATTTTGAAGGACTACAGAAAGGATTTTTTTGCTAATTTCCTCTCTGCCCTGTCCTGTCCAAAGGCACCCACACCTTGCTGAAATATATTGGTGACAGCTCCGCTCAACATCTCAGATAGCTCATACAAGTGGCTATATACATATTTAGCCTCGATAATGAGTGCTGACCTTTGATTAACACTGTTGCCTCACAGCGCCAGGGAGCCGGGTTCAATTCCCTTGGGTGGATTGAATCATAGAATCCTTCTAGTGAAGAAGGAGGCCATTCGGCCCATTGAGGCTGCACCATAACCCCATGTATTAACCCCCCCTAATCTCCCTATTTTTGTTACTTAGCATGGCCAATCCATCTAACCGGCACATCTTTGCTCTGTGGGACGAAACCGGAGCACCCGGAGGAAACTCACGCAGACATGGGAGGAACATACAACCTTCACACAGACAGTCATCGAATCCATCGGATCCCCACAGTGCAGAAGGAAACTGTTCGACTCACCGAGGCTGCACCACCGACAACAATCCCATCCAGGCTCTATCCCCGTAACCCTGATAATCCTCCTAACATTAAGGGTCAATTTAGCATGGCCAATCAACCTAACCTGCACACCTTTGGACTGTGGGAGGAAACGGGAGCACCTGGAGAAAACCCACGCAGACATGGGGAGAAAGTGCACAGACACTGACTCAAGCCGGAAATCAAACCTGGATCCCTGGTGTTATGAGGCAGCAATGCTAAGCACTGCACCGCCCTATTGACTCAGACATGAGTGAGGAAAGCCCCAGCGGTGAAAAGCCCACACCATTGCATTACTGCTCAAGCACCAAAGGCAGAAACCTGCCCCAGAATCTTGTGGCATTTGAATGGATCACCAGGAGGAAACCCACGCAGATACTGGGAGAATGTGCACAGACAGTGACCCAAGCCAGAAATAGCAGCCAGGTTCCTGATGTTGTGAGGCAGCAGAGCTAACCACTGCCACTGTGGTACAGTTTGTATTATGCAGACTTAGACAGAAAGGAGAATAGGGACAGATGTACATCAGGCTTATAGCGTCTGTTATATACAATATTATCTAAAGTCACAATTACCCCCAAATGTCATTGAAGTGGTTGCTAAGCCAACCTTGTGATTTCCAGGAGCACTGCAGAGAATGTATAATATTTGCCACTCTCAGAATTTGAGTTCCTTTTAAAAGTACTGAGGGTTCAAATGACATTTTTATTGCAAGGACTCAGGTGGTGGTGTTTAAAGTGCCTAACAGCACGGTAACCAAATCCAATGTATTAGGTCTGTGATTAATTACTGCCTTATGTCATTTTGAACACACCGTACTTTAGTGTCCAAGATATTGTACAGAAGCACTGAGCCTTCATGTTGTTTGGAAACTCAACAAAGTTAAGGGGATAATTTACATGAGATTTTGACATTAATGACTAAGGCACAAACAGTATGTGTCGATTCTGATGGTGCATTTCAGTCAGACCTTGTTATTCTGTATTCATGTGGGAGAAATTAATGACCTGAGCCCTTTTAAAAGTTCATGAATCATAAGATAACATACAGGTCATGTAAACTGACAGCAATGTCAATGGAGGTGTTTAAACCTTTAGCTATTTAAATGTTGCTCCATCATTCTTTCCCCTGAAGGTTTATTTTTGTTTTAAACTGGTCGGGCTGGTTCCGTTTGACGTGAACAGTATCCCTGGCTCCTGTTTGCCGTTGGCATGTCGGGGGATTCTAGAAATACTGAGATTCAGACCCAACCAGCAGATTTCAGAGTCTCCTTCCTTGACTGTGATCAAGACACTGAAAGTGAGTCCGGATGAAGTCGAAATGATTTTAACTCTTCTGCATTCTTTCTACTTTAATAAAAACCTTTCCATAATAGAGTGACCAGAACTGTGCACACTATTCCAAGTGTGGCCTTACCAGTGTCTTGTACAACTTCAACAAGACGTCCCAACCCTTGTATTCAATGTTCTGACAAATGAAACCAAACGTGCCAAATGCTCAAGGAATGCAGATTTCCTTCTCTAAAAGACATTAGTGAAGTAGCTGGGATTTTATGGTAATCGTTTCAAGGTCACCATTAGAGTACTAAATCCAGATTTATTTTATGGAATTCAAATTTCACCATCTGCAAATTTCACCCCCAGAACATCATCCTAGCTTTCTGGATTACTAGCCCTGATGTTGGGTCTTGAAACATTGGCTTTATTTCTAACCAGTGATGCTGTCAGATCTGCTGCGATTTCACAGCGTTCTCTGTTTTTGTCTCTGGATGACTAGCTCAGTGACAATGTCACTACACTATCATCTCCTATTTGGGGACATGGGTCAGTAGATACCAATTTAAAAATGACTGACTCTCGTTCATAGAAATCCTACAGTGCAGAAAGAGGCCATTCAGCCCGTCGAGTCTGCATTGACCACAATCCCATCCGGGCCCTTCCCCCTTATCCCTACATATTTTATCCACTAATCCCTCTAATCTACACATCTCAGGAGACTAAGGGGCAATTTTAGTATGGCCAATCAACCTAACCTGTATACCTTTCGACCGTGGGAGAAAACTGGAGCACCTGGAGGAAATCCATACAGATGTGAAGAGAATGTGCAAACTCCCCACAGACAGTGACCCAAGCCGGGAATTAGAACGCAGCTCCCTGGAGCGGTGAAGCAGCAGTACTAACCACTGTGCTACCGCGCCACGCCAAATTGCCACAATTTGAATTCCGATTTGACCCTGTTGATGGAATCTTGTTGAAGCATTGGGGGTCTCATCTGCTGGCTGGAGAGCCAGTGAGAGACCTCACCCCCCCCCCCCCCCCCCCCCCAACAACTGCCACTTTTAAGGACATCTGTTGACCCAGAAGCCAATTGTAAGGCCGGGTGGAGCTTCATCCATGGAGCGAAGTCTCCGGTGGAGGTTGACCAAACCAGCAGCATCTGAAATCAAAAGAGAAAATGCTGGAAAATCTCAGCAGGTCTGGTATCATCTGTAAGGAGAGAAAAGAGCTGATGTTTCAAGTCCAGATGATCCTTTGTCAAAACCGGCAGCATCTGATACTCAACAGCACTGCAGGAGATGTTGTGGCTGTCAGCACAAGGACAGGCATTGGAGCTCTAGGATGGCAGAGTGGCACAAGCCAAGGTTTGATTTGATTTGATTTGATTTATTATTGTCACATATATGTGTATACAGTGAAAAGTGTTGTTTCCTGCATGTTATGAAACAAAACATTCCATTCATAGAGAAGGAAAGGAAGAGTTTGCACATTCTCTTCATGTCTGTATGGATTTCCTCCAGGTGCTCTGGTTTTCTCCCACGGTACAGGTTAGGTTGATTGGCCATACTAAAATTGCCCCTTCGTGTCCTGAGATGTGTAGATTAGAGGGATTAGCAGAATGTAGTGCTACACTCATAGCTAGGGTGTAAAGAAAGATCAACTTACTGCAAAGTAGGTCCATTCAAAAATCTGACAGCAGCAGGGAAGAAGCTGCTCTTGAGTAGGTTGGGATGTGACCTCAGACTTTTGTATCTATTTCCCGACTGAAGAAGGTGGAAGAGTGAATGTCTGGGGTGTGTGCGGTCCTTAATCGTGCCGGCTACTTTTTGGACGTGGTGAAGTGTAGACAAAGTTAGTGGATGGGAGGCTGGTTTGCATTATGGATTGGGCTTCACTCAGAATCCTTTGTAGGTTCTTGTGGTCTTGGGCAGAGCAGCAGCCATACCAAACTGCGATACAACCAGAAAGAATGCTTTCTATGGCAAATGTTTAAAAGTTGGTGAGAGTTGCAGTGTGGGGATTGGGGGTGGGGGGAGGTGCATAGTGATTTGCAGCAGGGGCAAGGGTGCTATCTGTTCTCTGGTCTCCCTTCCCACTATCCAATGCAGTCACTGAGTGCCTTTGATTGACAAACCCCTCCTCTCTCCCTTACTCAGCCCTACTTTTGTCCCTTGTCCCTTTTCCCCGTTCACTTCCCTTTCAGAGCAATTGACACATACTTCAGACAGTCCCTTAACCTCTGTTCTGCCATTCACACATTCTGATCACTTAATGGACACTCTTAGCTTTCTGTATCTTAATGGACACCTTCCTAGCTTTCTGTGTCCTCATATATATTCCCTTGGTCCCATTCCACCCCCCCAACCCATCGTATAAATCTCTGCTGATTCTCTTTGCTCTCAGCTCTGACGAAGGGTCCTCTAGGTTTGAAATATTGGCTCGATTCTCTCCTAATGTGGAGATGCCAGCGTTGGATTGTGGTAAAACAGAAAGAAATCCCACAACACCAGCTTAAAGTCCAAACAGGTTTATTTGTAGCAAAAACCGCAAGCTTTCGGGACAGCCTGTCTCTTTTCTGAGGTAAAAGCTTGTGGCTTTTGCTACAAATAAAGCCTGTTTTGGCTTTAAACTGGTGTTGTGGGATTTCTTTCTATTCTCTCCACACAGATGCTATCAGATCTGCTGAGATTTTCCAGCATTTTCTGTTTTGTTTTGTCCCGTCTAAGCCTGTGAGAGAAGTAGATTCTGCCTGGACAACATTCAGCAAAATTCCTCATCTTTCAACCCGCAGGGACTTTTTACAACGTGTGTACAAATTAACTTAAAATACAGCTCATTCAGAAATCTTTTTCTGCTCAGAAAATAAATCATGATGAGAACATGTTTCGAGACACGACGGGAATGAAAGCTTTCTATTCATGAACCTTGTAACAATAATGAAAACGCTTAAGGTGAAACTATGACATATTACAATAAACAGTGAGTCACAGTTTGTAGATGATCTGATTTGATGATATCATGATGTTCTCTGCAATGTAAATGATATACTTCCATTAGACATTACATTACATCAGGTAGATGAGGGCAGCGTGGTGGCACAGTGGTTAGCACTGCTACCTCACAGCACTAGCGACCCGGTTTCAATTCCTGGACTCGGGTGACTGTCTGTGTGGAGTCTGCATGTCCTTCTCATGTCTGCGTGGGTTTCTTCCCGGTGCTCCAGTTTCCTCCCACCATCTGAAGGTCTGGTGCATTGACCCCGGTATAATTGCCCCTATGTGTGCGTGTGCGCTTGCATGTGCGTGTACGTACGTGTGTGTGTGAAGGTGTGTCCTGGATGTACTGTACCTAATGCCCAGTGTCTGTCAGGTTAAGCTTCAAACTGGAGTAAGTGGGAAAATGTAGTAAGCATGTTAGTGATGTATTCTCAAGATGACCTATGCAGAAACAAGTCTAGTTTCGTAGCAAATATTGATTTAACAAAGATTTAGAATGATCACTCAAGAACAAGACAACATTTGTTCCAGAATCTCATTTTCTGGCTCGGCACGCTACAGCCTTTCAGTCTCAACTTTGAATTCAATAGCCAAAAGAGAAAATGCTGGAAAATCTCAGCAGGTCTGGCAGCACCTGGAAGGAGAGAAAAGAGCTGACGTTTCGATTCCAGATGACCCTTTGTCAAAACTAAATGGCATAGAAAGTGGGAAATATTTACACTGCAGTGGGGCGGGGGAGGAGGGAATGAAAGATGAGTCATAGCCACAGAAACCAGGGGAAGGGGAGGCTAATGGCTGTCCACAGAGAGAATAAAGGACCAAACGACAGAGAAGCTGTAAGCTGTGACAGATGAAGATGTTGGGGAGGGAGAGGAGGGAAGAAGGAATGGGACAGAGGTCAAATATCAAAAAGGAGAAGCCTGGGGGTTGGGAGAAGAGGTAAAGAAAGGGGATGAAGTAGGGGAAAAGAATGGGGGGGGAGAAGAAAAGTGAAGAAAGACAATAAAGAAATGAAAGGTAGAGAACAGTAAAAAAGTTAATTAAAATAGAATGGAAACAAGGGGAGTTGAGGTAGGGTAGAGTTAATCATTTGAAGTTGTTGAATTTGATGTTGAGATTGAAAGTCTCATCTATCACAGTTTATCCTCTGACTTTAGCTTCTCTGCTGTTTGGTCATTCATACCTTCCCTCGATGGACTGCCATTAGCAGCCTTTCCCCTTGTTTTTATGGCTATGACTCATCTTTCATTCCCTGCAGTGTAAATATCTCCCACTTTCTTTGCCTTTCAGCTTTGACAAAGGGTCATCTGGACTCAAAACATTTCCCTCTGCTGAGATTTTCCAGCATTTTCTCTTTTGGGTAATACTTGTGAACGTTGTTGTCATTTTATTAAGGAAAATGAGTCTTGCGAGCCATTTTCCAGCAGGTAATCTCACGTTAGCTCGTAAATCCTGCTGGCAAATGGCAGGCAATTCTGCACTAGCAACGCTGAAGTGAATTAACTTTTGAGAAGATTTGTAGAAGATGGAATTCGGCCAGGAGGCTGTCATATTTTCTGCTTTTCTTCAAATTTATTATATAATTATATTTTGACATTTTATCCTAAGCTCTCCTTCAGAATTGCAACAGTGTGAGCCCAGAACACGAGTCCAGCTTTGGGATAAAGCAAATATCTCCCACCATCCGACATCAGGAAAATATTTAATCAGTGTAGTTCATTCATTGTAAAATGAAGGTATGTTACAAAATTGCGAAAGAGACAGGATGAAAGAGTGGCACAGTGGTTAACACTGCTGCCTCACAGCGCCAGGGACTTGGGTTCAATTCCAGTTTCGGGTCACTGTCTGCACATTCTCCCCGTGTCTGCGTGGGTTTCCTCTGGGTGATGTGGTTTTCTCCCACCATCTGTGAGTTATGTTGATTGCCATGCTAAATTACCCCTTAGTGTCAGGGGGGAGGGGTGAACAGGGTAAATACGAGAATAGGGTCTGGTGGGATTGTTGTCGGTGCAGATTCGATGGATCGAATGGCCTCCTTCTTCACTGTCGGGATTGTATAAGATTGCTAAGGGCAACACTTAAAGAATTAAATCAAAATGAAGCAATTCTCTGTCATATAAAGGCACAATTGGAGTCTTAGATGTGAAACTTTTGATTGGAATGAAGTGCTTTCAAGAAACATTTTTGATCAGATGGGATAACGCGCTGATGCTTTGGATTTTCCATGGCGTTTGGGAAAGTATTTCTTCCAGGAATATTCAAGAGCGTGTGCGAGTGGCTGCAAGGAATGTGCACATTTGTTCTACTTTGTCTCCTGGTGGCGGTAACGAGTGCATTCAGAATAGCGAGACAATGGAGGAAAACTAAGGACATATTTCCCGCCAAATCTGTTCCCCCACAACAGCAGAGATGAAAGAATTTCTGAATTACTGGGGGGAGGGCAGGCAGGGAAGTAGAATCAGCGAGACAAAAGATCTCAGCATACAGTCCATATTCAGAGCTTATTACGGCGAGTCTTTTGAAAAAAAAAAGGTTTGGCATAGTTGAGAGAAAGGTCTGCGGCAAAGCAGATGATCTCATCCTGCTCCGATTGTGTTGCTACACTGATTGAGACTATGCTAAATCTTGTCAAGTGACTGCCACCCAGAACGTAGCTCCATTTAAAACCTGCTGCCGTTATTCAAGCCATGTTGTGCAAGCCATAATAGGAAAGGGGGGCACGGAGACAGGGAAGAATATGGGGAAAGAATGTCATCAAAGGGACGCAGTGAATAAAGACTTCATGGATAAGTATGGGAGCTGGGTTGATGGGGACAGCTGGAGAAGGAACAATATGACCACTGAACGGATGTGTGTCTGACATTGAATCTTTAGCTGAAGAGGAATTTACAGTCTAAAGTTTAAAAGCCTTCACAAGATGTTAAGATAACAGAAGGAACTGCCAGTTGCTTTGGATCCGAACAATATAATTAGACAATTTGAGTATGTTGGTGGGGGTGGGAGGGGTGGAATTGGGAGTAGATGCACAGTAAAACATGTTCAGACTGGTTAAGCCCGCTTACTAATATTTTAAAAGCCCTAATCAAGGGGAATAAAGGAATGTTAATAGAAGACAAATGAATGTGATTATATTTGGCTGAGCAATATCGTGTGTGACACACAGTTACCCTGGACTTCAGAATGTTATCCCAGATTTTTTTGATTCACAAAATAAATGACCAAGTGGTCATCCACGAAAAGATCTCCCTCAAATTCTGACAAAATTTCACCCGGAATTCTGACAAATTTCACCCGGAATTCTGACAAATTTCACTCGGAATTCTGACAAATTTCACCTCAAATTCTAATAAATTTCACTTTGAATCCTGACAAAATTTCACCCGGAATTCTGACAAATTTCACCCGGAATTCTGACAAATTTCACTCGGAATTCTGACAAATTTCACTCGGAATTCTGACAAATTTCACCCAGAATTCTGACAAATTTCACTCAGAATTCTGACAAATTTCACCCAGAATTCTGACAAATTTCACTCAGAATTCTGACAAATTTCACCCGGAATTCTGACAAATTTGAGGCGGAATTTTCCCAAAAGGTGGCAAAGAGTCAGTTTTCTGACTGAAAACTGTTGAGATTTTTTCTCCAGATTTACTAACATTTTACAAACCATAATCAAGGAGAATAAAGGAATATTAATAGAAGACAAATGAAAGTGATTATACTTAGCTGTGTATCACACATGCTATTGTCAAAAAAAAGAAAGGAGGCATGTTTTGCATTACCTTTCCAGAGGGAAAGGCCTAACGATGTCAGTGAGGCTGGTTTCCACAGAGATCAGGGCGGCTTCATCTCAAAGTTAAAAATCCCTTGCCCCATCATTGCCAAGATTGGGGCATCAAAGCCAGCTCCCCTCCCCCCAGTTTCCCCCATCCCTAACCCTCTGCAATGCTGACAGCCCCTTCCACCATTGCAATGCAGGCACTCACCCTGACTCTGCTCACATCACTGTCCCCCAACCAGAAAATGGGACGTCCCCAATGGAGTTCCCGAGAGGTCCCACTTCTGGCAGTGCCAACCTGATGCTGCCAGGTTGGTAGTGCCAGGTCCCCGTGCCAGAGTACCCCCCAGCCATGCCCCTCACCACCTGGTATCGATTCTCACGAAAATCAGCCAAGGCTTCCACCGTTAATCACAATCAAGTGACAGCGACTAAACACTCATGGAAGTGGAAGTTTGACAAAGACAGGTTGAGCTTGACTGGTGATGACTGACGCGCAGTTCACCATCCAGGTGATCAAGGGACACTGGCACAGTGCCATGGTTAGAATTTAAGGCGAGATCTGGCCTTTAAGAATGAATACTGCAGACAATCTGCAATGTGATTCATTCTCCACAGCCTACCGGCAGTTCGGCACACTGTAAAAGAAATAGTGAAGCACATTCAATGTTAAACTGAGGTACACAGCATTGGCTGAGGGCACTTCACTTACTGTCAATAGATGCAACATTTACAGGAGACATTTCACTCCTTCAGCAGCAGAAATCCACCCAAAAGCACTAACATCAGCAACATTCACATCTGGATCTAAGAATCCAAATATTTCTGGGACTGATGTAACAGCATTGTTGAAAATCCAGAAGGGAAACTATTATTGCAATAAGTTATCTCATGATGGTGTCTAGGGGTTTGTATGGTTGAACAATATTTATTAATAACTCATGACTATATACATATGTAAAAGAATACAGTTCTGATTTAGTGCTATCTTCATGTCAGCTTCTACCAGGCTCACTCTTACACTACTTCTTACATAGGACTCACTACATCATAATGTGGGCGTTATTGCTTCCCCAGTATAATATTTACCCTTACAGTCCCGAACATCCTCACACCACACTTCATCAAACTCTTTACCCAATACTATACACATATAACCCTTCTTCCCCCAGGTCTCTGATTTGAGAGATTCATGATTGGAGATGCCGGCGTTGGACTGGGGTAAACACAGTAAGAAGTCTCACAACACCAGGGGTTATTGGGTAGTCTAACAGGTTTATTGATAACAAAAACCACTAGCTTTCAGAGCGCTGCCCCTTCGTCAGGTAAATGGGAGTTCTGTTCACAAACAGGGCATATAAAGACACAAACTCACTTTACAAAATAATGGTTGGAATGAGAGTCTTTACAGGTAATCAAGTCTTAAAGGTACAGACAATGTGAGTGGAGAGAGGGTTACTGTCTACCTGATATGCTGCAGGAGAGAATGTCCCGAGGTATGGGAGACCATGCAGACACTATGACAACGGATGAATGAACACTGCTTGATAATCACCAGGCAAGTGTTCTCTTCCTGTTGGGGAACACTTCAGTGGTCACGGATCCTCTGATCTTCTGGTAAGTGTTCTCCAAGGCGGCCTTCATAACACACGACAATGCAGAGTCGCTGAGCAGAGATTAATAGCCTAGTTCCGCACACATGAGGACGGCCTCAACTGGGATCTTGCGTTCATGTCACACCATCTGTAACACTCACGACTTGCCTGGACTTGCAAAATCTCACTAACTGTCCTGGCTGGAGACAATACACATCTCTTTAACCTGTGCTTAATCCTCTCTCCATTCATATTGTCTGTACCTTTAAGACTTGATTACATGTAAAGACTCGCATTCCAAGTATTATTTTGTAAATTGTGTTTGTGTCTTTATATGCCCTGTTTGTGAACAGAACTCCCACTCACCTGATAAAGGACCAGTGCTCCGAAAGCTAGGGGCTTTTGCTAGCAAATAAACCTGTTGGACTTTAACCTGGTGTTGTGAGACTTCTTACTATGTTTACAGATTCAGTCTGAAGCTTTAACCCTTCCAAATCTCATTCCTTTTAAGTATTTTAGAATTTATTTGTGTCACAGGATAGGCTTACATTAACACTGCAGTGAAGTTACAGTGAAGAAAATCCCCCATACTTTGAAGCATGTTCGGGTACACTGAGGGAGAATTTAGCATGGCCAATGTACTGAACCAGCTTGTTTTTCGAACAGTGAATGGAAACCGGAGCACCGGAGGAAACCCACATAGAAAACATGCAAACTCCATACAGATAGTGACCCAAGCCAGGAATCAAACCCAAGTTTCTGGTGCTGTGATGCAGCAGTGCTAACTGCTATGACACCGTGTCAACCCAGGTCAATGTAAGATGTGGATACTTTTTTTGTAAACAATATTTATTCTCTGCTGTGTTTTTATTTAGCATTTGAATCTGTTGCTTTTGATATAGACTGACTTTGTAGGCATACAAATTTCGTTATTGGGTAGTGCACGGAGCACACCAGAATGATAGGGAGTGGGATAGCTCTATCTTGGGTTCGGACATAGCTCGGCACAACATTGAGGGTTGAAGGGCCTGTACTGTTCTATATTCTATGTTCTATACCTGGTCACAGAGAGATGCAGGAATGTGGGAACGGGGCTTTCTTGGCTCACATGAAGTTTCACTGAACACAAATTTGGCAGACAATCCTCTGAGATTCGGCTCACCGAGGTTTTACAGAGTGGCTGAGGACCCTGGGTCAGTACTTGATGGAGTTTAGAAGGATGAGGGAGGGAGTCTCATTGAAACTTAAGGAATACTGGAAGCCTGGATAAAGTTGACATGAGAAAGGTGTTTCCATTAGGAGGCAAGACTAGAACCTCAGGCACACCCTCAGAGTAAAGGGATGATCCTTCAGAACCGAGATGAGGAGGAATTTCTTCAGCCAGAGGGTGGGGAATCTGTGGACTGCTTTGCCACAGAAGGCTATGGAGGTCAGTTCGTTGAGTGCGTTTAAGATAGAGATAGATAGATTCTTGATTGGTAAAGAGATCAAATGTTACAGAGAAAAGATGGGAGAATGGGGTTGAGAAACATATCGGCCATGAGTGGATATAGGAGCAGACTGGATGGGCCAAATGGCCTAATTCTGCTCCTATATATTATGGTCTTATTTCCGACTGAAGGATCTCCTGAAGTTGGACCACTGCTGCACCTGGAAATGTTGAAATCAGGTGCTCGGCATAGGGGACAGGAGCCAATGGAAAGAGAGGAGGAAGGAAGTGGTATCCACAGCAGTTCCATCACAGGTCTACAATGGGTACAGAGGGTTACAATTCAACAGTGGGATGGCTGTACCCATCCACATCGATCACGCTGCTGACTCTAGGCTGCCCAGTCTATAGGCATTCCTGGGCAGACGACAAACAAAAGGCCTTTGAATATGGTAATAAGGGGCCTGAGGAAGGGTCTACTAACTGAAGGCAGTCGAAGCAAGGTTTCTACGGATAGTTTACAAGAAGCTCTAAGGATATTCACGCACAGTTAGAAAATCTGAACCTTGTTAAAAGTTCACACTGGAATGCGGCGACTCAGTTAAAAGCAATTCTTTGCATATTTCCCATTACCCAAATTAATGTTATGTTTCAGGCTCCATTATAATAAAGGAGCTGTTATGAAAATTTATCACATTGCTGTTACATCTGTTTTAAGATCGGATGATTGGAGAGAGTGCCTAACTTTCAGCTGATCGCTGGATGGAAAAGAGATGTTTTGTCTGGATGATTAACAGAAAGCACTGTAACTGATACTAACCAGGAGGTGTTCTTCAGAAGTGTCCTGTAATGTATGGTATGAGACCAACTAAGTACCAACAGGAGTGTAAAATTGTTAGCAGACAAGCACCGTAGAATATACACAACTGTACTTACTCCAACACTGTGTCCTAAATGTCAGATAATTGGGAGACTTCCTCTTCTGTTAAGTGCACTGTATCAAAACTAGTTTTTACTGTAATTCCCTTGTCTTTGTAGCCCTTAAACTGGTGTTTAAACAATCAGATTTTATGCAGCCAATTTATGCGAACACTTTTGAAGAATCTCAAATGTCTTCATAAAATTACGGGTGCGATTCTCTGGACTCCCAGCCGGCGGGAGGTGGCGTGTTGTTTGCTAGCAGCGGGATTTGCCAGTCCCGCCAGAATTCCTATTGATGCCACTCCATGTTGATGGGAAATTTCACAGGCGGGCGTGCGCTGCCAGTGGGATCAGAGTTCACTGGTGTGACCAGTCAGAGAATACCAGCTTCTATTTCCAGAAGGTTCTAAGGTTCCATTCTGTGGTTTTTGTACCTGTACTGTTTCTTGGAAAGTGTTGCTTAATTACTGAGGGGATAGGTCCTCTCCTCCATTCTTTCCCCAAAGCCCTGCAAGAACATAAGAAATAGAACACTACAGCACAGAACAGGCCCTTCGGCCTTCGATGTTGCGCCGACCAATATAAAAAGCAATGCCCCTCCAAACTAAACCATTCCCTTCTCTTCCATATACTTATCAACTAACCTCTTAAACGCCACCAAACTTGGCGCATCTACAACTGCTGCAGGCAGGGCATTCCACTCCCGAACCACCCTTTGGGTAAAGAACCTACCTCTGATATCCGTCCTATAACTATCACCCCTTAATTTAAAGCTGTGTCCCCTCGTGCTAGCTTTCTCCATCCTAGGAAAAAGGCTATCACTGTCCACCCTATCTAAACCTCTAATCATCTTATATGTTTCGATAAGGTCCCCTCTTAGCCGCCTCCTTTCTAACGAAAACAACCTCAAATCCCTCAGCCTCTCTTCATAAGACCTGCCCTCCATACCAGGCAACATCCTGGTAAACCTCCTCTGTACCCTCTCCAATGCCTCCACATCTTTCTTATAATGTGGGGACCAGAACTGCACACAATACTCCAAGTGCGGCCGCACTAGAGTTTTGTACAGTTGCAACATGACGTTGCGGCTCCGAAATTCAATCCCCCTACCAATAAAAGCCAAGACTCCATATGCCTTCCTAACAACCTTCTCGACTTGACTGCCTACTTTCAGGGATCTATGCACATACACACCAAGATCCCTCTGTTCATCTAGACTACTAAGAATCCTACCATTTGCCCTATACTCTACACATTTATTATTTCTGCCATAGTGCATTACCTCACACTTTTCCACATTAAACTCCATTTGCCACCTCTCGGCCCAGCTCTGCAATTTGTCTAAGTCCCTCTGCAAACTATAACACCCCTCTTCACTATCTACCACTCCACCGACTTTAGTGTCATCTGCAAATTTACTAATCCATCCTTCAATACCCTCATCCAGATCATTTATAAAAATTACAAACAGCAGGGGCCCCAAAACAGACCCCTGAGGTACACCACTTGTCACCGAACTCCACGATGAATATCTCCCATCAACCACCACCCTCTGTCTCCTATCTGCTAGCCAATTCCTAACCCAATTAGCTAAATCACCTTCTATCCCATACATCTGCATTTTCTGCAGAAGTCTTCCATGGGCCACCTTATCAAACGCCTTACTAAAGTCCATATATACCACATCAACCGCCTTACCCCCATCCACCTCTTTAGTCACTTTTTCAAAAAACTCAATGAGGTTAGTAAGGCACGACCTACCCTTCACAAAACCATGCTGACTATCCCCAATCAATTCATTTCTCTCTAAATAACTATAAATCCTATCCCTAATTATTCTCTCCAATACTTTGCCCACAACAGAAGTAAGACTCACTGGCCTATAATTCCCTGGAAGGTCTCTCTTCCCCTTCTTGAACAACGGGACCACATTCGCTATCCTCCAGTCCTCCAGAACCACACCTGTAACCAACGACGACCTGAAGATCAGAGCCAGAGGCTCTGCAATCTCCTCTCTTGCCTCCCAGAGAATCCTAGGTTAAATCCCGTCCGGCCCAGGGGACTTATCCATAGGAGCAGGAGTAGACTAGGAGAACTTCCTGGGAATAGGAGCAGGAGTAGACTATCTAGCCCTTTGAGCCTGCCCTGCATTCAATAAGATCATGGCTAATCTGAAGTGCATCAGTTCCAGAGGGTGGTGGTTGATAGGAAATGTTCATGCTGGAGTTCATTTACTAGTGGCATATTGCAAGCATCTGTTTTGGGGCCACTGCTGTTTGTCATTTTTATAAATGATCTGGATGAGGGCATAGAAAGATAGTAAGTTTACGGATGACACTAAAGTTGATGATGAGTGAGTGGGGGTCTGGCAGATCAAGTGCATTGTTGATAAATGTGAGATCATCCATTTTGGTAAGAATAACAGCAAAATGGACTATTATTTAAATGGTAAAAAATTGCATCATGCTGCTGTGCAGAGGGACCTGGGTGTCCTTGCGCAGGAATCTCAAGTAGTAGGTGATTAAGAAGGCAAATGGAATTTTGTCCTTCATTGCTACAGGGATGGAGTTTAAAAACAGCAAGTTTATATTGCAGCGGTATAAAGTGTTAGTGAGGCCACACGTGAAGTACTGCGTACAATTTTGGTTTCCTTACTTGAGAAAAGAGATACTGGCACTGGAGGGGGTGTAGAGGAGATTCATTAGATTGATTCCACTTTCTTTTATTGGGAAAAAGATACAAAAATCCGATAGCACATACCAACCAACTCAAGAACAGCTTCTTCCCTGGTGTCATCAGACTTTTGAATAGACCAATCTTGCATTAAATTATTCCTTCTCTACACCCTAGCTAGGACTGGTGGCATAGTTGCACAGTAGTTGGCATTGCTGCCTCACAGCGCCAGGGACCCGGGTTCAAACCCAGCTTGGGTCACTGTGTGGAGTCTGCACATTTTCCCCATGGGTTTACACCCGGTGCTCTGGTTTCCTTCCATAGTCCAAAGATATGCAGGCTAGGTGGATTGCCCATATTAAATTGCCCCTTGGTGTCAGGGGGATTATTTAGGATAAATGCATCGGTTATGGGGATAGGGCCTGGGTACGAATGTGGTCAGTGCAGACTCAATGGGCTGAATGGCCTCCTCCTGCACTGTAGGGTTCTGTGATGTGTGACTGTAACATTACATTCTGCACTCTTTCCTTTCCTTCTCTACGCTTTGTCTGTATAACATATAAGAATCAATATTTTTTACTATATGTTAATACATGTGACAATAATAAATCAAATCACAATCAAAATCGTGAGCAGTAAGTGCATTGAATACAGACCAAGATGCTGAAATAACCACATTTGCTTTGTGACTGCCTGGGGCTGATTGACTATGGCATCATTCAGATGGTTAGAAAAAAGCAGAGCTGATTCCAGGTGATGTTCACAATGACTAACCCTGATACAAAAATGTTCAGTGGAAAATGGAAAGGAAAAAAATTCAGAGAGCATGAAAGACCTGTTTATCTATCTGGTCATAGCAAAATATTATGATTTGTCAAGCTGTGTCCTGTTTACTGTCCTTCACGCAATTGTTAAGGAATATTTGGGAATGCGTTCAAACATTAGAATAGAGGTGTCAGTGTGTCTTCTCTGTGTGTGTTTGAACCCCAGGAAGGACTTTGGCAAATGTTCCCAATTCACTGGAATATTTTCTTGAAGTCTTTGCAAGCCAATTAGGGGCACGTTTCAAATCCAGGTGATGATTATTTTCATCCCTGATGGAATCCCTGATTTAATCATAGAATCCCTACAGTATAGAAGGAGACCATTCAGCCCATCATGTCTGTACTGATTCAGCATCTTATCCAGACCCAACCCACCACCGTCCTCCCCCATTCTATCCTCATAACTCTACCACGCAAATCCTCTGAATCTACACATCTCGGGACACTGAAGGGGAATTTCAGCATGGCTAATTCATCGAACCCCCGCATCTTTGGAGTGTGGGAGAAAACTGGAGCACCTGGAGGAAACCCACACAGACATGGGGAGAACGTACGGGCTCCACACAAACACTTCGCCATTCCTGGGGAAAAGAGAGAATCAAGATTTGGGTTCATGTTGAAATTTAGGGGCAGATCCAAGATCTGTCATATGTCTGCCTTCAAAGCCCAATATTCCTAAATGCAAATGTTTGAATGTGGCCTGGAAGAACACAGGCCTCTTGACTTAGTTATAGATGGAGCCATTACAATTAGAATATGGTGTGATGACATTAAACATTTCTTTTCGTTCCCTTGTTAGTGTCAGAAGGCTTATATTAATGCTGTAATGAAGTTACAGTGAAAATTCCCTATTCGCCACATGCTGGCGCCTGTTCGGGTACACTGAGGGAGAATTTAGAATGACCAATGCACCTAACCAGCATGTCTTTCAGACTGTGGGAGGAAACCAAAGCACCGGGAGGAAACCCACGCAGACACGGGGAGAATGTTTAAACTCGATTGAGCCAGGAATTGATCCGGCACCCAGCCTTATAAATGAAGGGGCCTCGGGAGGGAGTTAGGCCTGAACCAACTGTAAACATGGCCACCAGTGGTGGCACAACAGAAGTGAGGACTTTAGGGAACCACAGTTTCAGGATCAGCTATTTTTGTGAAAATGAACTGCAGAAAGGAGTACCAAAAAAATATGTGTGATGAGATTAGGCCATAATTGAGGCTCTCAGGTAAAGGAGGTGAGATTTTTACCCTCGTATCGCTGGAACTTCAGGGCAATTAGAGATGTGCAATGAATACTGGTTTAGTCACCAAATCCCACATGTCCCTGAAATGAATAAAATGGAACTGCAGATTGGGGATGCCACCACCCCCCACCAGCCCCCACCACCCCCCACCAGCCCCACCCTCAGCTCTGTCCTAACATTCATTCAGCTTTGCAGGCAGTGTTCCAGGTGGAGTGGCCTTCTGTCCAGGATTTCTACCATAAGAAATCTCACAACACCGGGTTAAAATCCAACAGGTTTATTTGGTAGCAAAAGCCACTCTCAAAAGGCTGTTTTCCAAGGTGTCGTGGGACTTCTTACTGTGTTTACCCCTGTTCAATGCCGACATCTCCACATCAGGACTTCCACCAATAGCCTGCCACTGGCAATGAGGGAATTCCCAGTGGTTCTGGTGGGAGGCCAGATTAACAAGGCAGCAGAGGAGATATAGAGTTCGGAGCTAGAGGTTCTGGCACAACAATCTCACACCAAGAGCAAGTGCCAATAACCTGATGTTTTTTGGGATGCTAATTGAGAGATAGACTTTTGCCAGGACACCTGGGATAATTTGCCTGCTTTTATTCAACCTAATGTTTGGGATAAACCATGCCCCCAAACCATCACTCTAAAAGATGAATGAACTCATTGTTAATTGATGTTAAAAGCAGCAAAAATTCTCATCAAGGAGTTGGCCATTGGTTAAATAGTTTACTAGTTCATTGGTTTTAAACTGCACGGTAGCACAGTGGTTAGCCCTGTTGCTTCACAGCTCCAGGGTCCTGGGTTCGATTCCCGGCTTGGATCACTGTCTGTGTGGAGTTTGCACATTCTCCTTGTATCTGCGTGGGTTTCTTCCGGGTGGTCCAGTTTCCTCCCACAGTTCAAAGTTGTGTGGGTTAGGTTGATTGGCAATGCAAAAATTGCCCTTAAGTGTCTTGAGATGTGTGGATTAGTGGGTACATATGTAACGATATGAGGGTAGGGCCTGGGTGGGATTGTGGTTGGTGCAGACTCAAAGGCCCAAATGACCTCTTTCTGTACTGTAGGGTTTCTATGATTTCAGGATAGCTGGAGCTGACTGGCTCGGAGGCTGAGATTGATAAGACCCCTCCTTTGGCCTAATGGTATAGATCACTGAACTGGTAAACCACCAACCCAGAGAATTCCAGCTTCAAATCCCATCATCTCCCTCGTATGCTTCTGGCCTCTCCTTAAATGCCTTAATGCTATTTACTTCAACTTCTCCCTGCGGTTACAGGTCCCACATTCAAAAAGGCAGTGAGGCTTACCATTGCTTCACTACTTCCAATCGCCACTAGATGCTGGTTCTACCACATGCAAATGGTGGCTGAGGCAGGGCCCAAGGGTAATGGAGATTGTCCTTCCCTCTGTTCTTTGGTACTTTGGCCCGCCTTGTCTAACAACGGGCATACACACGATGGGTCGTAAGAGGGCTGCTCTTGGATTTTTCGAGAGTATCCTAGTGCTTCACGTCATTAGTGTACGCTTGACCTGGACCAGTTGATGGACAACACGACAGCTCAGTGACTATTGCTGTGCAGATACATGGATTTGGGCCTGTGTCTGTTGGAGTTTGTGCATTCTCCCCGTGCTTGGGTGGGTTTTCTCCGGGTGCTCTGATTTCCTCCCACATCCCAAAGATGTGCCCTTAGGCTGATTGGCAAAACAAATTCTCCCTAAATTGTCTCAAATTTTGTTCTAATGCATAGATCGAAAAACGTAGACAGGGATGACAGGGATCATGGGTAGAAGTGGGAACATTGAAGTGGTGGCGCAGGCTCGTTGGGCTGAAGGGCCTCTTTCCTGTGCTGTTTTGTTTTTTGTTGCTGCTGCTTTCTGGCATTGCATTATGTGAGGTGGACACAGTGGAAAAAGGGAATGTTGTGTTTTCCAGTTCCTCCAGTCTAGACTCATCTGGATTTCTTTGCAAAGTCAAAATGCTTATGAATCCTTTTGACATAAAGCACCTTTTATGTCAGTGCTAGACCAGCCGTTCTCTGTATTATCAGAGGAGAACAGAATGTTGCAATCATGACTTTTGAGGATGGCAGCCTAACCACACCAGGGATTTGGCAGAGATTTGAAAGCAATTTAGTGCATTATCCTATCTTTGTTAAGGATTGTCAGTTTTGAATAAACATAAAAGATGTGGCTTGCATGTTTAGATGGAAACTAGCCACAGCAGATTTAATTGAGTAGCTTTTGCTTTTACAGAGTATAAACTGAAATTAAAAGCTGGAGTCTGTGCAACATCCTAATGATGCCAAATCATATGATCAGCTCTGCATGTAATCTGCAATCCATTTGAATATATAGCACTGAGTTATCCAGCTTGCCAGTTTTTAAAATTTGATTCATTATTGCCATATGTATTAATATACAGTGAAAAATGTTGTTTCTTGTACCCTTTATGGACAAAGCATGTTGTTCATAGAGAAAGAAATGAGAGAATGCAGAATGTAGTGTTACAGTCGTAGGCAAGCTGTAGAGAAAGATCAACTTAATGCAAGGTAGGTCCATTCAACAGTCTGACAGCAGCTAGGTAGAAGCTGTTCTTGAGTTGGTTGGTATGTGACCTCAGACTTTTGTATTGTTTTCCCATACGGAAAAAGATGGAAGAGAGAATATCCGGGATGTGTAGGGTCCTTAATTATGCTGGCTGCTTTTCCGAGGCAGTGGAAAATGTAGACAGTGTCAGTGGTTTGCCTGATGGATTGGGCTATGTTCACGACTTTTTTGTAGTTCCTTGGCATCTTGGGTAGAGCAGTAGCCATACGAAGCTGTGATGCATCCAGAAAGAATGCTTTCCAAGGTGCATTTGTAAAAGTTGGCCAGAGTCGTAGCTGACGTGTCAAATTTCCTTAACCTTCTGAGAAAGTAGAGGTGTTGGTGGGCTTTCTTAACTATAGTGTTGCCATGGGGGGACTAGGACAGATTGTTGGTGATCTGCACACCAAAAAACTTGAAACCTTTAACCATTTCTACTTCATCCCCGTTGATGTGGCGAGGGGCATGTTCTCTACTTGCGCTTTCTGAAGTTGATGGCAACCTCCTTCGTTTTGTTGACATTGAGGGAGAGATTATTGTTCAGCAGATTCTCTTATTCCTGTACTCTGTCTCATCTATCTGTATGTCTGAGGAGAAGTTTTGAGGGATTTAAGAAGCAAATTAAGTTACAATGGTACTCTTTTTCCATGGGTATGATGGTTTTACCCTCAGTCGCTGTAACAATCATGGAATTTTGAAATGTCTTTGGCACATTTAAACCCTGATTACCAAAATGCAAATGGAAGGATTATTTATCAGCGCAGAGTTTTGATTTATTTAGAAAACAGTATCCATGTGTTATATTCTGAGTCTCTGTTCTTTGTCAATGCAGGTTCTTTTCTGAGGCACAGGCAGAGTGTCTCGAGAATCAGTGTTGCTATGCTGCAAGTTCTAAGTGCTCACAATGTTACCAGGGACTCTGAATAAACAGAGGTTAGACAAAAAACAATGCAGACCATTAACTGTCTGCTTTTGATTTTTTCTTGTTTAATTGGTGCCTAGGTAAACACAATCTCTCACCACTTAGAATTCCAATGGGGGATTTATGTGTCAGAGTCAGTCTCCATTCCTATTGCTCACGCACATCTATCCCTTCTTCCCAGCACTTGTCACAAAACACCTGCTTCACAGAAGTTATCCTTTCTCTTTGCTCAAAAGAAAACTCCATTTCATTCCACAACTTGCTGTAGAAATGAGAAATTTTGGGTTTTAAAATGCTCATTTCAGTTCTAAAACATGTGATTCCATGAATGAGCGTCAGTAAATAAAAATTTCTCACTCATTTTGTACCTAACAACAACAACCATTTTATATTAACTAAAAAGTAAACAAAAAGATACAAATGTCTGAAGTCATGTACTAACTGACTCAAGAACAGCTTCTTCCTGCTGCTGTCAAGACTTTTGAATGGAACTACCTCACAATCCGTTGATCTTTCTCTACACCCTAGCTATGACTGTAATACTACATTCTGCACTGTCTCCTTTCCTTCTCTGTGAATGGTAATGCTTTCTCTGTATAGCGCGCACAAGAAGCAATACTTTTCACTGTATATTAATACATGTGAGAATAATAAATTAAATCAAATCAAATATATCCTTTAAGGTATGTTTAAAATTTACTAGTGTCAAGTGTTGGCTTTCATTAACATTGCAATGAAGTTACTGTGAAAATCACTGGGTTGCGGCATAGTGGCACAGTGGTTAGCACTGCTGCCTCACAGAGCCAGGGACACAGGTTTGATTCCTTGTGCACATTCTCCCCGTGTCTGTGTGCGTTTCCTCTGGGTGCACCAGTTTCCTTCCACAGTCCAAAGATTTGAGATTGGGTTGATTGGCCATGCTAAATTGACCGTATTTCTGGGGGGATTACAGGATAAATGTGTGGAGTTACTTGGATAGGGTGGGATTGTGATTGGTGCAGGCTCCATGGCTCATACGGCCTCCTTTTGTATTGTAGGGATTCTTTTCACTCTACTAATATATGTGATAATAACAAATCAAATAGCTGTTCTGAATGTTTTAATAAGTGAATTTTTTAGTAACTGGGCTCTATGTTAGTCTGGGATTGATGGCGTTTGAGAACAAGCTGATGTTTCTGATTTCTGCTGGGAACCTCTGTAATTAAGGATGGCTAACAGATTGTCACAGTAAGAAGTCTCACAACACCAGGTTAAAATCCAATAGGTTTATTTCTAGCCAAATGAACCTATTGGACTTTAACCTGGTGTTGTGAGACTTCTTGCTGTGCTTACCCCAGTCCAATACCTGCATCTCCACATCATCGTAGATTGTCGACAGAAGTGGGACACACACACACACACACACACACACACACACACACACTATAAGGAAGTAAAAATGTGACAAATTCTTGGAAGAATTGATGGGAAATTCTGCACAACTGAAAGTTCAGTTTGAAGGGAAAGTTTGAGCTCTTCGGCACCTCTGGCAATTTGTTTGTCCAAATCCATCGGGACTCATTGTCACAATCAACTCATGGCGCTATGCAAATGTATTTCTGCTTTTTTAAATCATAGAACCTTACAGTGCAGAAAGAGGCCCTTTAGCCCATCGAGCCTATACTGAAGACAATCCCACCCAGGCCTTACCTCCATATTCCTATATATTTACCCACTAATTCCTCTAACCTATGCATCCCTGGATTCTAAGGGGCAATTTCTTAGCATGGCTAATCAACCTAACCCACACATTTTTGGATTGTGAGATGAAATCGGAGTACTCGGAGGAAACCCACACAAGGAGAACATGCAAACTCCACACAGACAGTGACCCGAGTCGGGAATCAAACCCAGGACCCTGCAGCTGAGAAGCAGAAGTGCTGACTACTGTGCTACCATGCTGCCCCAAGCACAACTTCACAACTGGGTAAATGTAATGCAGGAATAGCTGCAACGCTGGTGAAGAGTTGACGTTTCTTTGAACAACCTCCAATGTTTCCTGACTTCCAGCTTCACAATTCATAGAATCCCTACAGTGCAGAGAGAGGCCATTCAGTCCATCGAGCCTGCACCAACAACAATTCCACACAGGACCTACCTCAATACGCCATGCATTTACCCTACTAATCCCCTTGACACTAACGGACATGGGAACACTAATTTGGCATAGTTAATCAACTTAACCGTAATGAAGGGTTTGTTATATGAGGAGCAGTTAAGGAGTCTGCGTCGATACATGATAGAGTTTAGAAGGATGAGGGAAGATCCAATTGAAACTTACAGAATACTGTCAGGCCTGAATAGAATGGACATGGAGAGGATGTTTCCATTAGTGGGAGAGACTGGAACTCAAGAGCATACTCAGAGTGAAGGGACGTTCCTTTAATACTGAGATGAGGAGGAACTTCTTCAGCCAGAGGATAGTGAATCTGTGGAATTCATTACTGCAGAAGGCTGTGGAGGCCAAGTCATTGAGTGTCTTTAAGACAGAGATAGATAGGTTCTTGATTGGTAAGAGGATCAAAGATTGCAGGGAAACTGTGGGAGGATAGGGTTGAGAAACATTTCAGCCATGATTGAATGATGGATCAGACTCAATGGGCTGAATGGCCTAATTCTGCTCCTATATTTTATGGTCTTGTGGTCTTACTGCCAATTAAAGAGCCTCCAGAAGTTGGACAACTGCCGCACCTGAAGTAAGTTAGTTACAGGTGGAGATGTTGGGATCAGACGTTGGGAAACTGGGGCACCCAGATGAAATCCATACAGACAACGTGCGGACTCTGCACAAACAGTATCCCAAGCTGGGAATCAAACTGGTGACCCTGACGCTGTGAGGCAGCAGTGCTAACTAATGTGCCACCTAGTTCAAGGGCAATTAGGGATGAGCAAAAAGTGCTGGCCTTGACAATGAACGAATCAGAAAAAGGCCTTCTGACAGTCTTCACAGAGATCCTCAAGCAATGATGCCGGACAATTAGAAGTGACCATTACCCTGCTTTATTTTAGCTCAAGATCCTTTCATAGTGCCACAAAGAAGCAATGGCTAGAGAGCAGTCGTGAAGGTCATTCAAAGGACATGGACATGTTTGTCAACAGAGACTTCAGCCACCTTTCCGGATCACAGACATTTTCCCACAGGGTGAAACTCTGAAGTCAAAACCAAAGGGAGAGATTCTAATCTGACCTCAGTTTTGGGTGATTGGAGGGTAGGGGACATATAGATGTTGATCAGCATACTTGGTAAGAAATGTCAGCTCCACAGGCAACTCACCGAAGCAAAGGGTTCAATTTCCAATCAATTAATCAATTGTCAATCATGCTCAGGTTTATCATTGTTATATCAGTCAGGGCTATGGATCATCTGGGAACTCATCTGCATTCATAGTTAGATACAAGGGCTGAAAGAGTTCGTGGCCCTAAATAAAAAGTCATAGAATCATAGAATTCCTATAGTGCAGAAGGAGACCATTCGGCCCTTCGAGCCTGCACCAAGAACAATTCCTACCAGGCCCTATCCATTCATCCCCATGTATTTATCCTGTTAAATTGTCCCTTACTCAGGATGATAAGCAAGATAAATACAGGGGTAGGGCCTGGGTGGGATTATTGTCTTGATAGGCCAAATGGTCTCTTCTGCACTGTAGGGACTCTATGATTCTATGATTCCAATCCCCCAGACACCAAGCAGCAATGGTCACTTCTAATTGTCCAGAATCATTGCTTGAGGATCTCTGTGAAGACTGTCAGAAGGCCAATGCACCTAACCTACACATCTTTGGACTGTGGGAGGAAACTGGAGCACCCATATACACACATAGACTTGGGGATAATGTGCAAACTCTACACGGACAGTGACCCGAGGCTGGAATTGCACCCATGTCCCTGATGCTGTGAGGCAGCAGTGTTAACCACTGTGCTGTCCTCTGGTCTTCACTGTTCTAGCCTTCTGAGCCTGGCTATACAAGTTTAAACATGGCATCTTGCGGTTAGGGTGAGCGACAGGAGATCTAACCATAGCACTGGTCTCACCTGTTGATAATACAAAAGAATAATTGTTCCCAGTTATTGGGGTGTTTGTCTTAATCGGAGTTATTGCAGTTTTCTTTTTTCAGAGTTGTCCCCTGGTGTTTCAGAATAGGGTTTAATTACGTTGATTGACAATAAGGAAATCATGTGAATGGGTGGAGTTAGGCACACAGAGAGAAAAAGCAGGCAGTTGCTTTTTTAATTTTTACAGAGCAGTAGTTCCTTTGTCTCTCGCTCTTTCAATATCTCTATCTGGTGGATTAACCATGGAAAATGACCTGGATTAGGGCAGGGGTTGAGCCTGGGTCCGGTGCTAATTTGGAGGAAAGGGCATCCTGTTTCTGAACAAACAGTTGACCAACTATTCTTCCTCATTTGTAGCAAAACAGCATTGTATTTCCTATCTGTGGTACATTTATCATAAACATACTGTCTAGTTCAGCAATAGAAAAGACTTGTCAAATATTTTTCATAGGATTATATAGGATATATGCTGCAGAAATCAGCCACTAATTTCTGCATGGCTTATGTTTACGCTTCACTCAATCCTCCTTCCATTTTTTAATTCTCAAAAACTACATTCTCCACTTTGATTTTGGGTGGAATGGTACCCCATTGGTTAGCACTGCTACCCCACAAGTGCCTGGGTTCGATTTCTGGCTTGGGTCACTGTCTCTGTGGAGTTTGCACATTCTCCCTGTGTCTGCATGGGTTTCCTCCGGCTGCTCCGGTTTCTTCCCACAGGAAAGATGTGCGGGTTAGGTAGATTGGCCACGCTAGATTGCCTCTTAGTGCCAAGGGGATTAGCAGGGTAAATGCATGGGGTTATGAGGATAGGGCCTGAGTGGAATTCTGGTTGGTGCAGACTTGATGGGCCAAATGGCCTCTTTTTGCGCTGTAGGATTCTATAATACTACCACCTTAACACTCTATTCTCTGCTCCCTTACTTGCTTCTTCTTATGGCATGGGGGGGTGGAATCAGGACTGGTTGTTGGTGATCTGGATATCTAAAAACATGAAGCTTTTGACTTTTCCACTTCATCCCCATTGACGTAGACAGGGGCATGTTAACATAGAACATAGAACACTACAGCACAAACAGGCCCTTCGACCCACGAGTTGCGCTGATCACATCTCTATCTACCAATCCACAGACCTATCTATAACCCCCTATCCATTCGTTTCCACATACCCATCCAGAAGTTTTTTAAAAGACCCCAGCGAGTTTGCCTCTACCACCTCCGACGGCAGTCGGTTCCATTCACTCACCACCCTCTGAGTGAAAAACTTACCCCTAACTTCCCCTCTGTATTTGCTTCCCCGCACCTTAAATCCGTGTCCTCTCATAGTGACCATTTTCAGCTCAGGGAAATAGTCTCTGAGAGTCCACCCTATCTATTCCTCTCAATATTTTATAAACCTCTATCAGGTCGCCTCTCAACCTACGTCTCTCCAGTGAGAAGAGTCCCAGCTCCCTCAACCTATCTTCATAAGGCCTGCCTCCCAATCCAGGCAGCATCCTTGTAAATCTCCTCTGAACTCTCTCAATAGCCTCTACATCCTTCCTATAGTGAGGCGACCAGAACTGCGCACAATACTCCAAGTGGGGTCTGACAAGAGTCTTATAAAGCTGCATCATTACCTCCTGACTCCTAAACTCTATTCCTCGATTAATGAAGGCCAGTACACCGTACGCCTTCTTGACCACTTCCTCCACCTGCGAGGCTGATTTAAGAGTCCTATGGACCCGGACCCTGAGATCCTTCTGCTCTACAACACAGCTAAGACTCCTACCCCTTATATTGTACTCCTTCATCCCATTATTCCTGCCAAAATGGACCACTACACATTTATCCGTGTTGAAGTTCTCCTTTATGCTTCCTGAAATCGATGACAATCTCCTTCCTTTTGTTGACATTAAGGGAGAGATTATTGTCATTGCACCAGTTCTATCTCATTCCTGTATTCTGTCCATCATTGTTTGAGATGCGACCCACTAGAGTGGTGTTGTCAGCAAACTTAAAAATCGAATTAGAGGGGAATTTAGCCGCACAGTTATAGGTGTATAAGGAGTATAGTAGGGGGCTGAGAACACATCCTTTTGCGGCAGCTGTGCCTATCCAATTCAAAGCAGTTCAGTTATTAAGTATTGAAGGGGAGGGAGATCACTGGTATGGATGTGAGTGTGATCGGGGATGGGGTTAAAACTGGTTTCTTGTAGGCTGATGAAGAAGTGGCCTAGCAATGTTGTGATTCATTGCTGTAAGATTAGGTTTATGCTGCCAGTTGTTAAAAGTGTTCTCCAGTTACAAAGATTAAACAGCTAAGATCTGTCAACTATCCACTTCCTGCACCTGGGATTTTTAATTTCAATATTGCCACGCCATATATCCGGGGCAAATTCGATTGAAGAGATGGGTTGCAGAATTTAATTGAGCCCTTCTCTTTGTTCACACAATACTTAAGCAAAAATAACAAATGCTCTGTGGGACCTTCATTGCTCTTTCACACCTGGAAACACCTATCTATTCTAATCCCATTTTCCAGCACTTGGTCCATAGCTTTGTACTCTTTGGTGTTTCAAGTGCTTATCTAAATGGTCCTTAAATGTTGTGAGGATTCCAGTCTCTACCACTCCTTTAGGCAGTGAGTTTCAGATTCCCACCATTCTTTGGGTGAAAATGTCTTTACTCAAATCTCCTGCTGTGCACCTTAAATCTGTGCTTATTGACCCCTCTACCAAAGTTTCTTCCTACCGACCCTGTCTATGTCCTTCAGAATTTTGTGCGCCTCAATCAGTTTCCCCCCTTAGCCTTCTTTGCTCTAGGCAAAACAACCCCCACCTAACCAGCCTCTCTTCATACTGGAAACATGCCAGGCCAGGCAACAATGAATTTGCTTTGCTCCTTCTCTACTGCAATCATATTCTTCCTATGATGCGGCAACCAGAACAGCAGACAATATTCTAGCTGTGGCTTAATGAGCGTTTTATACAGCTCCATCATAACCTCCCTGCTTTTATATTCTGTGCCTCACTAATAAAGGCAAGTATCTCGTATGCCTTCGTAATCTTATTTATACCTGATCTACCTGTCCTGTTGTCTTTAGGGATTTATGGACATGCACTCCAAGGTCCCTCTGATCCTCAGTATTTCCTAACATCCTACTATTCATTGTGTATTCCCTTGCCTTGTTAGTCCTCCCAAAATGCATCCCCTTTCACTTTTCAGCATTAAATTCCATTTGCCACTGTTCTGCCCATCTGACCAGCCCATCTATGTCATCCTATAATCTAGGGCTTTCCTATTTACCACAGCACCAACTTTCACGTCACCTGTAAACTCTTACCTCCATTTGACCATTACTCCCTGCCTTCTGTCACTAAGCCAACTCTGGATCCAATTGGACAAATTGCCTTGGAACCCTTTTTGATCTATATCTCACGCTGGGAACCAAAGACTTTCTAAAGCCTATGTATTATACATCAACTGCACTGCCCTTGTCTACACACCTAGTCACCTCTTCAAAAAAATTCAATCAAATTTGTTAGACATGATTTCTCCCAGACAAAACCATGCTGACTGTCCTTGATTAATCCTTGCCTTTCCAAATGGAAATTAATTCTGTCTCTCGGAATGACTTCCCTACTACTGATGTTAGATTCGCTGGCATGTAATTTCTTGGTATTTCTCTACTTCTTTGCTTGAATAATGGTAGCATATTAGCTATCCACCAGTCTCTGACACCTCCCCTGTGTAAGAAGTCTCACAACACCAGGTTAAAGTCCAGCAGGTTTATTTGGTAGTAAACACCACGCCTGGCGTTTACGACCAAATAAACCTGTTGGACTTTAACCCGGTGTTGTGAGACTTCTTGCTGTCCAAAGCCAGCATCTCCACATCATGGCCTCCTCTGTGGCCCAGAGAGGATTTGAAAATTAGCGTCAGATTCCCTGCAATCTCCTCCTTTGCCTCCCGTAGTGAACAAAGCCAGGGAAAGTGCTGGAAGCTGGAGCTGAAGCACGAAGCAGACATTTTAAAAGCTACACTTATAGGCTTGAATTTTCCAGCCCCTGTGCAGTGGGTCGCACAGCGACGGATGTAGCCAGCCAGCCAAAAGTCTATTGACTTTGGCGGAACTGGACAATCCTTTGGGCTGGAAAATCTCACCAGAAGCAGCTAGTGTTACCTTTGCATAGCTCTGAGACATAAAATACACAACAATTCCCAACAGAGCCTCAGAAGAACGTTATCACAAGAGGCTAGAGCTGCTACTGGGTTTATCTACCCTTGGCTGGGATTTTCTAGACCCATTACAGGGGGATATAACAGCCCAGCCAGAAGCCTATTGACTTTCAGCGAGACTGGAAAATCATGGTAGGTGGGCGGGCAGGACTGGAAAATCCAGTCCCTCATCTTAGATCTAACCTAAAGCAGACATAGTGCCATATCATCCTAATATGATTCAGAAAATCTCTACTATATAGAGAAAAACATCTAAACAAAAGTGCTGCAGATAACCTTTTTTGCAGCTGGCAGGTGAGGAAACAATTATAAATGCTGAGTACATATTGAGTATTTATCCAGTCTCTTCCTCACCATCGTGTTCTCACTTTGCCTTCACTGGCAGTCTCCTGGAAACCGCAGAAACCTGCGGCGCATCAATAAATTTCAGAACTGTTGCAATATTGTTCTAACTGAACAGCTAACATATTGACAATCTGTTTCTCCCGAGGGGCTTGCATATCTAAGCATACTCGTGCAAACGAGTTAAATGCTGAAGTCAGAGGTTAAAACTGGCTTCCTGACACACTGACATGTTTGCAGCTTTCAGTCGCCTTACTGCCCAAAGCCACGTGCTGTTCCAGTTTAATAATCCCCTCATTATTTCCAGTAATAGAAATGTTACAGAATTCACACTCACCCCAATAGCCAGTGATCATAGAATCATACAGTGTAGAAAGAGGCCCTTCGGCCCATTGAGTCTGCACCGAACACAATCCCACCCAGGCCCTACACCCATATATTATACCCTCTAATCCCTCTAACCTAAGCATCCCAGGACAGCAAAAGGCAATTTCTTAGCATGGCCAATCAACCTAACCCGCGCATCTTTGGACTGTGGGAGGAAAACCACACAGACATGAGGGGAATGTGCAAACTCCGCGCAGACGGTCGGGAATTGAACCCAGGTCCCTGGAGCTGTGAAGCAGCAGTGCTAACCACTGTGCTACTGTGCTGCACGTTAAAATTCTGAAGAATCCAAGCACTCCTCTTAATATAGACAACACTCACTCTCAGATTAGCTGTAACACAGACCTCAGCAGTAGACTTTAATACTGATTTGTTATTGAATTTAAGGCTGGTTTATTTAATAAAGCCACACTGCTTTTAAAATGAACTAGGTGCAGCAAAGAGTGCAAAATATATACAGTGATTTCACAACACTCAACTTCTAGCCAGGATCACAGAGAGGGTTGGTCACAGCCTATCCCAAACCTGCAATCCCTGTGGCCTCTCCTCCCTGTTGGGAACAGAGGCTTGTAGAACCACCTTTATCTGCCTATCTACCTATTTCCCCATTTGAGTTAACAAATAATGCACACTATCACACATACTCACACACACAGCGGGGAAGCAGGGTGGCGCAGTGGTTCGCACTGCTGCCTCACAGCGCCAGGGACCCGGGTTCAATTCTGGCCATAAGTCTGTGTGGAATTTGCGCATTCTGTCTGTGTCTGTGTGGATTACTCCAGTGCTCCAGTTTACTCCCAAACTCCAAAAATGTGCAAGTTAAGTTGATGCTAAATTGCCCCTTAGTGTCAAGGGGACTAGCTAGGGTTATGGGGATAGGGCCACGGTGGAATTGTTATCGATGCAGACTCGATGGGCCAAATGGCCTCCTTCTGCTCCGTATCACTCTATGAATGTAAACAATACTCACACAAATACAAATCACTCAAACACACACACACACACACGCTTACAATCACACAACACGTACATACACTCTCACAATGAAGACAGTAAGAGTGCAGCCCATTTCCAAACATTTAGTGCTGAAAGAAAATTAACTTATCCAAATTTCTCCCCTTTGCTCTTTGCTTTATATCATTATTTGGGCTGATTCTAGAACCAAGTCCTTTAAAGAAGGAAAATCTGGACAAGAATGAGGAGCAGGAGTAGACCACTCAGCCCATCAAACCTGCTCTGCCATTCAGTACGATCATGGCTGATCTTGGGTTTTCACTGTTCAAATCCCTTACTTTCCTGAGAGACTAAAACTCTGCCTATCTCAGCCTTAAACGTATTTACTGGTGGATGTCCACCACCCCTGGGAAGAGAGAAAACTCCAAAGATTCACAACCCTCTGAATGAAGAATTTCTCTACATCTCAGCCCTAAATGACCAACCCTTTATCCTGAAAATGTGCCCCCTTGTTTTAGATTCCCTTCAAAATTTTGTGGGTTTCAATGAGAGTGCTTCTCATCCTTCTAAACTCCAGAGAATATATATTTACTCAGCTGGAAGAAGCAGAGTATCTGAAGGTATCTGAAGCATGAATCTGACTGTGATTATTCCTGCATGTTTGAAAATAGGTCGAGTGAAATAAAACATTCAGCTTGACGATTATCTTGTATTTAGATTCAGCTGAGTTGCCATGTGTGACTTTTCAACAATATTAAGGTTTGTTAAGATACAACTTGACTATATTTACTTTAGACAGGAAATAGTAAAGATTTAAAATAATCAGAGATACGTGCTTGTCAAAACAGTTCTACAACGAAAATAGTTCTGACAGGAGAACTGTGTGATTTGATGGGACTTAGAAAAATGCACGTATTATTAGCAAGGTGTGTATGGGAGGGAGTAGCACAGTGGTGTTGTCACTGGACTGATAATCCAGAGATCCAGGGTAATACTCTGAGAACACTGGCTCAAATCCCACCATGGAAATTAGTGAGATTTGAATTCAAGAATAATATCTGGAATTAAAAGTCTAATGATGTCAATTGTTGTAGTGCCCTTTAGGGAAGCAAATCTGCTATCTGAACCTTACCTGGTCTGGTCTACATGTGACTCCAGACCCACAGCAATGCGGTTAAGTCTCAAATGCAAATGCAAACTGCAAATAGGAATGGATAACAAGTGCTGGCCCAGCCAGTGACACCTACATCCCAGGTCAGTTGCAGCACAGGGGTTAACACTGCTGCCTCACAGCACCAGGGCTGTGGGTTCCATTCTCGGCTTGGATCACTGTCTGTTGGAGTATGCACATTCTCCCCATGTCTGCATGGGTTTCCTCAGGTTGCTCCAATTCCTCCCACAGTCTGAAAGATGCGCTGGTTAGGTGCATTGGTCATACTAAGTTCTCCCTCAGTGTACCCGAACAAGCACTGGTGCCTCTAGGATTTTCACAGTAACTTCATTGCCATGTTAACATTTTGATTTGATTTATTATTGTCACACATATTGGTATATAGTGCAAAGTATTGTGACTTCCATGCTATATAGACAAAGCATACCGTTCATAAAGAAAAAAATGAGACAGTGCAGAATGTAATGTTACAGTCATAGCTAGGGTGCAGAAAAAGATCAATCTAGTGCAGGTAGGTCCATTCAAAAGTCTGATGGCAGTAGGGAAGAAGCTGTTCTTGAGTTGGTTTTATGTGACCTTCATTTTCCCGATAGAAGATGATGAAAAAGAGAATATCTAGGGTTAATGCCGAGGCAGCTAGAAGTATAGATAGAGTAAATGGATGGGAGGCTGGTTTGCAGAAGGATTGGGCTACATACACAACCTTTTGTAGTTCCTTGCGGTCTTGGGCAGAGCAGGAGCCATACCAAGCTGTGATACAACCAGAAACAATGTTTTTTGTGGTGCGTAGTTGGTGAGAGCCATAGCAGACATGTTGAATTTCCTTAGCCTTCTGAGAAAGTAGAGGCATTGGTGGTGAGCTTTCTTAACTATAGCATCAATGTAGAAGGGCCAGGACAGGATATGTTGGTGATCTGGATACTGAGAAACCTGAAGCTCTCGACCGTTTCCACTTCATCAATGCTGATATATACAGGGGCATGATCTTCACTACGCTTCCTGAAGTTGGTGACTGGTGACTCAAGTAGTAGATAAATCTAGAAACTCTGGCCTAATCAACTAGGAAAAAATAAAAACTACATTTATGTGGCGCCTTTTACAGCCTCAGGTCACCACAATGCAATTCCTAATCAAGGAAGTTCTTTTTTTCGAATTAGATTTTCACTCAGAGGGTGGTGGGTGAGTGGAATTGGCTGCCATTGGTGGTGGTGGAGGTGAACTCATTGGGATCTTTTAAGAGACTTCTGGATGAGTACATGGGATCTAATGGGATTGAGGGTTATAGATAGGCCTGGTAGGTATGGATATGATCAACGCAACATGTGGGCCGAAAGGCCTGTTTGTGCTGTCGTGTTCTATGTTTAGATATTAGTGCACAGCAAGATCCCACCAATAGCAAAGAGATAAGGTGCCTTGTCACTGTGGGAAAACTCCCTCGCTTTTCTGTGAATGATTTACTCTGACCTGACATCTCGTCCATAAGATAGGCGTCAGTGAGAGGCCATCACACCTACTCAGCACTGTGCTGGGAATGTTGTCTTCAAGTTTCTGAAGGGGGCTTGAACCTGTGACCTTCTGATACAGAGGTGAGAGAGAGCCCCGAGCACCTAGCAGAAACTGATGTCATAGGCTTCAGGTGCTATCTACTGCTGATAAAGTAACTGTGTAATTTTCCTGTCGCTCATTTTGCTCTAAGCATCAGTTTTGTTTGCCGTTATGCTGCTGCTTTTTAACTGGTTTAATCTTCCTGTTACTGGCTCTTAATTCACTCCGAAGACTCCTTTTTCCTTCTCGGTCATCAACAATTAAGCGGTCAATGATTGCAGGTGTAAAACCACCTGAGGCACCTTCTCTGTTGATCCTGACCTTATATTAACAGACCCATCCATACAAGTCTGGGCACGTTAGCGCAGACACCTGCCTTCTCCAATTCTGCTCCACAAGACCAGAACCAAACATTAGTGGACAGGCACAGAAAAGAATTAGAAAGCTAATTGAATATTAAGAAGTCTCACAACATCAGAGAATGCTCCTGACTGCCCTTCCTGTTGGGGAATGCTTCAACACAGTAAGAAGTCTGACAACACCAGATTTAAGTCCAATTGATTTATTTAATAGTAAACTCACAAGCTTTCGGGGTTTGCCCCTTCATCAGGCGAATGGAGAGTTCTGGCCTCAGACAGTGCATATAACAGCACAGACAGTTTATAGATTACTGATTAGAATGTGAATCTTTACACCTAACCTGCTGTTCAAGTCTTAAAGTGGCTAACAATGTGAGTGGAAGGAGCACAGAGCACAGGTTAGAGAGATGTGTATTGTCTCCAGACAGGACAGTAAGTGAGGTTTTGCAAACCCAGGTAGGTCACAGGGGTTACAGATAGTGTGACATGAACACAAGATCCCTGCTGAGACATCCTCATGTGTGTGGAACTTGTCTTCAACTTGGGAATGCTTCAGCAGTCAAGGGCATTCAGCGTTCTCCAAGACACACGACAATGCAGAATTGCCGAGCAGAAACTGAGAATGACCTTAACCAGGATTGAATTCATGTCGCACGATCTGTAACCGCACCATCTGGCCTGGGCTTGCAAAATCCTACTAACTGTCCTGGCATGAGACAATTCACACCTCTTTAACCTGTGATTATCCCTCTCTCTACTCATACTGTCTGTACCTTTAAAGACTTGATTATCTGTTAAGGCTCACATTTCAACCATTATCTTGCAACCATGTCTATATATTGCTGTGTTTGTGAAACCTACCTCTCCACTCAGCTGATGGAGGAGCCGTGCTCCAAAAGCTCATTAATCCCAAATAAGCTTGTTGGACTTTAACCTGGTGTTGTGACCACAGTCCAACAATGGCATCTGCACATCGTGGAAAATTGGCCTTGTTTCTCAAGTTGGCTTGAATACTAAGGTTGGGAGTTATGCCACAGCTGTATAAATCGCTAAGTAGACCCCCCTCTGTCCTGTTGTTCAGTTCTGTGCACATTGGTTAGCATTTCTGCCTCACAGTGCCAGGGACTCGGGTTTGAGTCCTGGCGCATTGTCTGTGCGGAGTCTGCACATTCTCCCCATGTCTGCATGGGATTCCTCCAGGTCCTCTGGTTTCTTCTCACAGCCCAAAGGACATGCTGATTAGGTGAATTGGCTATGCTTAATTCTCCCTCAGTGTACCCGAACAGGCACCGGAATATAGCGACTAAGGGATTTCTACAGTAACTTCATTGCAGTATTAATGTAAGCCGACTTGTTCCTGGTTCCCAGCATTAGCATTTGTTGTTTGCAGAGTTTTGGCGTTGGTACACGAAGATAATGCCAGCTTACCGAGGCACACCACAAGCAGTGAACTTAGTCATTTGTACTTTCTTTTAACTGCAATGTAGTTTGTTGGTCACTTGCACAACTTTTGCTTGTGTGTGTGTGCGTATATGTGTGTGTGTGTGCGCAAGTGTGAATGTGAGTGTGTGTATACGTGAGTGTGTGCGCGCGTGAGTATGTGTGTGTATGTGTGCATGTGTGAGTGTCTTTGTGTGTATGCGTGAGTTTGTGTGTGTCTGTGTGTGAAGCTCCGTAGAGTCAGAGAGGTTCGGGGTAGGGTTGGGTATATCACAGTTCAGGATGTGCAGAACAAAAGACACATTCCGACACAAGCTGGCCAGCTGTTGGGGGGGGCCAAAATCCCCGAGGTTTGGAATGTGAGGTGGTGTCAGCCTGATGGTATGTGACACAGCTGGAGCCAATAAACTGTGGTTCATTAAAGTCACATGTGGTCACCGTAGCGACCATCAGCCTTTAAATCCTAAATAACGCAAGCACTATTGGCCGCATTTAATCAATTAAGTTGGATTGTCCTGCTTTGTGGAGAAGATGCGCTTTTTAATGAGTTGGCATCCCATTTCACAGTATGCTTCAGGGGACAAGAATTCCAGCCCTGTTCCCGAAGAAAAAAACTCAAATTATTCATTGCCCAAAGTGAATATTTTGTATTTTGTTGACCTGGCAACACTATTTGTGGTTCTCACAGATCTCATGATTCGCAGTGAGTGTACCTACGGGTGTGTACACCTTAGCTTTCAAAGTCAGGAAGCATCCTGATGTTTATCTAATGCTGATGGGATTTGCTTTGAACAAGCCTAGTTGATATGTTAATGTATCTTACAGGAGTTCAAGACCTTTTCTTTAAGATCTCTGTAGGATTTAAAATAATTGCAACCGGCACAGAAAAAAAAACCCTTACTCCCGCATCTCGTGTTTTAAAATCATAGAATCCTTACAGTACAAAAGGAGGCCATTTGGTTCATTGAGCCTGCACTGATAACAATCCCACCCTACCCCCATGTATTTATCCTGCTCATCCCCCACAAAACTAGGGTCAAATTAGCATAGCCAATCAACCTAACCCGCACATCTTTGGACTGTGGGAGGAAACCGGACCACCTGGAGGAAACCCATGTAGATACGGGAAGAGGGTGCAGACCCCATGTGGAGAGTCACCCAAGCCAGAAATCAAACCCCCGGCACTGTGAGACTACATTGTGCTACTGCGCCGCCGAAAAAAGTGATTTTCTTTTTGGAAAATGCCTTTCTTTTATGCGAGACAAGCGTCAAATAGTACTTCAAAGGAATTGAATGTGAGAGTTTCAACTGCATGAGCCTTGGTCCACCCTTCAGAGATGGAATTCTAAACATACACAGTCGTTAGCACTGCTGCCTCACAACAAGGAGTCTCGCAACACCAGGTTAAAGGTTTATTTGATAGCAAAAGCCACAAGCTTTCAGAGGGCTGCTCCTTCATCAGGTGAGTGGAAGTTCTGTTCACAAACAGGGCATATAAAGACACAAACTCAATTTACAAAATAATGGTTGGAATGCGTGCCTTGCGAGGTGCCACCAAATAAACTTGTTGGACTTTAACCTGGTGTTGTGAGATTTCTTACTGTGCTTAACCCAGCCCAACGCCGGCATCTCCACATCATGGCCTCAGAGCGTCAGGGACCCCAGTTCAATTCCAGCCCTGGGTCACTGTCTGTGTGAGTTTGCGCGTTCTCCCCGTGTCTGTGTGGGTTTCCTCCAGGTGCTCCAGTTTTCTCCAACAATATATGCGTGCGTGAGTATGTGTGTGAGTGTGTCCAACAATGTCCAACAATGTGCAGGTTAGGTTAATTGGACATAATAAATTAACCCTTAGTGTCGGATGATTATCTAGGGTAAATGCATGGGATTATGGGGAGAGAGCCTGTATAGGATTGTGGTTGGTGCAGAGTGGTGGGTGACATTGCTCCATGTCTGTCCAGGAGAATCTTTTATGGCCCATTCATTGTCAGCTGATGGAGAGCCTCACAAATATGTCCAGCCATTAAGGAGGGCTAATAAATGCCAGTCCAGCCAGTGATGTCCACATCCCATGAGTGAATAAGAAAAACTTGCATCGATGTTTTGTGTGGCACAGCGGTTAGCACTGCTGCCTCATGGTGCTGGGGACCCAGGCTCAATTCCAGCCTCAGGTGGAACTCTGTGTGGAGTTTGCACGTTCTCCCCATGTCTGCGTGGGTTTCAAAGACCAAAGAACGAAAGAACAAAGAGTTTCCTCTGGATGCTCCGGTATCCTCCCACACAGATATGTGAGTTAGTTGGATTGGCGTGCTAAATTGACCCTTAGTATCAGGGGATTTGCTGGGCAGCTGAGCTGAGCTCAGTGGGTGAGTGTCCAGAATACAAAGCTTTGGGGGCTTTATATTCTGTCAAAGTGCTGGCCGAGTGCATGGAAAACATGTGTAATTCAGCTGCCCAGGATTCTAGGCCCAGTAGCAGGGCCCCATCGAGAAAACGGAGGTTCTTCAACTATGGGATTCAGTCTCAGGGTGGATGGGCTTCACCAGTAGCTTTGTTGACGCTTGCTCATAAAACAGTTCATACATCACATAGCCCACAGGGCAATCTGTTGATTCCACCATGGTTCCATATCGGCCATTACAAATAGTAGAGTTATTTAGATATTTATCGTTCGTGTTGTACATTGATGAGTCACTACTCTTAGGATTATTCAGCACAAACTATATTACCGCTCCTCCGTTTTTTGGCTCTCCCGATTCCCTTCTCCCTGCCTCCCATCCATACCCGGTTTATAACGCACCAGTTTAAATTTCACATTTATTTATTAGTGTTGCAAGTAGGCTAAAATTAACACTGCAAGGAAGTTAGTGAAAATTCTCTAGTCACTACACTCCGGTGTCCCTCGGGTACATTGAGGAAGAACTTATGGTCAATGCACCTAACCAGTATGCCTTTTGCACTGTGGGAGGAAAAGGAAACCCACACAGATATTGGGGGGACATACAGACTCTGCACAGTCTATGACCCAAGCTGGGACCTGAATCCAGGTCCCTGGTACTGTGAGGCAGCAGTGCTAACCATTGTGCTACCGTGTCATCCTAGAGTACAAAGCTGAAGTCTCTTTTTCCATTTGTTTAACTTAATGGAGATAAAATCATAGGAAACATGTTTTTCAGTTTCATAGAATCATAGAACCCCTACAGTGCAGAAAGAGGCCATTCAGCCCATCAAGTCTGCACCGACCACAATCCCATCCAGGCCCTACCCCCATATCCTTTCTGACTCTTGCTGTTTACAGCAGAAATTTGGGAAACTAGCCTGTCCATCCTAAAAGGGTATACATGGTGGTATTTCTGACTGAAAAGCCAGTGCTATTTGGAGACTGATTTGATTATGTCAAAATGGTTTCATAACCCTATTCCCACCCGTGAAATGATTGTGAACGAGAAGGCACAGATTCAAAGTAATTGGTGAAAGCAGCAAAAGTAATGCAAGAGAAAGCATTTTCACACTGTGAGTGGCTAGGGATGGCACAGTGGTTAGCACTGCTGCCTCACAGCACCAGGGACCTGGGTTTGATTCCCACTGGGGGTCACTGTCTATGTGGAGTTTCACGTTCTCTCCATTAAATCTGCGCAGGTTTCCTCCCACACTCCGAAGGTGAGAGAGTTAGGTTGAATGGTCATGCTAAATTGCTCCTTTATGGTATGAGAAATACTTGAGATAGGGCGTTGGTGGGAGTATTGTCAGTGCAGGTTTGATGGGCTGAATGGCCCCTTTTCACACGGTAGGCATTCTATGATTGGTTGAGATCTGGGATGCCCTGGCCAAGAGTGTGGTGGATGCATTTCAACTGAGACCTTCGAAAGCCTGTTATTTGCAAAGGAAGAGTGTACAGGGCGATGGGGAGATGGCAGGAGAATATCACAAGATGAATTATTCACTTGGAGAGTCAGTGCAGACACAATGGGCTGAATGGCCTTCTTCTGCGCCCTAACAATTCTGTGATCCTGTGAACGAGAATCCAAGTAACTGGACACTGAAATGTGAGTGAGTCCGGTGAATCCCCAGTTCCCTTGCTTGTTAAGCTGAAAGGATATTGAGAGATCATTCCCATTATTGGCTTTGTTGATATTCAAATAACATAAGAACATAAGAAATAGGAGCAGGAGTAGGCCATCCAGCCCCTCAAGCCTGCCCTGCCATTCAATAAGATCACGGCTGATCTGCAGTGGTTCAGTACCACTTTCCCACTTTCTCCCCGTAACCCTTAATTCCCTCGTCAATCAAAAATCTATCCACTCTTGACTTGAACATATTCAGCGAGGAAACCTCCACCACCTCATCAAGCACAGAGAATTCCAAAGATTCACCACCCTTTGCGTGAAGAAATTCCTCCTCAATTCTGATCTGAACTGCACCACCCCCCCTAATCATGAGGCTGTGCCCTCTAGTCCTGCTATCTTTGCTAAGCGGGAAGAGTCTCTCATCCTCTACCCTATCCATCCCCTTCATTATCTTATACGTCTCTATAAGTATATTGTTGTCACGTCGGGTTCTGCTGGCATCACTTTCACCTGTGTAACAAGACATGCTGGATTTAGTGTAAGATTCTGAGTCCCTTTTTATACAATTCAACTTTGAGTTATGCCAACATGAAACGGAGCTGTAGGTGGTTTATGCACATACCCGCTCACATTTGGTGCTGATGTATATTTGTTCCACTATCGGCTGTAGTTGTAGCCGGAACATCAAGAACATTGCAGTTATGGCACGGAGATATTGCTGGAATGTGATGACTTCTTGCGGACAAGGGGAGGACATGCAGACTCCACACAGATGGTGATCCAAGCTGGGAATTGAACCGGGGCCCCCGGTGCTGTGAGGCAGCAGTGCTAACCATGAACTCCCCCCAAGACATTTGCACTCGACTTGCACTCCAGTTTGGAGCACTTCCAGTCCTGGTTGAATTTCCAGCTATCTGCGACGGCAGCACAGCCCAAATTTTCCAACTGTTCACACTGACGGGGTTCTCCAGTCCAGCCGCGATGAATGGAGATGCGGCTGAGCGTCAAATACTCCGTCCTTGCTTGCAGCAGCAAGGGGGTGTGAATTGTTGAAAAATTCCAGTCCATTGCTCTGCCAACACCAATCTCACATAAACATAAGGAGTGACGAATACTGGGGCTGGAAATTTACTGCCAATTCCTCCCTGAAATCGGGACAGGGGCAAGGCTCACAAAAGGAATTCTCTGTGGGCCTCAGGTGGGATCTTATAAGCCTTGCCCGAGTAAGGTGGTAAAGTACAGGACTGGGTATACAAATGTTATTTTTTGAATAGATATTGCAGAACGTGGTCCTTTATCTTAACCCACAGTAGTCTGCCACAAATCTTCCAAACCTCACCATCTGCTATTGTGCCTGTTTGTAATTATACAGAAAGGAGAATCTCATGAACAGCATTGAATTCTGGACATTTCTCTTAAACCGATAAATGAAAGAATGTGCCTCTCATTTGAGAAATATTCTATTTATTTCATTTCATATAGTTGCTGGTGCAAGCCTGCACCAGAGTTGGTACCAAAACGTTAGCATTATCTCAGAAGTAGGAATTTTCTTTTCTCCATTTCACACGCATAAGTATTCTTTCCGAGGGTCAGGAGTGGGATCTCTCTTCCTCTCGCACTACAGCTAATTAAGCTGTAGCCACATTGAAGTTCCCCAGCAAGGAATGTCAAAAATGCAAGATTAAAATGTTTCAGGAGTGATTTAAAAAGATTTTTAACTCTCAAGAACCATCTCTGCATTTTTTTCCCTGGTAACTCGTAAAAGTAGAAGAGTAGATTTCTCTTCCCAGAACACAAACAACTGGAAAGAGGAGATCACTCATCACCGTTTCCAGTTTGACTGAATCTGCAACATTTAAATCAGATCTGAGTAGTCTTTTAATTTTTTTTTAAATCCAGCTTGTTTGCGGCCTACAAAGGCCATTATTTTGAATGTCCATTAAGTACGCTGTCTTCTGTCATCAGCCTGCGACACAAGTATCGCTGACACTTGCAGATGGATAGGAATCACAAGCATTGTGCCCTGCAGTCAGAGTTAAAACACTGCCATGACTCTGTTAGTAATGTCAATCACGCTGTTCTGCCTTATTAACTGGTATAAGTGGACATTTGCTCCAGCACACAGGATCTGTCAGGAATACAGATCCCCTCTGTGTGCTGAACTTGCATTTCTGCACTTGGTTGCTGCTCTGGGCCAAAATATGTTTCCTTAGAATCGTAGAATCCCTACACTGTGGATGGAGGCAATTTGGCCCATCAAAGTTGCAAGGACAACAATTCCATCCAGGCCCTATCCCTTAAGAGATACACTAAGTTAGTTCTGGAGTTGAGAGGGTTAGCTTATGAGGAGAGACTGGGACTAAATTCATTGTAATTCAGAAGAATGAGGAGAGGTTTTATAAGGTTATGAAGGAATAGATAAGGGAGGGTGTTTCCATTGGCAGATAAAACTGGAACTAGAGGGCATGGCCCCCTTAAATTTTGGTCCATTGCTCTGCCAACACCAAATTCCACTCCCTATCATTCTGATACATAAGCACACAAAATGTATAAGTCATACTGTAGGTATTTACATTTTTAACTGAATTAAAGTTCAATGCTGAAAGGTAAGGAAGTGTTCACTATTTTTAGGCCCTTTTTCCGTTTGCTATGACTGCTACAGAATTTCTCTCCCAGTTCACCTTCAGATGCCAGAAGCTGAGCTGAAGCCCATGTGACTGCAATTTACAGAGACAATTTATGTTACCTGTCTTTTTCTAAAAAAAATGATTTTTGCACTTGAGGCCCCTTTTAATGGAAATTTGTTGGCTTTTTAAGCTAATAGACATAGGCCTCTAACTTGGGAGAGGGGAGAAGGGAGCTCTTTCATGCTTCATTGGCACTGTTTCCAGATTGCCGGCTACTACTTTTTAGCAGCTTACGTTTCAAAATGGCTACTTCAGTCACATGATCGGTATCTCCATGGCGATCTCAGAAGGGGTTTATTCATCTGATGTCTGAACTGATGGTTGTTTTTGTTTTGTGATTAGGGAGGTGAGATGTGTGTGTTGGGGAGGTGGGGGATGTGTGTAGATTCTGTAATGTGCCAGTCATTAAGCTCTGAATTATCCATTTCGATGTGATAGGAAGACATATCTCCACACAACAATTGTCCTAGTAACCTTCTGTCTCTGCTGAAGAGAGTCATATAAAATTGCAAATTCCATGTCGCGTATATTTTTGTGAATCCTTTCGAACTGGTTTTTAGAACAAAGAACAAACTACAGCTCAGGAACAGGCCGTTCGGCCTCTAAAGTCTGTGCTGTTCATGATGCTCTAACAAAACTAAAACAACCTTCTGCCTTTACTCGGTCTGTATCCCTCTATTCCCTCCCTATTCGTATACCCATCCTGATGCCTCTTAAATGTTGCTAATGTGTATGCTTCTACCACCTCCCCTGGCAGCATGTTCCAGACACCCAGCACTCTGTGTGAAAAACTTCCCCCATGTATCGCCCTTAAACATTCCCTCCCACCTTGAATCTGTGCCCACTTGTAATTGCCACTTCCACCCTGGGGAAAAGCCTCTGACTATCCATCCTGTCTATGCCCCTCAATTTTGTAGACCTCTATCAGGTCTCCCCTCAGCCTCCGTCTTTCCAGTGAAAGGAATCCTCTCTTCATAGCCAACACCCTCAAGACCAGGCAACATCCTGGCAAAGTTACTTTGCATTCTCTCCAAAGCTTCCACATCCTTCCTGTAGTGTGGTGACTAGAACTGCGAGCAATATTCCAAATGCGGCCTGACCATGATTTTATAATCGCTGTAACATGATTTGCCAACTCCTGTACTCAGTACCCCGACAGATGAAAGCAAACATGTCATATACTTTCTTAATTACCTTGGCCATCTATGTTGGCACTTTTAGGGAAGTGTGGACCTGCACACCCAGATCCTTCTGTATGTTAATTTCCTAAGGGTTCTGGCATTTATAGTATAATTCACACCTAAGTTTAATCCTAAATAAATGCATTACCTCACATGTGTCCAGATTAATCTCCATCCAAGTTTCCAATTTATCTATATGCTATTGTATCCTCTGACAATCCATGGTCAGGTCCCAGCACTGATCCCTGCGGAACACCACTAGCTACAGATCTCCATTCTGAAAGACACCCTTCCACCGCTACTCTCTGTCTCAATGTATTCTATGCCTGTTTTGAGCAAGAGGTCAGTCAGGGTATACCTTCTGCCTGGAAGCCTCAGTCAAACTGACATCCGAAGTCACCATCGCAGACGTCAGGGCAGCCTTCTCAAAATTCAACCCACGGAAAGCGATTGTCGCTGATGGGGTACGCAGACAAGCACTCAGATCCTGCATGGATCAGCTGGCAGGGATGTTCAGAATTCTTTAACCCCTCTTCACAATAATCTGAGGTCCCTATCTGCTTCAAGAAAACAATCATCAGCCTGGTATCAAAGAAAAGCCAGATGATGTGCCTTAATGACTATCTCCCGGTGGCTCTGACACCCATTATTAAGTGCTTTGAAAGGTTAGTTGTGGCATGAATCAATTCCGACCTCCTGGATTGCCTGGATCCACTACTGTTCATCTATCACTGCAATGGGTTCACAGCAAACTTCTATGACAAAGTCAGTTTTGCATGCACGAGGACAGCCCATCCCAAATCCCATGTGATAGTTTTTGTACCAATCTGCCATGTGGAACCTTGTGAAATGCCTTACTATATCCATATAAACTAAATCCACAGCCCTTCACTTATCAAGTATCTTTTGTTACCTTTTCTAAAAACTCAATCAAGTTAGTGAGACATGACCTTCCCTATACAAAACCATGTTGCCTGTCGCTAACTAGTCCATTTTCTTCCAATAGTACATATATCCTGTCCCTCAGTACCTTTTCCCAACACTGACATCAAAGTTTCCCCAACACAGACATCAGGTTGGCCGGCCTATAATTTCCTGGCTTTTCCCTGCTTGCTTTCTTAACAAGGGAACAACATTGGTTATTCTCCATCTCACTGTGGTCACTGTTAAGGTCTGTTGACATCCTTGGGTATGAAATTCCAGAGAAAGTTCTCATGGTATGTCTGAATTAGAGTTCATAGTGGAACTCTCAGAGGCTGGTCAACTTAAGTATCAAGTGACTCGTGGCAGCCATCTTTAATAAACACCTTTTCTTCTCTTCAAAAAGACCTTTTTAAAACAGGTCAGTATATGTTTGATCAGTAGATGAAATTATAGAATGGTATCACTCATGAACAAATTACATTATGACAATATCAATGTGAGTCCTTTTGAGGAGCATTTGGTTACTTTTCCAAGATAAAAGCCCTACCTGTGAGCTGAAACAAGGCAACAGGCTTCTGTAATCACCGGAAATGATTGTATCTCATTTGCTTCAGTCCCTCCATGGGAAGTATTTGTTGTTCTCCCAAACATCTGCTGGTAATAGAGCGAATGACGTGTTTAAAGATACCCACTCTCGACATCTTTTTGCATTGGAATTTGACAGTTCTGCGCAGAAATTGGGATTTTCCAATTCCAATTGCTATTGTAACATTGTAAAACAATCTGACGCAAATAGTCAAGGGAGAACAGTTGGAATTTATTCATTCTTAGAACCGCCCTTGGGAGAGTTTAAAATAATTGAAATAAAAACAGGAAATTAAAATAGAGGGATCCCACCTCTACTACTCTTTCAGGCAATGAGTTCCAAATTCCCACCACCCTCTGGGTGAAAAACAGATTTTCTTCAAATGCTTTTTAAATCTCCTGCTCCTTACCTTAAATCTATGCCCCATGATCACTGTAAAATAATCCAACGCTGGTAGTTGAGGGACAACAGTTGGAAATTATTAATTCTTAAAAGTGCTCTTGGGAGAGCTTAAAATAAAATCAGAAAATAAAAATATTGTGAGGGTTCCCGCCTCTATCACTCTTTCAGACAGTGAGTTCCTCTACTAGGGGCAAAATTTCCTTCCTATCTAACTTAGGTTAGATGCATTGGTCATGCTTAATTCTGCCTCAGTGTACCCAAACAGGCACCGGAGTGTGGCAACTAGGGGATTTTCACTGTAACTTCATTGCAGTGTTAATGTAAACCTATTTGTGACACTAATAAATAAACTATCTACATCCTTCATATTATATGCCTCAATCAGATTCTCTCCTTTTCTGCCCTAAAGGAAACAGCCCCAGCCTAACCAGCCTCTTCATAACTCCAATCCAAGCAACTCCTGGTGAATTTCTCAGCACCTCTCTCGTGCAAGTATATCCTTGCTATGGTGTGATGACCAGAACCGCAGAGAGTACTCTAGTTGTGGCCTGACAAGCGTTTTATAATAACATCCAGGTTCTCGTGTTTTAAGTTTTGGCTAATAAAGACAACTGTTTAATGAATCACCTATTAATGAGTTAGGAAACGTGATTACTGGCTATTGGAATAATCCTTCAGTTTTATTAGTTCATGGGATTAGTCTGTGTGGTCTTGGAATTAATCAATGTTTTCAATTGTTGCTGCAATCATTTATTAACTCTGATCAAAATGGCACTTCTCAGCATTAAAAGTCACCTGCTGTGTAAATCCTTTTGTGCAAATAATAATATTATCAATATTTTAACACTTTCATTTTGTATGCTAACTCTTAACCAACCACGGTCTCATCTGCAAATTTGTAGCAGTGTAGTGTCTTTTATTTCAATTCACGTCCGCCTCGGCATTTTCCTTGTCAACACTTAGATCAGAGTCTGTACCACCGGAGTGCAAGTTCAGAGTAAATTCCAGCTCTTTCATTCTGGAACTGTGCCTCACGATACAGTGGGGATGTGTTCCTCAAGTCGTACTTGCTGATGAGCACCAAATTATTCTGTGCTATGCCTGTGGCGTGGCCTGGCGTTGATTCCTTTAAGGACCACATGCATCACTCATTACCCCAAGTGCTTCAAAGTGGATTGACCAGGGCTGGTGATTGATGGTAGGATAACAAAAGGGGCAGCTTGTTGTTTTTAGTGGTTTTAGACAGACAATAGACTGGTCACCTGCAGGAATGGCAGTTGAGATAATAGGGATAACAAGTCGGAAATGAACAGGAACTGCCCTACCATTGTGTTTATTAGTCTGTTTAAGATGACAACATTTTTTTTTAACTTGGAATGTAGTAAACTCAGTTTAATTTAACCATGTGTGGAGTATCTCCAGATCTGATTAATTGTCCTGTTCAGGAAACTTGGGAATGGGTCAAACTCTGCTGCTCGTTTCTAATGGACGAGATTTAACCGGCCCGTTCGCCAGGGCTGCAAATCCCATCACTGACGGTTAAATCTCACAAAAGGGTCACAATGGGATTTACCCCAGCAAGATCTCCGGACTGCCCCCTTTGCATGAATTCAAATCAGTTTCAATACTATTAGGAGGCTCAATGCCATATTGTCTGAATCCGTGGGCTGCTCCCCCAGCCCCCCACACCACCCCCCCCCCACCCACCTACCATTCCCCTCTGCCCTCTCTACGTAAACCATCCCCCCCACCCCACCCCCAGTGGTGTGACCTTATGCCAGTGGGAATCACTGCTGGTTTTCAAAAGCGAAAATAGTCGAGAGGAGCACGCCGGGCGGGATTGGGGAGGGGTGGGGGGGGGGAAGTAGAGGTGACTGGGGACCCTGGGAGTTGAGGGCCCAGATTGGGTATTGCCCTTCCCAGTGTGCCAGGTGCAGTGCCAAGGTCATTGAAGTGGACAATGCCTGGGCATTACCCTCCTCCATTGGGGGAAGGTTCCCTTTGTGTGTGGTGGGAGACAGGGATACACCAGCAACAGTGCAGGGGTGACGGAGGGCGGAGTTTCTGAAAGGGGCTGGTCCTCCATGGCTGATGGGGGGAGTGAGGGTGTGTGAGCGTGTCTATTATTTTCACAGGCCTTGCCCTTTGATGGCAATTGAATCAACCACATTGCTGTGGCTCTGGATTCACATGTAGGCCAGACCAGGTAAGGATGACAAATTGACTTCCCTAAAGGATATTAGTGAACCAGATGGGTTTTTCTGATAATTGACAATGGTTTCATGGCAGCTGATTCCAGTCGCTCACCACCCTCTGAGTGAAAAACTTACTCCTGACATCTCCTTTGTACCTACTCCCCAGCACCTTAAACCTGTGTCCTCTCTTGGCAACCATTTCAGCCCTGGGAAATAGCCTCTGAGAATCCACCCGATCTATTCCTCTCAACATTTTATAAACCCCTATCAGGTCGTCTCTCAATCTTCGTCTCTCCAGGGAGAAGAGACCTAGCTCCCTCAACCTATCTTCATAAGGCATGCCCCCCAATCCTGGCAACATCCTTGTAAATCTCCTCTGTATCCTCTCAATAGCTTCCACATCCTTCTTGTAGTGAGGCGACTAGAACTGCGCACAGTACTCCGTTGGGTCTGACAAGGATCTTATAAAGTTGCAGCATCACCTCCCGACTCCTAAACTCAATCCCTAGGTTAATAAAGGCTAGCAGACCATACGCCTTCTTGACCACATCCTTCACCCGCGAGGCCCATTTAAGAATCCTATGGACCTGCATCCCAAGGTCCTTCTGCTCCTCAACACTGCTAAGAGCCATACTCTTGATATTGTACTCGTTCATCCCATTGGACCTGCCAAAATGGACCACTACACATTTATCTGTGTTGAAGTCCGCCTGCCACTTCTCTACCCAGTCTTGCATCCTACCTATGTCTCGCTGCAACTTCTGACATCCCACAGTCTGAAAGATGTGTTAGGTAGGCCGTGTTAAATTCTCCTTCAGTGAACCCGAACAGGAGTGTGGTGACTAGGGGATTTTCACATTGCAGTGTTAACGTAAGCCTACTTGAGACACTAACCAGTAAACGTTTTTAAAAATGCAATTGGGTATAATTTTGTTCAGTATATTAGTGAAAGATAGCCATCTCTGTGTGTCAAATTCAACCTCCAAAAGAGAAAACGGCTGTGCTTTAATGGAGATGGAACCTGATAAATCAGTTAATCGCACAATGCTGGTTATCACTTTGTGATTTGTGTGGGCTCTAGGTAATTCTATCCAGCTGCACGCCTCCACCAAAGAAATGAAAGCCAGGAAGTTTCTGCCCCCATGATTGGAGCAACACTCCACATATTGTCCCCTTATTTAAATGTCTAAAAGTGACGTGACCACATCATTAATCAATCTCCATGCCACCTACCCACAATGTAAAAGGATCACAGGGGATTAGTGAGGGAGACAATAGAAAGCCCATGCACCATCACGCCTGCAGGCACTTCCAGCAAGAACATGGGCAGCCTAATCTTGTGGGATCTGTAAGGAATATTACAGTCGGAAAATATCCTTCGAGAAATGTTAACTCTTCCAGTCACTCAGATTGGGGTTGAACATTGGGAACTGCATTCTGTGCATACCACGGATAAAGATGCAAAGTGTCGGACTGATGAGTCTTCCACACTAATCAACTGATGGTGAAAAGGCAGACAATAAAAATACTATTACCATAGAGAAATCTCTGAGTAAAATGTGGAGAATAATGACAGCTTTGTATTGGAATAGGCATCAGAAGTTCAATACATATTATTGGCTAGCTTTTTCAACTAAATAAAGAATACATTGAACAAGAAACCCCAGTTCTATGTAAAGTAAATGTTCTTTTAATTGTTACGCTCAGCAATTTTAGTGAACATTTTACTTAGATTCATTAGTTGCCCTAGATAGTTGGCACAATGAAGCTAAAGATGGAATACCCTGTCTCTCACCCTCCTCCTTTCCCCCTCCCGTCTCCCCTTTCCTCTTGTCCTTTTCTCGAGATCTCTTTCCTTTCCTTTTCCTCAAGCCTCCACTGAATTTATAGCTCTATTCCCTCACCCCTTCTATCCAAACTGGTGAGCAGTAATAATCTCTCCCTCAATGAAAACAAAACAAAGGAGATTGTCATTGACTTCAGGAAACAGAGTGGAAGACATGCCCCTGTCTACATCAAGGGGGAGGAAGTGGAAATTGTTGACAGCTTCATGTTTTTAGGTGTCCAGATCACCAACAACCTGTCCTGGACACTCCATGCCGATGCTCTGGTTAAGAAAGCACATCCACACCTCTATTTTCTCAGGCGGCTAATGAATGTCCACAACGATTTTCACTGACTTTTTAGGATGCTAAGAACTCAGTAAGAATTTGATAGTAAAAACGCGAGCTTTGCCTGAGGAAGACACAGGAGTCGAAAGCTTGCGTTTTTACTATCAAATAAATCGGTTGGATTATAAATTGGTGTTGCTAAATTCTTACTGAGTTCTTACCACCCCAATCCAACGCCGGCATCTGTATATCATTTTTAGGATGCACCATAGAAAGCATTCTTTCTGGTTGTATCACAGCTTGTATGGGCTCCTGCTCTGACCAAGACCACAAGAAACTACAAAAGGTTGTGAATGTAGCCCAGTCCATCACACAAATTAGCTTCGCATCCATTGACTCCCTCAACAATTCCAGCTGTCTCGGGAAAAGCAGCCAGCGTAATTAAGGACCCCCCGCACCCCAGACATTCTCTCTTCCACCTTCTTCCATCAGGCAAAAGAAACAAAAGTCTGAGGTCACATACCATCCGACTCAAGAAAAGCTTCTTCCCTGCTGCCATCAGATTTTTGAATAGACCTAACTTGTATTAAGTAGATATTTCTCTACACCCTAGCTGTGACAGTAACATTACATTCTGCACTCTCTTCTTTTCTTTCAATGAACAATATTCTGTCTATATAGCACGTAAGAAACAATGCTTTTCACTGTATACTAATACATGTGTCAATAATAAATCAAATCAAAATTACCTCCTACTATTTTATCATCTCTCTGCCTCCTCCCAATCTCCTATTTCCCCCATCACTCCGTCTTACTCATCAATCCTCACCTCGTCTATCCTTCCTATCCCCACTCCTCTTTTCCCTGTCCCTTCTCTCCATTCCTCTATTCTTCACACCCATCACAGTGACACAGTGGTTAGCACTGTTGCCTCACAGCGTCAGAGACCCAGGTTCGATTCCTGGCTTAGGCCATTGTCTATGTGGAGTCTGCACGTTCTCCCTGTGTCTGCATACGTTCAATTCCGGATGCTCCGGTTTCCTCCCGCAGCCTGAAAGACGCGTTGGTTAGGTATATTGGCCGTGCTAAATTCTCCTTCAGTGTATCCGAACAGCCGCTAGATGTGGCCACTAGGGGATTTTCACATAACTTCATTGCAGTGTTAATGTAAGCCTACTTGTGACACTAATAAGTAAACTTTTCAAACATCTTCCTCTTCACATCTCCACTGAGAGTCACAGGGTGAAATTTTACTGGCATGTCCGTCCAAGTTTCGTATAATCCCACCCGCGGCCAATGGAGAATGCTGTTCTTCAAGCCAAGCCAGCCCCTGGAATCGGAGGTAGCAAGCCAGTAAAATTCTGGCCATAGAGTCATAAAAGTTTACAGCAAGGAAACAGGCCCTTTGACCCAATTTGTCCTTGCCACCCAATTCTTATTACTAAGCTAGTCCTAATTGTTTGGCCCATGTCCCTCTATATCCACCTTATCCATGTCACTGTCTAAATGCTTTTTAAAAGACAAAATTGTACCCGCCTCTACTACTAACTCTGGCAGCTCATTCCAGACATTCCCCACCCTCTGAGTGAAAAAGAAACGTGCCCCTCTGGACCCTTTTGTATCTCTCCCCTCTCATCTTAAACCTATGCCCTCCAGTTTTAGACTCCTATACATTTGGCAAAAGATGTTGACTATCTAGCTGATCTATGCCCTTCATTATTTTGTAGACTTCTATACAATCACTCAAAGCTTCCTACACTCCAGGGAAAAAGTCTATCTGGCCTCGCCTTGTAACTCATATTAATGCTTCCTCCTTGCTCCTTGGTCTTTCTCCTCATGTCACTCTGCAACCCCATCTTTCCTCTCTGCCCTTTTCATCCCTCCCTCCAGCTCTCCCCTTCCTTCTTCCTTTGTCCCTCTCTCTACTCCGACTCTCCCTCTCCACCTCTAGCCACTCCTTAGCCATTTCCCCATCCACTGTCCCCTCACCAATGCTTCATTCCCTAAAAAAAGTGGACAGTAGACTGACTTTGAGAGAATACACCTCGCCCCACTTGCACCAGTGACAATTCACTGGAGCAATTGCTTTTTCATATTGAGAGAAGTTAAATCTTTTCACACTTCGGTGGGGGGGGGGGTTGGTCAACTGCTGGAGAACAACAGAACTTGCAAGACCACTGTGGTCCTGACCAGACCATTATGAAGAGTTCCTCTGCAGCTTTAATATGCTTCCTGAGAACTATCATAAATCAACATGTGCCCAAAATAGTATGGAAGTGTTTGCAATGGTGTCTGCGAGCCCCTGTTCCTCTCATTGTGAATTGTTTGCAGCATATATTGTACAGAATGGTGCTTTTTAGATTGTGAGTGTCAGGGAGTTTGGCTGCAGGTTAGACTGCATGATCTTCCTACCCGTCATGGGGACATCCATTGACAAGTGTCTGCTGTGTAATTGAATCAATCGGTACAGATCGAGATTGTAGGACGGTGCAATTCATTGGAGTGCAGTTATATGATATACAGTGCAGGTGCTGCCTCGATACAAAGAATTAGCAATGTAAGATATATTATTTGTAATAACTATTTTGAAATGTCTGCGACATTTCTTTGGCTGTATTGAACATAAGAAATAAGAGCAGGAGGAGGCCATCCAGCCCTTCGAGCCTGCCCTGCCGTTCAATAAGATCATGGCTGATCTGAAGCATCTCAGAGTGTAACGTAGAATCATAGAATCCCTACAGTGCAGAAAGAGGCTATTCAGCACATCAAGTCTGCCTTAATCTCCGATAGAGCATCTCACCCAACCACATTCCCTACTCTATCGCATAGCCCCATGCATTTACTCCACTAATCTCCCCAACCTACACATCTTTGGACACTAAGGGGCAATTTAGCATGGCCAATCCACCCAACCTGCATATCTTTGGCTATGATCTATGTAGAAAACTGGAATGTTTTTTGCACTTTGTATGATGGCTATTTTAATTTGATTTGATTTACTATTGTTGCAAGTGCTGGTATATAATGAAAAGTATTGTTCCTTGCGCACTAGAGCGACAAAGCATACCATTCACAGAGAAGGAAAAGAGAGAGTGCAGAATGTAGTGTTCTAGTCATAGCTAGGCTGTAGAGAAAGATCAACTTCATGCGAGGTGGGTCTATTCAAAAGTGTGATGGCAGCAGGAAGAAGCTGTTCTTGAATTGGTTGGTACTGTCCTTAGACTTCTGTACCTTTTCCCATATGGAAAAAGATGGAAGAAAGTATCTTTGGGATGCATGGATACTTTAAATATGCCGACTGTTCTTCTGAGGCAGCAGGAAATATAAACAGTGTCAATGGGTAGGAGGTTGGTTTGAGTGAGGGACTGACTGGGCTTCATTCACAACTCTTTATAGTTTTTTGTGATCTTGATAGAGCAGGAGCCATACCAAGCTGTGATACAACTAGAAAGAATACTTGCTAAGGTGCATCTGTAAAAGTTGGTGAGAGTTGTACCAAATTTCCTTAGCCCCTGAGAAAATAAAAGCGTTTTGTGGGCTTTTTTAACCACAAAGTCAACATGGAGGGATCAGAACAGGTTGTTGGTAATTTGGACCATGAAACTCTCAACCATTTCTACTTCATCCTTATTGATGTAGACAGGGGCACTACAATTAAAATTTTGAAACGTTTATAATGTTCTTTCAGATGTTTAATGAATGAAGTATATTTTTGCAAAATAAATAAGTGAAGGGTTTGTAATGATGCTCCACTGGTGGAGGTTGGCTGCACTGAGACACGTCAGGCTGTCCCAAACCCCTGTTTAACAAGAACCTCTCTCGCCCTGACAGCTCAAAACCCACTGCCATTCTACAAAGGGAGTCTGTCACAAGAAACTTCTTAGTGACTTCTCTGCTTCCCATTCCTGAAGTGGTCCAAAGGATGTTTGCTGGGAGACCTTACTCTAGAAGGGGAAATGGGGAGCCGAGATGGAAGGCATGGAAATAGGCGGACTGAACAGGTCACAGTGGAGTGCTGAGTGAGATGCAGCATAAACAGGTAGCACAGTGGTTAGCTAACTGCTGTCTCACAGCGCCAGGGACCCACATTTGATTCCGGCCTTGGGTCACTGTCTGTACGGAGTTTGCACATTCGCTTTGTGTCTGCACGGGTTTCCTCCAGGTGCTCCAGTTTCCTCCCACAGTCCAAAGATGTGCAGGCTAGGTTGATTGACCACACCAAATTGTCCCTTAGCGTCCCCAAAATGTTTAGGTTGGGGGGGGTCAATTTGTGGGGTTGTGTGGTTAGGCCTTGGGTAATGTGCTCTGTTGGAGAGTCAGTGCAGACTCAATGGGCTAATTGGCCTTCTTCGACACTGTAGAGATTCTACATAAGAAAAGACATATAACCTGTAAGATGTGAGAGCAGCTTACTGATCCAGGATTGGATGAATGGGTGTAGGGTGCTGGTTTCTATTGCATGTGGCAACAGTGTTCTGAGAGCAGTTACCAGATCCCTGATTGGACAAGTGGACAGATGAAGCTGATGGCGGTAGCTGGAGGTGACAGTTTCCTCTACTCTCAGTGTTCTCAAGTTACCCTACTGGCAGGATTCTCCAGTCCCGCTGGCAGCGCAGCTCCGCCAATGGGTTTCCCAATGGCATGGGATGATGTCAGCAGGAATTCCCATTGACAGTGGCGGGACCAGGGAATCCCACCACTGGCAAACAACATACCACTTCCCCTCAATGGGAAACACACGGCTGAGAGGCTGGAGAACCTCTCCCAAGGTGTTAGATCAAAGTCAGCATGGATCACCCTGAGAACTCTTTCCTATCCAAGGTGATACTTTTTCCATTTTTGAGAGCCTATTTAATGTTTTTTCTAACAGTTGGTACGTGTATCAAATGAGGAATCTCCCGTAAAAAGCTTGTGCTATAGAGACATGTCCTTGGCAGCGATAAACACATAACAACAGAGGCCAATTGCCATTGCAAAAAGCTGCTACAGAAGCTTTCTTCATGAGAAAAAGAAAAAGCTATTTCTACAATATTTAATAAAGTTCTGAAGATCTTATAATGTTATTGATAGATTTCTTACATTAGTTGCAGGAGAAGCTAACTGCTTCCCTGTGGAGAGCGAAAGATCAGGAGGCCAATCACCCTGGATCAGTCTCTCAGAGTAAAACAATAGCTTGCATTTATCTCATGCCCCATGGCGTGTCACATAGACAAAGCTTGAAAAGAGTGGACACTGAGGGGAGTATTTGTGGAGAAGACCAAAAAAAACATGGGGTTAATTTTAACCCAGAGGGGAAATTGGCCAGACAGGGGGTTGAGCCAAGGACAAAACACATTCATGTACCTAGATTTCGGGCCAAGGGTATTTTAACTCCTGGGCTTCTGGCAGGATTCCCACCTGATTTGCATTGGAACTGGGACATCTTCCCACTTGATGCAAGTATTTCCCAAAAGACATCCAGAGGCCCTCGACCAGCTAACACGTACATCTTAAAGGGATATTGCATTCATTTAACTGGCAATGCTGACTTTTAGTTCTGTTCACTGGCAGATCAGTCACAAGCGAGTCCTCCAGTTTTGTAAACCTTCCATTTGCTCTGAGAAGTGAGAGTATGGAGGCAAATAATCTTTTCCACAAATGGCTGGGAGATCCCAGAACTGGATGTTCGCCAGGCCCAGTGAGGGGTTGGCTGAAATCAGCAGTAGTAGCAACATTGCCTTTAGAACATACCCTAACTTCAGGCAAGATCACAAGATGGTATCACTCAATAGAGGGCCTGTGTCCTGACAGAGCTCTGACTGCAATCCAACAGATGAGTTCCATACTGGTTTCCTTCCACATAGTTTTTTCCCTATCGGTATGATCGAAAGGTTTTGATTTGATTTGATTTATTATTGCCACATGTATTGGTATACAGTGAAAAGCATTGTATCTTGTGTGCTATACAGACAAAGCATACTGTACATAGAGAATGAAATGAGAGAGTGCAGAATGTAGTGTTACAGCCATAGTTAGGGGATAGAGAAAGATTAACTTCATGCAAGGTAGGTCCATTTGAAAGTCTGACAGCAGTAGGGAAGAAGCTGTTCTTGAGTTGGTTGGTAATGACCTTTGTATCTTTTTCCCATCGGAAGAAGGTGGAAGAGAGAATGTTTGGGGTATGTGGCGTCTTTAATTATGCTGGCTGCTTTGCTGAGGCCACGGGAAATGTAGACAGAATCGATGGATGGGAGGCTGGTTTGAGTGATGAACTGGGCTTTGTTCGTGACCCTTTGTTGTTTGTTGTCGTCTTGGGCAGAGCAGGAGCCAAGCTATGATACAACTGGAAAGAATGCTTTCTATGGTGCATTTGTAAAAGTTGGTAAGAGCCATAGTGAACATACCAAATTTGATACGTGTGTAAAGCAATAGAAGTGAAGTGAGGTGCATGCTGATTACACCCAACATTGACTGCGAGAGCCATATGCTTCCTCTGTATCCAAGCAAACCACAAATATTTATTTTGTTTTTACATTTTAAGTTGATGACAGTTCTATTAAGTTATGAATGATTAAGCATTTTCTATAACCCGTTATGAAATATCCAGGGTATATTAAATCTATTCAATTATATTCATGAGGTCATGGTTAGTGAACAAGCCAGATTTCAATCTAACAGCCCATTGAGATGAAGGAGGGCCACTCGTGATCCACTCATAAGCCCATTACTGCTATAGCTCTCGTTTCTCTCTGTCTTTCATCGATGCCAGGCAACAGTCCAACATTCCTTGTGAGCACTTTGGTTAATTCATATTCATGAACCAGAACCAATCATTTATTTATTATTTACAAGTAGGCTTACATTAACACTGCAGTGAAGTTAACTGTGAAAATTCCCTCGTCATGATACTCTGGCGCCTGTTCAGGTACACTGAGGGAGAATTTCGCACAGTCAGTGAATCTAACCAGCACGTCTTTTGGATTGTGGAAGAAAACCAGAGCACCAGGAGCAAACCCACACAGACATGGGGCGAATGTGCAGACTCCACTCAAACAGTGACCCAAGCCAGGAATCGAACCCGGGTCCCTGGAGCTGAGCTACCATGCTGCCCGCACACTCAATCTCAGTGCAGCTATGCACTAACTCTCGCTCGTCACCTTTACAGCAACTGTGAACAGCGATCCCAGGTGCGGTCGTGCAATAACACAACTCCTCTGATAGAGCTGTGCAATGCAGAGTGGAAGATGGGAAGACATCCCCAAAGCACTCTGAAGCGAGAGAGTTGAAGCCGATGATAGGTAAACCTTGGACACGTGGCCCTGCAGAGCATGGATCCTTGTTGCAAGAGGCTGCAACCAGCATGGAGAAGTCACTCTGACCTCCCAACATCTGCAAAATATCTCTTAAATTTAAAAAAAATTTTATGGGATGTGAGTGTTGCTGGCAAGGCCAGTGTTTATTGCCCATCCCTAATTGCCATTGAACTGAATGACTTGCTGAGCCATTTCAGAGAGTACATAATAGATCCATATTGCTGTGGATCTGGACTCGCGTGTAAGCCAGACCAGGTAAGGGTGGCAGATTTCCTTCCCTAAAGGACATTCGTGAACCGGATGGGTTTCACAACAATGGTTTAATGATCATTATTAGGCTTTTAATTCCAAATTTTTTACTGAACTCAAATTTCTCCATCTGCCATGGTGAGACTCGAACACACACAGACATGGGAGATTGTGCAAACTCCACACAGGTAGTCACCAAGGCCAGAATCGAGCCTGGGCCCCTGGCATTGCAAAGCAGCAGTGCTAAGAACTGTGCCACATTGCTGTGGACCTGGAGTCACATCAAGGTTCAGCCTGATATTAGTGAAGCAGATGGGTTTTTCCAACAATGGTGTCATGGTCATCGTTAGAATTCTATCTGCCATGGTGGGATTTGAACTCATTACCCTGTCTTTGACTTACTAATCCAGTGTCAATACCACTATGCCACTGTCTCTCCACGTGCCTTGTACCTTAGAACTGAGTGACATTTTTAAAAGTTTTGTTAAATACATGGTTGTACTGCTCCCAAAAGGTCCAACTTCATTTTCAAAGCCTGTTTGAAGGCCAATTATAATCACAGTTAAAGCAAACTTCCAGCAATGATTCATTCATCCTGGGGGTGTGGCCAGCTTTGTGGGCGGGGCCTCCTTTTAGATTCTTACACTTTGCACGGACACTAAATCGAGTTGCATTGAATGCAGCCAGTGGTTAAAATTCCATGCTGTTCTGATATAGTTAGGCCAAAATCAAGCAAATTGCACCAAAAAAAGACAACTTAGTTGTGCAAATATTCCATGGCAGTATAGCTAACCCTAGTGTTTAAGCTCTGGTTTTCTCCCACAGTCTGAAGGACATGCTGGTTAGGTGGATTGGCCATGCTAAATTCTCCCTCAGTGTACCCGAACAGGCGCTGGACTGTGGCGACTAGGGGATTTTCACTGTAACTTCATTGCAGTGTTAATATAAGTCCACTTGTGACACTGATAAAATAAACTTTAAACTTTTAAAAGCTGGTAGCACAGTGTCCTTATACTGCATATTGGAGAACCAGTTGCAGCGAATAATTGTTTCCATTGTTACCACATGACCCCTTACAGTTCTCCATGTTTGCAAAAAACTGTCTTCTCTAATCACTTCTAATATAGATGAATACAGTATCAGATGGGACCTGAGGGACTAACATATCTCTAATCAGTAGAATGAGTGGGAATGTTGCAATTAAAGAGGATCTGGGAAAATAGGAGAGCAGGAGAGAGTCAGGGTCACAACACTTGATTAGTTGAGTGGAAAGGAAGCAGAGAAGATGGATGAAAATGAGAGAATAGAGAAAAGCTTGGCGAAACTTAGTCGATGGAGGTTGAGGTGTGGCCTAATAGAAGTCTACAAGATTATGAGGGGTATGGACAGAGTGGATAGTCAGAAGTTTTTTTTCCCAGGATGGAAGAGTCAATTACTGGGGACACAGGTTTAAGGTTTAAAGGAGATGTACGAGGCAGATTTTTTACACAGACAGTAGTGGATGCCTGGAACTCGTTGCCGGGTGAGGTAATGGAAGTAGATGCGATAGTAGGTTTTAAGGGGCATCTTGACAAATACATGAATAGGATAAGAATAGAGGAATATGGGGCAGTACGGTGGCACAGTGGTTAGCACTGCTGCCTAACAGCGCCAGGGACCCGGTTCAGTTCCTGGTTTGGGTTACTGACTGTTTGGAGTCTGCACGTTCTCCCCCTGTCTGCTTGGGTTTCCTCTAGGTGCTCTGCTTTCCCCCCACAGTGTGAAAGCTGTGCGGTTAGGTGCATTGGCCACTTTAGTGTCCAGACTGAGTAGTTTAGAGCGGTTAGTGGAATTGCTGGGAATGGTCCAGGGTGAAATTGTTCGTGCAGACTCGATGGGCTAGATGGCTTCCTTCTGCACTGTGGGGATTGTATGTTTCTATGTCCCAGAAGGATCAGGGGATTTTAGTTCAGAGACAGCGTTGTCAGTTAGGTTTGGAGAGTAGACAGGTCTGTTCCTGTGCTGTGATTTTCTTTGTTCTTTGAGAGTTAATGTTATGCACAAGCATAACATTGTATTATTTGTATAAGAACTTATCAGCTTGTACAATCAGCCTCTAATACCAAGAAGGAGACAGAAACACAGCATATAAAAGTGTCAATTTCTATAACATACTATTGTGCAATACTTTAAACAACTGGATCTCACCAAAGCACAGTTACTGGCCAGGAAGCAAAACAATATTTTTTCAACTGCTAACCATTAACTCTTGGCAATCACTATTCATGTTACAATGTGGGCATTGAAATAAAAAAAAACTGGAAAGAAAGTTAAGTGAAAAATCACCATTGATAACCCTCTTTCCTAATCCTCCCAAGTGTTTATCATCTTTCTGCATAGATTAATGTCAGGCTAGTTTAACACCTTCACATGCTCGCCAAGTTGGCAAAAATTTGCATTTCTGTAACTGTGAGAGTTTCCCCAGCTGAACTGAGCATGACCTTGCCTCAACTCATTTTTATTGAAATTTATTTATTTATTAGTGTCACAAGTAGGCTTCCATGCATTGAAGTTACTGTGAAAATGACCGAGTTGCCACACTCCGCTGCCTGTTTGGATACACTAAGGGGCACTTTAGCACAGCCAGTCCACATAACCAGAACGTCTTTCGGACTGTGGGAGGAAACCGGAGCACTCGGAGGAAACCAACACAGACATGGGGACAACATGCAGATTCCACACAGACAGCGAGAATGCATGTATTCAAATTGATTTAGTTGACTGGACGCCCAAACTTATTGGCATTCCCCTCTTTTCCAAAACGTTTGCCTGTTCAGATTTGGCGCAAAGCAGACATAGTCGGCAAAGGTCTAATTTGGGTGCTCCAGCTTCTGAGGAGGTAGTTCCGAATTTCCGGAGGCTCCCTGTGTCAGATCGGTTGTGGTGGTGGTAGTGGGTGGGGGTGGATAGGTGAGTCAGCTGGCTCCACTCGGATCCGTGGGGGGAGGGAAGCAGCCAGATGGCTCCACTCAGATAGGGGGGGGGAGGTGGGGCAGGGGCGGGAGTTGGGGTCTGGAGGTGGGTCAAGTGGCCCCCACTTAGATCAATGGGGGGGAGGGGTGGGTGGAGGGGGATCCACTGCCACTCTGTGTGCGATTGGTGGTGGGGAAGGAGGGGAGGGGACCGCGATTGGTCTGGGCGGTGGAGGGGGTGGGGGTATGAGGGGGTCAGTAATGTTGTGGGGGTGGGGCCAGGTGGAGACACTATCCAGCCTAGGAACAATGTAACAAGGAGTGTTCTATTATTTTTTTCTGCACATGCGCAGTTGGAGATACCGATCAGAGCTTCAGGATTTTGGGCACATTAATCCCCACCCATAGGCTTGTGCAGATATTTTTTCAGGCAGAGTATGTGTGGGGGTCAGGGGGTGCGCCTCAGAACGGGTCTGAAAGTCGGATCTGAAATTCTCCCAGTTTCAAGTACTTCGAATCAAAATGGTAAAATAGGGCTATGTCTTACATAGAAACATAGAATATTACAGCACAGTACAGGCCCTTCGGCCCTCAGTGTTGTGCTGAGCTATGTCCAATCCCAAGATCAAGCTATCCCCTCCCTATATGTGCTCCACGTGTCTATCCAGTAACCACTTGAAAGTTCCTAAAGTGTCCAACTCCACTATCACAGCAGGCAGTGTATTCCACCCCCCAACCACTCTCTGAGTAAAGAATCCACTTTGGACATCCCTCCCATATCTCCCACCATGAACCTTATAGTTATGCCTCCTAGTAACATTACATCCACCTGAGGAAATAGTTTCTGCATGTCCACTCTATCAATGCGTGTCATTATCTTATAAACCTCTATTAAGTCACCTCTCATCCACCTCTGCTCCAAAGTGCTCCAAGTGCTGCTCATTGTTCCCTTGGAGCAGCACGGAGAGGCAGCGATTTGGGAAAGCATGAAGTTCGAGTGTTAAGTAGTTTTTTAACTTTTCTCTTTGTTTAAAATAGCGAGCAGGGGTAGTTTTTGCCGTTTTTATTTAAACTAACTAGAAACCGGAAGTCGTCATTAGGAGGCTGCCAGTAGTTGTAGTTTTCTCTGTCTCTATAAATTGGTGTACAGATGCCAGCGTTGGATTGGGGTGGTAAGAACTCAGTAAGAATTTAGCAACACCAATTTATAATCCAACCGATTTATTTGATAGTAAAAAAGCGAGCTTTCGACTCCTGTGTCTTCCAGAGAGGAAACTCGATACTCTACACAGGTAGAGTATCCCACCCTCCCCCTTCCTCTAACCTAATAATAAAAGTGTGTGGGAAGTTTTTTCTTCTCTCTCCTTAAAGTAAATTAAAATATCAGAGATGGCAGTGCAGGCAGTACGTTGCAACTCCTGTAGTATGTACGAGGTGAGGGACACCAGTAGTGTTCCTGCTGATTATACCTGCAGGAAGTGTGCCCATTTGCAGCTCCTTGAGAATCGTGTTAAGGAGCTGGAGCTGGAATTAGAGGAACTCAGGATAATTCGAGAGGTTGAGGAGGATATTGGCAGGAGTAACAAAGAGATAGTCACTCCTAAAAGTGATTCTTGGGTAACTATTTGGAGGAGGGGTAAGAAGCAATCGGGTAGACAATCCCCTGGGGCTGTTCCCCTCCAAAACAAATTTTCTGTCTTGGAGGCTACAGTTGAGGAAGAATCAACTGGAGATGGCCAAAGGGAGCAGGTCTCTGGGGGTGAGCCTGCTGAGAATGCTCAGGTGGGTAGGGGGAATAAGAGATTGGGCCTAGTAATTGGAGACTCCATTGTTAGAGGGACAGATAGGAGAGTAAATAGTAATAAACGGGACTCAGGGCTGGTGTGTTGACTCCCAGGGGCTGGGGTCCAGGATGTCGCAGATCAGGTTTTTAAGAATCTTAAGGGAGAGGGGAGTCAACCCCAAGTCATAGTTCATGTAGGGACACATGATATAGGAAGGACGAGGGAAGGGGATATTAAACAGAAATTTATGGAGTTGGGGTGGAAGCTTAGGGCCAAAACTGGCAGAGTGGTTATCTCTGGACTCTTGCCTGTGCCAAGGGATAGTTTGGAGAAGAATAGAGAGAGGGAATGTTTGAACTCGTGGCTGCGGGGATGGTGCAGGAGGGAGGGGTTCAGGTTCCTGAACAATTGGGACTCATTCTGGGATAGGTGGGACCTCTACAAGAGAGATGGTCTACACCTGAACCAGAGGGGAACTAATATCTTGGGGGGAAAATTTGCTAAGGCTATGCAGGGGGCTTTAAACTGATTCGGGGGGGGGTGGGATCCTAAGTAGTTGGGGTGCTAAGAGGGATGAGAGTAAGGGGGTCATAGAGGAAAGCTGTAAAACACAGCAGCATACGGGTGGGGTAGGGCATGGTTTGAAATGCGTATACTTTAATGCAAGGAGTATTCGCAATAAGGGGGAGGAATTTGCAGCTTGGACCAGTACCTGGAACTTCGATGTTGTGGCCATTTCAGAGACTTGGGTAGAGCAGGGACAAGAATGGATGTTGCAGGTTCCAGGGTTCAAATGCTTTAGTCGGAGTAGAGAAGGAGGTAGAGGGGGGGAGGAGTGGCATTATTAGTCAAAGACTGTATCACAGTGACAGAAAAGAAGTTTGATGAGGACTTGTCTGTTGAGGTAGTATGGGCTGAGATTAGAAACAGGAGAGGAGAGGTCACCCTGTTGGGAGTCTTTTATAGACCTCCTAAAAGTTCTAGAGAGGTAGAGGAAAGGATTGCGAAGTCAATTCTGGTCAGGAGTGAAAGTAATAGGGTAATTGTTATGGGGGACTTTAACTTTACTAATATTGATTGGAATAGCTATAGCTCTAGCTCGTTAGAGGGGTCAGTTTTCGTACAAAGTGTGCAGGAAGGTTTTTTGACTCAGTATGTAGATAGGCCAACTAGAGGTGAGGCTACATTGGATTTGGTGCTGGGCAATGAGCCAGACCAGGTGTTAGGCTTGGAAGTTAGTGAACATTTTGGTGATAGTGACCACAATTCGGTTACGTTCACCTTAGTGATGGATAGGGATAGGCATGAAGCTGGGGGCAGTAGTTATAGCTGGGGGAAGGGTAATTATGAGGCCATCAGGAGAGAATTAGGGTGCATAGATTGGACTAGGAAACTACAGGGACTGGGAACATCTGGAATGTGGAGCTTATTCAAGGAGCAGCTGCTGCGAGTCCTTGATAAGTATGTCCCTGTCAGGCAAGGAGGAAATGGTCGAGTAAGAGAACCTTGGTGTACGAAAAAAGTTGATTTGCTGGTTAAAAGGAAAAAGGAGGCTTATGTCAGGATGAGGCTTGAAGGCTCGGTTAGTGCAATGGATAGCTATAGATTATGATGTAAAGATGCTGGCGTTGGATTGGGGTGGTAAGAACTCAGTAAGAATTTAGCAACACCAATTATTAATCCAACCGATTTATTTAATAGTAAAAAAGCGAGCTTTCAACACTCTTGTGTCTTCCTCAGAACACTGCACTTGCCTGAGGAAGACACAAGAGTGTTGAAAGCTCGCTTTTTTACTATCAAATAAATCGGTTGGATTAATAATTGGTGTTGCTAAATTCTTACTGAGTTCTAGCTATAGATTAGCCAGGAGGGAGCTAAAGAGTGAATTGAGGAGAGCTAAGAGGGGACACGAGAAGACTTTGGCTGATAGGATCAAGGAGAATCCTAAAGCTTTCTTTAGATATGTTAAGAATAGAAGATTGGTTAGGGCAAGATTAGGGCCAGTCATAGACAGCAGTGGGAAGTTGTGCGTGGAGCCTGAAGAGATTGGAGAGGCACTGAATAAATATTTCTCTTCGGTATTCACGCAGGGTGATGTAAATGTAGTTATGGAGAACACTGAGGTACAGGGTTGCAAACTGGAAAGTATTGAAGTAGATAGGGAGGATGTGCTAGATATTCTTGAGGGTTTGAAGTTGGATAAGTCCCCTGGGCCGGACGGGATTTACCCTAGGATTCTCTGGGAGGCAAGAGAGGAGATTGCAGAGCCTCTGGCTCTGATCTTCAGGTCGTCGTTGGTTACGGGTGTGGTTCCGGAGGACTGGAGGATAGCGAATGTGGTCCCATTGTTCAAGAAGGGGAAGAGAGACCTTCCAGGGAATTATAGGCCAGTGAGTCTTACTTCTGTTTTGGGCAAAGTATTGGAGAGAATTATTAGGGATAGGATTTATAGTTATTTAGAGAGAAATGAATTGATTGGGGATAGTCAGCATGGTTTTGTGAAGGGTAGGTCGTGCCTTACTAACCTCATTGAGTTTTTTGAAAAAGTGACCAAAGAGGTGGATGGGGGTAAGGCGGTTGATGTGGTATATATGGACTTTAGTAAGGCGTTTGATAAGGTGGCCCATGGAAGACTTCTGCAGAAAATGCAGATGTATGGGATAGAGGGTGATTTAGCTAATTGGGTTAGGAATTGGCTAGCAGATAGAAGACAGAGGGTGGTGGTTGATGGGAGATATTCATCGTGGAGTTCGGTGACAAGTGGTGTACCTCAGGGGTCTGTTTTGGGGCCCCTGCTGTTTGTAATTTTTATAAATGATCTGGATGAGGGTATTGAAGGATGGATTAGTAAATTTGCAGATGACACTAAAGTCGGTGGAGTGGTAGATAGTGAAGAGGGGTGTTATAGTTTGCAGAGAGACTTGGACAAGTTGCAGAGCTGGGCCGAGAGGTGGCAAATGGAGTTTAATGTGGAAAAGTGTGAGGTAATGCACTATGGCAGGAATAATAAATGTGTAGAGTATAGGGCTAATGGTAGGATTCTTAATAGTGTTGATGAACAGAAGGATCTTGGTGTATGTGTCAATAGATCCCTGAAAGTAGGCAGTCAAGTGGATAAAGTTGTTAAGAAGGCATATGGAGTCTTAGCTTTTATTGGTAGGGGGATTGAATTTCGGAGCCGCAACGTCATGTTGCAACTGTACAAAACTCTAGTGCGGCCGCACTTGGAGTATTGTGTGCAGTTCTGGTCCCCACATTATAAGAAAGATGTGGAGGCATTGGAGAGGGTACAGAGGAGGTTTACCAGGATGTTGCCTGGTATGGAGGGCAGGTCTTATGAAGAGAGGCTGAGGGATTTGAGGTTGTTTTCGTTAGAGAGGAGGCGGCTAAGAGGAGATCTTATTGAAACATATAAGATGATTAGAGGTTTAGATAGGGTGGACAGTGATAGCCTTTTTCCTAGGATGGAGAAAGCTAGCACGAGGGGACACAGCTTTAAATTAAGGGGTATGAGTTATAGGACGGATATCAGAGGTAAGTTCTTTACTCAAAGAGTGATTAGGGAGTGGAATGCCCTGCCTGCAGCTGTTGTAGATGCGCCAAGTTTGGTGGCGTTTAAGAGGTTAATTGATAAGTATATGGAAGAGAAGGGAATGGTTTAGTTTGGAGGGGCATTGCTTTTTATTTTGGTCGGCACAACATCGAAGGCCGAAGGGCCTGTTCTGTGCTGTATTGTTCTATGTTCTATGTTCTATGATTAGAGGTTTAGATAGGGTGGACAGTGATAGCCTTTTTCCTAGGATGGAGAAAGCTAGCACGAGGGGACACAGCTTTAAATAAGGGGTGATAGTTATAGGACGGATATCAGAGGTAGGTTCTTTACCCAAAGGGTGGTTCGGGAGTGGAATGCCCTGCCTGCAGCAGTTGTAGATGCGCCAAGTTTGGTGGCGTTTAAGAGGTTAGTTGATAAGTATATGGAAGAGAAGGGAATGGTTTAGTTTGGAGGGGCATTGCTTTTTATATTGGTCGGCGCAACATCGAAGGCCGAAGGGCCTGTTCTGTGCTGTAATGTTCTATGTTCTATGTTCTAAAGAGAAAAGCCCCAGCTCCCTCAACCTTTTCTCATAAGACTTATCCTCCAAACCAGGCAGCATCCTGGTAAATCTCCTCTGCACTCTCTCCAAAGCTTCCACATCCTTCTTATAGTGAGCTGACCAGAACTGAACACAATATTCCAAACGTGGTCTCACCAACATTCAGTGTCGTTGCAGCATAACCCCATGGCTCTTAAACTCAAGAAGTAACACCTCTGATAGCGCGACACTTCTTCAGTACTGCATTGGAACATCTTCTGCTCAGATCTCTGGAAATGACGACTTTGTCACTTAGTGCATTACCATTTGAGTCACATTTGATACTTACTGAGGCTTATTGCAGCCCTGATTCTGAGATCCACCAATTCAATACATAGGGAACAACATTCATTCTAGCAATGCCGCTCAGACTTCCTTTCATTCCCCAGCGGCCTCAGTGACCTAAGCAGCTTGATAGAGTACATAGACAGAAACTATTGCCATTGATATAGTTATAAACTGGTGAGACATCTAATGCATGATACAGATGATGATCTATCACTGATACTAGTTAGTCATGTGCTTGACTCTCCAGAGAGAGATTGGAATCATGCCTCGGAGGGCTGTGCTTAATGTGTAAACTGTTTGGATGTGTTACTAACAAAGAAATATTGAACAGATACTAGAGTATATCTACAGTGTAAAAAGCAAATTACATGCCTAGAGTCCAGCACAAGAGTAGCCAATCTCAAAACATGGTGGCAGCAATGAGCAGAAGGATCAAGACTAAGATTAAGGACACTCTTTAAGGTGATCGGCAAAAGAACCAAACACAGGGTGAATTACAAAGTTCCACCCATCAAGTCTGCAGGGGCTTTCCAATAGAGCAGCCCATCGGGCCCATTGCCTGCCCTATCCCTGTAACCACAAGCATTTACATCACTAATCTTTGGACAATAATGGGTAATTTTAGCATAGCCAATCCATCTCACCCGCACATCTTTGGACTGTGGGAGGAAACCGGAGCATCCGGAGGAAACTCACACAGACACGGGGAGAATGTGCAAACTTCACACAGTGACCCAAGCCAGGAATCGAACTCGGGTCTCTGATGCTGTGAGGTAGCAGTGCTAACCACTGTGTCACCGTGTCACCTGTGAGGAAATTGTTTTTGTGTGGTGAGCAGTTAGCAGTTACAGTCATGAATACACCACCTGAGATGGTGGTGGAAACAGATTCAATCCTCACGTTCCAAATGAAACATAGATGGTTACTTGACAAAAAAATATTTGCTGGGGGGCTACCCAGAAAAGGTGGGAACATACTGGGACAAGCTGAATTGTCCTTGCATTAAACCATCAAAAATATGATGGAGCAGATTCACTGCTGCAAACATTCCATGTCTCTATAATTCTGTTAGTCTGAGAGCAGTGATGGAGCCACAAGAAATGTCACCAGTATTTGCGTAGAGATTTCAGTGATAGAGCCGCAGGTAATGTAACCAGTATTCGCACAGGGAATTCAGTGATGGAGCCACAGGTAATGTAACCAGTGTTCGCACAGGGAATTCAGTGATGGAGCCACAGGTAATGTAACCAGTGTTCGCACAGGGATTTCAGTGATGGAGCCACAGGTAATGTAACCAGTATTCGCACAGGGAATTCAGTGATGGAGCCACAGGTAATGTAACCAGTGTTCGCGCAGGGATTTCAGTGATGGAGCCACAGGTAATGTAACCAGTATTCGCGCAGGGATTTCAGTGATAGAGCCACAGGTAATGTAACCAGTATTCGCGCAGGGATTTCAGTGATAGAGCCACAGGTAATGTAACCAGTATTCGCACAGGGATTTCAGTGATAGAGCCACAGGTAATGTAACCAGTATTCGCACAGGGAATTCAGTGATGGAGCCACAGGTAATGTAACCAGTGTTCGCACAGGGAATTCAGTGATGGAGCCACAGGTAATGTAACCAGTATTTGCACAGGGATTTCAGTGATGGAGCCACAGGTAACGTAACCAGTGTTTACACAGGGTTTTCAGTGAAGGAGCCACAGATAATGTAACCAGTATTCACACAGGGATTTCAGTGATGGAGCCACAGGTAATGTAACCAGTATTCGCACAGGGATTTCAGTGATGGAGCCACAGGTAATGTAACCAGTATTCGCACAGGGATTTCAGTGATGGAGCCATAGGTAATGTAATCATTGCTCATGCAGGGATTTCAGTAATTATTCTCCTTGATCCAATAAGAGAAATGAGCATGAATGAATTTCACCTCAGATTTACGATGGAATTTGGGCCAGGAATGTCCAGCATGACTCAGCACTGGTGCTTTTATCCACTGAGTCAAGATGACTAGCTAGCACTGCTGCCTCATGGTGCTTTTTCACGGGACCTGGGTTTGATTCCCAGTTTGGGTCACTCTCTATCCATAGTCTGTTCTCCCCATGTAGGATAGAATATAAAAGGGGGATTGAATATAAAAGCAGGGGGTTTTTACTGCAACTGTCCAAGGCACTGGTGAGGCTGCAACTGGAGTACTGTGTGCAGTTTTCGTCCCCTTATTTGTGAAAAGATATATTGGCCTTGGAGGAAGTACAAAGAAGCTTCACCAGGCTGATACTGGAGATGAGGGGGTTAGCTTATAAGGAGAGATTGAGTAGATAGGGCCTGTACTCGTTGGGAGTTTAGAAGGCTGAGGTGGGATCTTATAGAGACTTACAAGATAATGAAGGGGCTAGATAGGGTAGAGGTAGAGAGATTCTTTCCACTTAGAAATGAAACCAGTGCTAGAGGGCACAGCCTCAAAATAAGAGGGGTGGTTGGTCTCAGTTTAGATCAGAGTTGAGGAGGAGCTTCTTCTCTCAGAGGGTACTGAATCTCTGGAATTCTCTGCCTATTGAAGTGGGGGAGGCTACCTCGTTGAATATGTTTAAATCAGGGGTAGATAGATTTCTGAACGATAATGGAATTAAGGGTTATATGAGGTGAAAGCGGGAAAGTGGAATTGATCCACTTCAGATCAGCCATGATCTTGTTAAATGGCGGGGCAGGCTCGAAGGGCTAGATGGCCAACTCCTGCTCCTATTTCTTATGTTGTTATGTTCTGGTCTGTATGGGTTTCCTCTGGATGCTGCGGTTTCCTCCCACAATTCAAAAGACATGCTGATTAGGTGCATCGGCCATGCTAAATTTTCCCTCAGTGTGCCCAAACAGGTGCTGGAGTCTGGCAAGAAGAGGATTTTCAAAGTAACTTCATTGAGACGTTAATATAAGCCTACTTAGAACATAGAACAGTATAGCACAGTACAGTCCCTTCGGCCCTCGATGTTGTCCTGAGCTATGTCCGAACCCAAGATCAAGCTATTCCACTCCCTATCATTCTGGTGTGCTCCATGTGCCTAAGCAATAACTACTTGAAAGTTCCCAAAGTGTTTGACTCCATTATCACAGCAGGCAGTGCATTCCACACCCCAACCACTCTCTGAGTGAAGACACTTGTGACACTAATAAAGTTCTTTTGTTTTACTTAATGTAAGATTTTTAGTGATAAGGTAGATTTTTAACTTGTTTTACGTTGTTATAAAATTAGGATATTTTATGGACCACACAGTGGTTTGCACTGCTGTCTCAGTGTCAGGGACACGGGTTCGATTCCCATCCTGGGTCACTGTCTGTGCATATTTTCACGGTGTCTGCATAAGTTTCCTTCAGGTGCTTCGGTTTCTCCCCACAGTCTGAAAGACCTGCTGGATGGGTGCATTAGCCTTGCTAAATTCTCCCTCAATGTACCTGAACAGGTACCGGAGCGACTAGGGGAGCTTCACAGTAACTTCATTGCGATGTTAATGTAAGTGCATTTGTGACACAAATAAATAAATTTTAAAACTCTTGCATTTTTTTTGATGTAAGTTTTAGTGAAAAGGTAGATTATCAACTTGTTTTCCCTTGTTTTAAAGTTAGGATATTTTATGGATGGTACAGTGGTTAGCACTGCTGCCTCACAGTGCCCGTAACCAAGGTTCGATTCTGAGATTGGGTCACTGTCCATGTGGAGTCTACGTGTTCTCATGGTGTCTATGTGGGGTTTCCCCCGGTTTCCTGCCACAGTCTGAAAGACGTACAGATTAGGTGTATTGGCCGTGCTAAATTCTCCCTCAGTGTACCCAAACAGGTGACGGAGTGTGACGGCTAGGGGATTTTGTCAATAAAACGTCATTGCAGTGTTAATGTAAGCCTACTTGTGACACAAATAAATAAACCTAAACTTAAACTTTCCAGACTGCAATGGAGCCAAAGTGTGTTATAGTCATCACACTAATGAGTCACCTAAAGTTTACCTGTTGTTCAGGCAGTGACTGGATTCTAGGCTGGCACTTTGTGTCTCAAGAGGGTGCAGATGGTTTTAATCCCTGCTCCCAGAATAAAGGAATTAATGAGGAAGAGTACTGGGGGAAGAAAGAAAAGATTCTTGCTTTTGGCGCCAAAAACCCTGTGAAAGTTTTCGATGGGAGTCCGACCTCGGCAGGAATAACATCAATCAATCAGTGTGTGCTGTCCGATTACATCCAGCCAATCAAAAACATAGACAATGTGACTGCTAACTCGGCTGCATAACCAAGTCTTCATATGCTAATAATATCTGTCCCCTGATACATGCTGCTCTCTGCGGACGCCAAAGCTTTTGTCCCCATTTGACCGCACAAAGAAAGGACATTCCATTTCTTTACTCAGCAAAGTAAAACATTACTCTCTTTCAATTGCAAAAGAAAAATCATCTTTCCCCATACATGTAGTCAAAAGAAATGAATTGAATCCATATAACAAAACTAGATCCAAGCCCACGAATGCTTATATTAAAATATGGCACTTTATCTGTGAGTTGTATTGCAGCTTCAGCCATTGAGACGTAACCTTATCTGAAAACTGCATTCACGGTTAGTGTGCCAGCCAGCAAGAATATATCACCCTCGGTGTAAAATCTACAACTGTGTGAACTGCTGCAGTGTGGGATCTGAGGTTACTTTAAATAAAACTGGGGCTTTCTTTTTAAACCAGTGGTTTACCAATGCCTTTGGCTATTTGCTGCTTGCAAGCTTCAATAACACCATTTGTAAATCATCCACAGCGAACAGTGGTGGCCTTTTAAGCGAGGACATTCTCTCTGTCTGAATTCACTGCACAGCAGCAGCCAGAGGCCAACAAAAAGAATGAAAGCAGCTCCACTTAGCACCAAGTTCTTTCGAGGGGTTCAAGAGAATAACCCAACAGTTTGGCACCGTTCTAACTTGCACTCCTTCAGGTTTTTGAAAGGAAGATATCCTTCCGATTCCAATTATTCAAAGATACCTTACATACCCAAGGACAAGAATAGATACTTCTACATAAAGATTCACTTTGCTGGTCAGAGGGATCTTTGCATTATGGTTTAGACAAAGTCCGCAATAGAAGTAGCAAATTCTTGTCTTCTTTGAATTGTCCCACGTGTGTACACATAGGAGGCTTAACTTTGGAAAACTCAAACACATAGGCCGGAATTTTACTGGCATGTCTGCCCCAATTCCGGCGAGTGATTCTCCATTGGCCTTGAGTGGGATTGTACGAAACTCAGGCAGACAAGCCAGTAAAATTCTGCCCTTTTTTTATGTTTTGTTGGCACCTTGCTTTAGGTTTACTTTGTTGTATTTATCACTAAAACCTTCACCGCACCCCCTGCCCCCAAAAAGAGAGAGACACTATTGTACGTTAACTCTGTTCCTACATTCTGCAAATCTATTCTCTTGATGTAAGGGAGGCACTCTTCCCTTTTCATGTTGAAATGTGTTAAAGCACAGTTATAGGAAAATAACAGAATCCCTTCATCGGCCTCTGTATATAGGCTCTGTGAAAATGTAACCATGGTGTGAAAATACTGCAGTGCATCTAAACGTCTACGTACATTGTTCAGCAGACACAATGGACAGAGGGAGAGCTCAGGGAACAGATGTTGTACACTTACTTAGTCCATCTGATGAACTAAGTAAGTGTGCAACATCTGTTCCTTTTGTGTAATATAGTGGATAGATCATAGCCAGTCTGAGATATAATCACACACTTTGCATGTGAGTCAGCAATCAGTCTTGCCAGCACCGCTATTTATAATGGCTCACTGTTAACCCTGCCTTGTTTCAGGGTAGCAGAATGGTCTAGACAGAAATCTCTTCAGGACTATTGTCAGTTTTGCAGCAATAATCTCACTTTTAAACAGCTGTAGCAATCCAGCACACTGCAAGTTGCCGAATTCCAATGCATTTGAAGGAATCAACAAAGGACTCTTGTTCCCAAAGGGATATTGAGCCCTTCACATTGATTAGAAAAAAAAAAGAAAAATGTAAACATGAAATATAAACAGAAGTGGGCTGGCACCAGCTGGCTTTGCACCTGTAAAGCAACATTGGCACTCAAAGTGCTGGGAAAGTTCCGGTACTATTGTTGCATTCAATTATTTCTATAGGTAGCATTTCCCCCTCTGCACACTGCTAGTTTTAAACATTGTGCTATTATCGGCTGTATCCTGTTATCCAAATGGTAAGTTACTGCCTATTTGAGGCACACTTTTTCTGTTTACACTACTCATTTTAAAGGATCTACATGGAGTTAGTGGGCAAACTGTTCCAATACAAATAAACCCATGCCATTTACTTAAGAAAGCAGTTATTATTGTAACGGAAAGACGGGAGAACTGAATACATCCCCATTGGGACAAGGATGAACATTTAACTCAATAAATCATTACTACTGTGAGGAGAAAATGCATTTTCTTTTAAGATGACCAGTGAATATTGACCTCAAAACTGCTCTGGTACAATTGTCGCAATTTTGGTGTAAAACTCTATTGTCTGTAAAGCATTGCAAAGCAAATAACTCAGCATATGAATCAAATGCAACACATCATCTGACACAATCCTTGATAAAAATGCATGATAGAAAGTACCCTTTGCAGACGTACCTCAGCTTGGTATGGATCCGGCCCTGACCAAGACTGCAACAAACTGCAAAAGGTCATGAACAAAGCTCAAACCAGCCTCCCATCCATTGACACTGTCTATACTTCCCACTGCCTCACGAAAAGCAGCCAGTGTAACTAAGAACCGCATGTACCCAGACATACTCTCTTCCATCTTCTTCTGCCATGAAAAAGATACAAAAGTCTGAAATCATGTATAAACCAGCTCAAGGACAGCTTCTTCCCTGCTGCCATCAAACTTTTGAATGGACATACCTTAAGGGTGCCACAGTTGTTAGCGCTGCTGCCTCACAGTGCAAGAGACCTGGCTTTGATTCCCAGCTTGGGTCACTATCTGGTGGAGTTTCCCCTCTTGTCTGCCTGGGTTTCCTTCAGGAACTCTGGTTTCCTCCTGTAGTCCAAAATTGTGCAGGTTAGGCAGATTGGCCATGCTGAATTGCCCCTTAATGTTAGGGGGACTAGCTAGGATAAATGCATGAGGCTATTGGGTGGAATTGCGATCGGTATAGGCTTGATGGTCCAATTGGCCTCCTTCGCACTGTAGGATTCTAAGTTTCTATATTAAGTTGATCTTTCTCTAAACCCTAGCTATAATTATAATACTACATTCTGCACTCTCTCCTTTCCTTCTCTATGAACGGTATACTTTGTCTGTACAGCGTGCAAGAAACAATACTTTCAGTTATTAAAAATGTGACAATAACAAATCAAATCAAATTAAATTAATCCAAGGAAATTTCCAGTGTAATGATGTACGCAGTAGTCTTCATCAGGAATACAAAGATATTTATTAAAAAGGAAAAGCTATGCAGGTCTGTCAAATAAGGACAGACTAATTTAGTTAGCATTATAGATCACTACAGTACAGAAAGAGGCCCTTTGGCCCATCAAGTCTGCACCGAACACAATCCCACCCACGCCCTACCCCCATATATTATACCCACTAATACCTCTAACTTATACATCCTTGGACACTAAGGGGCAATTTCTTAGCACGGCCAATCAACCTAACCCACACATCTTTGGACTGTGGGAGGAAACTGGAGTATCCAGAGGAAACCCACACAGGTATGAGGAGAATGTGCAAACTCCACCCAGACAGTGACCCAAGCCAAGAATTGAACCCAGGACCCTTGAGCTGTGAAGCAGCTGTGCTAACCACTGTGCTACTGTGCCGTCCACGTATTCGCCAGAATTTAGAAGAGGTGAATGGAATTTCATAGAAATATACAAAATTCTAACAGGGTTACACAGAGTAGATTTAGAAGCAATGTTCCCAGTGGTGGGGAGACCAAAACTAGGGATCATAATTTGCGTTTTAGAACTGAGGTGAGGAGAAATGTTTCACCCAGAGGCTGGTGAATGTGTGGAATTCACTACCACAAAAAGTAACTGTGGCCAAAACATAACTATAGCTCTTGGGGCTAAAGGAATCAAGGGATATGGAGGGAAGAAGAGATCAGGATACTGAATTTGATGATCAGACATGATTAAAATGAATGGTGGAGCAGGCTTAAAGGGCCGAATGGCCTTCTCCTGCTTCTAGTTTCTATGTTTCTAGGTTAACAGCTCGGTCAGGTACTTTGGTGCTTTCAGATTCAAGAGTATTTCTTGATGGTTCATCGATAAATCTTGAGGATTGTGAGTCCATACGTAAACACTTTTATAGATAGGCTTTAACATGTACAGTTCCAAATATAACCTTGCATGGAGCTTTTTCATACAGGCTTGGTACTTTTCCATTTATGAGACCATTTTAGCCATGTTTTCTGACATGTAATCTTAGTTTCTTTATCTGTCTGAATTACTGATGCTGCTGTCAATTTCAATGTCTATACTTGTTCAGTTAATTTCACATTGTCAACCTTCATTTCTTCAAGCTCTAATCCTTTGCTGGACTTGTTCTTATCTTCTAGTTGCTTTTGCATGGAGTTTGGCTTCTTCTCCATTGTCTCATTATATTTTTCTTTACTTTATTTGTCATTTCTTTGCAATTTTAGTTTTCAAGTTTACTGTCAGTCATTTCAGCTTAGAATCCCGACAGTGCAGAAGGAGGAATTCGGCCCATTGAGTCTGTACTGACCACAAACCCAGCCAGGCCCTATTACCCCATTCATTTAGCCCATCCTCTCCCCCCTGACACTAAGGGGCAATTTAACACGATCAATCTACCTAACCCGCAAATTTTTCGGACTATCGGAGGAAATTAGAACACTCCAGAGAAAACCCAGACAGACATGGGGAGAAAGTGTGAACTCCGCACAGTCACCCAAGCCAGGATTGAACCCATATTCCTGGCGATGTGAGGCAGCAGTGCTAACCACTGTACCACTGTGGTTGATTTAATGTCTGTCTAGAGCTTTAATTTTTTTTGCTGATTCCTCTTTATGTTCAATAGTTGCTAGTTGCTTTAAAAGTCTTTAGTTACTCTATTAATTCCAGTTTAGGTGTGGGGTACTTACAAAAGAAATACATACAATTATGACAAAGCAGTCATTTTCACTCATAACAGATCAGTAATATTTTTAATGAACTGAATGTAGTTTTCCATCATTCATATATTAAGATATAATTACAAATGTAATGTCACTGCTCTGGAGTCACCATCTTTGATTCATTGCCTGTAAGTACTATCTTCCTCCTCAGTATCCCCTTCATTTTTCCTACAATTTTGGAAAGAATCTCCATCTGAATAATCGTCCCACCAATTACTTTCTTCACCATCATCTTTATTCTGCTCCCTGTGGTTATATACAGATGGAGGTTGAATGGAAATGTGGGGTGGCACTGCTGCGTCACAACGCCAGGGACCCAGATTCAATTCCCAGCTTGGGTCACCGTTTGTGGGAGTCTGCACGCTCTCCCTGTGTCTGCGTGGGTTTCCTCCGGATGCTCCAGTTCCCTCCCACCGTCCAAAGATGTGTGGGTTAGGTGGCTTGACCATTCTGAATCGCCCCTAGTGTCAGGGGGGATGGCAGGATCAATGTCCGGGATTATGGGATTAGGGGTTGGGTTCCTTCTGAACTGTAGGGGTTCTATAATTCTAAGTCTTTGCACAGCTAATTGAACTGTACTTCAATTCACTCAAATTGGATGAAGGGCTTGATAGCTGGTACAGGCATGATGGGGCAAAGGGCCATATTTTATGTTATAATGATTCAATGAAAATTGTTAAATGGAAACAGAAAGAAATGACCTGAACAAAAATATTAAATAGTTAAGAAGTGTCAATAAGCCGATCTGAATGTTGAAACACTGGTGGACTATAGTATAGTGGTTTGTTGGCACCGCAGGTGATGGGAGTGATGGATTCTGTGCCCCCAGCTGCAGAATGTCCTTCCTCAGAAGATGAAAACAGTAGCAGGTGCCATAAACAGGACACCATTTACCCACAGATTCACAAAGTCTGCTTTCAGCGACTCCTTCCAGCACGTAACAAAGTCCGATATGAAATAAACATTCCCAGACTGGAGAACAGCAAGCTCGCAACCAAGAGTCATTTAGCAGTTCAACGAACAAGTAAACACGGCGGGACTGAGGTTGAATCATTTCCCAGGAAAAGCCCATATTATCATGTCCAGAGTTGTCTCTGATAAATAAATAGTGAAAGCAGCTTACTGTGCAGGCTAGGATTGTTCATTAGCACTAACACAGATTGGACGCATTTGAAAATTCATTTCCGCTTAAAGCAATAATTTTGGTTGCAGGAAAGTTACGGCCTCTGAATTATGCCCTTTATTTATTTTGTGGCTGACAAATATTAAGGTAAAACATTTTAGTTGTCAAATTTTAAAATTTGGAGGTGACATAGTGGCACAGTGATTAGCACTGCTGCCTCACAGCATCAGGAGATATGGGTTCAATTCTGGCCTTTGTGTGGAGCCTACAGATTCTCCCCACTGTCTGCGTGGGTTTCTTCCAGGTGCTCTGGTTTCCTCCCACAGTCCAGCATCTGGAACGTTCTCAAATGTTTTCTCGATTTTTGACGAACCATGGCTCCTTTTCTGCCTACTCCGTCTTGACTCCGCGCTCCCTGCCAAACTTGGAGGGTCAACCTGGTCCTCCAACCCATAAGCCGCTGGGCAGAAGCTGATCCAGTGGATGCACACAAGTGGCCCCGCAAGAAAGCAGGAATCTTGCTCATTTTGTTTCAAGGGAATCCAATCATAATTTCTTCATGCCAACTTTGAAGGCTCGTGCCAAGCATTCCGTGAGCCTATTAGATGAGGGAACTATTTGGATATGCTTAATTCCATTGGATGTCATGAAATTCAGGGACTTGGTGCTTGTGAATGCCATTCCATTGCCCAAAACAAATATTTGTGGTAATCTATGGGGACTGGAACAGTTTCTCAGTTGTTGCATGGGCAGTTGTAGATTTCATTTTGCACATTTCCAGCTATTTCAAATGGGTATCTACCACTTTACAGGAACATTGTGCCCAGAAATGGGCCTATGAAGTCAGCATGAATTCTCACCCATACTGAACCGATCATTCCTGGGGTGTAAAGGGGAAATAGGAGGGTACTTCTATTGTAGTTGGCATTGGTCACGCTGTTTCATAATCGTTTCAATGTCAGTATCTATGCCAAATTTCAACTAGCAATTTTCAAACTTCCATTTTCGACCAGCCCAGATGGGCATTATGTAATTCTTCAGGCAATAACTTTCTCCCAGGTATAAGGATTCTTGATCCTGTAATGCTCCAGTGCCTTTAAGAAATGTATTTTTTTTAATCATGTAAGCAAGCCGTTTGCTTTCTTATTGGCACCAAGATGCCTGATTGGATGCCCTTTTATTGCTGCTTCAATGGTTTAAATGAGGTTTTATTTAATTTTTAATCTGGGCCTAGTGCAATGTTCTAGTGTTTTATGAGTTAATGATCCTTTTGAATTGTTAGGAGGAAGAATGATTGGCAGGTCAGGTGACAAGATTTCTTTTGATTTCAGTTTTTGGCTGCTGGCTGCTGTTTTAGTTAGAAGGTGAGTGGATTCCTGACTGAAGGCAGTGAGTGTGTTTCTCTCCCTGTTACATTGGACATAATCTTCCTTGCCTTCTGGGAGTGCAAACTTTGCTGCAGGTGATTTGCTGATTAAAAGCTAGAGACCAGATTTATCTCTAACTTGAGGTCTGCTGGAATTTACCAGATGGGAATTCAGAGTTTCAACTCTATCCAAAGGGCTAATTCACAGCAGGTATTGCTGAGAAACCACATAAGCATTCTTATTTTCTGTACTAAACCTGGGACAGGTGTATGTTTAGAAGAAGGTTTACTGGTTAAGGTTTACACAATATCATGGTTGTTTTTCTCCTCTCAGTAAAATCTATTGCTAATTTTCTTTCCGTGTTAACTGTACTCTTAAAAAAACTTTGTTTGGTAAAAGCCCCTTAATGGGTCATTTAAATCATACTTGAAGTGAAACCTCTCATACTTTCCAAAGCTAAATTCAAATTGAAAAACTTATAGTCTGGCTGACTTCATAAAATATCTTGGAGTTTCTGACCTGGATTATTAAATTCCCCACAGATATACCATCCTTGTGAGTAAGTTCACCTTTTCTCATTTGATAAGGCTTCATCTGTTCTCCACCATACTGCATTCATTCCACTAATTATGTGGTAACATGTTATTGATCTTGATAATAGTGGATCTTGACTGGTCCAGAACTTTATAGGCAATGCATCTCAGAAGGTTAAGACCATTGCAATCTCTTAAGGTATTAGAGGGGAAGATGCTCTTTCTGGTAATGGAAGACAAATTAGGATACCTGCATGGGCTATGTGTACCCTGTTTGCATTCAACAGCATATTCAGAAGCCACCAATATCATTGGCCATCTTTGTATTTATCATTCACAATTAGGAAGTTGCTTTGCCTTCCTTTAATACCCCAAACAAAACCTTGTAGTCAGCTATGACAGTGAAATATTTCCTACTGATGTATTGATGAATTTTTTAAAGAATATAAATTATGGCTAGGTCTTCCTTTCCACTTTGAGAATGCCCTCAGTCCAATCTAAAAGGATTTTTGATACATATCCAACATCCATGAGATGGGATAACACAGCTCCTGCCCCATACAAGGATGCACCACAACTGAATTCAATCCTGATAAATGTGAGGTGATGCATTTCGGGAGAAAGAATGTAGGGAGGAGGTATATGATAAAGGGTAGACCTATTAAGAGTATAGAAACGCAGAGGGACCTGTGGGTGCAAGTGGACAAGTCTCTGAAGGTGGCAGAGCAAGTGGAGAAGGTTGTGAAGAAAGCATATAGTATGTTAGCCTTTATAGGAAGGGGTATAGAGTACAAGAGCTGGCCTTTAATATTGCAGTTGTATAAAACGCTGGTTAGATCTCATTTGGAATACTGCGTCCAGTTCTGGTCGCCTTACTACCGGAAGGACGTGGTGACTTTGGAGAGAGTGCAGAGGAGGTTTACCAGGATGCTGCCTGGTATGGAAGGTCTGAGTTACGAGGAGAGGTTAGGCAAATTGGGACTGTTTTCCTTAGAAAGATGTATACTCAGAGGAGATCTAATAGAGGTGTGCAAGATTATGAAGGGGATAGATAGAGTAAACAGGGTTAAGCTTTTTCCTAGAATGAACTCAAATAGCACGAGGGGTCACGGGCTTAGGGTGAGGGGGGGTAAAGTATAATTTGGATGCTAGAGGGAGTTTTTTCACACAGAGGGTGGTGGGGGGTACGGAATGCGCTGCCAAGTAAAGTGGTGGAGGCAGGTACTCTGGAGTTATTTAAGAAATACTTCGATGGGCACATGAACAGAATGGGAATGGAGGGGTATAGAAAACTGATTTAAAATAGGGATCATGAGTCTTGGGTGTCCCTGGGAAGTGTGTAAATAGATGATGATATTGATGTACTTGTTTTTATCCTACCGGTGCTTTGGTCCACCTTGTTGTCTAATGAGGGGCATACACGCGATGGGTCGTGAGTGGGCTGCTCTTGGATTTTTTTCGAGAGTATCCTAGTGCTTCACGTCGTTAGTGTACGCTTGACCTGGACCATTTGATGGGCAACACGACAGCTCAGTGACTATCGCTGTGCTGTGCAGATACATGGATTTGGGCCTGTGTCTGTGGGAGTTTGCGCATTCTCCCCATACTTTCGTGGGTTTTCTCCGGGTGCTCCGGTTTCCTCCCACATCCCAAAGATGTGCTCTTAGGCTAATTGGCAAAACAAATTCTCCCGAAATTGTCTCAAATTTGGTTTTTAATCCATAGATCTGTAAATATGGACAGGGATCACGGGTAGAGGTGGGAACATCGGGGTGGTGGCGCGGGCTCGTTGGGCCGAAGGGCCTGTTTCCCGTGCTGTTTTGTTCTTTGTTCTTTGTTCTTTGAAAACGAACTTTTTAGTGTGTTCAGAATGTACTAACAGGCAAGATGATTGAAATGCTTGTTTCACTTGGTTGAAAGCCTCCTTTTGTGGGGTTTGCCAGTACCACGAATGAGTAATGAGAAATAGGTGTCAGGAATTAATGAGGTGGCACGTCGGCACAGTGGTTAGCACTACTGCCTCAAAGTGCAGGGACTTGGGTTCAATTCCGGCCTTGGGTCACTGCCTGTCTGGAGTTTGCACTTTCTCTTTGTGTCTGCATGGGTTTCTTCTGGGTGCTCTGGTTTCCTCTTGTAGTTCAAAGATGTTTGGATTAGGTTGATTGGCCATGCTAACTCGACCCCTCATGTCAGGAGGAAAATGAAGGTAAGTATATGAGGTTAGAGAGTTAAGATCTAGATGGGGTTGTTGTGGGTGCAGGCTTGATGGGCCAAAAGGCCTCCTTCTGCATTCTAGATTCCATGATTCTAAGTTGGACCCAAGTGAAATTATGCTGGACCGTTTTAAATAAGGTCTCCTTCACACTTAGTGCTGCGATTTCAGATGCTTCATTTTTCTCATCGCCAGTGTGGTAATTGTAATGATTAGTGACCATCAGGTTAACAACAATTTATTAACTAACATAAAACATATACAGAGTGCTTCAATATGCATCCCCTCCATTCAACCCTAGCATCAATACTGTTGGTAAGAGGCCAACAGAATAAGAAGTCTCACAACACCAGGTTGAAGTCCAACCAGTTTATTTGATAGTAATCCCACAAGCTTTTGGAAACGCTGATCCTTTGTCAGGTGTATGGACGGTAAGAGGCCAGACAGGGTTTGCATGCTCCCCACATTGGGCAATCAGGTCACATGACCATTAGGGCATTCTTCCCTTAAAGGTGTTCGCTACTACACAAACAGCTTTTTTTTGCCACACAGCTGTTACTTCACAACACCCTCATTCTGAATGGTCTCCATCTTCACTTTTCAAATTAATTTACCATCAATTTGGAAAACGGTGATATTAAAGGCAATGGGCTAGTTCCCATTCATCACACAAAGTAACTGCTCCTCCTGAGAACTTTGCCCGATATAACCAGCGATGCGGTCTATGCCATTCCAAAGTTGCATTTGTCTCTGATTTCATTAAGCTTCTGTGCACTCCGCATTACATCAAAGCCTCAAATTCACACAAACAAGTCAGCCATTGTCTTTTCTAATTAAAGTTTTACCACAGACCAATTTTATTTATGCAAAAGAGAAGGGAGACACAGCAAGGATTCTTCCAAGGATCAAAGACACACAGGAAACACAAGTTAAAAAAGAAGTTCCAAAGCCCAGATCCCATCGCTTGACAGACAAAACACAAAGTGCGACGAAGCTTAAAATATTAATTGGCCAATTAATTGACTATATGCAATTAGCTCTCACTTCCTGCTAATCTACAGGATTGAAGTCAGCTGTGCCTCTCTATACCAACAATGATGACATTTGGATGGAACTTTTGGGCATTAATTCTTTCACAACCTAGACAGGGTTTTGACTGTGACCTATTCATAACCCTTCATTAAAAGGATCCTGATGTGGCTGGTTTAATTCTCAGGAGGATATATGGTCATTTAAAACTGTTTAGTAAGACTAAGGCCATTTACGCAAACATTACGCAAACCCAGCTATACTAAAATTGTCCCTGGATAACATAACATTGTGGGCGACACAGTGGCACAGTGGTTAGCGCTGCTGCGTCACATCACCAGGAACCCAGGTTCGATTCCAGCCTTGGTCACTGTCAGTGTGGAGTTTGCACGTTCTCCCTGTGTCTCCGTGGGTTTCCTCTGGGTGCTCCGGTTTTCTCTCACACTCCAAAGATGTGACAGTTAGGTTGATTGGCCATGCTAAAAATGATTCTAGTGTTGGGAGGATTAACAGGGTAAATATGTGGGGTTACAGGAATAGAGCCTAGGTGGGATTGTGATCGGTGCCAATTCGATGGGCCAAATGGCCTCTTTCTGTTCTATAGGGATTCTATGATTCTATCCTATGATTTTGTCTCATCTAAATTTAGGTACAAGTCTTTCCTTTATTTTTCAGAAGAATATATGGGGACTAAATTGTATAGCCTCTGAAAAACACATGAGAGGATCACAATGCATGGTTGTCCCACAGCCATTCAATGGCATCGTGGAGTACCTCCCCATAATAATGATTTCTGAGTGCAGCTTGTGCTAACCATGCTGTCCACTGGCTGTTTGCAATGGTGGCAACCCCAATATTCATCAGTGCTTAGAGCTAGCTGCCAACTCTGAAAGGGAAGATGCATTATGACTGTTGTGACGTTAGGTAATAGTACGGTGCAACAGTCAACAGTGGCTGACCTTGGGATGAGGAGTGGTGCAGGATTTTGGGCACTGCACTGGTGGAAGAGATAGAAAGGAGAGAGGGTCCTAAATCCATAGGAAACCTGCCAGAGACACACCAAGAGACAACAGGGGTGGATAGTTGCAGAGGCGAATGCCTCAAGTACCTGGATGCACTGTCGCAAAGAGTTTAATGACTTCACATGAATAGCCAAGGTCAGTGAATGCCACTTCAAATCCCAGCAGCAATTCAATCACTGCTCAATTCTTCACGTCCCCAACACTGACCTACCATTAATAGCCTCCATTAATCAGGGTGCAAAGTAGGCGCATATCTTCACCACACCCTCATACATTTCACATTGTTATAAACATCACACCTCACACCCCGTACACAGTGCCAGCTATTCAACCATGATAGCCATGTCACCCAAACAAATTGCTCAATACTTACTAGCACATTCCCCTCCTTCTCACAGGTGAAGGTTGCATACAAATTGGAGGCAGCAGGAACTAACCAAGTGGGTAGTGACACACTCGCATGTTCCAAGCTCCATAGAGGAAATGTTAGTCATTGTTGATTGGGTGTCCATCACTTGATTCCATAATTATAGTTGCAAACTCAGATCCTGATGCATATTGTGGAGGATAACAAACAGATCTGTCCACGGTGAGACACAGAGGGTGGGGGATCGATAGCAAAGGTGCCACATTGTCAGAGGGCAAGGTTGTACACAATTTCTGATGGGGAGGACTTAGAAGTAAACTTTAGTGGGCCAGGTTCCCAAAGAGCGGTGTGCACGGCGGAATGTTCGAAGCAAAATCGAACCCACCAGAAAACTTGTGCAATGTCAAGGAACGTGAAGGAATCCAGAATGAACTTGGTGCAGGACTTTCCACAGAACCTGGAGCAAGCCCACCCTTTCCTGAATGGAACCAACATGCTGCACATCTGTGCGAGGCCAATGCAAGTATAATGAACTCTATACAGTTTCTCCTTGCCAGCAGGGACAACACCGTTTGGAGAAAACCTTTGATCTTAGCCTATAACTCAAATGAGGGTTAGTCGTATTGGTGCTTGAAAGATATTTGGACACAATATTCACAAGTGATGAATCCTTTGTTGCCTTTTTATTGATAAGGAGAGAAGAACTGGAGAATTCCTAAGGTTTTTTCAGTCTGCTCTGCTCAATTGTGTACAGTCAGCCTTCTTTATAGGGCTTTTCTTACAACTTCTAGTAAAGATAATTGTTTCTAGTCACACACACTGATAAATTATTTATACATGTTACAAAGAGGTGGCCCCAGACATTAGCGATTAAATCACATCCAATTGGAAATGTCAACATCTTTAGTAGTAGATGGATGGGATGTCTGCTCAGACAATGGTCACTTAATCATGTCTTTATTACAGTTTTGGTGTTGTTAGCAAGGAAATGCAGCTGTGTCCTAACGATAGATATAGCGAAATGTTTACCTTTTTCTGCACTGTCCATTTTGTATATATGCAGAAGTAGCCAGTCTGCACTCAGGGTGCTGATGTGCTAATTTTCTTGATTCCCTGGCTGATCCCCTGCTGAGCTCAGTCTCTTCTCCCACAGTTGCAACCACCAAGTGTCCATTCAGGGCTGAGAGTGTTGAGTTCTTTTCAATAACTGCAATAAGTCAAGTTGGAAACCAATTGAAAAGATGGCGACTGGACAACCAAGTCTTCTCCATTTCCTTGGTTCTGCCAGTCCCACAGTATTCTATGAAAGGAATTGTGGTATATAGCTCAGGAAACTCTTCTCCAGTTAACATACTCAATTATTGGAGGATTGTTGAGCTATGTATGTTGTGACTTTTACTATGGAACAGAGTACAGAGGTAAGCCCCAAGCCAACCTCAGATCGAACCCCATGCTGTTGACGATATTCTGAATTCTACATTCAGTTAATATTTCTAAGGCAGAAGTAAGTCGATTCTTGATTGACAAAGGGAGTCAAAGGTCATCAAGCGTACATGGAGCTAAGGCAACGAACACTTTAGCCATCAATGAAGATGGGACCATGCTTGAGGGGCCGAATGGCCTACTCTTCTTCCTAATTTAAATAAGAACCACAGGTTAACTACTTAGCCAGCTTAGCTGATTGGCCGACTGGAGTATTTGGGTCTGAGGGTGAGATTTTCTGGCCTCACTTGCCCACAAGACTTGGAACATCCCACCCAGGGTCAATGTATGGTCTGTCCCTTGCCCGCTATGACTCCTATTGGCGAATGGGATGGGAAAATTCCCTCCCAAAAGTAATGACAAAATTGCAATCCGATAGCAAATTTTTCTTTCAGCGTCAATGCACCAAGTCTATTTTTTGGGTTTGATTTACATAGCCTTACCCTACTGAATAACCAGGAAGTCACCATGAGCGAGCATCTTCTTTGAGGAACTCACCCATTGCTACTGCATTCTTTGACTTGTCTTAGCACTACACCCTTACTACACTTAAAAACCATGAACATGTTTGAAAGGAAGAATTTATTTCCTTCCACTTACAGAGATTGACTGCTGTGGTATTTTTTTTTGAAGGTAGCCTATTCCCTGCTTGAAAAGAATAGTTTGCATTTTAAAGTAATGGGGATAACTCGTACAATGTGGTGTCAGTGTGGGGGCTCTTTCGCTTTGAGGAGCTATTCAGTGAATGGTAAAAAGAGATTGCTAAAACTAATTAGGCGAGAAGTGGTTGAGTGAGGCATATGCTCCCCCATGAATAATTTCATAAGATTGGGAAACGAGTTTGTTTTGGAAAGTTCCCATGATTGTTCTGCTTTTCTAATGAATCCCAGGAGAGTGAGTGGATGCCACAGGGGCCAAAATTAATTAAACAAATTAACTAATAGAGGACATTTCTTCCACACATTTCAATGTTGGGCTATATTGTTATGGGAAAGAAAGTCTCTCAGCCAGCGCTGAACAGTCCACCTGTTGTCGAGCATCTCTGCTCGAGATTTTCAATGTTGCTGCTATTTCAGCTGGAATTCTCCCTTAATTAAAACTGATTTGTGGATAAGTCCAATGGTGGGAATTCACGTCTGGGGATTTTTGGGTCTGTCGACAAAGCCAAGACATAGTCAAGTTATTGTAATAAAAAAAATGAAAACTGCTTGCAGAACGGAGGGGGGATAAGAAGTTATAAGGTTCTTTCTTTCATTGGAGCTTGCGTCCTGCCAGCCATTCCCCTCAGCCCCCTCTAATACCAATGTCTCTTTTGTTTATTGTAAGCTCTGTGGGAACTGACAATGTTGTTTTTGCTAATCAGAAATTACTGTGAGTTTTACTAGTTTGGCGTAGGGCAGTTAATTGGCACACTGTTCCTTGGCTTCCTCGCTTTTAAAGGCACCACTGCTAAGACCCTGACTTAATTCTCCAGAAATATTACAGATGCCACATGGATTCTCTCTTTAAAGAGGCCATCTGTCAACAAGTGACCACAAGACTAATACAAATATTGCCACAAGAGTCAACAGTGCTTCCCTAACTCTTACATTGTGTTAAGAGGCCCTGACTGATGGCTCTGGATGTCGATCGAATGATAACAGAAAGCCAGTTCTGAAGCAACTCACATTAAATCTCAATCTTACATTTCTCATCAATGGCCACAAATATCTTCCTATCTCTGTACCCTCCTCCAGCCCATAATATTTGTGTTCCTCCAATTCTGGCCTCGTTAGTGTCCCTGGTCTTAACTAGGTTAGCACTGCTGCCTTACAGCGCCAGGGACCCGGCTTAGGTCACTGCGTGGAGCTTGCACATTCTCATTGTGTCTGCATGGGCTTTCTCTGGCTGCTCCGGTTTCCTCCTACAGTATGAAAGACATGCTGGTTAGGTGGATTGTCTGTGCTAAATTATCCCTCAGTGTACCCGAACAGGCGTCAGAGTGCAGCGACGAGAGGATTTTTATAGTAACTTCATTGCAGTGTTAATGTAAGCTTATTTGTGACACTAATAAATAAATAAAATTATAAACTTATTGAGTGGTATTTTCTGGCCATCCTTGTCCTGAAACTGGAAAATCTTGGCCAAGGTCAAAGGATCTTTCCATGGTCCGTCCCTTGCCCACTTTGATTCCGGTGGCAGGCAGAACGGGGAAATTTGCCCCATGAATTTATTCGCCACTATGCCTTCAACTGCCTAGACTTTAAGTGCTAATCTCATGTCAATTACATTGTTAAAGTTCAGAGAAACTGAAAAAGGGTATTAATCATACTTGGGTGCATGGAAAAGCAGCATCAAGGAGCCCACACATCCCGGACATTTTCTCTTCCACCTTCTTCCATCAGGGAAAATATACAAAAGTCTGAGGACAAGTACCAACCAATTCAAGAACAACTTTTCATTCTATACTGATAGATGTGACAATAATACATCAAACCAGGTCAAATTAAAATCAAATATTTATTATAGCAGATTATGGAATCATAGAATCCTCCAGTGCAGAAGGAGACCATTCTGCCCATCAAGTCTGCACTGACCCTCCAACAGAGCATCCTTCCAAGGCCCTATCCCCATAATACCAAATATTCATTTCGTTAATCCTCCTAACTACACACTTTTGGACTTTAAGGGGCAATTTAGCATGGTCAATCCACTGAACCTACATATCTTGGACACCAAGGGGCAATTCATCATGGTCAGATAATCTAACCTGCATATCCTCCCACACACCAAAGGTGGATTGGCCATGCTAAATTTCACCTTAACATCCTATAATGTGTAGGTTAGGGGGATTAACAGGATAAATATGTGGGGTTACTTAATAGAATCATAGAAATCCTGCAGTGAAGAAAGAGGCCATTTGGCCCATTGACGTGCACTGACCACAATCTCACCCAGTTCCTACACCCATATCCTACATATTTCACCCGCTAACCTTTCTGATCTACACATCTCAGAACACTAAAGAGCAATTTTAGCCTAGCCACTCAACTTAACTCGCACATCTTTGGACTGTGAGAGGAAACCGGAGCACCCAGAGGAAACCCACACAGACACGAGAAGAATGTGCAGACAGTGACCCGAGCTAGGAATCGAACCCAGGTCTCTGAAGCTGTGAAGCAACAGTGATAACCACTGTGGTACAGTGCCGCCTAAGAAACTTTACAAAGGGTCACCTGGACACAAAACATCTGCCCTTTTTTCTCCTTATAGGTGCTGCCAAACCTGTTGAGATTATCCATCATTTTCTTTTCCGGTTTCAGATTCCCAAGCTGCGCAGTAATTTGCTTTTAACCTGCAAATCTTTGGACTGTGGGAGGAAATCAGAACAAACCCATGCAGACATGGGGAGAACGTGCAGACTCCACGTGACCTGGGCCCAGCATTGAACCTAGGTCTCTGGCACGGTGAGATAGCAGTGCTAACCACTGTGCCACCGTGCTGTCCTTGTACGGGGATAGAGTCTAGGTAAGATGCTCTGTCAGTGAGTCGGTGCAGGTTTGATGGGCCAAATAGCTTCCTTCTGCACTGTCAGGAGTCCATGATTCTCCCTTTGGTCTATGAAAGGATACCGGAGCACCTGCAGGAAACCCACGCATCCAAAGAGAGAATGTGCAAATCTCACATAAACAGTCGGCCAAGGCTGGAATCGAACCTGGGTCTCTGGCGCTGTGAGGCAGCAGTGCTAACCACTGTGCCACCGTGTCTGATCATTATTACGTTACTGTTTGGTGCACAAAATGTTATTTCCCATTTTTATTATGTCACCGTAGTGACTTCACATCCAAGGTGAGTTATTGATTATTCAGCATCTATGGGACATGCTGATGCCATGGGACGTGCTATGGAATTAAAAGCACTTTCTCTCCATCCCCTTTTGCCTGACATTCTGTGCAGCGGCCACACGCTGAATCTCAGCGCCCACTAGTACGAGACAAGGGGCCAGAGGGACACAGCGAAACTCTCAGCTGGAATCTCTGGCACATCTATATGCAGCTGCGTGCCGCTATCACTTTCTTCACCAGAGAGGGAAAAAAAAGGGCTCAGGCTCTCATATTCCACACTGATTATCTCGAGTTCCCACTGTCGCTCCAGCTGAAAACAGCTGTTGATGCCATTTTCCCCAGAGATTTAGTCATCTTAGGGTGGGAGACAGCTCAGAATGCCTCCCACCACCACCACCACCCCCCCCCCCTCCACCTCTGGAATTTCAAAGGACTGACTGAGTTTTAAACAATATAGCACAGATAATGCGTGCGCTGGAAAAATCTAAGACTGGGAGGATCGAGCTGTAAATTTAGCGGTGCAGTAAGCTCACGTTGTCGCACAGACTGTGTGCAGACGGTGGAGACAGGTTTATTGCTTGCCAGCTGAAAATCTTCCACCCTGCAAAGAGCAATATCTTAAAGCGGACATTTAACCGAACACATTGCACACTTTTCCCAGCATTCTTTCTTTAACTGGATCGCATTTTTTCAATAAAATACTGCTGTGGATTATTTACAAAAACGCAAATATTTATGCTGGCTGGATTCCAACTTGGTTAGCGCTCACTCAGACCTTTGCAGTAATAAGACACTAGCCTTCAATTTGCATCGTGCTGTCCACACCATTCTCCCTCAGCTTAGGCAAGGGCGTACTCTCACTCCACAAGCTGTGGGCGCATATCGGGGGTTCAGACATACAGGTCAGTGGGGCATTTCTGAGGCATGTTACCCTCCATGGCCAAACTCCTGATCCCCACATTTCATTTGTGAAAAATATGCTTCATTTGTGAAAGAACAAAGCAAAACATTTGAAAATGGTCATTATGGGAAGGACAGTAATAGTTAATGTTTGGGCGGCACGGTGGCATTGTGGTTAGCACTGCTGCCTCACGGCACCAGGGACCAAGGTTCGATTCCCAGCTTGGGTCACTGTCTGTGTGGAGTTTGCACGTTCTCCCCATGTCTGTGCAGGTTTCCTCTGGGTGCTCCGGTTTCCTCCCACAGTCCAAAGATGGAATGGCACAGTGACAAATTGATTAGCGCTGCTGTCTCACAGTACCAGGGATCCAGGTTCAACTCTTGGCCTGAGTCACTGTCTGTGTGGAGTCTGAACGTTCTTCCCATGTTTTTGTGGGTTTCCTTCAGTCAAAGCTCCAGTTTCCTCCCACAGTCCAAAAATGTGCAGGTTAGGTGGATTAGCCACCTTAGTGTCAGGGGAACTAGCTAGGCTAAATGCATTGGGTTATGGGGATAGGGCATGAGTGGAATTATGATAGGTGTAGACTTGATAGGCCAAATGGCCTCCTGCTGCTCTGTAGGATTCTATGTGCAGATTAAGTAAATTGGCCATACTAAATTCTCCATTGTGTCCAACAATGTGTAAGTTAGGTGGATTGGCCATGCTAAATGTGTGGGGTTGCAGGGGCAAGGCAGAGTGGAGGACCTGAGTAAAATGCCCCTTCGGAGAGTCAATGCAGACGTGATGGGCCGAATGGTTTCCTTCTGTACTGTTTGGATTCTATGGTTCTTCACATGTTAAAATCTGCCATGTCCCAATCCAATTGATGTACGACTCCTGAGCCCCACGTTTAACCCAGGGTAGATTCAGGTTAGACTTCATTTTGGGACCTGTCAATTTTACCTTTCATCAGCTTCAGCACAAAAACCTCTGACCTTTTCGCTTAGCAAGATTCCAATTCCAGACTGAGGATGGAGATGATGGGAGGAGAGAGGCTACAGGTTAGATTTTCAGATTAAATTTATACCGCAGTGTGCATATGGAACTTTGTGCTTTGAAGCTTTGGGACTCTTTTAAGGACAGCTTTGATGTTAGAATCGTTAAATGAGTTTAAAGCAGAATTTAAGCAGCCCTGCTCATTGAGAATGTCATAGTGAGAGTGTAAGCACATTTCTCAACACACATCTGCCTTATTACTGCTGTGATGGTTGATCCCAGGGGCATGGTCTTTACCTGAAACCTGTTGGGCAGGAGGACTAGGTGATGCAATTAGTGTCAAAATATGTTTGTGTTGCTGGTGTAATTCTTTTTGTTTCCTCATGTGCAATTTCATTATGATGGCCAATGAAACATTGCCTACCCAGAAATCAGACCCATGAATCCAATGTTGTCTCTGATGTTGCATCCTGTTACGTGGCAAAATAATGAAAGGAGGGTCAAGACAATGAATCTCGCAGACCAGTAGACACTCTGTGAGATGACATCATAACCATCAACAAAAGGTTAACCAATACCATAAAAATATGATTAGCACTGCTGCCAAACAGTGCCAGAGACCCAGGTTCAATTCTGGCCTTGGGTGCCTCAGTGGGGTTTGCAAATTCTCCTCATGTCTGCATGGGTTTCCTGCTCGGTAGCACAATGGTCAGCACTGCTGCTTCACAGCTCCAGGGGTCTGGGTTTGATTCCCAATTTGGGTCACTGTCTGTGTGGAGTTTGCACATTCTCCTCGTGTCTGCATGGGTTTTCTCCAGCCACTCCAGTTTCCTCCCACAGTTCAAAGATGTGGTTGATTGGCCACATTAAAATTGTCCCTTAGTGTCCTGAGATGCGTAGGTTAGAAGGGTTAGCGGGTAAATATGTCGGGATATGGGAGTCGGGCCTGGTTGGGATTGTGTCGGTGCAGACTCGATGGGCCAAATGGCCTCTTTCTGCATTGTAGGGTTTCTATGTTTCGGGTGCTCTAACTTCCTCCCACAGACGTGAAAGTTGGGTAAATTGGACTTGGTAACTTCCCCTTAGTGTCCAAAGATGTGTGGATTAGTTGGGTAAATGCATGGAGTTATGGAATAGAGTGGGGTGTTTAGGGAGTAAGATGCTCTGTTGGAGGGTTGGTGCAAAATCGATGGGCTGAATGACCTCTTTCTGCACCACTTGCTCCCCCCCTCCACCACTGCCGCTCCCCAAATATCCCCCCCTCACTCTCATCCAAACTTACACTGTGCCTTTCTTATTCCACATATCCAAGGACTGTGATCCCCGGCTAGACAATGGGCAAGGAGCAAGAGATAAAAGAGCAGAAAGAGGCAACACCATTGGATGGGATTTGACAGCTTTGCTTTGCTTGAGTGAGGTTGGAAAGTCCCATCTGAGGTCAACAGACATTTCCATTATCCGCCCCTCTCCCACTCCGATTCTGTGGCGGGCGGGGAGGGGGGGTAGAATTCCGATGTGTCTCTCTCTCTCTCTCTCTCACACACACTCACATTGGAGTCACCAGCTGAGATACTGACAGTGTCTCTACTGAAGAGGACATCCTAGAGGTATGAACTGCTCAGGATTGACTATGTGTGGCCCCTCCAGCAATGATGAGAGGGCAGCTGTGATTAAGCGCTTTTTAAAATTCCTATCATAATACAAAGTGCTCGAATAGTAATGATTTTACAGCTACATATCATCACTCACCACCTCATCTTTCGTGAATGTGTTTATCTGTGCGACAGTTTGTATAACTGATCATCCGAATCTTCACCCACCTGCAATTTAAGAAGTGATTTTTTTTTACTTTAAGCCTTGCAGGTTCCAAAATAAACAAAAGCTGGAATTCTCTGGTGCAGGTTGGCCATGCTAAATTGCCTTTTATTGTCCAAAGATGTGTAGGGAATTAGTAGGGTTAATGGGGTTATGGGGGGAGGGAAGTGGGGGGGTTGCTGGGTAAGTGTCAGAGCAGACTCGATGGGCTGAATGGCCTCCTTCTGCACTGTCAGGATTCTATCAAACAAAACCCTTGGATTAACTTCCGCAAGAACTGTGCTTAGAGCAGATTAGACCACACAGCGTATCGTGTACTACTCTGGCCTCCACATATAGGGACTAGGGAATAAAGATCTACCAGGATAATGTGGGAACAGAAAGGGTGCAATTGTCAGGAAAGGCAGAACAAACAGGGATGCTTTTCTCTGGAAGAGAGAAGCTATAGTGAGCTTTAAATCACAAAGGTTGGACAGCTAAAACAATATGCATTTGATTTGATAAAACATCCCAAACTTTTATCTAGGATATATATCCCAGCAGCAATTATCCAACAGAAAATTGACAATTAATAGAGATACAAGGAGAAGTAAAAGTTTCATCGAATCTCTACAGTGCAGAAGGAAGCCATTTGGCCCATCGAGTCTGCACCCAAGCCCTAACTTCATAACCCCATGTATATTCCCTGCTAATCCCCCTGACACAAAGGAGCAATTTATCATGGCCAATCAACCTTGGATTGTAGGAGGAAACAGGACCACCCGGGGAAAACTCACACAGACACAGGAAGAATGTGCAAACTTCTCACAGTCACCCAAGACTGGAATTGAACCCGGATTCTTGACGCTGTGAGGCAGCAGTGCCAAGCAACGTGCTGCCTTGATAGCCAAGTGATTCCGAAAGAAGGGGGGAGGGATAAAGAGGCAGAGAGATTTAGAGAGAGAATTCCAGACTTTAGGCCTTATGCAGACAAAGGTGCCATTCAGATCAGCAGGAACACAAAGATCTCGAATATTAGCAGGGTGGAGAAGATTACAAAGAAAGGGAGGGGCAAAGCAACGGAGGAATTGAAAACAGTGGAAATTTTCAATTTATTAACGAATGTAGGTCAGCAAACATAGAGTTGTTGGCTGAATAGGACACGAGTATGAGTTAGGAAAAGGACAGCAGAGTTGTGAATGACTTTTGAGTTTACAGAGGACACACAGGCAGCCAGGAGATCATTGGAATTGTTCAAGTCTAGAGGTAGGAAAGGCCTGGTTCAGAATAACAGTAACAGATTAGCTGAAGCGTGTTAGGAGATGTGCAGTGTTACAGAGGAGATGTTTCCACTGGGGAAATCCAAACAGGGAGGCCATAAACAGCCAGTAAGAAACCAAATAAGGAACTGAGGAACCAATTTCATTGCTCAGAAATGTGGAATTAACTTCTGCATGGAGTGGTTGAAGTGAGCAGCTCAGATGCATTCCAAAAGAAACCAGATAACTAGATAACGGGGGGATGTATTTTGCTTGTGAATTTGTTCATAAGAGCATAGAGAATAGGAGCAGGATTAGCCATTTGGCCCATCAGTCTGTTCCACCATTCAATGTTCGCAGCACATACAATTGTAGCCTCAACTCAATCTTCTTGCCTGTCCAAAGATGTTGTGTTCAGTTCATTATCCATGCTAAATTGCTCCTGACAGGGTAAATGTGTGGCGTTATGGAGATAAACTTGGGTAAGATACTCTCTTGAGAGTTCAGTGCAGGCTCGATTCTATGTTCTATCCCTTGACTCCTTTCTGGATCCAAAATCTGTCTAACTCAGCCTCAAATATATTCAATGATACAGCATACACTACTGTCTGCAGGAAAGAATATCAAAGACCAATGATGTGTCCTGAGGGAAGAGATTTCTCCTCATCTTAAATGGAGTATCCTTGTTGTATAAATTGCGTATCCTTTCTCTACATTCTTCGGAAATAATGCTCATTCAGCATCTATCCCCTTCAGAATATTATACATTTCAATAAGACCACCTCTCATTCTTCTGAGCTACACTGAACAGAGTATAGGCCCAACCTTGTTAATATTTCCCCATTGGACAAGCCTCTCATCCCAGGAATCAGTCTAGTGAACATTCTCTGACCCACTTGCAACACTAATATATTGTTGACACCGTGGATTAATTGGTTAACGCACTGCCTAGTAAATAGGCAGATCCTGAGTTTGAATTTCAACAAAACCTGTGTGCATGAGGCATTTTGCAATTTAACCTCAAAGAGCCAACACAAGTATATCCCACCATAAGTAAGTAGACCAGAACTGTACACAATACTCTAGAAATGCTCTCACTATTGCCCTGTACAGCGGTAACAAGACCCCATCTCCTTTGCAAATAAAAGTCAATACTCCATTTGCCATCCGAATTACTTTCTGTACCTGCATACTAGTACCTGAATCCTATAGAAGGACACTCAGATCCTTCTGCACTGCAACATTCTGCACTCCCTCTCCATTTCAGTAATACTCTGGCTTTCTATTCTCCCTGCCAAAGTGGACAAGTTCACATTTTCCCACAATATATTCCCTCCACCAAACTTTTGCCTACTCACTGAACCTATCTATATCCCTTTGCACACTCTCGCCTCCTCACAATTTGCTTTCTTACTTACCTTTGCATCATCAACAAATTTGGTCACATTACAGTCAGTCCCTTCATCCAAGTCATTAATATATATGGTGATAGTGGGGTCTCCCTGAGGTGGTCGGTACCACTGAAGTTTCAGATAGTACAAGGCTCATGAAGCCAGTATCTCAGTTTAAAGACGTAATCTTTTATTTTGACCAGCAGACAGTAGGAGAAACCATCAAAGGATCGAGGCAATTCCTGAGATAGAGCAATTAGTGGCTGCTGGTCAAAATAAAGGTTAAACTGAGACACTGGCATTGTGAGTGTTGTATTGTCTGAAATTTCAGCGATACCCGGCTACCTCGGAAATCCCACCAACAGTTGGTAAATAGGTGATACCTCTTGTCACTCCAGTTTGTAAAGCCAGAAGAGACCATTTTGCCCCAATTCTCTGTTTCCTGTTAGTTAGCTAATCGCTCTATCCAAGCTAACATACCATCTCCCATACCACAAACTCTGATCTTGAACAGCGCAATTTAATATAGCACTTTATCAAATATTTCTGCAAAATATAAATATATTGCATCTACTAGTTTCCCTTGATCTACTTTGCTTGTGTCATCCTCAAATAATCACAGTAAATACACCAAACACAATTTCTCTTTAACAGAACCATGTTGCCTCTGCCTGGGCACAGTGGTGAGCACTGCTGCCTCACAGGACCCGGGACCCAGGTTCACTGTCTGTGTGGAGTCTGCATGTTTCCCCTGTGTCTTTGTGAGTTTCCTCTAAGTACTCTGGTTTGCTCCCACAGTCTGAAAAGTGTGCTGGTTAGATGTGCTGGCCATGCTAAATTCTCTCTCAGTGTACCCAAATGGGTGCCGGAGTGTGGCGACTAAGGGATTTTCACAGTAACTTCATTGCAGTGTTAATGTAACCTACTTTGACACTAGTAAACAAACTTTTGATTGTATCATGATTTCCTCAATATCCTTCTCAATAGTGGACTCTAGCATTTTCCTGATGGCTAACTGACCCAGAATTTGCTGCTTTTTCTCTCTCTGTCTCCTGTCTTAAATAATATTTGTCGTTTCCTAATCCCTTGGAAGCTTTCCAGAATTTTGGAAGATTACAACCAATGTATCCGCTATCACAGTGATCAATTTCTTTAAGGCCCAAGAATGCTGGCCTTCAGGTCCAATGGACTTATCAGCCTTTTGTCTCATTAATTTTCCCAGCACTTTACTTCGAGAGATTGCTTTCTCCTTCCCCTTTGCCCCCTGCTTTTCTACCTTTCTTAGGACACCTTATGTGTCTTCCACCATAAAGACAGATAGAAAGTTCATGTGGTCCTTGTTTCCCATTATTAATCATCCTCTAAGAGGACATCATCTTTGTTACTCTTTTCCTTCTCATGTGGTTGTAGAAGCTTTTACAATCTATTTTTAATATTTCTCACTAGCTTACTCTCACACTCAAATTTCCTCCTCATTATTTATTTTTAGTAGTGCTTTCCTTGTTTGTAAAACTTTCCCAATCTTCAGGTCTACCACTAATGGTCGCAGCATTGTACATCTTTACCTGCTTATTTTGGTACCAACATGGACCATGCCAACTGGATCTTTTCCCTCTCTTTGCAAGTTCCACTGCCTGTCCTGAGGAGGTGTCCCTAAGCAGGCAGGCGGCACAGCCTTTGGTATTCTTCCTTGTGATAGCATAGTGGCACAATGTTTAACACTGCTGTCTCATAGTGCCAAGGACCCGGTTTCGATTCCAACCTTGGGAATCAACCTCAATTCCAATCTCAGCAAGAAGTCTCACAACTTCAGGTTGAAGTTCAACAGGTTCACTTGGAATCACAAGCTTTCGATGATGAAAGAGCGGCACTCCGAAAGTTTGTGATTCCTGGACTTTACCTGGTATTGTGAGACTTCCTACTGTACCCACCTCAGTCCAACACTGCCTTCTCCACATCACGTCTGTATGGAGTTTGCACATTCTCCCTGTGTCTGTGTGGGTCTCCTGTTTCCTCCGACACTATAAAGATGTGTAGATTAGCCATGCTAAATTGCCCCTTAGTATCCAAAGATGTGTAGGTTAGCTGGATTGGCCATGCTAAATTGCCCCTTAGTATCCAAAGCTGTGTAGGTTAGCTGGATTGTCCATGGTAAATTGCCCCTTACTATCCAAAGATGTGTAGGTTAGGTGGATTGTCCATGGTAAATTGCCCCTTACTATCCAAAGATGTGTAGGTTAGGTGGATTAGCCATGGTAAATGCAAGGGATTACAGGGCTAGGGAGGGGGTGGGGCAGGGGTTGAGCCTGGCTAAGATGCTCTTTTAGACAGTTGGCATAAACTCGATGAGCCAAATAGCCTCCTTCTGCACTATAGGTTTTCTTTCAAACAGCTTATGTCAGCCAAAGTTCTTATGCAAATCTGTGTCAAGTACAATCTTTTCTGGGAGGCTGTATCAGGTGAGTGAGAATTGGGTTTGCAAATATAGCATATATATCTGTGTCTATATATGTGTCATGTTTGTGAATCCACCTCTCCACCCACCTGAGGCTCTGAAAGCTCGTGATTCCAAATAAACCTGTTGGACTTTAACCTAGTATTCTGATTCTTTCTCCAGATTGTACTGAGTTACAAAATTTAAAACTGCTTCAACTTCTGTTTCAGCCATTGCTTAAATTTTAATGTTTAGGCGACAAAGTTGCTTTCATTGCAGCGTTCGGAGCAGCTTAATATTCAAGGCTGATTGCGACTTTTCTGCGTGAGTCTTAGTAGCTGTGGTTATAGTCTGATACACTGTCATTCCAACAATGATCCAGGTGGAATTCATGATACGTTGGGGAGACCATGCAGACACTACGACAACAGATGAATGAACACCGCTCGACAATCACCAGGCAAGAGTGTTCTGTTCCATGGGTGAACTCTTCAGCAGTCAAGGGCATTTGGCCTCTGATCTTCAGGTAAGCGTTCTCCAAAGTGGCCTTCACAACACACAATGCAGAATCGATGAGCAGAAATTGATAGCCAAGTTCCGCACACACGAGGATGGCCTCAACTGAGATTTTGGGTTCATGTCACACTATCTGTAACCCCCACGACTTGCCTGGACTTGCAAAATCTCACTAACTATCCTGTCTGGAGACAATACACATCTCTTTAACCTGTGCTTAACCTTCTCTCCGCTCACATTGTCTGTACCTTTAAGACTTGATTGCCTGTAAAGACTCGCATTCCAATCAGTATTTTGTAAACTGAGTTTGTGTCTTCATATGGCCTGTTTGTGATTAGAATTCCCACTCACCTGACAAAACGGCAGCGCTCCGAAAGCTAGTGGCTTTTGCTACCAAATAAACCTGTTGGACTTTAATCTGGTGTGAAACTTCTTACTGGATTCAGGTGGAATCAAATACTCAACACAACATTTGTGCAACATAGATTAATAATTACAGGCAGAGAATAACTGAAACAAAGAACCTTATAGATGAGCTTGTGGGGTTATGTACTACTGATAATTGAATATAATCAATAATAACACTTCAAAGTATATGTAAAGCAAGCATGCCAATTACTAAAGCAAAGTCACAAACTACATTGCACAAATGCTCTTTTGAGCATCTGATTCCACCTGATTCCAGGATGTTAACCTCACCTATTATATTGTGCTCATCAGATAGAAAAACTTTAATATCCTGAGTAAGAAGTATCGAGGAGGAGGGATTTTATCTATTACTCCTTTACTTGACATCAATTTGTCTGTTACTTTGGCATTTTTCTATGATGACACAGCCCAGGATGATAAGCCGGGATGACACTAGATTCTACAGCTCCACACTGCCATACACTGGTGTCCCAGCAAACTGCAACAACCCACCGCACTGTGCCTGTGAGAGAGATGGGGAGATGCTGGTGTTGGACTGGGGGAAGCACAGCAAGAAGTCCCACAATGCCAGGCTAAAGTCCAACAGATTTATTTGAATGAAATAAACCTCCAAATAAAACCTGTCGGACTTTAATCCAACATTGTGGAACTCCTTCCTGTGAGAGAGGGCAGTCCAAAGAGAATAACTCAGAGTTGACAACACAAAGGAGGTGAAGCAATTTTATGCCGGGAAGGGGAGAGGGAGAGAGCGGTGTTATTGGAGGGAGGAAAGGATATGAAAGCTGAAGAGGAATGGTGAATCATGATGGCAGTCACTTAGACTTCACGAAGAAGTGAAGCTTGGGGCCAGGAGTGAGGGACAATGATGTTGATATAGGTGAGGGTGGGTTGCTCACAGGTCTTACCTTCTCTTCACATCGGGTTGCCCATTGTTCCAAGGACCAAGGCATCATTTCCCGGTTCCTTCACGTTGGGTTAATGTTCAAACGGTAGCTGAGTGGGAGCCCTTCCTTGTTGGAGCTCCAAACTGGGTGAGAGGCGGCCACACCAGAGAGGGAGTACTGGGGGTGACTATAGAGTCTGGGGTCCTGCTTTGGAAGAGGCCAGGCCGCATGGAGCGGTCTCAGTGATGGGGAGCTACCTGCCTCATGACACATAAAGATTCTCTCACTTGGGGAGGACGAATGCAGTGAAACTTGTAACCCCCATTCTGACAACAGTGTGAGGCTGAAGAGAATTACTGGACAGGAAGCTTAAATCCACTCTGACTCTCGGGTACAGCAATGAGAGAGTGTCGATTGCTCTCAGGAAAGGCTGTGTAACAGCAGCATTGAAGATGCTGAGGATGAACCTGTCCTCAAAAGCTAACTACAGACCTCTCAGGATTCAGCTGTGCCTCGTTAAGATGAATGCTGTTGCCACGGCGACTAACTGATGATTCTTTGAGGAGTCCAGCATGTCAGTTTAATATCCAGAGCTAGGTCGAGTTGCACAGTCTGGGGACTAAGGTTGACTCTTTGGAACACCAAGAATATAGATGCATCTTTCAAGACATGTCTCAGCTGGCACCGTGGAGAATTCCCTGGCAAGGTAGGATGGTGATAACAAACATCACTCACCCTGTCCCATATCAGGCCTGGCACCATCTTTGAGGTACCCTGTCAGGATGGAGATCCTTCTGCCGTGCATTTCTGGATGCATTTTAGCGCTATGCAAGGCAGGGACTCATGTTCTTTGGCTGGGGTTGGGGGAATGGGGTGCAGAATGTGCAGGTCAGATGCCATGAGACTATAGCAGCTCAACATTATTCACCATGCTGGAGACTATATGGGGATGTGATTGTTGTGTCGGAGTTGGGGGGCAGAGGGACAGCAGAAAGGCACACAGGTAATGGGAGGCACTGGGGTGCAAGTCAAGAGGAATGAAGTGATGGATGTATGTGTGGATTCACTGAGCTTGGCAATATGAAATGAGAGGGTGGAGGCTCTGTGAGTGAGCGGATTTATTGTCTGTAACTACATACATTGATGACCTCTCTACATTTATCCCTGTTTTCACCCAACTAGGTGCTTATCACTTCTTAATCTGCCTCACTCTCCCACTATGTCGAGGTGCTTCCCCGTGATCCACAGCTGAGGTAGATGGGACTTGCTGGGAGTTGGGACATGGACAGCCAGGTTTTGGATGAACTGCATGTTTGGAGGGTGTACGATATTGCAGGGAGACATTGAAATATTGAAATCAAGAGGAAACAATGGGATGGATGTATTTTTCCAGCAGCAGATGAGCCAAAACCCAGGATGTCATGACTAGAGAAGGTAGATTCATAATGTAGTGAAACAGATTGTGTTAACTTTGTAAGTCTTTCCAAATGCACCAATAGCTGGTGATAAGAGCAGGAAAGACTCCTGGTCAGCTATATTTGAAGCACCCCCTCAAGCTATAAGCCCCTGGAGCAACAGACCAGCGACCTGTTCTGGGAATTACTAGCTACAGAAGCACGAAATTCTGCCTTAGCGCGCCAGTAGGTGCAGGCATGGAATTGGAAAGAAATTCTCCCAGTGCATTCCAGAGTGGCGCAGTGGTTAGCACTGCTTCCTCACAGCACCTGCACTTCAAAGATTAGATGAATTAGCCATGTAAGGTTGCCCCAAGGTGTGTAGGCTTGATGGATTAGACTGGTAAATGTGTGGGGTTATGGGAATAGAGCAGAGGGGAGAGTGTGAGTAGGATGCTCTTTCAGAGACTTGGTGCAGACTCGATGGGCCGCATAGCTTCTTTCTGCACTGGCGCAACTTTACAGTTATATGATCATAATGTAACAATTTCTTCTCATTTTGCTTTCGCTTAAGTAGTCAATTAGGTAAATGTGTATGGGCAGGATTTTCCATGTCTCCTGCTGCGTGTTCCATGAAGGAAGCTCACCACTGGTTAGTGGCGGAATCTTCTGGTTCCACCACTATCTATGGTACTTCCTATTTTATCCACCCACCTCCCCCTCCACTTCAGGGATTCAGCAGGGGCAGGGCGGGAGGTGGGGGGGGGAGGGTGGTTTGGTGGTTGGGTATTTCATTGTCGCTGGGGCCGGAAGCTTCCATTGTCAGGGGCTGCAGAATATTCCAGTCTATATTTCCCCATGTTCCACCTGCGGATTTAGGTAATATAATCAATGGCTTACAATTCAAAACTGGCTTTTGAATTCTTAGCCACCTCTCTCCCTTGACATCCTTGGCATCCAGCATTGCTGAGGGTGTATGTGAGGGAAGTGTATAGTTTGGTGTATCTACTTCATTAAATGGGATCATCATATGCATGCCCACAAACACATGGGCATCTTATAGGCTAATTTTCCCCCAGGCTAGGTAGGGGAAGAACCTCGGATCCTCCCCAGTTTGTTAAATTTACTCTTTAGATTCTGTCCCTGTGTCTGCTCACCAGTGACTTGTTTTAGGATTTGTCCTTCAATCAATTTGTGGGAGGGCAATGGTGATGGCGGAACTCAAGCTAATTGGGCCTCTCAATCTACTGTCTCCCCATGGGCGGGCAAACAGCTTATCTCTACTTGGCACCACCCTTTGATGACCACTGGAGATAGTGACACAATGGGTAGCACTGCTGCCTCACAGCTCCAGGGACCTGGGTTCATTTTCTGGCTTTGGGTGACTGTCAGTGTGGAGTTTGCATGTTTTCCCCATGTCTGCATGGGTTTCCTTCAGGTGCTCTGGCTTTCCTCTACACGCCCACAATGTGTATGTTAGGTGGATTGCCCATGCTAAATTGTTCTTTAGTGTCCAAATATGTGCACATGGTTTAGATTAAGTGAGTTGGCCATAATCAAAGCTATCCTCTGTTAATTTCTATCCTGGGCGGTACAGTGACACAGTAATTAGCACTGCTGCATCCCAGCACCAGAGACCTGGGTTCAATTCCCAGCTTGAGTCAGTGTCTGTGTGGATTTTACACATTCTTGTGTGTCCATGTGAGTTTCCTCTGGGTGCTCTGGTTTCCTCTATAGTCCAAAGTTGTGCAGGTTAGATAGACTGGCCATGATAAATTGATGGTTAGTGCCAGAGGGATTAGAGGATAAATATATTGTATTATGGGGATAGGACATGGGGGACATTTGTGATTGGTGCAGACTTGATGGGCCAAATGGCCTCCTTCTGTACTGTAGGGATTCTATGGTTCTATGTTAGCTGGAACAGCCATGCTAAATTGCCCCTTTGTGTCCAAAGATGTGCATGTTAGGTGGATTAGCCATGCTAAATTGCCCCTTAGTGTCCAAAGATGTGCAGGTTAGTTGGATTGGCCATGCTAAATTGCCCCTTACTGTCCAAACATGCATAGGTTAGGTGGATTGACCGTGCTAAATTGCCCCATAGTGTCCAAAGATGTGTATGTTAGGTGGATTGGCCATGCTACATTGCCCCTTTGTGTCCAAAGATGTGCATATTAGGTGGATTGGCCATGCTAAATTGCTACTTAGTATCCAAAGATGTGCAGGTTAGTTGGATTGGCCATACTAAATTGCCCCTTGGTATCCAAACATGTGTAGGTTAGGTGGATTGGCCATGCTAAATTGCCCCTTAGTGTCTAAAGATGTGCATGTTAGGTGGATTAGCCATGCTAAATTGCCCCTTAGTGTCCAAAGATGTGCATGTTAGGTAGATTGGCCATGGTAAATTGCCCCTTAGTGTCCAAAGATGTGTATGTTAGGTGAATTGGCCATGCTACATAACCCTTTAGTGTCCAAAGATATGTAGGTTACAGGCTTTAACCATTATGAGATGTGAGGGGTTACAGGGATAGAGTGGGGAAGGTCATGGGTAAGGTATCAGTCAGAGGGTCAGTGCAGATCTGATGGGCTGAATAACCTCTCCTGCACTATAAGAATTCTATGAGCATTCTCTCCCTGGAGACATTGAACAAACACCCAGTTGCATGTCAGCTTGGCAAGTTAGTGACACAGAATGGGGCGTGACGAGAGAGAATTATCAACAATTTTTTTTATCATTAAATAAATGACTTCCATTTCGTGCCTGCTTTGAAGTCACCCGGTGTCCTGTTTTCACTTTGTTTCATGCTGAGGGAGGAGCCCAAACTCTCTGCAGCTTCCGGCTGGCTCCCGTTGAAGGCTCGATCCAGGAAGGCAGTCCCAGGACAAATGAGTCTTTTCAGGTCTGTGAAGGAAGCACAATCCCTTCTGAGGCGTTGGGATCATTGCTCCCCGTGGCATCGTCAGTCACAGCAGGGAGTAGTCCCGGCGTAGCGCCTGGTACACACTGCAGCCTGCCAGAGAAAACAAACACACTTCTCAGCACAAGTTCAGCATAAGCCCAGGGGACGACCTGCCAAAGTGGGGTCAAACATCAGGTCAACCTCAGAGCCAAAGAAAATGGCAGCAGCCATCACAACATATATATTTGCTGTCTCACTAAGGGAGGTTTTCCCCTCGTATGTTACCTTTTTATTTTTGCTTAGATTCTGAATGCAGCCTTTGTGATTTATCTACATGTTAACTCAGTATATTATCCCACCCAGTTATTGTATAACACTTGATTGCTTTAAAATAGTCACGGGCAGCTCAGTCATAGAATCCACCTAACATGCACATCTTTGGACAGAAAGGGGCAATTTAGCATGACTGTTTCATCTAACATAGAGCCATAGAATCCCCACAGTGCAGAAGAGACCATTCAACCCATCAAGTCTGCACCAACTCTGACAGTGTACATTTCTCACCCTTCTCCCCCATCCTATCCCCGTAACCCTGCACATTTTATCATGGCTAATCCATTTAACCTACACATCTTTGGACACTACGAGGCAATTTAGCATGGCCAATCCACCTAACCTACACATCTTTCGAACTGTCGGAGGAAACTGGAGCAAACCCACTCAGACACAGGGAGAACGTGCAAACTCCGCACAGACAGTCACCCAAGGCTGGAATCGAACGCAGGTCCCTGGTGCTGTGAGATGCAGTGCTACCATGCTGCCCCAGTCAGACAGCACCTATTTTTTTTTAAAGATTATCTATTTTTATTAATCTTGCCTGACTCTCACTCCATCAATGAAACAGCAGGTATTATAAAGTCGCCATAGTTCCCCTGGCCAGAGGCTGAACTCTCTCCCCTTTGAGGGGGAGAGCTGAGTGGTGGTGATTTAACATTCAGGCAAGGGGCAATGTTGAGAAGTCTTCACGAGTAACTTCAGCCGATATGGGAATCGAACCTGGGCTGTTGGCTTCGCTCTGTATCGCGAACCAGCCATTCAGCCAGCTGAGCTTAGCCGACCAAATGGCAGATGAGGCAGTGAAGACAAACACTTCTTTTACACTGTCTGTATCTATACCTCATAGAATCTCTACAGTACAGAAGGAGGCTATTCAACACATTGAGAGTGCACTGACAACAATGCCCCCAGGATCTATCCCCATAACCCTCATTTGCTCTGCTAATCTCCCTGACACTAGGGGTAATTTAGAATGGTCAATCAACCTAATCCGTACAACTTTGGGCTGTGGGAGGAAACCGGTGCACCCGGAAAAAACCCACACAGGCACGGGGAGAATGTGCAAACTCCACACAGATCTGTGGCTGGAATTGAATCTGGGTCCCTGGTACTGTGAGGCGGCAATGCTAATCATTGTGACACTGCGCCATTCTACCAATCCCTACACCCAGTCAAACTTATCACATCTTACGCATTTGCTGTGGTAATTTTAAAATGATGAGTAGTTTTGACATCCTGTGCTGTTAGAAAAATAAGCGCAGCTCCATTTATTTAGATAGTTCAAGCAGCTTCCGTCTGCTTCATCATTTACGCAGTGCCGTCTACTCTGCTTCCAGTTGTCAGATTATTTCTGATAGGCATGGTGCCACAGTGGTTAGCACTGCTGCCTCATAGTGCCAAGGATCTGGGTTCAATTCCCGACTTGGCTCATTGTTTGTGTGAAATCTGCACGTTCTCCTGGCGTCTGTGTGCATTTCCTCCTGGTGCTCCGGTTTCCTCCACAGTCTGAAAGGTTATGGTGCATTGGCCATGCTAAATTTTCCCTTCCCACATTATGTGTCCACCAAGTCCTGCAGTGGAACTTGAACCCAGAGTGTCTGATCTTGATGTGGAAATGCTACCCACTGCACCACAAGACCTCCATCAGTTTCTACCAATGACTTGTAAATTTTATTTTAATTTTAACAATTATGGTTTTCCACAGAGCATTGGTACATACATCTCCACACACGTGCACATATTTTATCTATATCCATATGGTTCATATCCATGAATTACTTACATAATAAAAATCTCAGCAGGTCTGGCAGCTGCTTTGAAGAGTCAAAGCGACTTTCTTTATTCATTCATGGGACATGGGTGTCGCTGGCCGGCCAGCATTTATTGCCCATCCCTAGTTGCCCTTGGAGAGCAGTTGAGAATCAACCACATTGCTGTGGCTCTGGAGTCACATGTCACCCAGACCAAGTAAGGACGGCAGATTTCCTTCCTTAAAGATCAATAGTGAACCAGATGTGTTTTTACAACATAGAACATAGAACACTACGCACAAACATGTCCTTTGGCCCACAAGTTGCACCGATCATATCCATTCCTACCAGGCCTATCTATAACTCTCAATCCCATTAAATCCCACGTACTCATCCAGAAGTCTCTTAAAAGACCCCCGCGAGTTCACCTCCACCACCACCATCGGCAGCCGATTCCACTCACCCACCGCCTTCTGAGCGAAAAACTTATCTTTCATATCTCCTCTGTACCTACTCCCCAGCACCTTAAACCTGTGTCCTCTCACAGTGACCATTTCAGCCCTGGGAAGCAGTCTCTGAGAATGGTCATCAGTAGATCCTTAATTCCAGATATTTTTTATTGAATTCAAATTCCACCAGCTGCCATAAGGGGATTCGAACCAGGGTCCCCAAAATATTAGCTCAGTTTCTGGATTAATAGTTTAGCAACTCTCTCCACAGATTCTGCAGGACCTATTGAGTTTTTGCAGCATTTTCTGTTTTTATTCCAGATTTCCAGCATCCACAGTATTGTGCTTTCACTTTGAATTACTTTGCTACAGTGAGTTGGTCAGTTGCTGATTTTTCACCAGGCCGGCTTTTATTTTCCGTTGGCTTGGAAATGATTGCCAACATTCATTTCAAAGGGACAGACAGTGACGGGATTGGAGAATCCCTCCCAGCGTTCTGTAAACTTCTGTGGAAAGGAGAAGTGACTGCTGGTTCACTGCAAACCATTTCCACACTGCTAACCTGCTCCAATTTTATTCCTTTATATATCTTCTGTCCCTTAGTTCAGCACTGTACTATTGTCATCGTACAGATCGACAAGCTACACCAGAAGATCCCTCACAATTGTAAATACTAAAGCTGAAACACACAAACATATAGAACATAGAACATAGAACAATACAGCACAGAACAGGCCCTTCGGCCTTCGATGTTGTGCCGACCAAAATAAAAAGCAATGCCCCTCCAAGCTAAACCATTCCCTTCTCTTCCATATACTTATCAATTAACCTCTTAAACGCCACCAAACTTGGCGCATCTACAACATCTGCAGGCAGGGCATTCCACTCCCTAATCACTCTTTGAGTAAAGAACCTACCTCTGATATCCGTCCTATAACTCATACCACTTAATTTAAAGCTGTGTCCCCTCGTGCTAGCTTTCTCCATCCTAGGAAAAAGGCTATCACTGTCCACCCTATCTACACCTCTAATCATCTTATATGCTTCAATCAGATCCCCTCTTAGCCGCCTCCTTTCTAACGAAAACAACCTCAAATCCTTCAACCTCTCTTCATAGGACCTGCCCTCCATACCAGGCAACATCCTGGTAACCTCCTCTGTACCCTCTCCAATGCCTCCACATCTTTCTTATAATGTGGGGACCAGAACTGCACACAATACTCCAAGTGCGGCCGCACTAGAGTTTTGTACAGTTGCAACTTGATGCTGCGGCTCCTAAATTCAATCCCCCTACCAATAAAAGCTAAGACTCCATATGCCTTCTTAACAACTTTATCCACTTGACTGCCTACTTTCAGGGATCTATTGACACATACACCAAGATCCTTCTGTTCCTCAAACCTATTAAGAGCCCTACCATTAGCCCTATACTCTACACATTTATTGTTCCTGCCAAAGTGCATTACCTCACACTTTTCCACATTTAACTCCATTTGCCACCTCTCGGCCCAGCTCTGCAACTTGTCCAAGTCACTCTGTAAACAAAAACACCCCTCTTCACTATCTACCACACCACCAACTTTAGTATCATCTGCAAATTTACTGATCCATCCCTCAATACCCTCATCCAGATCATTTATCAAAATTACAAACAGCAGGGGCCCCAAAACAGACCCCTGAGGCACACCACTCGTCACCGAACTCCACGATGAATATATCCCATCAACCACCACCCTCTGTCTTCTATCTGCCAGCCAATTCCTAATCCAATTAGCTAAATCACCCTCTATTCCACACATCTGCATTTCTGTAGAAGTCTTCCATGGGCCACCTTATCAAACGCCTTACTAAAGTCCATATATACTACATCAACCGCCTTACCCCCATCCACCTCTTTGGTCACTTTCTCAAAACTCAATGAGGTTAGTAAGGCATGACCTACCCTTCACGAAACCATGCTGACTATCCCCAATCAATTCATTTCTCTCTAAATAACTATAAATCATATCCCTAATAATTCTCTCCAATACCTTGCCCACAACAGAAGTAAGACTCACTGGCCTATAATTCCCTGGAAGGTCTCTCTTCCCCTTCTTAAACAATGGGACCACATTCGCTATCCTCCATTCCTCCGGAACCACACCCGTAACCAACGAGGACCTGAAGATCAGAGCCAGAGGCTCTGCAATCTCCTCTCTTGCCTCCCAGAGAATCCTAGGGTAATCCCGTCCGGCCCAGGGGACTTATCCAACTTCAAACCCTCGAGAATTTCTAACACATCCTCCCTATCTACTACAATACGTCCCAATTTGCAACCCTGTACCTCAGTGCTCTCCATAGCTACATTTCCAGCACTCTGCGTGAATACCGAAGAGAAATATTTATTCAGTGCCTCACCAATCTCTTCAATCAATCTATATATGATAGATCCCAAAAATTAGCATCAATGGTGACATGTAAAAGCTCAGTGCTGTTGCTGGGATAAATTCCCAGATACATAGAAATAGGAGCAGGAGTAGGCCAATGGGCTCTTTGAGCAATATAATCAAGGCTGAGCCTTGATCTTAATGCCACTTTCCTGCTTTCTTTCCACACCTCTTGATGCCATTAAAATCTAAAAAGAATCTATGTCTTTGATGAATACATTCAATGACTTGGCCTCCTCAATCTTCTGTGGTAGAGAATTCCACAGGTTCACTACCCTTTGAATGAAGACATTTTTGTTCATGGATGCTTTGGCCTCCTTCATTGCCGTTTATCTCGATACTCTATGACTCAGTCCTAATGGTCTACCCTGAGACTATGTGCTCTTGTTCTAGATTCTCCACAGTAAGAAGTCTCACAACACCAGATTAAAGTCCAACTGGTTTATTTAGTAGTAAATGCCACTAGCTTTTGGGGTTTGCTCCATCGTGAGGTAACCTCACGTGACACCTCACACGCCAAAAGCTAGTGGTGTTTATTACCAAATAAACCTGTTGGACTTAAACCTGATGTTGTGAGACTTCTTACTGTCTTTACCCCAGTCCAACACCAGCATTTCCACATCTAGATTCTCCAATCAATGAAAACACCCCTTCCTTGCATCTGGTCAGTCCAACCCTGTTAGAATTTAGTACATTTCTATCAGATCTCCTCCCATCCTTCTAAACTCTAGTGAATACAGACCCAATAGTACCAATCTCTCCTCATAGGACAGCCCTGCCAATCCAAACATCAGCCTGGTGAACCTCTGCTGCACTCCCTCTCAGTAAGAATTTAGCAACACCAATTTTTAATCCAACCGATTTATTTGATAGTAAAATTGCGAGCTTTCAACACTCCATGTCTTCCTCAGGCAAATGCAGTGTTTGGTGTTGCTAAATTCTTACTGAGTTCTTACCACCCCAATCCAACGCCGGCATCTTTACATCTGCACTCCCTCTGTGGCAGGTGTATCCTTCCTTAGGTAGGAGACCATAGCTGGGATTTTACAACCTCACTCGGACAAGGCTCGTAAAATCTCATGTGAGGCCCATGGAGAATTCCATTCCAGGGTGGACGTGCCAGTAAAATTCCTGCCCACAACTACATGCAATACTCCAGGTATGGTCCCACCAAGACCGTATATAACTGCAGTAAGATATTCTTGTTTCTGAACTCAAGCCCTCTTGCAGCGAAGACCAACATATCATTTTCTTTCTTAATAACTCGCTGCACCTGCCTCTCCATTTCTATTATCTGATATACAGGACACCCAACTTCCTTTGTACATCCACATTTAAACAATACTCTTCCTTTCTGTTTTTCACACCCAAATGTATCGATCCACACTGTATCGCGTCTGTAATTCTTCAGATCGTATTCTAGCATGTAGCATAAATTGTCTCCAGCACACTTGGTATTCCATATCTTTATTCATTTATTCAGTAAAATGCATGTGCACTGTGTATATGTGAAAAAAACATGAGGAGGCACATCATTGCAAAGCAGAATTGTAAAGACAGTGACCTCAGCTAATTTATTGACAGGGATTTAAAGGCTGACCCCTAGTTATGGGTTTCAGTGTTGAAGTGACCAGGTTAACTATCTTCATTGGAATCAGATGCTGTCCGTTTGAGGGTTAAAAGCGGTATGATTTGATTAACTTTTGGAAGTTCATCACAGGCTGATGATAATGCGGACATACCCACTCCCTTCCTGAAGGATGTGGGGGGGGAGCGAGGGTGCTGTGAATCACTTTGAAACGTTCATCAGACAGAGGAAGGACAAAAAGTCAATCCGAGGGAGTTGGGGGAGGTCACGTTGCTCAACATGAAACGAATATTGTGATCCCAAAGCATGACCAGATAAAGAAAGTACTATTTGTTTCCTCAAATTGATAGCTATCAGGTGCAAGGAACAGCATTGTTCTGCTCAGCGCACACTTGTATAAGGAAGTACTGTTCAAAACACACAGTTCACAGCTCCATTTCTAACCAATATACATGGTACTCAATTATTTGAAGTTGACTTACGGCATAAATGCCAGAAAAATCTGGCGGCTAAAGTCCAAAACAAATATGAAAAAGCTTTTCAAAGAACGAAGAACAAAGCATGAAGAAAATTACATCACAGGAACAGGCCTTTTGCCCTCCAACCATGCTGCCCGTATGAACTAAAACCCCCTACTCTTCCAGGGACCATATTCCTCCATTACACCCTGCTCATGTATTTTGTCAAGACACCTCTTAAAAGTCACTATGGTATCTGCTTCCACTATCACTCCTGACAATGAGTTCCAAGCATCCACTACCCTCTGTGTAAAAACTTGCTTCCTCCATCTCCTTTAAACCTTACCCCTTGTACCTTAAATCTGTGCCCCCTATTAACTCACTCTTCCACCCTGGGAAAAATCTTCTGACAATCCACTCTGTCCATGCTCCTCATAATCTCGTAGACTTCTATCAGGTTGCTCCTCTATCTCCATCGTTCCAGTGAGAACAAATCAAGTTTCTCTAACCTCTCGTCATAGCTAATACCCTCCATAACAGGCAACATCCTGGTAAGTCTTTTCTGTACCCTCTTCAAAGCCTCCACATCCTTCTGGTAGTGTAGCATGCAGAATTGAACACTATATTCCAAATGCGGCCTAACTAAGATTCTATAAAACTGCAACATGACTTGCCAATTTTTAAAATCAATACCCCGGCTGATGAAGGCAAGCATGCCATATGATTAACTTCTCTACCCTTGTTGCTACTTTCACTGACCAATGCACATTACATACAGATCTCTCTGCCTATCAATAATCTTATGGATTTTGACATTGCATGATACCCATCACAAAAAAGCTTGGATTTTTTCCAAATGATTATTTTGTGGGATGTCGGTATCACTGGAAAGTACAGCATTTGTATCCCATCCCTAATTACCCATGAGAAGGTGGCGGTGAGCCGCTTTCTTGAACAGCCGCAGTCCATCTGCTGGAGGCACAACCACAGTGCTGTTAGGGTGCCCACCACACATTTCTTCCAAGCGGTGTTCGACAGGGTGGAGCGCTGATTCATCAGCTGCAGAAGGTTGGTCAGTATAAATCAATTGGAAGTTTCCTTGACTATGTTTGACCTGATGCCAGGATAAGGATGAACATTTGGACATGAGAGCAAAGTAGCGGTGCATTAAAGGAAATGTGGATTTAAAGACAATGGCCGGAACTCTGTCAGCTTGGCACACACTGAATCGCTGTGGGCAAGGGTCCAACAATGGAAATCTCTTTGACCTCCGGTGAGAATTTCCAGTCTCTCCTGAGTGAGGCCATAAAATCCCGCCCAATATGTGACTCTTTAGGTTGATATGACACATTGATGGGGACACGATGGCACAGTACTATTGTCACTCTGGAGTAGTCATCAAGAGACCCCAGGCAAGATCTGGGGATAGGGTTCCGATGCCATCTAACAGATATTTGAATTCAATAAAAATCTGGATTAAGAGTCTATTGATGACCATGAAACCATTGTCGATTGTCTGAAAAACCCATCTGGTCCATTAATGTCCTTTAGGGAAAGAAATCCGCCGTCCTTACCCGTCTGACCTACATGTGACTCCAGACCCACAGCAATGTGATTGACTCTCAAATGCCCTCTGAAATGGACAGCAGTTAAGGATGGGCAATAAATGTTGGCCCAGCCAGCAATGCCCACATCCCATAAATGAATTTTAAAAACGTGTCCTTTGAATGGAAAGCAAGATTGGACTCTGATGTAGGCTGTCCAATTCTTGACATTAATATGCCCCCACTGTGGAAGATTATTTAGCTTTGCAACATGTTATCTCTGTCATCACATCAAAACATAGAATCCCTACAGTACTGAAAGAAGCCGCTCGGCCCATTGAAGTCCTGAGGCTGATTCAGTAGAAGCCTCAGTGATGAAGAATGAAGCCGAATAAACTCTAGTTCTGGGCTGTATTCATCAAAATGACTAATGTGAAATATGAAATTGCTATGTTTTCAGTGATACAATGCAAAGTATTTTTTACTTAACGGTAATATGAATGGTGATTACAAAGTTTGAATAGCTGTTCCAGGCCACTTTATCCCCCTGGATTGTATTAAAAGCAGATTACTTCATTATCTTTTCCTGATTGCCTTTAGGCTAAAGCACCATGCTGTTTGTCCAAGTCCTCAAACAGTGATGTTTTGTCAATAAACAGTGTCAGAAAGGAGTCAGTGCCTTTGGGGGCAGTACATTCATGATGAAAGGACAGAGATCAGTGGTTAGAGACAAAGCCCAGATGCATGGTTACCGGTGGAGATGTCTGCTCAGTGTACTCGGGGTATTTGACATCTCACTGATCTCCTTTTGTAACGACCTCCATCAGAAACTGCTCTTGTGGAATCTGCGGTAATTTTGCTCAGCTGAGTAACAGAGAGGGATTTATGTGTGCCCTTGGAGTTTGAGAATATACATTATTAGATGAGATGAGTGGAAGATTACACTGTGCGGCTGTGCCCTGCTGTCAGTTGGCTTTCCCGCCTAATTAAAAATTAATATTTCTTGTGTGCTATCTTGTTAAATTCTGAGTGAATGAAACAAGTTGCCCAGATTTTATTATAAATAAAATAAATATTTTATTTATATTTTATATAAATAAAATATTTATATTTTATTTATAAATAAAATAATTTATTTATAAATTATAAATAATATATAATTTATAATTTAAATTATATAAATTATATAATTTATTACTGATAAATTATATCAATAATTTGGTATTTTATTGATACCAAATTCCCTGTGCTTTTTACATTCTTCCATACTCCACACTTCAATTTCCAGTGATGAATTGGTAACAGACATTTGTTTGAGCCCTTGGCTCCCTCCGGATTTTGTGTTATTTTTGCACAGGTGGGCATCAGGATTCCGCACTCACACGCAGACATTTTGTCCTTTTTCGGAAAGTGCTGTTAGACTTGACTGCGTACTTTACTGCAAATAAAACTAACTCACTATTGTTGCCCCTGATTGAATCTGCCCATCTTTTTCTCTTGAGCTGTTGGCTAACATTGCTCCCTGGAGATGTAAATTGGTTTCTATCAGCCATGATTATAGTGACACTCATCAGTTGGATTTGGGGGAGTGGGGGTGGTGGCATCAGTTACTGCAATCATCATAATCCACTGAGGAATTGTCATCACCTTAGTATGTAAAGTTTATAGTTTCATAGTATCCCTACATTACAGAAAGAGGCCATTCAGCCCATTGAGTCTATTCTGACTCTCTTAAAGACCATCCCGCCCAAGCCCTCCACTCTCCACACATTTATCATGGCAATCTACCTAATCTAGACATTGTTGGACATTAAGGGACAATTTATATGCCCAATCTACCTAACCTGCACATCTTTGGACACTAAGGGGTAGTTTAGTATGGCTAATCCGCCTAACATGCACAACTTTGGAGTTTGGGAGGAAACCATACCATCCGGTGGAAATCCATTCAGAGCGGAGAGAAGGTGCAATTTCCACACAGATAGTGACCCAGGCCAGGAATAAAACCCATGTCCCTGGCACTGTGAGGCAGCAGTGCTAACCACTGTGTCACCATTGAGTTTTACAGTACAGAAAGAGACACTTAGGCCCATCATGTCTGCACCATCCATCAAGCATGTATTTATTCTAAACCCAAAAAAGATGGTTCAGTTGGTCATAGTTCAGGTGAAGGAGGGAGTCTAACTGAAGGTATGAATCAAAAGCAGATAGGTCGTAAAGCATTTTATATCAGCAATTATGAATGATGGTGGAAGTGAGAACATGAACTCAGCCATTGAGGCAGTCTCATCAGTGTGTATTGGTGTCAATCCCCAGCACAGATAAATGGGGGAGAGTTAATGGCAGCAAGGGCACCTGCTCGAAAATCAATCCAGCAAATTCAAAGGTGACGGTTCATATTGTTATATGAGGTGTTAATTTGTGCGATATGCTAATGTTACACAGCATATATCATCACAGGAAGTGCTCTGATGTCTCATGATCTTGCTCCACCTTTGGCATGATGAAGCCATTGGGAGATGTTTCTCAATAAAGTTGATGGGGCCGAACTTATCAGCTCGGCACCTAGGGAGAGCCAATAAGATCATGCGAGAGTCAAAAAATCAGGTTTGCACCCGGTTTCTCACCTCCCGTGATCTTACCAGCCCCGGATTTCCAGTGAGATCAGCCTCGCACCTGGGAAGTCTTTCTGGTGAGCTTAGGCCCCCTTTACTGGCGGGAATCAGATTGTGCATTATTTTTTGCACTAAGGTGTCAAAAGATTTTATTTGTGGCCTTACTGAAGAATCAGATCTGAAACTCTCCCATTTTCACACTCATTCAGCACTTAGAATTCTTTTGGTAAGATCACCCCCGATGTCTTTCTTATTTCAGCAGATTCTGAATATTGTGTGTTGGCGCAACGAGACTGAGAATTTTATATGGTGGCAGTGAGTGAAAAAAACAACATGGAAAAGCCTACTTTGAGCAGGTCACAGGTCACAATCGGACAGAAGTGTGGCTGAATGTGCACCAAAGATTTGCCAACCATGCTGGACTTTGTGATAAAGCTGAGTAACAAGCAAATCAGTACCTGTTATATATAATGGCTGACTGTGCAGATAATATCCCAGTTAGTCAATGGATTGACAAAGAAGAAGCTATATACAAAGAACTAATAAAAGCACTCAATGCCTACTCCAACCTGCAGAAGAATATCATTGTCAACCAAACTAAATTGAGCAAGTGTACCCAACGATTAGGGGAAAGATTAATATATTTATAAATGATCTAAATAGACTTGCAGAAAACTGTGAATATGGCAGCTTAATAGGTGGATTAATCAGGGGCAAAATTCTTGTTGGAGGCTTGGATGAAACTTTATCTGACTCCTTGTGGTCAAGGACTGATTTCACCCGAACAATGCCAACTCAACCAGACAAGCGAAGGCCAGGAATAAAATCAATGAGTAATTCAGGGTAACAGGGAGAACCAGATCACAAAAGTGCCTGATTAAGTAGAGTATCACCATTTCAAAAGTAGAGGGGTGACTGTACAAAAGCAGGGAGAGCATCCATCAACTGTTTCAGTAATCGATGTAATGGAAAAAGCACTGGCAAGAAAATGGTGCCGTAAAGGAACCGAATGCTACTTTCTGCAGACAGAATTGTCACTTCCAGGCTGTGCATTGTAGAAAGAAGCCTGTACAGAATAAGCCAAAATAAAAAGCCTTCAAAAGATGGCAAGATTTAGGAATTAGAAGATATTTATGATGTTGAAATGTCTTCCTTGGAGAGAATCAAACACATGCGTGCATAAGCACAAGAGTGTCGATATCCTGGTATAGGGATATTAGATTTCCAAATTTGACACAGGTGCAGCAGTTTCAGTTCTTCCTGATGCTGAACCCATGTTTGGAGAGAAGTTCTATTGTGCAAAAAACTCCTCAGGCCACAGTGTATTGTTATGACCAGTAAGGACATGTGACAGGACTTCATTTTTCTCTCCCTCCACAGGCACAGGGTTAAATAGAGAAAAAAAATCTGAGCAGTTAAGATTCCACCTCCAGCTTGCCAATTTCCAGTCTATTTCAATTTGATAGACTGCAAATGAACAAGTCCCTCAGAGAGAAAGAGATTGCCAAGTTGAATATGGTAGTGACTCATTTTTCTTTTAATTCACTGCTCTTGAGAAGGTGGTAGTGAGCTACCTTTAAGAATTGCTGTGGTGTAGGTACACCCGCAGTGCTTTTAGGGAGGGAGTTTCAGGATTTTGATTCAGAGACAGTGAAAGAGCAATTTCTCTCTGTGGGATGTCACCATGGCACAGTGTTTAGCACTGCTGCCTTGCAGCGCCAGGGACCCAAGTTCAATTCCAGCCTTAGATCACTGTCTGTGTGGAGTTTTCACTTTCACCAATGTCTGCTTGTATTTCCTCTGGATGCTCTGGTTTCCTCCCACAGTCCAAAGACATGCGGTTAGGTGGGTTGGCTATGCTAAATTGCCCCTTAATGTCAGGAGAATCAGCAGGGTGAATATGTGGTGTTACAGGAATAGGCCCTGGGTGGGATTGTGGTCTATACAGACTTGATGGGCTGAAAGGCCTCTTTCTGTATTGTACAGATTCTATGATTCTAAGGAATAGCGATATATTTCCAAATCAGATGGTGACTAATCTGCAGGGGAATCTGTATGGGATGGTGTTCCCATGTGTCTGCTGCCCTTGTCCTTCAAGATGGTAGAAGTCACAGGTCTGGAAGGTGCTGTTGATGAATTGTTAAGTGCATCTTGTAGATGGTAAACACACTGCTGCTGCTGTGCATTGCTGATGGAGGAAGTGGATGTTTCAGATAATGAATAGGGTGCTGAGCAATAGAATTAATTTATCCTGGATAGTGTTGAGCTTCTTGAGTATTGTTGGAGCTGCAGCCATCCAGGCAACTGGAGAGTATTCCATCACACTCTTGACATGTGCCTTGGAGATAGTAGACAGAATTTATGGAATCAAAAAATGAGTTTCCCACCACAGGATTCCCAGCGTCTGACCTGTTTGTGTTGCCAAATTATTTCAGTGGCTGATCCAGTTCAATCTCTGGCAAATGGTAACCCCAGGATTCATCGATGGTGAATGTCAAGAGGCAATAGATAGATTATTTATTGATGGAGATGGTCATTGCCATCACTCAGGTGGTATGAATGTCACTTGTATCATTTATCAGTCCAAGCCCGTCCTTGCTGCGTGCAAATACGGATTGTTTCAGTAACTGAGGAATTGTCAATGATGCTGAACATTGAGCAATCATCAGCAAACAGCCTCGTTTCTGACGTTAAGATGGAAGGAAGGTCATTGATGAAGCAACTGAAGATAGTTAGGCCTAGTTCATTACCTAGGGATGGCTCAATGGCACAGTGGTTAGCATTGCTGCCCCACAACTCAAGGGACCTGGATTCTTGGCTTGGGTCACTATGTGTGCAGAGTTTGCGTGTTCTCCCCCTGTCTGCGTGAGTTTCCTTTGGGTGCTCCGGTTTCCTCCAATAGTCTGAAGATGGGCAGGATAGGTTGATTGATCATGCTAAATTGCCCCTTAGTGTTCAAAATGTGTAGATTAGAGGGTTAAATATGTGGGGTTAGGGAGATACAGCCTGGCTAAGATTCTCGGTAGGAGGGTCAAGTCAGACTTGATGGGTTGAATGGCCTCCTTCAGCACTGTAAGAATTCTATTAATCATTAGTTTGCAACAATTGTTGGAAACATACATGTTAATATGTATACGACTCTTTAGCCTTTGAACAGTTAATATAAATGTAATACTGCAGAGAGCTCTCCACAAGTACAATGTTTGCCAAAATGACAGCAGGTTCGAAAGACAACTTTGGTCATTTTTCTAACAGCACTCAAATGCAGAAGTTTTCAAATAATAACTCAGAATCAACCTCACTTTTATTTCCTAAAGTCTTAATAAATCTTTGTGCTTTGGATGTGAAAGACTTGGTTTAAAAATAAACCACGGTACTTAGCAAAATCTTGTCAACAGCTGGATTTTGTTAGACCTTGCAAGGTAATTTAATTGCCATCTTGCCTGCACTATAAGTGAAGGCTGAGGTTAATTCATTCAGATGACAAGGATTCATTAAATAATTAGTGTTAATTTGTTCCATGTGGAAGTGTTCTTCAGCACACTGTTAAAATCTGTTTCATCATTTTTTTTCAAGCACTCCACCTTATCCTCCCCTTCCTTATTTCTCCTTTACTTTTTCTGACATTCACGCCTTGGTAGGTACAATTCCACGGGATGTAAGTCCGAACACATTTATATTAGTAGTTTTAATATGTATAGACAAAGCTCCTGGCACTTCTCAAAAAAGATGTCCAATCTGAACCTCAACGTGGTCAGAAGGACCAAAGCTTGGCCAAAGCTTTGGGAGGCATGATGGTGCAGTGGTTAGCACTGCTGTCTCACAGCACCAGGGACCTGGGTTCAATTCCCGACCTGGTCACTATGTGTGTGGAGTTTGCACATTCTCCCCATGCCTGCATGGGTTTCCTTTCACAATCCAAAGATGTGCGGGTTTAGGTTGATTGACTACGCTAAATTAACCCTTGCATCAGGGTGATTAGCAGGGTAAATATGTGGGGTTATGAGAACAGGGCTTGCATGGGGTTGTGGGTGGTTAGTGCAGACTTGATGGGCCGAATGGCCACCTTCTGTACTGTAGGGACTGTATGATTATATTCTAAGAAATCAATATGAGTACAGAGAGAGGAGAGATAAATAGATTCAGGAATGAGGAAAAGAGTTGAGGCATCCAACAATTGTATTTCTGAAGGGAGGATGTAGGGAAGTGAGGATTGACAGAAGCACACACTGAGAGACAGAAAATGTGGGATGAGATGTAAGGCAGGTCAAGGTAACAGAGATGGGGTGTGTACACAAATATTTCAAGTTTGATCTATTAGCAAGGGCAACAAAGATGGTTGGTGAATTTGGGCAGTGTGTTGTTGCATTTTGGATAATTTGGAGGTAATACAGAGTAGAAGTCAGAAGGCCAACAAGGAATACAGTCAATACTGATTATTTGTTGGACCTGTTGGAGCAACTAGAAAAGTTCAAGCATGTAGGAGAAAGAAAGTCTGATTAATGATGTTAAGTGATTTATGAAGGTTGAAATGTACAAGGAGAAAGAATGATTGCACTCACGAAGCGTCTTATCAGTAACTTTGAAATGGATGGGCTCAATACATAAGCAAAATGAAACATAGAATCTAGAAGCAGCGCCCTTCGAGCCTGCTGTTCCATTCATCACAATCATCAAATTCAATATCCTGATCCCTCTTCCCGCCCATATATCTCGATCCTTTTAGCCCCAAAAGCTATATCTAATGTAGACAAGAGGGATTAAAATATGGAGTTGTGGGAAACCTGAGGACGAAACTGAGATATGGCAGCAAAGAAGGCCTTACATAAGAAGCGAAGCTAAACATGGGATGGTGAAGGGCAGAAAGATTGGGAATAGTCTTTTGAGATGAAAAAGATGATAGTGGCTTTGAAAGACATTGGGACAGGGTCAGAAGAATCTGAACAAAAAGATAAATACTGACAAACGCTTGGGGAAGAAAGGTAACTGAGTAGGACGATGGGAAGCAGTTCGATGGGTTAAGCTTGGAGAGATTTGGGGAGATAAAATAAATGGCAATGTTGCTGGGACGATCAGGATTAGAACATGTGAAGTGATTGATGGTGAGATGGTAAAGAGAAGACACCCGCAGCAGCTAAACAGATGGTCTCATCCTTGGAGACAGCATTAATAGAAGCCAGAAGGCATGGTGGCACAGTGGTTAGCACTGCTGCCTCACAGCACCAGGGACCCGGGTTCAATTCCTGGTTTGAGCCATTGTCTGTGTGGAGTTTGCATGATCTGCCCTGGATTTCCTCAGAGTGCTCCAGTTTCCTCCCACAGTTCAAAGACTTGGGGGTTAGGTGAATTGGCCATGCTGAATTGCCCCTTAAGGTCAGAGAGATTAGCAGGGTAAATGTGTGGGGTTACAGGGAATAGGGCTGCACTGTAGAGATTCTATGATCTCCTCCCAGTTGGTGTTGATAATTTAGCTGGAAAGGGTGAAATGAGCAGGATTTTGTGGAACATTTTCTTGTAGATCTGGGGTTTGTTTTTCCAGTTGGAAGATTTTGCCATGGGAAGGGAAAGATATTAATAATTGAGATGGTCCAATTCAGATCGTCAGTGGGCAACGAGACCAGTTAACTGCAAATTGCGTGCCAGTCAGTGTTCCTCATTCTTCAATTCCCTTTCTAATGTCTATGTATCAGCCTTGACAATCCCACCCTCACCCACAACCACTGATGCTTAGTTCAAGCAGGGATCACAGGATAGCAATCTGAAGACCAATATTTCATGTGGAATAGGTCACAGAAGAGAATTCTAATATTCTTACTGTACAGCTGTGATAGAAATCAATGGTGGCACAGTGCCACAATGGTTAGCACTGCTGCCTCACAGCACCAAGGACCCCAGTTCCATTCCAACCGTAGATGACTGTCTATGTGGAGTCTGCACACTCCCCAGGGTCTGCGCAGGTTTCTTTTGGGTACTCAGATTTCCTCCCGCACTCCAAAGATGTGTAAATCAGGAGGACTGGCCATGTTAAATTGTCTCTTAGTAGCCAAAAATGTGCATGTTAAGTGGATTTGCCATGCTAAATTATCCTTTACTGTCTCAAGATGTGCACATTAGGTGATTTGCCATGCTAAATTTCCCCTTAATTTTCAAAGATGTGCAGGTTAGGTGGATTGGCCATGCTAAATTGGCCCTTAGTGTTCAAACATGTGTGGGTTAAATGGATTGCCATGCTAAATTGCGCCTTAGTGTCAGGTGATTAGGAGGGTAAATGTGTGGGTTACAGGGATGGGGCCTGGATGAGACTATGGTTGGTGCAGACTCTATGGGCCAAATGACTTCCTTCTGCACTATAGGGATTCTGTGATTCTAATTAGTCAATTTCAGCCTGGTCCTTCCTGACCTATATTGGTCAGATACCCAACGAAGCAGCGACTGATCTAGTTTGTTTGATAATTTAGATTCACACTGAGTGAAAATTCTGTCAGCGTGCATGCCCTGACTTTCCTTTGAAGAGCATCATGAAAAGGACTTGTTTCAAATTATTGCTGTCATCCAATTATAAATGAACAGAAGACCTAAGCTTAAAGAGTCTTTGTCATCTGATTAAAATGTGTCTTTTAAGAGATCTTATGAAGTTGGGAGAGAAACTCTTTGAAAATTGTACAAGCGTTGACCAAGTGTCATCACCTCTTTGACCTTTGGCCTTGTCCTGCTCGAGAAGCAGATCAAAACTAAAACCAGCCCATATAATGGGTTGCATTTGCCATCCATCAACATCTGAGAATACTTTGCAATGGAAACAATGAATCATTCTACCACAGCAACGACTGAAAGCAACGTGGGAGCATCTGGCATTGTTTGAATGCAAACAAGAGAAAAAAACCCATCCAATTTCTTGCAGGAAATGGCTGGAATCCAGGTCATAAGTTGGGAATAAAGATCTAGAGTCTAGAACATAGAACATAGAGCAATCCAAGCCCTTCAGCTCTCGATGTTGTGCCAAGCCATGTCCAATCCCAAGATTAAGCTATCCCACTCCCTATCATTCTGGTGTGTTCCATGTGCCTATCCAATAACCACTTGAAAGTTCCTAAAGTGTCCGACTCCACTACCACAGTAGGCAGTCCATTCCAGACCCCAACCACTCTGAGTAAACAATCTACCTCAGACATTCCTCCTATATCTCCCACCATGAACCTTACAGTTATGCCCCCTAGTAACAGCTACATCCACCCGAGGAAATAGTCTCTGCACATCCAATCTATCTATTCCCCCTCATCATATTATAAACCTCTATTAAGTCACCTCTTATCCTCCTTCACTCTAAAGCAAAAAGCCCCAGCTCTCTGAATCTTTCCTCATAAGACCTACCATCCAAACCAGGCAGCATCCTGGTAAATCTCCTCTGCACTCTCTCCAATGCTTCCATATCCTTCTTATAGTGAGATGACCAGAACTGCACACAATATTCCAAATGTGGTCTCACCAACATCCGGTATAGTTGCAACATAACCCCATGGCTCTTAAACTCAAACCCTTAGCATGTTTTCCTAACATGCTCTTAGTTGAACTTGGTTTAACAGAAGTGAGTCATTTGAATCATACCTGGTGTGAAACAGCCGATGCTCACCCTCAGACCAAAATTAACTGTAACAGCGAGAGTCTTGGCTTACTTCGCAAAAAACACCTTGGAGTTTCTGGCTTGAGTATTACCAAGTTGTTGCAAACACATCTTGGAATTCTGTCAGTTTGGGAAAAGAATAAATAAATCCTGAGGAATTTTTAGAAAGCTGTTATGCTCTACCTGGTGTCACAGTGATAACTGGGTGTGTCTGGACCCGTGTCTATGAATGGTTGGCTCTGGTAAGAATTTTCTGAACAGCTTTGGTCTCCTTGTACATCGTATCTTTGCGATCTAGGAGCAAAAAACTCAGAACTGGTTAGAATTGGTTCGAATGAACTAATTGGTTAGACATTGGTTAGAATGAAAGGAATTTCTGCATTCCTCTGGAAGAGGCAACTTTCTTTTGATTTTTCGACTTATTTCTCACCTCCATGTGAATATAGTTAGGAAGAGCCGTGGGCCCTGCTGCTACCAATGTCAAACTAATTTCACCAGAAATTGTAACCTTCATTTGTCACCATTTTCCTTCTCTCTTTGCTTACTGGGCAGCATGAACTGCAGTTACACAGATACAGCTTCAACAGTGGGCTGCCAATTCCTTGTCGGGTTTAATACCAGATACTTACCTTAGTCCACCAGACCATGAGAACTCATCTATGCCTTTGTTTTGTCTAGAGTTGGCTACTTCAACATTCTCCTGGCTGACTTCCCATCTTGCATCCTCAGCAAATTCAAATCTCTTCAATACTCTGCTGCTCCAGCCTAACTCACACCAATTCCCATTCACCCATCACCCCTGTACTTGCTGACCCTTGTTTTTTTTAATCCCATAACTGTTATCGTGCTGAAGGAATATCTGCACCAGCCCTCTGTACAACCCACCTAATGCTATCCCCCCGCCTTCTCACCATAACCGTGCACATTCTTCCTTTTCAGATAACAGTCTAATTCCCTTTTAATTGCTTCGATTGAACCTGCCTTCACCACTCTCCCAGTCGGTGAAGACCTCTTGATTTGATTTGTTTTGATTTATTATTATCACATGTTTTGGGATACAGTAAAAGGTATTGTTTCTTGCATGCTATACAGATAAAGTATACCATTCATTAGAGAAAGAAAGGAGAGATTGCAGAATGTAGTGTTACATTCTGAATGTATGAATGTTATGAATGTAGTCATAGTTAGAGTGTAGAGAAAGATCCACTTGATGCAAGAGAGGTCCATTCAAGAATCTGATGACAGCAGGGAAGAAACTGTTCTTGAGTTGGTTGGTATATGACCTCAGACTTTTGTATCTTCACTGAACTTCTTCCAACACACTTACGTTCCTTAAATAAAGTGATCAATTAGTATACACAATAATTTGATTTATTATTGTCACATGTATTATCACATGTGAGCTTTTTGAGCCCCCCTTACAATATCTACTGATGACCATGAAATCACTGTAGGAAAATCCCATCTGGTTCACTAATGTCCTTTAGGGAAGGAAATCTTACCAAGTCTGACCTACCTGTGACCCCAGAGCCACAGCAATGTGGTTGACTGTCAATTTCCCTCAGGCAGCTAGGGATGAGCAATAAATACTAGCCAACCAGCAACACCAATGTCCCATGAATGAATTTAAGAAAATTGGTTACTTGAAAGTACAGTCAGTGGGCAGAAATTTCCCATCCCGCCCACCATGAGAGTCGTAGCAGGCAGGACATGCAAAGGTCTGTTGACCTTGGACGGGACCTTCCAACCTTTATGCGAGCACGGTCAAAAAAATCTCAACCTGGGTCACAAAGATTGGGGAAGAAAGTGAATGTCATCATGCCCATAGAGCTGACACAAGTGATACTTTTGCAACATACGGACACATCTCAATTCATGGAGCCCCAGTTGTTTGGGAAAGAAAAGAGAAATGTTCAAACAGCAGTCGACGTTGTTCTGTAAGTCCCATCGCACGGGGAGGGAAGTTCTTTGACTTTGAGCTGAAGTGAGGGAGTTCAGCCATTACCCTGGGGACATCATTGCATTCTGGCAACTCGATGTGGAGATGTAGGCGTTGGACTGGGTTAAGAACAATAAAGAGTCTCAGGTTAAAGTCCAACAGGTTTATTTGGTAGCTATCCCTCGTATAGCTCACTTGTGATGCTGAATGTTATTATCATTGCTAATTGCCGCATGTTAAATGTGGGGAAAAAGAGATTTCCAGCACCATTCATAAGCAGGATGGGTGTTCTTGAGCCGGTTCGAGAATAAAGACACTGGAGTTTTCAAAATGTCTTTGACATCAGTTGACCGTTGAGCGGGACAGGCTGGGTTGCACTCTGCACATATGCTCCATCAACCTGCCAGCATGCAATAAATAACTGGCAGGCACGCTGAGGAATCAGGCAAGTCAGCAGTTTGCAAAAGCAGTGAGGAGGATGCCTTAGTAATGATAGGACATTGTGATTAATGAGCAGATTACATGCTGCACAATAGCAAGTCATGGGTTTTAGGGGCTGGGAATGGGACGGTAAGTCTTGCAGTAATATTTTAACTGTGATCATCAGTGGAAACTTGGCAACAGCCCGAGAATATTTAAGAATCTGCTACAATAGTAAATAGTTTGAATTCAGTGCGGTGTTTCTCTATGAGTAATTGGAACTGAATCTTCATACTTCTGTTGGTAAGTTGATGGAGAGGCTTCTGAGGGACAAGATTTACGAGCATTTGGAGAAGTTTAGGTTGATTAGAAATAGTCAACATGGTTTTGTAAAAGGCAGGTCGTGCCTTACGAGCTTAATTGAGTTCTTCGAAAATGTGACTGAACACATTGACGAAGGAAGAGCAGTGGACGTGGTGTACCTGGACTTCAGCAAGGCATTTGACAAGGTCCCACATGCAAGACTTCTTGAGAAGGTGAGAGGCCATGGGATCCAAGGGGCTTTGGCCTTGTGGATCCAGAACTGGCTTGCCTGCAGAAGGCAGAGGGTGTTGTGGATGGCTCTTTTTCTGCATGGAGGTCAGTCACCAGTGGAGTGCCCCAGGGATCTGTTCTAGGACCCTTGCTGTTTGTCATTTTCATAAATGACCTGGATGAGGAAGTGGAGGGATGGGTGAGTAAGTTCGCTGATGACACGAAGGTCGGTGGTGTTGGGGATGGTCTGGAGGGATGTCAGAAGTTGCAGCATGACATCGACAGGATGCAAGACTGGTCGGAGAAGTGGCAGATGGACTTCAACGCGGATAAATGTGTTGTGGTCCATTTTGGCAGATCCAACGGGATGAATGAGTACACTATCAAAGGTAGGAGTCTTAGCTGTGTGGAAGAGCAGAGGATCTTGGGGTCCGGGTCCATAAGACTCTCAAATCGGCCTCCCAGGTGGAGGATGTGGTTAAGAAAGCTTATGGTGTACTGGCCTTCATTCATCGAGGGATTGAGTTCAGGAGTCAGGAGGTAATGCTGCAGCTTTATAGGACCCTTGTCAGACCACACTTGGAATACTGTGCGCAGTTCTGGTCGCCTCACTATAGGAAGGATGTGGAAGCTATTGAAAGGGTGCAGAGGAGATTTACAAGGATGTTGCCTGGATTGAGAGGCATGCCTTATGAAGACAGGTTGAGGGAGCTGGGACTGTTCTCCCTGGAGAGACGAAGGTCGAGAGTCGACCTGATAGAGATTTACAAGGTGTTGAAAGGAATAGATAGGGTGGACTCTCAGAGACTATTTCCCAGGGCTGAAATGGTCGCGACGAGAGGGCACAGATTTAAGGTGCAGGGAAGCAAGTACAGAGGGGATGCTAGGGGAAAGTTTTTCACTCAGAGGGTGGTGAGTGAATGGAATCGGCTGTCGTCAGTGGTGGTCGAGGCGAACTCGCTGGGGTCTTTTAAAAGACTTCTGGATGAGTATATGGGATCCAATGGGATTGGGGGTTATAGATAGGTCTATGGCTGGGTAGGTTTTTGATGTGTTCGGCACAACTTGTGGGCTGAAGGGCCTGTTTGTGCTGTAGTGTTCTATGTTCTATGTTCTTCCAAAGAAATAGTGGGAAATGACAATTATAAGTCTGTTTTTAAGACCACTTACAAAGCTAAATGCAGAGTGCCATAGAAATATAGACATTGGATATCTACCGCGCTGCCTGTCATGGAATTGGAGCAGATGAAGGGTGGACAATGGATCTCTTGACCTTGGGCAGGAGTTTCTGATATCACTCAAGCAAGGGCATAAAATCCTGCCCAGAAACGCAGCAACTAGGGGGATTGAATTTCAGAGCCACAACGTCATGTTGCAACTGTACAAAACTCTAGTGTGGCCGCACTTGGAGTATTGTGTACAGTTCTGGTCCCCACATTATAAGAAAGATGTGGAGGCATTGGAGAGGGTACAGAGGAGGTTTACCAAGATGTTGCCTGGTATGGAGGGCAGGCCTTATGAAGGGAGGCTGAGGGATTTGAAGTTGTTTTCGTTAGAAAGAAGGCGGCTAAGAAGAGACCTTATTGAAACATATAAGATGATTAGAGGTTTAGATAGGGTGGACAGTGATAGCCTTTTTCCTAGGATGGAGAAAGCTAGCATGAGGGGACATAGCTTTAAATTAAGGGGGGGTAGTTATAGGATGGATGTCAGAGGTAGGTTCTTTACCCAGAGGGTGGTAAGGGTATGGAATGACCTGCCTGCTGCAGTTGTAGATGCGCCAAGTTTGGGGGCGTTTAAGAGGTCAGTAGATAAGTTTATGGATGAAAAGGGAATGGTTTAGGTTAGAGGGTCATTGCTTTTTCTTAATTGGTCGGCGCAACATCGAGGGCCGAAGGGCCTGTTCTGTGCTGTAATGTTCTATGTTCTAACTAGAAGCAGGAGAGGTCCATTCAGCCCTTCGAGCCTGCTCCACTGTTCATTATGCCCATGGTTGATCATCAAATTCAATATCCTGATTCTTCCCCTTCCCCCAATGTCCCTTGATCCCGTTAGTCCCAAGGACTATATCTAATCTCTCCTCAGACAATGTTTTGGCCTCAACTACATTCTGTGGTCATGGATTCCATGCATTCACCACCCTCTGGGTGAAGATATTTCTCTTCACCGCAATTCTAAAAGGATTGTCCTCAAACTATGAGGCTTTAATTCTGTACTCCCCCACAATTGGGAACATTCTTTCTGAATCCACCCTGCCTATCCCTGTTAGAATTTTATTGGTTCCTACGAGAATCCTTCTGGCTCTAAACTCCAGTGAAACTGCTATAGAACTTTCAGCTTGAATCCCTTTATTTCTGGACTCTTTATTTCTAGATTATAAAGTCGGGGAGTCTGGAGGAGAGAGTGTGAGGGTTTGGCATTAAGAGAAAAGATCAACTATGATCTTATTGAATAGCGAAGCAACTCGATGGGCCTTCTGCTGCTCCTATTTTCTTTGTTCCTAATTACCGATTACGATAGAATTAGGTTTAAAATTGCCCCAGAGTGGTTGCACTGTGATTAACCTCAATCCCTCCAGGTTCAAGAAGCAATCTTCACTGGAAATGCACAGGTAGGAACAGGCAATAATGTCTTCGTACCACTAATAGACAGTGACCATATGAATAAGGGTGCATGTTTATTTGAAGTGACCACAGTTTCTTGTTAAATTTTATGTTTTGGAACTTAAAGCTCTTAAGATGTGCCTATGAATGCAGTTGCGCTTAAGAAAATAAATGCAATTTGAAGAGCCTTCCCGAATGAATGCATTTGGTGAAACCTCACAAATTTCACTTGGGAATAAAGATTAAAGTTTATTTATCAGTGTCACAAGTAGGCCGACATGAACAGTGCAATGAAGATAGTGTGAAAATCCCCTAGTTGCCACACTCTGGTTCCTGTTTGGGTACACTGAGGAGGAATTTATCATAGCCAATGCACACTTTTGACAGTCTTTCCGACTGTGGGAGGAATGCAGAGCAGCCGGAGGAAACCCACGCAGACATGGGGAGAACGTACAGACTTTGCACAGACAGTAACCCAAGCCAGGAATCGAACGTCGGTCCCCGGGGCTGTGAAACAGCGGTGTTAACCACTGTGCCACCACAAACACGACTATTTCCATGGTCAGTGCCTGATTTGAATGAGTTGAATTTTAAACTAGCGTGAAAGATTGCAAAGAAAATAAAGAGGTGTCATTTAAAGAAAACTTAATTTCAAATAATTTCAGAATCAGTTAAAATTCCCCAGTTGCATACACTGCTTCAGGCAATTTTACACCCACTGTGTTGGATTCCCTATAATGCAAGAGGAGGCCATTCGGCCCATTGAGCCCACACCAACAACATTCCACCCCAGCTCTATCCCCATAATCCTACATATTTAACCTGTTAATCCCACTGACACAATTTGTCATGGGCAATCAACCTAACCTGCTCATCTTTGGAGAAACCAGAGCACTCGGAGGAAACACAAGCAGCACGGGGAGAATGTGCAAACACTGCACAGTCACCAAAAGCTGGAATTGAACCTGGGTCCCTGGCGGCAGTGCTAACCACTGTGCCACCCACCATGTTGATATCAGAACCATGGAATCCCTACAGTGTAGAAAGAGGCCATTCAACCCATTGAGCCGCCACTGACTCTCCTAAAAGCTATTCCATCTAGGCCCTTCCTTTCACCATATCCCATGCATTTAGCATGGCCAATCCACCTAACCTGCATATCTTTTAACACTGAGGGACAATTTTGCATAGCCAATCCATCTAATCTGCACATCGTTGGACAGTAAGGGACAATTTTGATGGCCAATCCACCTAACCTGCACATCTTTGGAAACTAAGAAGCAATTTATCACGGCCAATCCACCTAATTCACACATCTTTGGAATGTGGGAAGAAACTGAAGCACCCAGAGGAAACCCACACAGACATGGGGAGAATGTGCAGATATAAGTGAAAACTCCTCTCCATTTTCTTAATAGGGTTGAAGCTTTCCTTTAAATAATAGATAAGAGGCCTGATAAATCCTGAAAAGTTGATGCTGCCATGGACGGGGGTGTCCTGGTCCATTCCCAAAATTCTGGCAGAGACTCAATCTGTCCATTGCTTCTGCCAACCTTCTGCCAGAGTTACGACAATCGAGCAGGAGAATCTCCAAGGAAATTCCCAGTGACAAGTTTTCAACAGGGTACAGCATGGTATTCATTCACTACTCTGCACAGTGTCATTTCAAGGCACGAATGAACTGATGTGACTGCTAAGACTCTTCATGGTAGAAAGAAACCTGCTGTTTAAGCAAGTGATGCTTCGACTCACAGAGAGTAGGGCAGGGTTGTTATTTGAAGGAAATTTTGATTTTCAGACTTTTTGAAGTCTTAAAAACACACCATTGCCAGAACAAAAGAAATCCTGTGACATGTTATTAAAACATTATGCTTTGCTTTTTTGGCAGACTGTGAAACCAAAGTTAGCTACTTGGGACATAATTCCTGTAAAAACATCAAACTCTGTCTCATGAGCTGTTTAGATTAGCTTCAGGGTTGTTCACTTCACAGGAAACATAACTCCTTTCAGGGAGTCTTCGGGTGGTGTCTCCATCTTAATTAGAGTATGAGACCATTAACAGTTTTACAGGGAATCAGAAAATGTTGAAAATGAGCAATGCTTGGGATAATGAACAAGACGTGTGAAGCATTTCTGCTGAACTCTGCTTGGTGGAAACACAAGCTGACATATTCAAATGGGTAGCACAGATTTGAAATAGTTGCTCCCACAAAGAGTATCAGGGACCTACCCCCGGGCAGAATAGTTTCCTTAATAACAGAATATGGAAATAAGACAGGATTGCATGGTGCAGGTATAGATGGCAATGGAGGGTGGGAGTGGGAACAGCATGGTTAAAGGCACAAATTGAACAGGAAGCATTGGATCACCCCCACAAGGTCATCACTCTCCCAAAGATATAATACTTAGGGTGCATTGGCCACACTAAATTCTCCCTCAGTGTACTCAGACAGGCGCCAGAGTGTGGCGACTAGGGTATTTTCACAGTAATTTCATTGCAGTACTAATATAAGCCTATTTGTGATGCCAATTAATAAACTTGAACTTAATTTTACAAGTGACAGACGTTACTCCTGAAACAAACAATCAAGAGGCAGTCAAGATAGGTAAGGAGCAAATTGAAGCCTTGTAGGTTAGCACTGCTGCCTCATAGCGCCAGGGGCCCAGGTTCAATTCCGATCTTGACTCACTGTCCATGTGGATTTCATCCATTGCCTGTGTGGATTCCTTCCGGATGCTTCAGTTTCCTCTCACACGCCAAAGGTGCGTGGGTTACGTTGATTGGCCATGCTGAATTAACCCTTAGTGTCAGGGGATTAGCAAGGAAATGTGTGGGGTCAATGGAATAGAGCCTGGGTGGGATTGTGGTCAGCACAGACTCAATGGGCTGAGTGGCCTCTTTCTGTATTGTAGGGATTCAATGATGAAGGGTGGACAATATGGCAATGAAACTGTTATTTTACTATCCATCTCACCGAAGAGTAAGGGAGTCATTAATTGGAAGGTTCAGTTTCAGTAGACCCAACAAGGCTTCAGTGGATTGTGCTTTAGGCTATTGTGGGGATTAGATTTCTCCTGGATCCGAACAGTCTGCTGGATTCTTACAGTCTCAGTTTAAAGCAGGACTTAGATGTTGGAATCTCTTTAAGCATGCTGCGAGCACTTCCTTCAGTGTAAAGTGACAACAGAGTCTGTAACTCAGGGCTAACCATCTGAAGCTGAGTGACCATCCACCCTGCTTGCTGGCCAGCAACTACGAGTGTTACATATTCACCAATATGCTTTATACCTTATGTATGTCAGAATAATGTAGAGGTGACAACAGTTCTATGACAAGTAAATTTACAGTACTTCAAAATATCTCAGCAATCACAAGAAACCATTAGATTAGTGCCTGGAATGAGGGGATTGTCCTATGATGAGTGAATTGGGCTTATATTCTCTGTTGTTTAGAACAATGAATGTCAATCTCATTAAATTCTACATGTGTTTGATAGGGTGAATGTAGAGAAATTGAGATGGCACAGGGATTAGCACTGCTGCTTCCCTGGCCCAGGGACCCAGGTTCAATTTCAATCTTGGGTGACTGTCTGTGTGCAGTTTGTACATTCTTCCTGTGTCTACACAGGTTTGATCTGGGTGCTCTGGTTTCCTCCTACAGTCTAAGGATGCCCCTTAGTGTCAGTGGGATTAATAGGATAAATTTATGGGCATATGGGGATAGGGCTGGGGTGGGGTTATTGTCAGCACAGGCTCAATGGGATGAATGCCTCTTTCTGCACTGTGGGAATTCTATGATTCTATGAAATTGTTTCCATTCATTGTTGAGTCTGAAACACAGGGGCACAGTCTCAGTATAAAGGACTAATTATTAGAACTGACATTAGGAGAAATTACTTCACTGAAAATGCTGTAGATTTTCCATTGTGGAATACATTTAAGGCTGGGATAGACTGACTCCTGGGAATTAAGGGATGTGGGGAGCAGGCAGGGAAATGGATTCAAAGCTCAAGATCATTGAATGGTGGAACAGACTTAATGGAGCATACAGTCTATTCCTGCTCCCGTTTCTTATGTTCTTATGATTTATATACACATACTCTTATCCCAGATTCCAGAAGCTTCTGTATGATGTCATTTACTTCAACCATTCCATCCACAGGCATAAGCAGTCAGACACATTAAACATAGATCTGCGAACAGGCTAACATAGTCACACACAGATCAATTGAACCATTGAACACTACAGCAAGATCACTCCACAAGAAGAGATCAGAGTGAGAAGGCCTTTGCTGCTCACTTTCACTTCTGCTGCCACACCATGCTGAGTCTCAGCGCTGGCACAGTGGCACAGTGGTTAGCACTGCTGCCTCAGAGCTCCAGGGACCCAGTTTTGATTCCTGGCTTAGGTCACTGTCTGTGTGAAGTTTGCATGTTCTCCCCACATCTGTGTGGGTTTCCTCTAGGTACTCTGGTTTCCTCCCACGGTCCAAAGGGATGGGTGAATTGGTCATGCTAAATTGTCCCTTAATGTCAAGAGGACTAGCTAGGATAAATGTATGGGGTTATGGGGACAGGGTAGGACTGTGGTCAGTGCAGACTCGCTGGGCTGAATGGTCTCCTTCTGCACTGTAGGGATTCTACGATTCAACTACTACGAAATATATATGTGAGATACTGAAACCCAGGGTGTTTTAACTTAAATCCAAAGTCCAAAGATGTGCAGGTTAGGTGGATTGGTCATGCTAAAATTAACCCTTGTGCCAGGGAGATTAGTGGGGTAAATATGAGGGGTTATGGGGATATAGCTTGGTGGGATAATGGGTGGAGCAGGCTTGATGGGCCAAATGGAGGAGGAGTAGGCTATCTAACCCTTCGAGCCTGTCCTGCCATTCAATAAGATCATGACTGATCTGAAGTGGATCAGTTCCACTTTCCCACTTTCTCCCCATAACCCTTAATTCCTTTGTCTATCAGAAATCTAAGAAATTTAAATGTGTAATAGGAAGCAGGGCTGGTTTAGGGATGTTCTGGAGTGAAAAGTAACTAAATGGCTTGCTTCGTGCACGTGTATTTTGTGACTCACACCTCATACAGCCTTTAGTTCCATTCATCTCATTAAAATTGCAAGATCTCTTGAGCAAATGGTAAAAGTCATGCCTCTGGAATGTTTATTGCTCCCGCTCATTTTACTCACGCTAAGATTTACAGATTTTCTGTATTCAATCCTGCAAAGCCTTGCTCGAACGATGATCGATGTGCACAGGATCTGGGCTTTAAAACACCAGCAGATGAGAATTACGCAGAGCTCAGCAGCGTTCAAACTAAAACCCGCACATCAAAAGAGGAATCATCCAGCCTTGGCAATCTCGCCTCGAAATCTTTTTAATAATTCCTCCAACTCTGCTCAAAGGATCTAAATAGACAAATGGCACATGTTAGGTCTCGTGAAACGTGGGTAGAATGAATTTCCTTCTAAATGCTACAGAGTAACAACGACAATCTGCATGATGCCTGTCTGCTTTGGTTTTAGAATTCATATGGTTGGCATCTTCGGGATACTTTCCCTTGCTTTTTTGCCCTTTCAGGCCCCTCAGTGTTGCGTTCCATTGTCACGGTGCTTTGTTTCGATGGAAGGTTGGGAATTCATTGTTGCGTAGCTTCTGCCATAACGCTTTGGCATTTACTCGTAGACCTTGAGTTGCCCCCTATCCTACTAGATTCCAAATTGCAGCATCGAACAATGCATGCAATAGCATTCAAAGCACACCTCATGAAAGTACAGAACACCCCCTCCCCCCCCCCCCCACCCACCCTCCGCCCCAGCCCAAAAGTAAGAATCAATCAATCATGGCGTGACATTTAAGCTCACATCTCACTGCCTGGCTCAGACGCAAAAATCCGTGAAGGCGAATCAACTCAAATTGATCGGCTGTCGGACACTCAGCCTGTGAAAGCTGTTCAAAGCATTAGTGCCATTTACAGACACTATAGAAATCAATTTGCCATGGTTTTGCAACTCCGACAGAAAGCTGCATCACGCATACCAGCTCCAGCACGAATGGCTAAATAGTTTGCTTGTCATGGACTCTGAGATGCCTCTAAACTTTTCCCTGCGCACCTGAAACCTATGTTCCCTAGTACTTTGCACTCCAATCTCAGCTGCTACATATCACATTCACATAGCAACTCTGAGGTAGTTCAATGTCCAAGGAACTTGCTATCAAACAAAATCTGACTGTAGGTGGGATTTTCCGGCCTCGCTTGACCTGAGACCGGAAAATCCTACCTGAAGTCAACAGATCTTCCCATTGTCTGCCCCTCGCTTGGGCAGGGTGGTAGAATTCGGCATATGTATCACATTCGGAGATATTAGGACACTTAGCCTTATGTTTGATTGAAGTGCTTGTTATTAAGCAGTATCTTAAAGAACGAGGCAGAGAGAGAGAGTCAGAAGGATGTATTGTATTTTAGCAGAGAATTCTAGAGCTTAGAGTTTTGTCTGCTGAAGGCATGGCTGCTAATGTTGCAATGAGGACTGCACAGGAGCTCAGAACTGTAAGATGCAGAGGTTCCAGAAGGGGCGAGAGGAGATTGTGGTACAGGAGGTGGGTAAGACCATGGAAAAATTTAATCAAGAATTGAATTTTAAAATCATATCCTTGCAGACCAGAAGGCAAAATAGATCAATGTCAGCAAGGGTGATGGATGAAGGATTTGATGCAAGTTTGCATTCTGACAGCATTTACACATAAAATCATAGAATCCCTACAGTGCAGAAAGATGCCATTCAGCCCATCAAGTCTGCATCCACCACAGGCCCTATCCCCATAACCCCATATATTTACCCTAGCTAATCTTTCTGACACAAAGGGACAATTTAGCATGGCCAATCCAACTAACCCGCACGTCTTTGGACTGTAGGAGGATACTGGAGCACCCAGAGGAAATCGACCGGGAAAATGTGCAAACTCCACACAGACAGAGGGAATCGGAGGCAGGTCCCTGGCGCTCTGAGACAGCTGCACTAACCGCTGTGCCACCATGTTCCACCACTGGGAGGGTGTCACCGATGATCTTGATGGAGGGAGAGAATGGATCGTGCCCTGGGACAGGGTGGTAAAGGCCTTGGGTCTTCTCGAGGTTAAGGCTGAGACTAATTGTTCAGTGTGCTTTCGTGAAGGTGTCAAGAGATTCTCTTTTGAGAGAGCAGTGATGACGTTGTCATCTGCGGGTGGTATCAGCGTGGTTTTCTGCATGTTTCTACATGAAGCATGTAGCCTTACCTGATGCTGAGTACTGTCAACTATCTTCAACATTGTCAGACTAAAAATGGAAATATCTTGAATAGTTTCGAAGATATTAGTTGGTTCTTGTGCTGTGATGTAGGGCTGGTGTGAGAGTCTCTGGTACTTGGAGGGGAACCTTCTCCATGTCAATGGAATATATGGGATATAGTACCACTGTGGTGTTGTGTCCTGCTTATCACCTTTGTGATGTGTTTTGGCTGTCTCACGCACACCAGAGATCTTCCATCAGGAAAAAGATACAGAAGTCTAAAACTCGATCACTGGCCAGCAACTGGGAAGCTGGCAGAGTGGGGCTATTGTGTATGCACCAATTTCAGCTCCGATGGATCGGCACATGCGCAATGGCTCACTCAGCACTTGGCTGCCGGTCTCTCCAGTGGGGAATAGGCCCTGCCCATAGATTTTTATTATGATTCAGGCTAGGACACTCTGCAGCATACAGAATGTTTAAACTCCTGCTGAATAGAACAGTATGGCTTAGTTCAGTTTTTAAGTGAATTCGGCACTTTGAATTTTTTGGGGGAGAATGGCCCCAGTTGTGAATAGAATTATAGAATCCTACAGTGCAGAAGGGGGGCTGCTACCTGACCCATCGAGTTTGCACCAACCACCCAGGCCCTTTCCCCTTAACCCCAAGCATTTGCCTTAGCTAATCCCACTGACACTAAGGGTCAATGTAGCATGGCCAATCCACCTAACCCACACATCTTTGGACTGTGGGAGGAAACCAGAGTACCCAGAGGAAACCCACGCAGGCACGGGGAGAATGTGCAGACTCCACACAGGCAATGACCCAAGCCGGGAATCGAACCTAGCTCCCTGGCACTGTGAGACAGCAGTGTTAACCACTGTGTCGCCCCAAATACTTTGATGCAATAGTGCACAGCAGAATGTGTTATCTCACAGGAAATAATATCCAAAATGTCACTCTGCACAATCCCTGCAGACAGTTGAGTTTGAACTGTAAAGTTGAAACTCTGGCTGCAACCACAATTTTAAAATCTATCCATGGAAAATGGATTCCCCATCTGTCATGACTCTCAGCTTGATGGGCTATTATTGCCTTCTGACCATATTATGGTAGTTAAGTGGGTAGTTAATGAGCAAAATTGCCTATTAAGTAGATCTTTAAATAGTGAGGGCAGGTTCCTGACATTTGGATCCACCCGTGTGCGATGATATCATAAACGACACCCATTGTTGTTAATGCTCCATAATATCCTCTGCAATGTGAGGAACGCCCTGGAACGTGGAGCGTGCTATTCAGCTCATTGTCTAAAAAAATACTGTCAGATACCACTAACTATACCCAACTCCAGATCGCCATCCATTTTCCCTACCTATTGGCTGTCCCTGTGCTTTACGATGTCCAGTATTGGAAGAGTCTTCTTTCTGTTAAACGCTGGGAGAACCAAAGCCATTGTCTTCACCTTTCCCTGGCAAATCTATGATCTTTTTACCAATAGACAGCATGGTGGCATAGTGGTTAGCACTGCTGCCTCACCATGGTAGGGACCCCGGGTTCAATTCTGACCTCGGAATTGTCGAGTGTCGAGTTTGCACCTTTTAGATAGTGAAGAGGGGTGTTATAGTTTGCAGAGGGACTTGGACAAGTTGCAGAGCTGGGCCGAGAGGTGGCAAATGGAGTTTAATGTGGAAAAGTGTGAGGTAATGCACTATGGCAGAAATAATAAATGTGTAGAGTATAGGGCTAATGGTAGGATTCTTAGTAGTCTTGATGAACAGAGGGATCTTGGTGTGTATGTGCATAGATCCCTGAAAGTAGGCAGTCAAGTCGAGAAGGTTGTTAAGAAGGCATATGGAGTCTTAGCTTTTATTGGTAGGGGGATTGAATTTCGGAGCCGCAACGTCATGTTGCAACTGTACAAAACTCTAGTGCGGCCGCACTTGGAGTATTGTGTGCAGTTCTGGTCCCCACATTATAAGAAAGATGTGGAGGCATTGGAGAGGGTACAGAGGAGGTTTACCAGGATGTTGCCTGGTATGGAGGGCAGGTCTTATGAGGAGAGGATGAGGGATTTGAGGTTGTTTTCGTTAGAAAGGAGGAGGCTAAGAGGGGACCTGATCGAAACATATAAGATGATTAGAGGTTTAGATAGGGTGGACAGTGATAGCCTTTTTCCTAGGATGGAAAAAGCTATCACGAGGGGACACAGCTTTAAATTAAGGGGTGATAGTTATAGGACGGATATCAGAGGCAGGTTCTTTACCCAAAGGGTGGTTCGGGAGTGGAATGCCCTGCCTGCAGCAGTTGTAGATGCGCCAAGTTTGGTGGCGTTTAAGAGGTTAGTTGATAAGTATATGGAAGAGAAGGGAATGGTTTAGTTTGGAGGGGCATTGCTTTTTATATTGGTCGGCGCAACATCGAAGGCCGAAGGGCCTGTTCTGTGCTGTAATGTTCTATGTTCTATGTTCTATGTTCTCCCCATGTCTGCGTGGGTTTCCTCTGGGTGCTTCCTCTGGGTACCATCAGTCTGTCATGTCCATACTGGTTCTACTAGTCCCACTATCCCATCCTACCCCTGCAGCCTTGCACTTTCTTTTCTCTTCAGAGGCTTATCCAATTTTATTTTAGTGACATTTGCAGATAGGGCGCAAATGCTGGATAGCAAGAAATAATGTCAAAGATGTGCAGTGTGGGTGGATTGGCCATGCTAAATTGCCCCTTAGTGTCCTAACATGTGTAGTTAGGGGGATTAGTGGGGTAAATACGTGGGGTTATGGAAATAGGATCTGGGTACGAATTGGAGACTCGGCACACACTCAATGGGCCAAATCGCCTTCTTCTGTAGGGATTCTATGATTCTATATGATGGGTGGGGAGTACTTGGTGTCACATAAGGATACAAATAGCAGAATTACGGACAAGCTGATATTTATGAAGGGGCAGAATGGGAGGCCTATGCAACAAGCTTTGAAATAATTTATTCTGGGAGGTGGGCAGAGGGAGCAAAGATAAGGTTGATGAGAATATGTTCGAGAGAGGGCAAAACTGGAGAGAGACAGACGAAGGTTCTAGCTAGGATGAAGATTGGTGTGAGGGAGGTTTAGTTAATCACCAGAGTGAATAGGGGAATATGCTTGGCACTCATCTCCTCATTAACCTGAGTGCACAAATCAGACTTTTGCGGAGCATGTCTGTGTCGGTGTAAAGGGGGGAAGTGTTGGTAAATTTGGATGTGCAGCCTATTAAATCAATTGAAATGCATTTAAATGGTTGTTGCATCCGTTTTGAGCATGATCCCGATCGCAGCCATTTTCAGGCCTTGGTAAAGGGGGAACCGGCGCAGAGACGGGCGTGGTTTATATTTTTTGCCTCACACCCGACTTTACCAGGTTTTTGCTTCCGAAAACAAGTGCAACTTGATGGTAAAACCAGGCTCACATAGTCCGTATCCTTCCATCCCCATCCTATTTATGTATTCAATTAGACATGATGTAGACCAGAACACCTCATACTCCTGACGAAGGCACAAAGGCCGAAAGCTAGCAAGTTTACTATCAAATAAATTGGTTGGATTTAAAATTGGTGTTGTCAGACCTCTTACTTCGACTAGACACCCTTTAAATGCCACTATTGTACTTGCTCCACGTCCCTCTCTGGGCAGAGCATTCCAGACATTCACCAACCTCTGTTTAAAATACTGTCTTGCGCAGAGCCTCTGAACTTTTCCCTGCGCACCTGAAACCTATAGAACATAGAACATAGAACATTACAGCACAGAACAGGCCCTTCGGCCTTCGATGTTGCGCCGACCAATATAAAAAGCAATACCCCTCCAAACTACACCATTCCCTTCTCTTCCATATACTTATCAACTAACCTCTTAAACGCCACCAAACTTGGCGCATCTACAACTGCTGCAGGCAGGGCATTCCACTCCCGAACCACCCTTTGGGTAAAGAACCTACCTCTGATATCCATCCTATAACTATCGCCCCTTAATTTAAAGCTGTGTCCCCTCGTGCTAGCTTTTTCCATCCTAGGAAAAAGGCTATCACTGTCCACCCTATCTAAACCTCTAATCATCTTATATGTTTCGATCAGGTCCCCTCTTAGCCTCCTCCTTTCTAACGAAAACAACCTCAAATCCCTCAGCCTCTCCTCATAAGACCTATGTCCCCTAGTATTTGACTTTTCTACCCTAGGAAAGAGCATCTGACTATCCACTCAACCTCAGTGGTTGGTAAGTTGATGGAGAAGATTCTGAGGAACAGACTTTGTGAACATTTAGAGAAGTTTAGTAAGTTCAATAGTAGTCAGCACAGCTTTGTCAAAATCAGATCATACCTTCGAGCCAGGTTGAGTTCTTTGAAAATGTGACTAAATACATTGATGAAGGAAGAGCAGTAGATGTGATTTATATGGGCTTCAGCAAGGCATTTGATAAGGTCTCCCATGCAAGACTTCTTGAGAAAGTGAGAGGGCATGGGATCCACGGGGCTGTTGCCTTGTGGATCCAAAACTGGCTTGCCCACAGAAGGCAGAGAGTGGTTGTAGATGGGTCTTTTTCTGCATGGAAGCCGGTTACTGGAAAAACAGTGGCATTTGTAAAGCACACTTTTCAGAAATATCCCTGGAAAAGAAAACAATTAAATTTGGAAGTGAGTGCTACTGGTAAAACTTGTCCAAACTGGTTTTGCACACCATAAAATGGAACTCCAATATGATTGGATTTTACAGGTGTTTGACAGCTTTGAACTTTTTTTTTCTGAGTAGTATTTTACAAAAAATAATTACGTCGTGCAGTTACTGTTATTATATAAGTCGGAACTCAGTGTATAATTAGATAGAACATGTCAAAACAGGAATGGTTGATTGGCCTAGTCATATAGATAGGACTGCTGTAAGATTGGGAATATTGGGGCGATTCTCCCAGCCGTAAGGATGGCAGATTCCCTTCTCTTCCCCAGATGGTTTTTACAACAATGGTTCCATGATTATCAGTAGATTCATAATTACAGATTTATTTTTTATCAAATTCAAATTCCACTATCTGCCATAGCAAGATTTGAACTTAGGTGCCCAGAGCATTTGCTGAGTTTTTGGATTAATGATCTAATGATAATGCTACTAGGCTATCACCTTCCCTCAGCACAGAGGCTTGTTAGGAAGCATGTGTGTCAAATATTGAGACCTAATACCACAATTGATCAGGCACCCTGTATTCACACTAGTGACTTCACAAAATTAAACGTAATAAAAGAACTGGCTTTTATATCGCACTTTGCCGAAACTCAGGACACGTATACCACAGCCAATTAAGTATCTTTGAAACTACTGTGAAAGTATTGTGCACAGCAAGATCCAACAAATGCCTATGAAATAAGTGACTGGCTAATTCATATGTAGGCTTCTATTGCTGGATGAATGTTGGCCAGGAGAACTCTTCATCACCTTATGCCGTAGTGGTGATGGTCTCTTGTATTATCACAAGACTATTAATCTACAAACTAAGCTAATATTCTGAGGACCTGCGTTCGAATCCCACCACAGAAGCTGGTGGAATTCAAATTCCATAAATGATATCTGGAATTAAGAATCTACTGATGACCATGATACCATTGTCGGGAAAAAAACGAAGGCAGGGGAGTGGGACCATTTTGGGCGTAGAACAATTAACACAGCCAAACCTTCTTGATTTTCCTCGATAGGTACCATTGCCAGGCTGTGCAACTGCTCATAATATTAGCCGCACACCCCAAGTTACAGAAGCTTAGGTATACAGTTCTGGCAGTTGCATCAACTCAGAAGATCTCTTCAAATTGCAACCAAAATATTCTCTGGGGCAACACTTCTGTTCAAATCATCACCCCCAACTTTCAGCCACTGGGAGTGCACTCTCCTTGGGCGAAGAGAAATCAACTTGAATTCAAGCAAAAACAAAACATTGAATTGGCATTCATTGTGGAATTTGAGAGAAAGAAACACTTCAATGTTTATAAGTTATTTTCAAAGTATTAACTTAGATCATAGAATCCCTACAGTGCAGAAGGAGGCCATTTGGCCCATCAAGTCTGCACTGATCACAATCGCACTCATGTCCTGTCCCCATAAGCCCTTACATTTACCCTAGCTAGTTCCCCTAACACTAAGGGTCAATTTAGCATGGCCAATCCACCTAACCAGTGCACCTTTGGACTGTGGGAGGAAACCAGAGCACTCAGAGGAAACCCACGCAGACACGGGGAGAATGTGCAACTCCACACAGACAGTGACTCAAGCCGGGAATCGAACCCCGGCTGATGCCTGACGCTGTGACGCAGCAGTGCTAACAACTGTGCTGCTGTGCCACCCTTTCATTCTTAATATTGGAATATAATTTTATTCAATCAAGGAGTTTGGTAAATATCTGGTTATCTATTATTGGTATTCATTGCTTCCTCCTCTTTTGAAGATATTTTTAAATGAAAATGTTATATAATGTGGTGGTCTATTTCTCTTAATGACTGGATGGACACTTTTAAGGTATCCTCTGACTAGATGGTGCCACATTCCCATACCTAGACTTCCAGGCAAAGATAGAAAGTTTGTAAAGATGTGGGGAATCAGGTCCCAATAGGAGAGAGGTAAGATCTGAAACAATGTCTTCTCAACAGTCAGCAGCACGTCAGTCTCATCTGAATTCAATCCTCTGAAAAGGCAGGATGTTTTGCACATTTTGCTGTGAGATGGTGGTGTGGTGGATATCCCTTTAAGGATTATGCAGCAGAGTAAGGATAACCTGACTCAGGGAACCAATCAGGGAGCAGGGTGGGGGGGGAGTTATTGTCCTGGTAAGCGTAGGCTTCTAAACTCAGTCATCCCAGGAGCTGAATGCAGCCATGAGGCTGTCAATCTCTGTGTCGTTTCAATCTGCAAATAAACAAATTGTTTTTTTTCGCCAAGCTGATGTATGTCTTTACAGGTGGCATAGTGGTAGATGTCACTGGACTCGTAATCCAAAGTGTGTCAACTTAGCTCAGTTGGCTGGATGGCTGGTTTGTGACGCAGAGCGATGCCAACAGCGTAGGTTCAATTCCTGTACCAGGTTATCCCCCCACAGCCCGTTCATTGGCCCTGACCTCCTCCTCCCAGTCTGCACCAATCTCCAGACCGTGCTAAATACCTTGAAGACCTTGCCTCTCACTTGAGACCATCCTGTGGTTGTCTGGGACTACAGTGTCTTTTCCTAGTAATCGTAACGATATTAGCTAATACTCTGGAGACATGGGTTCAAATCCCACGATGGGTGGAGTTTAATTAATAAATCTGGAATGTATGAGGCCAGTTTCAGTAACGGTGACCATGAAACCATTGTTGTAAAACCTCATGGTCCACTTATGTCCATTAGGGAAGGAAATCTGCCGTTCTTACGTAGTCTGACCTCCATGTGACTCCGGAGCCATAGCAATGTGGTTGACCCTCAACTATCCTCTAAGCCAAGGGCGACAAGGGATGGCAACATATACTGGTCTTGTATTGATTGTCAAGGCTCACAAGGTGAAATATTTCTCCTTCATCACTCTCTGTCACTGAGGAATGTCTTTGTTTAAATGTGAAGTAACTTAGAATTCCACTGCAGGTCACGATTCCCAGTCCAGCTTTGGCAGATATCCGTACTCCTTACAGACTGGATCCTGGCAGATTAAATGGAATTACAGAGATAGCATGCCTTGGTTTTGATCTAGTGTAATCCTGGCTGCGATTAATCAATATCAGGCCAGCAGCTGAATTTCATTACGGAACAGAAACAGATATCCTGAACACACAAAAAGATTGAATAGCGTCCAGTGTCGACTGACAGCAACCTTTGCACAAAGATGCAAAGGATAAGGCGTATTTTATTAACAGGACAGTTTGAATAGTTTAATATTTCAGCCACCCTGATACTGGTAGCTAATGTGAAATTGGATATCACTTCATCAGAAAATAACCAAAATTACACATTGATTCAATTAATTTTCCATTACTCTACATTACCTCCATTAAGCCAACACTTTACACTGGTTCTTTATTCTGTGAACTTGCACAATGGCACAGTGGTTAGCATTGCTGTTTCACAGCACCAGGGACCCAGGTTCCGTTCTGGCCTTGGGTGAATGTCTGGGTGGAGTTTGCACGTTCTCCCTGGCCGGTATTTTCCCCAAAATATTTTAAATTCACATCAAAACTGGAGTAATTCGTGTTGGGTTTTCTTTTTTCACTGGGAGTTTGGAGAAGAAATCTCCCACACTCTGCACTGCAGGGGCCACCGGCATGTGTAAGACTAAAAACCAGAGGGCAGGGCCTACTCTCGCTGTAGGAATCAGCCTGTTGAGTAGTCCACTGCGTATGCACTGACCTGTCAGCACTGAGGTCAGCACATGTGCGTGCGAGATGGTCCTGCATTGATGGCCAGCCCCGCGATTCCTGCAATGCTGGCTCTCTGCCACCCCACTCCCCCATCCCCCCACAGCCCGTTTAGTGGTCCCAACCATTCCCGGGCCCAGCCCTGACCTCCTCCTCCTAGTCTGCACCAATCTCCAGATCATGCTAAATTCACCCTCAGTGTACCCGATAGGCACTGGAGTGTGACGACTAGGGGATTTTCATAGTAACCTCATCGTAGTGCTACTGTAAGCCTACTTGTGACATTAATAAATAAACTTTAAAACTCCTTGCAAATAATATGCTCCTTTGTGGTTCCAGACAGCCTTCTCAATTAACAATAAAGCTTTAAAGAAAAATATTGATGCCTTCCATGTGAGAAACTATATTTATATATACTGTGATACAAGTGTATGTGAGCATTTGCAGCACATTTTGTGGTAAAATTGTGCATGAAATTGTTCTCATTTCCCTTTTCCAATTAGTATTTAGTGTTGTTATAATTAAACTTCGTAATTAGAGTTTGGACGCAAACATTTGTAGCGATATATTTTGTGGCCAAGTCTGGGCTTTAATTGCATGTTTCAAAGTATGCGGAACATACCGATTAGAAATCAGAACTGTAATATGGCACAAATTAAATCAAATGGCATATTTCAGTTTCACACAGTAGGGATTAATTTAAGCTTGTGTGGTTATGTAAAAGAAGAGGGATTTGGCCATCTGTCAAACATCTTTTTCTATTTTTATTTCTGTCATAAGAAGACTCAGAAAAGAAGGAACAATGGCTCCGTAGGCAATAAGGAACTGAATGGCCCCTGCTCTTTTTTTTAATTTTAACTTTATTTATTAGAGTTACAAGTAGGCTTACATTAATACTGCAATGAAGTTATTGTGAAAATCTCCCAGTCGCCACAATCTGGCACCTATTTGGGTACACTGAGGGAGAATTTAGCACAGCCAATGCAGCTAACCAGCATGTCTTTGGACTGTGGGAAGAAACCAGAGCACCTGGAGGAAACCCACGCAGACATGGGGAGAATGTGCAAACACCACAGAGACAGTGACCCAAGCTGGGAATTGAAACCAGGTCCCTGGCACTGTGAGGCAGCAGCACTAACCGCTGTGCCATTATGTTGCCTCAACTTGTTCTTAATGTTGGTTGATATGTAAATATCAGTCAGGGTATTGGGATTACTCTTTGAATTTGGCCCTGAGCTCTGCCTGAGGTGGTGGCATTGTGGCACAGAAGTCAGCAATGCTGCCTCACAGTGCCAAGGACTCGGGTTCAATTCTGGCCTTGGGTCACTGCCTGTGTGGAGTTTGCACGTTCTCCCCATGTCTGCGTGGGTTTCCTCCTGGTGCTCCAGTTTCCTCCCACAGTCCAAACATATGTGGGTTAGGTTGATTGGCCATGTTAAATTGCCATTTAGTGTTCCAAGATGTGTAGGTTAAGTTGATTAGTGGGATAAATGAATGGGTTACAGGGATAGGGCCTGGGTAGGATGATCTATCGGACAGTCGGTGCAGACTCAATGGGCCGAATGGTCTCCTTCTCATTGTAGGGATTCTGCTATGGACAGGAAATCAATTTACCATCTCATCCAAAAGGCAGCAACTTCATTAATGCAGTGACCCCACTGTACTGCGCTGATATGAGCCTGGATTATGTGCTTGAGTCTCTGCAGTGAGTTCAGAATCCATTGTCTTCTAACTGAGAGGCAAGATTGCTATCAATGAGTCTCCAAGGCTAACATAAGGAGCATTATCGGAAATGTCCTGCTCATTGTTTCTCCAGGGTTTATGACACCAATTTTCCCCAAAGTGACGGCTGGAGATTAGGAGAACAGCTGTAGGAATTCCAGTCAATGTGGTTAGCCTTTTGCCTAGCAACCAGTCACTAGCCAGTTCTGGTTTAATAACATCCCTGCCTAAATAATTATTGTAAAGGATACGAGGGTTATTCAAAGCACACATACAATTCTACTGATCTTAATGACACTGCATTCCGTTGACCAAATGGAAGCTATTCTTCTTATAATCAAAGTACATGCTCTCAGACTTGTGTGGCAACAGCACACAATACCTCTTCAGCTCCCTCTGACTTTCCAATGATGCTGGTGTTTGCCCAAACGTCATAGTGACTGGAGAAATGCTTTTGACATTGCTGATCAGTCCTGGGCTCCTGAAAGTTGCCAGTAACACAGACTGTACTCATCCTTCATTCAACACCAATGGGGGGGGGGTGGTGGTTTCTGGTCTTGTTCGCCCCAAGATTGGAAAACTCCAAACGAGGTCAACAGATCTGTTCATAGTCTGTGTCCTGCCCACTAAAATTCCACTGGCGGGCGGTAGAGGAAAATTCCACCAGGAGTATATTTTGGTGTAATACTGTTTCTAGATTGTCTCCTCACACAACCCGTAAGACTCCTCGGGCGGGGTGATTGGCTCAGCTAGCTGAAGATCTGGTATGTGTCAGATTGGTGCCCACAAACAGCAATGTGATAACAAATTGATCACTTGTTGTTGTGATGTTGAAGGATAAACCCTAGGACACCAGAGATAAACTCCCCTACTACTCTTTGAAATAATACCATAGGATCAGTTACAGGATAGATAAAAGTCTCCATTAACATCTCACTTGAAAGACAATGCCAACATGTAGCACTCTCTCAACACTAGGATCTTGTGAGGTATTATGGCACACTGGTAGCATCTCTCCCTCTGGACCAGGGATCTGGGTTCATATCCAATGCCAGGATATATTGGCTATGGAAGTAATGTGCATAATTTAAATTTAATGTTTGTTTATTAGTATCACAAGTAGGCTTACATTAACACTGCAATACTGTGAAAATCCCCTAGTCACCACACTCTGGCACCCATTTGTTACACTGAGGAAGAATTTAACATGGCCAATGCATCTAACCAGCACGTCTTTTGAACTGTGGGATGGAACATCTTGCCCAGGCCCTATCCCTGTACCCCATGTATTTATCCCGCTAATCAACTTAACCTACACACTTTGGGATACCAAGGAGCAATTTCGCATGGCCAATCCACCTAACCTGCCCATCTTTGGACTGTGGGAGGAAACTGGAGCACCGGGTGAAATCCACGCAGGCACGGGGAGAATGTGCAGACTCAGCACAGATAGTGACCAAGCTGGAAATTGACCCCAAGTCCCTGACACTGTGAGGCAGCAGTGCTAACCAATGCGGTTAGCATTACCACCCCAATGCGGTTCAACGGGCTAATGATCCTATTCATAGAATACGATCGTAGAATCCCTACCATGTCGAAGGAGACCATTCGGCCCATTGAGTGTGCATTGACCACAATTCCACCCAGGCCCTATGCTCGTAACTCCACATATTTATCCAGCTAATCCCCTGACATTAAGGATCAACTTAGCATAGCCAATCCATCTAACTCGTAGGCCTTTGGATTGTGGGTCCAAAATCAGAATCTTTCCATTACTATTCCCCAAAGGTAAAAAAAAGGTGTCCATGTGAATATATGATCAAAAAAAGGTCAGAGGAAATAGTGTTATTAATCCAATCAGTAGTGCTCCAAATATCAAGTTCAGAATTCTGAACAGGAATGCGGCCAAATGAAAATACTGCTCTCATTGTTCTGATGTTCAATGACAATTTGGGAACAAATTTAGAATTGGAAATCATGGAACTTTAGAACATGGTCCCTGAAAATGCCTGGGAGCTCCAGGGAAGTAACATACAAACACTTGTATTGTCTTTCTGTGAATGGGCCTGTTAGTCTTCCACACTGCAAAAGAATGCTTGCAGAATTGCAGGGAAACTGGGTTCTCCCAGCAATAGATACTACAAATGGGCCTTGAGAATATTTCAGCAATTGTATTGAAGATTTGTGCTCCAGAATTTGCTATGCCCCTAGTTAATCTGGCCCAGCTCAGATGCAACACTAGCATCAACCCAGCAACATGGAAAATTGCCCTGGGCATGTCCTGTACACGGGAAACAGGGCAAATGCCACTGAGCTAATTACTGCCCATCAGTCTACTCTTGATGAAGGTTAGCAGTAAAGACAAGGGAAGTAAAGAAATATTGAGCAATTAATGAGAAAATGTACATAAAAAGAATTAACTTAGGATTTTGTAACTCTTCTTTCACATCAGTTGTACAGATAATTGATTTTGAGCTTGTGTTCATTTGAAAAAAAAATAAACATTTCGTGTTTGACTGCTTCAGCGAGTCAAACTAAACTATCAAGTGATGAGAGGGGTCATCAAAGTTTGTATCAAACAGCACTTAGCAGTAACCTACCCAGTGATGCTCAGTTGGGTTTCATCAACATCACTCAGGTCTTGATATCATTACAGCTCTGGTTCAAACATGGACAAAAGAGCTGAACTCCAGAAGTGAAGTGAGAGTGGCTCCCCTTGACATAAAGGCAGCAATTGCCTGATTGTGGCTTCAAGAACCCCTTGCAGAACTTGAGTCAATGTGAATCGGGGGAAAACTCTCCACTGATTGGAGTCATACCTGACACAAAGGGAGATGGTTGTGGTGATTGGAGGTCAATCATCTCAGTCCCAGTACATCACATTAGCAGTTCTTCAGCGTTGTTATTCTAGATCCAGCCATCTTTAGCTGTTTTAGCAATGTCCTTCCTTCCATCATAAGGTCAGGATGGGAGTGGGTCTTCGCTGCACAATGTTCAGCACTATTTGCGACTCCTCAGATATTGAAGCAGTCCATGTTCAAATACAGCAAAACCTGGACAACATCCAGTTTGATTGACAAGTGGTAAGAAACATTCATGCCACACAAATGCCAGGCAATAATCATCTACAAGAGAGAGGATCTAACCATTGCCCCTTGACAGTCAATGGCATTATCATCGCTGAGTCCCCTATTATCAACGTTCTGGTTGTTACCATTGCCAGAAACTGGCCTAGCTATATGGACTAGCCATATAAAGACTGTGACTGCAAGAGTAGATTAGAGGCGAGGAATCCTGCATTTCCTAACTCCCCAAAGTCTGTCCACAAGGCACAAGTCAGAAGTGTGATGGAATACTTTCCACCTGCCTGGATGAGTGTAGGTATAAAGACACTGCAGAGGCTTAACACCATTCAGGACAAAGCAGCCTGCTTGATTGGCACCCCATCCACAAACATTCAATTCCTCCACAACCAATGAACTGTAGCAGCAGGATGTACTATCTACAAAATGCACTGAAAAAGCTCACCAAAGCTTCTTAGTCAACACCTTCTGGACCTACATCCACTACCATCTAGAAGGACAATACATGGGAGATACATGGGAACACCACCATCTCCAAGTCACTCACCATCCTGACTGGGAAATACGTCAGCATTCTTCAGTGTCACAGGATCAACATCCTGGAATTCCCTCCTTAATGGCACAGTGGGTGTACCTACACCACGTGGACTGCAGCAGTTTCAGAAGGCAACTCGCCGCCACCTGCTCGAGGGCAATTAGGGGAAGGCAATAGATGCTGGTCTATTGCCCACATTTCGTAAATGAATTTAAAACAGTAGGCCTCATTTTGTAATGTCTCTTATAAATGGAAAAACCCAGAGTAAATATTAATATATGACACAGCCAGGTACATGGTTACACCAGTGGAACTGGATACAAACTAAGAATCCTACACAAAGAGACAGGTCCTAATGAAGGAACTGAGGGTTGTCATACAGGATACAAACTGCAGCGCTGAAACAAATGGCTAGACTCGTAACACAGGACGCAAAGTAGGTCATGTCTGCAAAGGGCCCGGTCCATAATGCAAAACACTGCCAGATGATGGTTAGCAGTAAAGACAAAGGAATTAAAGAAATATTGAGCAATTAATGAGAAAATGTACATAAAAAATATTAACTTAGGATTTTATAACTTCTTTCACATCAATTGTACAGATAATTGATTTTGAGCTTGTGTTCATTTGAAAAAGAAATAAACATTTCGTGTTTGCCTGCTTCAGTGAGTCAAACTAAACTATCAAATTCTGCTTTAAAGGAATTCCCTCGGAGGATCCAGTTTTCATACAATTAGTTGCCAGTGAAGCTAAACGCAGGCATCGCTCAGTGGCAGCTTGTGGAGTCAAAATGTGGGGGGTCTTTTCTCGGCCATTTCCATTTTAACCAAATACCACAGCGAGGATGATAAGAGCGCTGGAAATTAGAAGGAGTAGCATTGAAAAGGAAAGAATGGACACAAGTCTGCAGAGAGATGTGATCAATCTTATGTCATGGTGAAGTCTGATCGTTCCCTGACAATTATTACAGCGACTTTCAGCCAGGGGAAAGAAATGCGTCAGTTCAAGAGAATGCCACCCACCAACACAAAGATTATGCTTAAGGGCTGTTTCAGTAATATAATCAGTTCATATCTTGATTGCTGTCCCATGAGCAATTATGTCAATGTTTAAATTGCAATGGTCTTTTTCTCTTTCTTCTCTGTTACACATGGAAATAATATCAATGTTAAAAGAAAACCCTTCCTGAAAAATAAACTTGTAACATTCATGTGCCCTGGTTTTTGGGGGGGGAGGTGTAGCAGTTTGGGCCCAGTCCACAATATCAGTCTACCTCTCTCTGTCTGAATGAGTTCAGTGTTCATCCCTGCTCCTCCCACATTGTGATCGCTCCCTTTCTCCACACTGTTGGTGAGTCCCATGCACCACAAGAAATCCCAACAGCGTTGCTGTGACTACGTGGTACAGTCTTGTCTCTCTTAATGGCAGGCTGTCTCGATAGGGGAAGATAGGGGACTCATGCCTAACATCCAGATACCCCACCTCACCCTTACATACTGTCTGGTGTTGCATCACGGCCTCCTCTCATGCCTCCAGATACCTCAACTCTTTGTTACAGCAGGCACATTCATAGAATCATAGAATCCCTACAGTGTAGAAGGGGGCCATTTGTCCCCATTGAGCCTGCACTGGCAATAATCCCACCCAGACCTGATCCCTTTTAACATTACCCAGACATTACTCACATACACTGCAACATAATCACTGACATTTTGCCCATTCTTTTGCAGGACAAGGTGACATATAGTAGAAGGGAGCAGAGTGGGACCAGTGAGAGCCAAGGACATGGAGAAGATAGTTCTCAACATAATGGAATTGGATATGAAAGGGGCATCCAACATCACGGGCAATGTTGAGGATGAAGGCATGTCCCAGCACCTTTTTCTTTATCTTCTATGATGAGCAAACTGATAGTTGTATAGACTTCTTGCTTTCTACTTCTATTGCCCCCCCACCTCAACTCCCCAATCAAACCTACCCATCCTCCCTCACATCACTCTTCTCCTTCTCTGGTTCTACTTTCGAACATTAGAGAACTGACACCTGCCCAGTCACAACAACCCAAGGAGGAGGAAAGAATGTAACACCCAGGGAAAGAATCCTGCCACTTGTTCTGACACCTTGGCACAGTAACACAGCGGTTAGCATTGCTGCCTCACCCTCTGAGCACTACAGTTTCCTTCCACAGTCTGAAAAAATGTGCTGGTTTGGTGCATCGGCCATGCTCAATTCTGCCTCAGTGTACCTAAACAGGTGCCAACTAGAGGATTTTCACAGTAACTTCATTGTAGTGTTAATGTAAGCCTACTTGTAACACTAATAAATAAACTTTAAAATTACAAACTTATACACATTCTTACATGACGGACACTGAAGTATATATGAATGTCATCATTTGAATACTTTACTGAATACCTGGATCATATAACGCATAGGTCTACATCGATACTTTTCCGTCCTGCATCTTAAACGGTTGCATCTTTATATCTCTAGGTTGTCTAGGTTGCTCTGGGTATGGTAGTGCTGACCAGAGCTGAAACTAGGTGCATCTTATAAAGGATTTTCCAACATTAGTACAAATGTTCAATTCTAGTTTCTAGAGTCTAGTATTGTGATATGAAAGCCATTGTCCTACACGGGGTACTGAGGATCTGAGATCAATCTTAGCTTCCGTATTCTTGCAATCTGAATGATTTGAACATACTTAAAGCCAGAGTGCCACACAAGCAGTGTATTCAACCCTTGGATAGATGTACGTTCTTGATCGCTATGATTTGGGTTTGTCACTTCTCTATTTAATCTTGATCTCCAATATTGAACATCTATTCTGAGGTTCCCACAAAAAGAAGTTGACAGATAGGAGGAAAATGACTGGTCCATCTGGCCTGTCGTGTGTTGCGTGCATCACCATGTAATTTTTTTTTCGTTTGTGGGACGTGGGCGCCGCTGACTGGTCAGCATTTATTCCCCATCCCTAAGAGCCCTTGAGAAGGTAATGGTGAACTGCCTTCTCGAACTGCTGCAGTCCATGAGGTGTGTAGGTACACCCACAATGCTATTAGAGAGGGAGTTTTAGGATTTTGACCCAGTGATAGTGAAGGAACAGCGATATATTTCCAAGTAAGGATGGTGAGTGACTTGGGTGAGAATCTCCAGGTGGTAGCATTCCCAGTAACTGTTGCTTTTGCCCTTCTAGATGGTCGCAGGTGTAAGTTTGGAAGGGGCCCTAGTGAGATTTGCTTATATCTGGAAAATGTAAGAAAATAGGCAATAATGGAAAAAAATCCAAATAATTCCTCTTTGCCTCTTTGGGCAATTAAAACTAGTCTAGGAGACCACTCTAGTAATAATTAATGTCATACAATAACGATGCCTTGACTGAAATAGTTTCTACCTTAGCTAGACACAGATCCAGTCCATGTTTGAAGCAATTTGGTAAATCAGTCCGCAACCTGTTCTAGAGCTCTACTAATCTCACGGAAAACTGTCTCAGAGAATCTAACAGGGTGGCACAGTGTTTGGCACTGCTGCCTCACAGCGCCAGGGACCCGGGTTCAATTCACAGCTTAGGTCACTGTCTGTGTGGAGTTTGCACATTCTCCCCATGTCTGCATGGGTTTCCCTGGGTGCTCTGGTTTCCTCCTATACTCCAAAGATGTGCAGGTTAGGCGGATTGGCCATGCTAACTTGACTGTAGTGTCAGGGGGCTACTGATGTAAATATATGAGGTTGTGGGGATAGGGCCAGGATGGGATTGTGGTCGGTGCAGACTCAATGAGCCGAATGGCCTCCTTCTGCACTGTAGGGATTCTATGATCCTAGCCCTGTTCTGTCTTTCCAAAGTTTAAGATTATAATCTGAGGTCCTCCTGAGGCTATTTGCTTGAAACAATCAGCCCCACGTGAACACAATTTGTCCCTTTAACATTGCAATGAGTTTCACCCACTGACAAATTGTTCTCACACCCAGTTTGCACTGACAGTGAATGCTAAACATTCAATTATTTTCAGCTTCAGATTGACTGAGTTCAACATGTGTTATACAGTTCTGGTATGTGATAAGCATCTTATGGGATCAGTGACACTCAGGTTTTATTTCTCACAATACCACCAGACAATGAATCCTAAATGTGTGGCTGTGGACTTTGGCATGTTGGCATGATGTTAGCACTGCTATCTCACAGCACCAGGGACCCGGATTTGATTCTGAATCAAATGTGGAGTCTGCACATTCTCCCAGTGTCTGCATGGGTTTCCTCTGGGTACTCCGGTTTCCTCCCACAGTTCAAAGATGTGCAGTTTAGATATATTTGCCATGCTAAATTAACCCTTGGTGTTCCATGATGTGCAAATTTGGTGGGTTGGCAGGATAAATACATGGCTTATGGTCTGGGTAAGATTCATAGAACCCCTACAGTGCAGAAAGGGGGCTATCCGACTCTCTAGCAGAGATCCCACTCAGGCCCTATCCCTGTAACTCCTCATTAATCTCCCTAACCTATAGAACTTTTAATATTAAAGGGCAATTTACCATGGCCAATGCACCTAACCACTGTTGAAGAGTGAGTGCAGACTCAATGGGCTGAATGGCTTCCTTCTGCACTGTCGGGATTCCACGATTCTATCAACAAAAACTCTTTGATTCTGAGGAAGACTGAATTAGCCAGATCTGAGCTCCCATCAGCGATTACACAGTCCAAACAACAGCAGTGTCCACTGTTCAAGCTTCAAACACTCCAGTTCATTGCATTAAGAGCAAACTTTAGCTGTGAGGTATTTTTAAAAATCTATGCAAAGGGAAGCATCTTTGAAAGTCTGGTCCACTTCAGGACTTGCCAGCAGTTTACAGCTGTTGAGAAGAACATTACAAAACATGGGACATTTGTGAATGGCTCCATTCACGATTTGCTGCTGGTCTGTAGCCCTGAAAACTCATCAATGTGATTGTAGTGGACTATAGAATGAAATGGAGCAGAATTGAGGTGCAAAACTAAAACCCAACCTGCAATTAGACCATAAGACAAAGAAGCAAATGTGGTTATTCAGCCCATCAACATCTGTTTATCTCAGCTTTGAACATATATAATGACCCAGTCTTTGCAGCTCTCTGTGTAAATAATTCCACAAAATTACTCTCCTCTGAGAGAAGAAACTCCTCCTACCTCTGTCTTAAATGGGTGACCCCTTGCTCCAAGATGCCCTCTGGTCCTAGACTCACCCACAAGTGGAACCAACCTTTCAGCACTAACCCCACCTGAGAATTCTATTTGTCTCAATAAAGTCACCTCACGTTCTTCTCAACTTCAATAAGTACAAAGTCCAACTTACTCAACTCCCCTCTTAAGAAAATCCCTCTGTACCCAGGATCAACTTAGTGAACCTTCTCTGGGCTGTCACCAATGCCAGTATATCTTTCCTTAGGTAAGGGGGTCAAAGCTGTTCACAGTATTCCAGGTGTGGTCTGACTGGTGCTTCAATAGTTTCAGCAAGACTTCCTTATTTTAATGCTCCATTCCCTTTGAAATCAAAGCCAATATTCCATTTGTCGTCCCTATGATCTGATATTCAAACATAACATGTTTGAAACAGACAGGAGGTCTGTCACTTCTGTAAAAAAGCAAAGGCAGGTTACCATTTCTTCTTCACTTGTTGTCAGGACCAATAGCTATTTCAAACGGGCGGCATGTTGGCACAGTGGTCAGCACAATGCCAGAGATCTGGTTTGATTCCCAGCTTGCGTCACTGTCTGCGTGGAGTCTGCATGTTCTGCCCGTGTCTGCGTGGGTTTGCTCCTGATGCTCCGTTTTCCTCCCATAGTCTGAAAGACATGCTGGTTAGATGCATTGGTCATGCTACATTCTCTCTCAGTGCATCCGAACAGGTGCCAGAGTGTGGCGACTGGGGGATTTTCACAGTCACTTCATTGCAATATTAATGTAAGGTTACTTGTAACACTGATAAAAAAAATCTTACTTAAACTGTCCACTATTGAAGTACAATAACCTGCATTTTTGACAGGGATTCCTGCAATCTACTGCCAGAATCTCAGTGGGTCAAAGGAATGTCTTGATTTATGTTGTTTCACTAAGATTTTCACTGAAGTTTTTGACATAGGAAAGCAGGACCTAATGGAAATTCCACCCACCATTGCAGAGTCTGATAACTATCTTTTGTTGTAAATTCTTTCCAAATACTAACTGGGAACAGGAACAGGAGTCGACCATTTCGCTTCTCAAGCCTGACCTGCCATTCAGTGACATCTTGGCTGATCTGTAGCTTAACTCCATACTCCTGTAACTATTAAATAACTATTCATCTCAAACTCAAACAGAGTAAAACTAAGAACTTTTGTCAATTGAAAAGCAACTCAAATTGCACAATTTTTTTTGTTTCAGCTCAGGGGTTGGAATGTGAAACCAAAAGATAAAATGCTGGAAAATCTCAGTAGATCTGGCAGTGTCTGTAAGGAGAGAAAAGAGCTGATGTTTCGAGTCCAGATGACTGTTTGTCAAAGCTTTGGATTGGAGTGATACATTATGCTTGAATAGCACAAATTAATAAATAATTAACCTCAGCCCACAGCGGACCATACAGTGGGCGGCACAGTGATTAGCATCGCTGCTTCGTAGCTCCAGGGACCTGGATTCGATTCCCGGCTTGGGTCATTGTCTGTGTGGAGTTTGCAAATTCTCCTCGTGTCTGCGTGGGTTTCCTCCGGTTTCCAAAAATATGTAGGGATATGGGGATAGGGCCTGGGTGGGTTTATGGTCGGTGCAGACTCGATGGGCTGAATGGCCTCCTTCTGCACTGTATGGTTTCTATGATTCTAAATCGTACATTCACGTAACATATGCAAACTCCACATTGCATGTGTACATTCGTGAGACAGGAGTGCCAATGCTGCTTGTCGGCACTTTGTAAATTTCAACGAGTGTATGAAACAGAAAAAAGAGACAAAATTTCCCTTAAGCACTTTAAACATGATATTATTATTGGGGGCAGCACAGTGGTTGGCACTGCTGCCTCACAGCACCAACAACCTGGATTTAATTCCCAGCTTGGGTCACTGTCTGTGCATGGCAGAGTATTTCCAACTCCAGAACCCACTATTACTAATCAGCTCTACTTTGGGGACTAAGTTATGAATGGCATCATCAATTAAAAAAAATGAGAGGTGACAAATGTTTTGAAGATGAAATCGTGGAGTCCCTGCAATGCAGAAGGAGGCCATTCGGCCCATCGAGTCAATATCGACCACAATCCTATCCAGGCTCTATTCCTGTAACCCCATATATTTATCCTGCTTTGTCTGTTTAGTGAGCAATAAACAATACTTTTCACTGTATGCTAATACATGTGACATTAATAAATCACATCAAATAAGACGCCAGCGTCAATTTAGCATGGCCAATCAAGCTAATCCGCACATCTTTGTGGGAAGAAACCGGAGCATCCGGAAGAAACCACGCAGACACAGGGAGAATGTGCAGACTCGACACAAACAGTGAGGCTGGAATTGAACCTGGGTCCCTGGTGCTGTGAGGCAGCAGTGCTAACCACTGTGTCACCGTGCTGCCCTATAAGATAAGTAATCTCTCCAAAATCTGCTTTGGTCGTTATGTACTTCTTTGGTCACAAACACAGACCAGGAATGTCCTCGGAGATGTTCCTTTCAGCAGCTCTGCTGAGGGGTGATAGCAGCCTCTCTAGGTAAAACCATAATATGGAGTTGCCAGCGTTGGACTGGGGTGGGCACAGTAAATAGTCTCACAACACCAGTTTAAAGTCCAAAAGGTTTATTTGGTAGTGTTGCCCCTTCATTTTGAAGGGACAATGCTCCGAAAGCTCATGCTACCAAATAAATCTGTCAACTTTAACCTGATGTTGTGAGGCTGTCTCGAGGTGAATAAATGGGGTTGTCGTTGCATCTCCAGCAAAGTCACAACAAAATAGGTCTGAGGAATTTCTGGTGTCTGGCTACCTCCCATACTGCTGAAATTCATAACACCCGACAATTTGCTTAGTAAATGTTGATTTTATGATAAATGATTGCTGCGGCTACTCAGAGGTTATTTGCTCATCATTGATGAGTGATTAATTGTGTCACTTAGTTTCATATGTGAACCATTACTATTAATGGCTGTGGAAATGAGGCATTAACAAATCAAACTACATATTAACAGCAAGGCTTTTGTGCCGCTTCTGGCTCTGTTTCTCTGCATCCTCAGTCATTTGCTTCTATGTCGTTTCTCAATTTTTTTATTCTCAGAACTTCCCCCAAAGTTACAGCAAAAGCCTCTTAATATCCTTTGCCTGCCAGCAATCTCAGCCAGGTTACCATAACTTTTCAAATGAATTGCAAATATTTATTTTCAGGGGGACTCCAGATTTCAAATACCATTCGTGTGAGAGCTTGTAGTACAATTTCATGCACAAACTGTAGGAGCACTAAATGTATGACTCTCAGTTGTCTATGTATCTGACACCATTGCATACGAGAGTCTTGTAACTCAACATCACGACATTAACTAAAGGGGCGGCCCATAGAAATTTAGACCAATAGCTCCATCTAGTGCCCACTATTCCTCAACCTCAATAGTCTCATTATTGCACATATAAAGTGAGTTTAAAGTTTATTTATTAGTGTCAGAAATAGACTTAATTTAACACTGCAATGAAGTCACTGTGAAAATCCTCTAGTCGCCACACTCTGGCGTCTGTTTGAGTACACTGAGGGTTGAGTCAAATGGCCTCCTTCTGTAGTGTCAGGATTCTACGATTCCAGAATTTAACATGGCCAATTTCCCTAACCAGCATGTCTTTCAGACTGTGGGAGAAACCCGGAGCACCCGGTAGAAACCCATGGGGAGAGCGTGCGGACTTCAGACAGACAGTGACCTAAGTCAGAAATTGAACCCATGTCCCGAGCATTGTGAGGCAGCAGCGCTAATCACTGTGCCACTGTACCGAATCAATATTGCTGAATCTATTTTTCATTCATCACTTCTAGATTAATCCCATTACCAGGTAGAGATTGCGTAACACTCTGGAAATGCAATGCCCTGATTTCTAATTATTGATCTGGTTTATGAATAGTACAAGGCAGGAAATTTACAGTACAGAAGGAAACTGACTCAAAATACTATTTGAGATTTACAAGTGCTGTATCACTATTCGAGATTTCTGACTTGGACCATCAAGTACCAGAGCAGAGAAGAATTTCCACAACTGGTCTCCCAACTTGCCAATGTAACCTCACAAAATTAGCAGGGAAACCGTAGTTGATATTGATTCCCCAGGTGCTATCACTTTGGATTTTCAGCATCTGCTGTATTTTACTTTTATTTTCATCACTGGGGTTCAGCAGAAAGTCCAGAGTTCTTCTCCATTAAGATCACAGCTTGGGTGAATAAATTGAACCTGACTGCCAAAGGCACAGGTTAATCAAGGAAACTTAGAATGTATTTGTTGCAGGTAACTCCTGTCTGAATAACTTGATTGAATGCTTTGATGAGGTTAGCAGAGCTTGATCAAGGTAGTGCAGTAATTGGCTGAACTTCTCCCACCCCATCTGCTGCTGCAATTGTAGTGGGTGGGTAGCTGACAACATAAAGGCCCATTGATAGTCAGACAGGAATTCCGGCTTTTGGACTAGCATAGCCAGAGAATTCCACCCATTATGTAGAAATGGATTTTTGGAAGGCACAGGACAAAACAGCACACAAGAGAGTTAAGTCTGTGGAGATCCAAAGAATTAAGGAAACATGGTGGAGACCAAATTGATTTTGTAACAGGAAGTATGTTGCAGAATGTTGGATTAAGATTGGGATGGGGTTTACTTGGTAGTAAATGTTTACATGGTAGTGTTACTTTTAATCAATTTTATGTCGGTTGCAATTTGGATGAATAATTGACACTTCTTTAGAAAGAGGAATTAGAGCATTAGCAGATGATACAAAACTTGGAAAATCATGAGAATAATTATTAGTTTCTGGATTATTGATAAATTGTTGACCTGGAGAAAGAGCATGCTGATAGGGCACTCTGCAAATAAGTCCTGCCCTTTGGGAGAACTAAATAGTGTATTAAATGGGAGAATTTTGCAACTTTGATTTGATTTATTATTGTCACATGTATTTAAGTACATTGAAAAGTCTTGTTTTTTTTGCACACTATACAAACAAAATGTACCATACATAGGAAAGCAGAAATACAAAATGTAGTGTTACAGTCATAGTTAGGGTGTAGAGAAAGATCTATTTAAAGATCTAATGCAAGATAGGTCCATTCAAAAGTCTGATGACAACAGGGAAGAAGCTATCCTTGAGTCAGTTGGCATATGATCTCCGATTTCAGTATCTTTTTCCCAAGGGAAGAATGTGGAAAAAGTAATGTCTGGAGTCCATGGGGTCCTTAATTATACTGGCTGCTTTGCCAAGACAGTGGAAAGTGTAGACAGAGTCAATGAATGGGAGGCTGGTTTGTGTGACGGATTGGGCTTCATTCACAACTCTTTGTAGTTTCTCGCAGATGAGCAGAGAGAAAACCACATTTAAAAAAAAAAATTTAGTAGTGGTAGGACAAGTTGACAAGGTGGTTATAAAAGTGGGAGTTTAATAAATGGAGCAAAAAAAAATCAACACAGAGATTAGGGTTGCCAACCCTCGAGGATTGGCCTGGAGTTGCCAGAGTTTGAAGATCAGTCTCCAGGACGCTGCTTGTGCGACCTGATGAAAAATTGAGACATTAAGAAAAATTATTTTGTCATTTTCTTTTAACACTCTTCTTTTGAAGACATGACCATATTGAAAATGGACAAAAAAAAGTTTGTGGTCTGAAAGTCAAGCATCATTCAATTGGGTAATCTGTCATTTTGCAGTGAGTCACAAGGATGGATGTCTTGGCTACTATTTAATTAATTTATGTATTCCTATCACAAGTAGGCTTACACTAATACTGCAGTGAAGTTATTGTGAAAATCCCCGAGTCGCCAACAGAATTTAGCATCTCTTTCGGACTGAGAGAAAACCCATGGAGACACAGTGAAAACGTGCTGACTCAGTGCCCTAAGATGAGAATCGAACCCAGGTCTCTGGCACTGTAAGGCAGCAGTGCTAACCACTGTGCTGCCTAAATGGAAATGCTGGAGTGCTGGGGAGGAATCATATGGTGAAGCCTCCAGGAATAATTTAATCATCGTTGGTGACAATGTAAGAGATCCTGCTTGAACTTTTTACACCACTAGTTGGACCTTAGCTGCAACACTCTGTACAATGCTCGGTACTGAAGAGATTTACCATATTACTAGCGACGGACAGCTTCAGGTTTAAGTGAGGTTAGGAAAGTTTATATAATCCTTGCTGGGATAGAGGCTAAGAGAAAATCTAATAGAAAGCTTTCAAGATGATGAGAGGCTTTACTAAGAGTAAAGGGCAGCATGGTGGCACAGTGCACTTCAGAGGACCAGGGGCCCAGGTTCGATTCCCAACTTGGCTCACCATGTGGAGTTTGCACGATCTCTCCATGTCTGCTTTGGTTTCCTCCAGGTGCTCTAGTTTCCTCCCACTGTCCAAAGATGTGCAGGTTAGGTGGATGCAAGTTGATCCTTAGTGTCAGGAGGACTAGCTCAGGTAAATATATGGTATTATGGTGATAGGGCATGGGTAGGATCATGATTGGTGCAGACTTAATGGACCAAATGGCTCCTTCTGCATTGTAGGGATTCTATAATTCTAAAGAGAGGGGAAAAAAAAGTCCTCCTGGCACATGGGTCAATGGATTCAAACTCATTGGAAAAAGATCTAAGGGGAAGAGAGGAATAATGTTTTCAATCAGATGCAACTAAGCATAACTGCTCTTTCAAAATGCTGGAAAGGACTCAATAGGCCAAAAGGCCTCCTTCTGTAAGCTTCTAAGAAGTAATCATGCTTCATAAAGATTAACGTCCAATGCAGTTTACAGCTGTAAATTGGATATCGAGGACTGGATTACTTTTAAAATGTAACCAATCCATCTTCAAAAAAAAAAAATCACAGGTCAAGTAAACTTTATTTGTAAATCCGAAAATCACATTTGTCTTTTACCTTGTCGATCTTTAGTGCAGAAGTCTTTACCCCAAGCTGCCATCAGTCCAGCCAACCATACCTCACCTCTGGAACAGGAGCTCCAGTTGTTTGTCTGCACTGTGAAGACTCTCCTACCAGCAAAATTACACATGTACACTGGGGTGGGAACTATAAAATCATAGGATTTGACAGTGCAGAAGGCCATTTGGCCCATCGAGTACGCACCAATCAAAGTTCCAGTTTGGTCTGACTCCATGCATTTACCCTAGCTGATCCCCTGACGTTAAGGAGCATTTTAGCATAGCCAATCCTCCTAATCCACACATATTTGGACTACAGGAGAAAAGCGGAGCATCCAGAGGAAACCCATGCAGACGCGGGGCGAACGTGCAAACTCCGTACAGACAGTGACCCAAGCTGGGAATCGAGGCTGTCTTCCTGGTGCTGAGACATAGAACATAGAACATAGAACAATACAGCACAGAACAGGCCCTTCGGCCTTCGATGTTGTGCCGACCAAAATAAAAAGCAATGCCCCTCCTAACTAAACCATTCCCTTCTCATCCATATACTTATCAATATAGACAGCAGTGGTAACCACTGTGCTACCCTTAACTTATTGCAGTGGTACTTCATATTTGGTGACACATCTTTCTTTTCCAGCCATTCTACTGAGTTTAGTTCAGGCCTTGCCCACTGTATAAAAGTAGGCCTATTCCAATATACAGTATCTGAAATTACAATCAGCCCTGTGAGTTTTGAATAATGGACAGAACCTGTAGTTATGAAAACAAAAAATCAGAATGCTACCAATTTAATCTAATAGCAACGCACCATCCTGCTATAGAATATCAAAGACTGAGGCAAGTTTTCCTGGAGAACTAAGTACCTCAAGAGATAGCTGGGTTGATTCTTGACAGTGGCAGAGATCCTATTATATCAAAGGCGAAGGTCATTTTACAAAACATCTAATGTACGATAGTCCAACTTTTTAAAAATCTCTCACTGGCCCTGGATTATTATTGTTCCTCTCTCTTCCACGAAATGCAGCAGAGGAGGAATGCTGGAAGGTTTCAGTCATGATGCTCCAGCTGTTATGGTGTGTGTGGGGCAGTCAGATGGCCTTTTCCTGCCTGTTGGTATGAAGTGTTGGACAGAGACTTTACAACATGGTGCAAAGAAAAATGGGTTTTATTGTACACAATCAGCATAACAAATTGCTGGAAACAACACTTAGTCCATGAGGAGCTGTGAAGAATGCAGATTCTTGTTATACTGGGGTGCCCTCTGCTTCTTTCTTCAGTTCTAAGTTTTTAAAATAGTCCTTTGGAAAGTGACGATTCCTTTCTAGATCAATCATGAGCTCTTCATCTATAGGTTTGCCGGATTTCTGTCTCTGAGCCAGTATCATAGCACGGAGCAGAGGAGGATAAGGGACGTAGCGAATATTGGTCTCAGGAACAGGTGTGAACTTCTTGAAAGCTTCTTCTTCATGTTTTGGTATCAGGCGCCAATCATGATACATAACTTTATCTATTTCTTTAACATTATCTTCAGTCTTTCCTGTATGGAGAAAGAGGAAAATAACTTTGATAAAACACAAAAATCTTGGAGGTTCAGTAAATCAAACTCATGGATCAAACAAAATACCACAAACATAGAATGACTTAATTTTGTTCTTCCTATTTACCCAAGGTTTTTACATAATATTCAGTTTAATAGAATCCCCACAAACTAGAAGGAAGCTGGCATGGTGGCGCAGTGATTAGCATTGCTGCCTCGCAGCACCTGGAACCCAGGTTCAATTCTGGCCTTGGGTCACTGAGTGGAGTTTACATGTATTGCCCTTTGTCTGCTTGGGTTTCCTCTGGGTGTTCTGGTTTCCTACCGCAGTGCAAAGATGAGTGGGTTAGATGGACTGGTCGTGCTAAATTGCCCCTTAGTGTCAGGAGATTAGCAAGGGTAAATACGTGGGGTTGTCAGGAAAGAGTCTGGGTGACATTGTGGTCACTGGAGGCTCGATGGGCCAAATGGCCTCCTTCCACATGGTAGGAATCCTATGATTCTAGAGGCCATTTGGCTCATTGGGTTTGCACCAATCACAATCCCACCCAGGTACTATCCTCATAAATCCAGGTATTTACCCTACTAATTTCTCTACACTAAGAGACAATTTAGCATGATCAATCAACCTAACCCATTTAGGATGAAACCAGAACACCCAGAGGAAATCCATGCAGACTTGTGGAGAATGTGCAAACTTTACACAGTCACCGAGGCTAAAATTGAACCCGGTTTCCTGGCACTGTGAGACAGCAGTGCTAACCATTGTGCCACCCACAATTTCTCTACATCACATTTAGACTTTCCATCTCATGATGCACTTACTCTCAAGATAGCAGCGACATTGTCAGACTTAAAACTTTGCTTAAAGTGGCCACCAGAATAGCAGATGTGCCCAATTTGTGTTCTATTTCAGAGATCATGCAACCTTCCTCTGTCTGCACCCTCCCTTCCCAATATCATAGAATAGAATCATAGAATCCTGCAGAGGAGGTGGTCATGTGGCCCATCAAGCCTGCATAGACAACAATCCCACCCTATCTCCATAAGCCTGCGTATTTATCCTATTATTCCCCTGACACTAAAAGTCAATTTATCACGGCCAATCAATCTAACCTGAAAATCTTTGGAGTGTGAGAAGAAACCAGAGGAAACCCTCGTAGACACAGGGAGCACGTGCAAACTCCACAGACAATAACCCAAGCCAGGAATCGAACCTGGGCCCCTGATGCTGTGAGGCCAACCACTGTGCCACCATGCCATCCTTTCCACCACCAGGCTTGTCTTCCCTCCCCTTCACACACCCTTCCTCCTTTCGTATGGTAAATGTGATCTTATCAAGACAAATCCAACACAATCTTGCAGTAGAATTTTACGATAAATTAGCTGTTAAAAGTTAAATATATACCTCGGAACGTTAGTACACCCCATGCTCTTCCATGGTCCATATCCTGCAGAGATAAAAACAGCTTCATTACTGTAACAGCAACCTCCAACCTTTATTGGTACAAAGCTTTGGCTCTTCATTTAAGATGATGATAACCACAAGTGTAAAATTAATAACACTATAAAATATGCAAATGAAAATTCAGGAGCTAAGAGTTGACAGGTACTGTATTATGATTGTGTACTTTTGAGTAGATAATCCAAGCTCAATTTTACAATAAAATAATTAAATAGGAGCAGGAATAGGCTGTTCAGCTCCTTGAGCCTGCTCTACCACTCAGTAAGATCATGGGTGATTTGACTGGTCTCAAATACCTGCCTTTCTCCCTTAAACTTCGACTCCCTTTCAGATCAAAAATCTGTCTAACTCAGCCTTGACCCAGCACCCACTGCTCTTGGGAGTGAGAGAATTCCAAAGATTAGTTTAAATGGAGACTCCTTATTCTGAAATTGTGCTCCCTAGTTCTATATTATAGACCAAAAGAAATCTAATAGAGGATTCAGAAGAAATATTTTCACCCGGGAGTGAATCATAGAGAGTGACTGAGGTGAATTGTATGAATACGTTTAAGGGGAAACTCTACAAATGAATGAAGAGAATAGATGGTTACAAGTACGTTAGATGAGTAATGATGGGAGGAGACTCAAATGGAGCATTAACACCATCATGGACCAGTCAGGAGTTTATCCTACATAATGCCATCCTACATTAGTAAATTTGCGGATGACACCAAAGTCGGAGGAGTGGTAGATTGTGAAGAGGGGTGTTCTAGTTTGCAGAGAGACTTGGACAAGTTGCAGAGCTGGGCCGAGAGGTGGCAAATGGAGTTTAATGTGGAAAAGTGTGAGGTAATTCACTTTGGCAGGAATAACAAATGTGTAGAGTATAGGGCTAATGGTAGGACTCTTAATAGTGTTGATGAACAGAGGGATCTTGGTGTATATGTGCATAGATCCCTGAAAGTTGGCAATCAAGTCGATAAGGTTGTTAAGAAGGCATACGGAGTCTTAGCTTTTATTGGTAGGGGGATTGAAATTTTGGAGCCGCAACGTCATGTTGCAACTGTACAAAACTCTAGTGCGGCCGCACTTGGAGTATTGTGTAGCAGTTCTGGTCCCCGCATTATAAGAAAGATGTGGAGGCATTGGAGAGGGTACAGAGGAGGTTTACCAGGATGTTGCCTGGTATGGAAGGCAGGTCTTATGAAGAGAGGCTGAGAGATTTGAGGTTGTTTTCGTTAGAAAAGGCGGCTAAGAGGAGACCTTATTGAAACATATAAGATGATTAGAGGTTTAGATAGGGTGGACAGTGATAGCCTTTTTCCTAGGATGGAGAAAGCTAGCACGAGGGGACATAGCTTTAAATTAAGGGGTGGTGGTTTTAGGACAGATGTCAGAGGTAGGTTCTTTACCCAGAGGGTGGTAAGGGTATGGAATGCCTTGCCTGCGTCAGTTGTAGATGCGCCAAGTTTGGTGGCGTTTAAGAGGTTAGTAGATAAGTTTATGGATGAAAAGGGAATGGTTTAGGTTAGAGGGTCACTGCTTGTTCCTAATTGGTCGGCGCAACATTGAAGGCCGAAGGGCCTGTGCTGCGCAGTAATGTTCTATGTTCTACATAATTTTACATAAAATCTTAGAGAATTATGAATGGGTTTCGTGTTTCCCAATGTGCTGTTTGAAAGATTAAGCTAGTAGAATTTGCAAATTGTGGTTTTCAGCAGAACTTTGCTGTGTGACTCACAATGAACCTGGAATCTGAGAACCAAATGACATTCAGTTGAAAGGTCGCTGACTGTAATTCTTGATATTAAATCCATTTTCCTCTCCTGATCTGCGGAGCATTTCCATCATTCAGATTTTCAGCACATCTGTTTTACTGTCTTTTGATCATTCTTTCCAAACAGGACTAATTCAAACATAGCATGGGTAATAGAATGCTCCCTGGAACATTTTTTTTTAAGTAGAAGCATTTATTCCATCAGTACTTTTGCTTCAAATTCACTTCAAATGTGAGGTAATGCATTTTGGAAGGTCTAATGCAGATGGGAATTATATAGTAAATGGCAGAGCCCTTTTGAATGTTGATGGGCAAAGGGATCTGGATGTTCAGGCACAAGGTCACAGAGTGACAATGCAGGTGGAGAAGGTAGTCAAGAAGACATATGGCAGGCTTGCTTTCATTGGCTGAGATACTGAGTTTAAAAACTGGCAAGTCATGTTGCAGCTTTACAGAACCTTAGGTAGGCTGCACTTGGAATATAATGTCCAGAAGGATGTGAAGGCTTTGGTGAGGGGTACAGAAAAAAATTTACCAGGATGTTGCTGGGTATGAGAGCATTAGCTATGAGAGGTGGGAGAAACTTGGTTTCCTCTTACTGAAAGATAGAGACTGAAGGGCGACTTGATAGAAATCTACAGGATTCTGAGGGACATGGACAGAATGGATAGTCAAAGCTTTTTTAGAGTGCATGACTAGGGGGCATTGGTTTAAGGTGCGAGGGGCAAGATTTGAAAGAGATGTACAAGACAAGTTTTTTAATACAGAAGGAGGTGGGTGCCTGGAACTCACTGTCTGGAGAGGTAGTGGAAGCAGATATGGTAGTGACTTTTAAGGGGCATCTTGACAAATAACATGAATAGGATGGGAATAGAGGGATACGGTCCCCAGAAAGGTAGGGGGTTTTAGTTCAGTCCGGCAGCATGTTCGATACAGATTTGGAGAGCCGAAGGGCCTGTTCCTATGCTGTAATCTTCTTTGTTCAATGTAGGAAACATTTCTTGCACAGGTTCCCTACATTGCGTCCACGTCACATCATTGGCAGCACTAATGTGTCTAGACTCAGTATTTAAAATACTCAGTGAACATGACAATATAATAAATCTTTGAATCATAGGTTCTGAAACTATGAAGCAATAGATTTCTCTCCATTGGGAATGGGTCAACTCCACACAATCAGCTTCATGTCTTGACAAGTGTCCATTCAAGAGACATTTTGCATTTGTTGATGTGTCAGTACGCTATTTTTGTTACCCTGCACTATGCTTCAAAACAGGGGAGCATTGTATTGGAAAATTACCTTTCTATTGTGATTCTTTTCAATTTATACAGGGTTCCCCAGCACAGGAGAAAATTGAAAACCACTGCAGATAAATTCATCAATCCGATGTTTTATCATAGAATCGTAGACCATAGAATCCCTGCAATACAGGAGGCAGCCATTTGGCCCATCAAGTCTGTACTAATCACAATCCCACAGAGGTCCCACTCCTGCAATCCACATATTTACCCTGTTAATCCCTGACACTGGGGTCAATTTTCCATGGCCAATGTACCTAACAGCACATCTTTCGGACTGTGGGAGGCAATGGGAGCACCCAGAAAAAACCCATGCAGACACGGAGACATGCAAACTACACACAGACAGCGACCAGAGTACCTGGTGCTGTGAGGAAGCAGTGCTAACCATGTGCCACTGTACTGCCCCAAACAGGAGATCAAGGAGGGGAGGGATTGTCGAACTGATTCTGACCCACTGATCGTGCATGACTGGTAAACTTCACCTCAAGGTCATTTGCACGTACTCTGCAAATGGACAGAATAAAACAACAACTTGGGGCATCTCATTACACAACTTTCCATGCTTCAATGCAAGTGCTCCCAATTCCACACACAGACTTTCTTTACAAATCTTCTCAAATCTTGTTTTTTTTTTTCTTCAAATGTAACTATTTGAAATATCACTAATGGGTAACATGAAGTACATTACTGAACTGGCCACTTCAGAAAGGCATCTCCAACAAGGAAGCGAATCCATGTCAAACGCTTGCCCCAAGCCAGCTTTGGTTTCACTGTGATTAACGGGGTGCTTCAATTTCTCATCACACGTTGTGCGGCATAACATCATCTCAAGCGGCTTCCACAAATAAGGCGAGCACGCTTTGCAATTATGTAACATGAATACAACATAGAGCAGCGCAAGTCCTGCTGACACATGGTTAAAGGGGTATAAAGGAACATAAAACACGATGTGTTCATCATGAAGAAACTGAAATACGTAATTACTAGTCAACGTTCCATAAGCTGCAAGTACACCCACGTAAAGAAGAGATTTCAGAGTTGCCTAAGGCAACATACAGCTAACTAGGGATTTCTGCCTCACTGTGATATTAATTTTATATTGCAATTTTAAGCTACATTGCTATGTGTGCCCAAACAGGTGCCCAAGTATGACAACTAGGGGATTTTCACAGCAACTTCATTGTAACGTTAATGTAAACCTACTTGTGACACTAATTAATAAACTACATTTCAAGCCAGAATCAACTTGAGGACTAGTAAGAGGGACCGCAATCCTTGACCAAACTCAAATTACCTAGACACATATCTCTCTGTGATTTCTAAACTGCTCCTTCAAAATGCCTTGATGTTTTATTGAATTAAAGGACTTGCATAAATGCTAGCTGTTTGTCTTTCTCACTCCTGCACATTCCAATGTTCTTAACTTTCTCCACCTCCACACAACCATCTTTATTTTGAAGGCTTTACAATTGCAATACAAAGTGAATTGAGAAACAGCCACAAGATTCTCGTCAATGCCTTTCCATTGCTTCACGCAATGAGTGTAATATTTTAATTGAATGGGAAAGCAAACATCCCAAAATAGAAACAGCCAGTCACAGTAAGAACGCAGACTGAAATGCAGGACTGCTACCAAGCTGCAAAGGAATTCTAAATGACAAATCTTGTCAACAGAAAGGCTCCCCGCCCACACTGTGGCTGATGAAGTGACAGCGCCAACATACATTTGTATAGCACCTTTACTGGAGGAAGGCATCCAAAGATATTTCACGGGACCACTACCAGACAAAAACTGACACCAAGCCAAAGGAGCAGATATCAGGATGGCCAACCAAAAGAGGTAGGATTTTTGGAGGATCTAAATGGAAGACAGAGAGACATGGAGATGTTTAAGGAGGGAGTCTCAGAACTTTTGGACCCAGATGGCAGTAACTGCAGCTTGCATTGGTAACGTGAAGACAGCGAGGGATAGAAAGGCCAGTGTTGAGGAATCCTCTTGATGGCTACGCAGTCTGAGTATGAAACATTACGGGGATAGGGAGGGAGGAGAAAGGGAATTTAAAATTGAGGTATCTGTGAAAGGGAAGTCAATATAATTCAGCGAGCATTGAGCTGAGTGGTGTGAGACTGGGTACAGCTCGCAGGGCTTTTAGTGAGCTCAAGCTAGCTGGAAGTTGAAGAGAGTGGCTGGCTAAGAGAAGAATAAAGGGCAGGAATGAGATAAACTGAGATAAGGATGGAGATGGGCAACATTACACACACCCTAAGACAGAGAGCAAAAGAGAAAATGCTGGAAAGTCTCAGCAGGTCTGGCAGCATCTTTAAGGAGAGAAAACAGCTAACGTTTTGAGTCCAGGTGACCCTTTGTCAATAACGGAGAGAATACGGGCTTAAAACTTCAGCTCCAACTCAAATAGGACACGAAATAGTCTGATTCTTGAGGCTATTGCAATGACATCACCAAGGATTAGCATATGGATGGACAATAAGGGAAGAGACCAAAAAAGGATCCTGGGGAATAGCTGAGGTGGAATAGAATTCATCGCGACAGCTTCTCCAGTTATAATTGGATAGGGAAGAATAAAACCAGGTAAAGTCTGTCCCAAACAGCAGGCTAATGTGGAAAGGTAGTGTGGTCAACCATGTCAGAGGTTGCAGGGATTATGAAGGATGAGGAGGCACAGTCACACAAAGTCTCATTTGGGCTTTAAGGCCAATTTTATGCAATGGTAGGAAAATAATGTTGACTGGAGATGTTCAACACACAGATGCAGAAAAGATAAGACACAAAAATGGGAGGCAAAAGCTTATTTGAAGGATTTGGACAGGAAAGGGAGAATTGAGATAATTTACAAGGATATGTGTGGGTTTTCAATGGGTATTGATAGATTTCAAAAGGAAGAGCACAGAAGGGAATTAGCTAGCAATTGAACCAGGAAGGGACATTTGGACAGCTGGCAGATTAATGAGAACCTGGTGGAACAGAAGCTGACTTTCATAGAATAAGGACAATGAGTTTGAAAGAGATGGACGCCAGATCAGGGTTAGAGCAACCACAGGAAGAAGAGGTAACTGCAGAGGCCAGCTGAACAAATAGTCTTAATATTAGTCAGGGTAAGAAATCCTTACATACTGTCACTGGTGATGGACTGGGGTTATATGGATAGCTGGTACTGGTCAAAAGTCAGGATAAAATGCTATAGATCTGACAGCATCTGTGGAAAGAGACTCAGAGTTAACACTGAGCCTGCATGACTGCTTCAGAGCTTCAAAGAGTAAGATGGACCAGAAATGCTACTTCTCTGTTCACAGATCTTACCAGGCCTACCGATTCTCTCTGTTTTTTATTATTTCACATACCCAGCACTTGCAACGTTTTGTTGGAAAAAAAGCCAGACTAGCACACCGATTAGCACTGCTGCCTTGTTGCACCAGGGACCTGGGTTCAATTCCAGCCTTCGATCAGTGTGTGTGTGTGTGTGTTCTCCCCATTTGCATGGATTTCCTCCCACAGTCCAAAGATGTGCAGGTTAGGTGGACTGGCCATGCTAAATTGCCCCTTAGTGTCAGGGGAAATAAAGGGGCTGGGTGGGATTGTTGTGCAGAATGGCTTCCTTCTGCACTGTGGGGATTTGATGATAGGAATTATCCCAGAATTCCAGAAATAATTCGGATGTGTTGACCAGAATAGGTTAGCAAAAAACCTCACTTACTGTGCTGTCTGGAGACAATACACATCTCTCTAACCTGTGCTCAGTGCTCCTTCCACTCACATTGTTAGCCACTTTAAGACTTGAATAGCAGGTTAGATGAAAAGATTCACATTCTAATTAGTAATCTGTAAACTGTCTGTGCTGATATGTGTGCTATTGGAGACCAGAACACCTCATTCGCCTGATGAAGGCCATAAAGCCAAAAGCTTGCGAGTTTACTATCAAATAAATCGGTTGGATTTACAACTGATGTTGTCAGACCTCTTACTATGTTTACCCCAGTCCAACATTGGCATCTCTACATCGTGACCAGACTGGACAGGGGACAGCAAATGCCCCAATGCTGCTTGGTGTGATTCAGCCAAGATGTGGATAGTGATGAAAGGACAGGAATGGCCTGGGGCTTGATGCAGTGGTTTATTCCTCCTCCTAATGCAGGACCTTGACCCTATAGTCCTCTATCCTTGCTACAGAGAGAGTACAGTGAAGGTTTGCCAGGCTGATTCCTGGGATGGCATGTCTGTCTTTGAGGATAAATTAAATTGGTTAGAATTATATTCATTGGGAGTTTAGAAGAGTGATCTCATAGAAACTTTAAAAATTCCGACAGGGTAGATTTGGAAAGAATGTTCCCTATGATGGGGGGAGTCCAGAACTTAGGTCATAGTTTGAGGATAAACTTTTAGAACTGAGGTGAGGAGAAATTTCTTCACTCAGAGGGTGGAAAATGTGTGGAATTCATGATCACAGAATGTATTTGAGGCTAAAATACTGTGTGATTTCAGGAAGAAATTAGATACAGCTCTTAAGGCTAAAGAGATCAAGGGATCTGGGGATGGAGAGGGGCTGGAAAGAGGGATCAGGATACTGAATGTGATGATTAGCTATGATCAGAATGAATGGTGAAGCAGGCTGGAAGGACTGACTGGCCTATTCCTGCTCCGAGTTTCTATGACTGGGCTTGGATGGAGCGGTAGCTCCAGGCCTGACCTGGGCCGTGTAGTCCACCTTGACCTTGCTGATGGTCCAGTAACAGGGTTCGTCGTAGGCCAGCAGCCAGGACTTCTTGGTGAGGAGGCGGCCGATGCCGAAGAGGGGCAGGCGGTTGAGGTGCTGGAAGAGGCGGATCTCGCTGCGGATGTCGCGGTGGGCCAGGAGCGGCAGCTTCTTGCCGCTGGCCGGCCGCTTCATCGTCTCGTAGTCTAGGGCATAGCGCTCGCTGTCCCGGGGCCGCTGCTTCAGGGCCCAGTACTCGCGGACCTTGCGGGCCAGCTCCGCGATGGGCCGAACTCGCTTCTTGCAGCCCATTATTCCCAAAGGCGGATCCTAAAACATGTGACACCAAAGATATGGCCAGGTGGCAACAGCCAAACCGTCCCCACTGCCGCCCTGAACAAAGGTTCCGCCTCCTAATGGTTCCGTCCCGATAAAGGTTCCGCCCCCTAATGGTTCCGTCCCGATAAAGGTTCCGCCCCATATAAAGCTCTGCCCAAACAAAGGTTCCGCTTGAGGAGAGGTTCCGGGCCTGTGTGGACTGCTGGCGCCTCTCACAGGAGAAATTGGGATTTAGTTCTCACGCACTGGGACAAACCACACAGCAATTTCATGTAAAATGAAAATAAAAACAAAACCTCCTCACACAAAAGCCAGGAAAATGCTGGAAACGTTCAGGTCAGTTGATGTTCTGGAGGTTTCAGAGGCAGTTTGTTCCAATCATCTTTTGGAAATAGGTTTTTAGAGCCAATTAGTCAAACATTTGAATAAGTGAGAATTCAGTAGTAGAAATGAACCAACAATGATTTGAATTGAACGCTCTGTACTGCAATTGCAACTTTTTACCTGAAGCTGGCTGATAAATTGAATTGCTGCACAAACTAGAAGGAAAAAAACCAGTCCAGAACTTCCAAATCCCAGTAAAATCAATAATACTGGCACTGGTAATTCAATTTAAGATCCAGAAGACCAGTTTAGACAGATCTTAAAGCACAAGAACATAAGAAATAGGAGCAGGAGTAGGCCATCTAGCCCCTCAAGCCTGCCCCGCCATTCAATAAGGTCATGGCTGATCCAAAGTGGATCAGTTCCACTTCCCTGCTTTCCCCACATAACCCTTAATTCCCTTGTCTATCAGAAACCTATCTACCTATGACTTAAATATATTCAGCGAGGTAGCCTCCACCACTTCACTGGGCAGAGAATTCCAGAGACTCACCACCCTTTGAGTGAAGAAGTTCTTCCTCAACTCCGATCTAAACTGCACCCCCCCCCCCTATTTTGAGGCTGTGCCCTCTAGTCCTGCTATTCTTTCTAAGTGGGAAGTATCTCTCTGTTCTACCCTATCCATCCCCTTCATTATCTTATATGTGTCTATAAGATTCTCCCCTCAATCCTCTAAACTCCAACAAGTACAAACCTAGTCTACTCAATCTCTCCTCATAGGCTAACCCCCTCATCTCCAGTATTAGCATAGTGAACCTTCTCTGCGCTCTCTCCAAGGCCAATATATCCTCCTGCAAATGCGGCGAGCAAAACTGCACACAGTACTCCAGCTGTGGCCTCACCAGCACCCTGTACAGTTGCAAAAAGACTTCCCTACTTTTGTATTTTATCCTCCTAGCTATAAAAGCTAACATCCCATTTGCCTTTTTGATCACCTGCTGTTGTTCAAGAAGGGGAAGAGAGACCTTCCAGGGAATTATAGGCCAGTGAGTCTTACTTCTGTGGTGGGCAAAGTGTTGGAGAGAATAATTAGGGATAGGATTTATAGTTTTTTAGAGAGTAATGAATTGATTGGAGATAGTCAGCATGGTTTTGTGAAGGGTAGGTCGTGCCTTACTAACCTCATTGAGTTTTTTGAAAAAGTGACTAAGGAGGTGGATGGGGGTAAGGCGGTTGATGTGGTATATATGGACTTTAGTAAGGCGTTTGATAAGGTGGCCCAGGGAAGACTTCTGCAGAAAATGCAGATGTATGGGATAGAGGGTGATTTAGCTAATTGGATTAGGAATTGGCTGGCAGATAGAAGACAGAGGGTGGTGGTTGATGGGAGATATTCATCGTGAGTTCGGTGACAAGTGGTATGCCTCAGGGGTCTGTTTTGGGGCCCCTGCTGTTTGTAATTTTTATAAATGATCTGGATGAGGGTATTGAAGGATGGATTAGTAAATTTGCAGATGACACTAAAGTCGGTGGAGTGGTAGATAGTGAAGAGGGTGTTATAGTTTGCAGAGGGACTTGGACAAGTTGCAGAGCTGGGCCGAGAGGTGGCAAATGGAGTTTAATGTGGAAAAGTGTGAGGTAATGCACTAGGGCAGAAATAATAAATGTGTAGAGTATAGGGCAAATGGTAGGATTCTTAGTAGTCTAGATGAACAGATGGATCTTGGTGTGTATGTGCATAGATCCCTGAAAGTAGGCAGTCAGGTCGAGAAGGTTGTTAGGAAGGCATATGGAGTCTTGGCTTTTCTTGGTAGAGGGATTGAATTTCGGAGCCGCAACGTCATGTTGCAACTGTACAAAACTCTAGTGCGGCCGCACTTGGAGTATTGTGTGCAGTTCTGGTCCCACATTATAAGAAAGATGTGGAGGCATTGGAGAGGGTACAGAGGAGGTTTACCAGGATGTTGCCTGGTATGGAGGGCAAGTCCTATGAAGAGAGGTTGAAGGATTTGAGGTTGTTTTCGTTAGAAAAGAGGCGGCTAAGAGGGGATCTTATTGAAGCATATAAGATGATTAGAGGTTTAGATAGGTTGGACAGTGATAGCCTTTTTCCTAGGATGGAGAAAGCTAGCACGAGGGGACACAGCTTTAAATTAAGGGGTGATAGTTATAGGACGGATATCAGAGGTAGGTTCTTTACCCAAAGGGTGGTTCGGAGTGGAATGCCCTGCCTGCAGCAGTTGTAGATGCGCCAAGTTTGGTGGCGTTTAAGAGGTTAGTTGATAAGTATATGGAAGAGAAGGGCATGGTTTAGTTTGGCGGGGCATTGCTTTTTATATTGGTCGGCGCAACATCGAAGGCCGAAGGGCCTGTTCTGTGCTGTAATGTTCTATGTTCTATGTTCTATGCTGCACCTGCAGACTGAGTTTTTGCGATTCGTGCAGGCCCCTTTGCACCGTAGCATGCTGCAGCTTTTCGCCTTTTAAATAATAATCCCTCCTACTATTATTTCTACCAAAGTATGATAATCTCACACTTGCTAATTATACTCCATCTGCCAAGTCCTCGCCCACTCACTCAACCTATCCAGATCTCTCTGCAGACTTTCCACACCCTCCATGCAATTTGTTTTTCCACTCATCTTCGGAACTATATAAACACCAGAAACTTTTATTTGTATTACCTTTCAAAGGATTTTGTTCACTTGATGCACCCAGATGTTAGGTACTACAATGGCATTGAATAAAGCAACATTCAGGCTTGGGCTGACAGGTGGCAAGCAACGTTCGTGCCACACAAGTGTCAGGCAGTGACTGTCTGATCGGCCTCTAAATAATATAAAATTACTGGAGTTAGTGTCGTCAACAAGGGCTTAAGCTCACTGGGCTTGGGCAAGCGCAGGCTTGGACGTGGAGAGTAACTTGATTCCTACCTAATCAACACTCTTTTCCCAACACCTTTACAGGGGGTATACAAAATGCCACGATACTTGGCCATTCGCATCCACTGTGTACGCTGCCATATGTGGACCTTCTTGGAGGCATCACGTCTCCCGAAGGCCCACATATGCGCAAAATGTTTAGAATTGCAACGTTTAAGAGCTAGGGTGAGGCAGCTGGAGCTGCGCTTGGAGGACATGTGTCTAGTGAGGGAAAATGAGGTTACAATGAATAGGGAAGGTAGTCCTGCGGTGACCCCGGGATCTAGTAGTAGGGACGGGCTGGTTATAGATACGAGGAACAAGAATAAAAATCAAGGCACAAAGGCCATCTCAAAGGAGGATTCCCAGAAAACCAAGGGAGGGGTAAAAGCTGTGACGGAGAGGGCAAGTGAAGGGGAACAGAATGCCACAGAGAACAGCAGGAAAGCAGGAAGTGAGATATTGGTGGGGGATGGGATGGTTAAAGGGATCGATAGGCGTTTCTGTGGGCAAAAAGACTCCAGGATGGTAGTCTGCCTCCCTGGAGCAGGGGTCCAGGATGTTTCAGAGAGGGTAGAGGGAATTTTGAAGGGAGAAGGGTCTAAGGCAAATGTAATAGTTCACATAGGACAGAAAGATGTAGGAAGAAAGCGCAGGGGGGACATACATAGGCATTTTAGGGAGTTGGGGGCTCAACTGAAAGGTAGGGCCTCTAGGGTGGTGTTCTCTGGGCTGCTGCCTGTGCCCGGGACCGATTGGGTAAAAACAAATGAGACACTACAACTAAATGCATGGATGAGGGACTGGTGTAGGTCAGAAGGCTTCATATTCATTGATCATTGGGAAGTCTTCAGGAGAGAGGGTGATCTATTCAAGAGGGATAGGGAGCAGTTGACTGGGAGGGGAACACATATTTTAGCTGGGAGGTTAGTTGGAGTGTTTCAGAAGTGTTTAAACTAATAGGGAGGGAGGGTGGGGAGAGAGAGGGAACTGGGAGTGGGAGAGAGAGGGATGATAGGGTAACACCAGAAGGTAGAAAGGAATATCCGAGAGCTGAGGGTCTTCAGTGCATGTGTTTTAATGCGAGGAGTGTGACTGGCTAAACAGATAAACTGAAGGCAATAATGTTCACAAGGAGTTTAGAAGTGGTGGCGGTGACAGAGACGTGGTTGAAGGAGGGGCAAGACTTGGCAATTGAATATTCCAGGATATAAGTGTTTTAGGCATGACAGAGTTGGTGTGAGGAGAGGCGGGGGAGTGGCTGTATTACTTAAGGACAACATCATAGCAGTGCAGAGGGAGGGAGGTATGGATGATTTAGGAATTGAGTCTCTATGGGTGGAGTTGAGGAATAGGAAGGGAGTGGTTACTCTTTTGGGTGTTTACTACAGACCGCCCAACAGCCCGCGGGCTGTGGAAGAAGGGATATGCAGGGACATTCTAGATAAGTGTAGGAAAAATAGGGTAGTAGTAGTGGGAGATTTCAATTTCCCTGGAGTAGATTGGAGAGAGCCCAGAGCTGTAGGAGTGAACGGGGAGGAATTTGTACAGTGTGTTTTGGAAGGGTCCTTGGAGCAGTATGTGGATGGCCCGACTAGAGAGGGGGCTATACTAGATTTGGTTCTTGGGGAATGAGCCAGGCAGGTGGTTGACTTCGAGGTAGGAGAGCATGTGTCAAATAGTGATCACAACTCTGTCTGCTTTAGGATATTAATGGAAAAGGACGAGACCGGCCCAAAAGGGAAGGTATTTAACTGGGGGAGGGCTAGATACAGCCAGATTAGGCAAGATCTTAAAGATACCGACTGGGATAAGCTTTTCGAGGGCAAGTCGACGAGGTACATGTGGGAGTCTTTCAAGGGAAAACTAAACTCTCTGCAGGAAAGATACGTGCCGGCAAGGAGGAAGGATGGGAAAAGTACGATTAGAGAACTGTGGCTTACCAGGGATATTGAGGACTTGATCAGGAAGAAGCGAGAGGCTTACATTAGATCTAGGCAACTGGGGACTGAGACAGCGCTGGAAGCTTATAGAGAGTGTAGACGGGATCTTAAAAGGGGTGTTAGAAAGGCAAAAAGGGGTGTTAGAAAGGCAAAAAGGGGCCACGAAGTGGCTCTGGCAGGTAGGATTAAGGAAAATCCTAAGGCATTTTACTCCTATGTAAGGAGCAAAAGGATGGTTAGAGGCAAGATTGGACCTCTTAGGGACAGAGGAGGGGATCTATGCTTAGAGCCTGAGGGAATGGGGGAGATCCTGAATGAATACTTTGCATCGGTATTCACGCAGGAGACTGGACAGATGTCTGTGCCTGATGTTGACAAAGTTGAAGATTGGTTGAGGGAAATAAGGATTACGAGGAGAGAGGTGTTGGGGCTGTTAGGCAGCTTAAAGACATATAAAGCTCCGGGGCCTGATGGCATTTACCCCAGGCTGCTAAGGGAGTTGAGGGAAGACCTAGCTGGGCCTCTGACACAAATCTTTGTCTCTTCCTTGGACACGGGTGAGGTCCCAGAGGACTGGAGGATAGCAAATGTAGTACCGTTGTTTAAAAAAGGTCAGAGGGATAACCCAGGGAACTATAGGCCGGTGAGCTTGACTTCAGTTATAGGTAAGCTAATGGAGAGGATTCTCAGGGACAGGATGTATGAGCATCTGGAGAGCTGCGATCTGATCAGGGATACGCAGCATGGCTTCGTCAAGGGGAAGTCTTGTCTTACGAATCTGGTGGAATTTTTTGAAGAAGTGACAAAAACAGTTGATGAAGGACAGGCTGGTGATGTCGTCTACATGGATTTCAGTAAGGCGTTTGACAAGGTTCCTCATGGTAGACTGATAGAGAAGGTGAAGGCGCATGGGATACAGGGCCGGGTATGTAGATGGGTCGAGAACTGGCTCGGGAGGAGGAGACAGAAGGTAGTAGTGGAAGGCTCTTTTTCCGACTGGAAGCCCGTCACTAGTGGAGTGCCACAAGACTCAGTACTAGGTCCTCTTCTATTTGTGGTCTACATAAACGACTTGGAAGTTGGGGTAGGTGGTGAGATCAGCAAATTTGCTGATGACACTAAGATGCTTGGATTGGCCGGTACAGAGGAGCAGTGCCAGGCAATACAACAGGACATAGACAGGTTGGTAGACTGGGCAGATAGATGGCAAATGGAATTTAATCTGGAAAAATGCGAGGTGATGCATTTTGGCCGGAAAAATGTAGAAGAGAGTTCTAGGATAAAAGGTAAAACTATACGGAGCATAGAGACTCAGAGAGACTTGGGGGTGCAGGTTCACAAGTCTCTGAAGGTGTCCTCACAGGTGGAGAAGGTGATAAAGAAGGCGTATAGTATGTTAGCTTTCATAGAAAAGGGTATAGAATACAAGAGTAGGAGTTTGATGTTGCAATTGTATAGAACGTTGGTTAGGCCTCAGTTGGAATACTGCGTCCAGTTCTGGTCGCCGTACTATCGGAAGGATGTGGAGTCCTTGGAGAGAGTGCAGAGGAGGTTTACCAGGATGCTGCCTGGTTTGGAAGGACTGTCTTATGAGGAACGATTAAATAGACTGGGGTTGTTTTCCCTTGAAAGACATCGGCTTAGAGGGGATCTCATAGAGGTGTATAAGATTATAAGGGGTATAGATAGAGTAAATGGAGGTAAAATTTTTCCACCTTCAGAAATGGATAGGACGAGGGGTCATGGCCTTAGGGTGAGGGGGGCTATGTATAAGACGAATATTAGAGGGCAGTTTTTCACACAAAGGGTAGTGGGGGTGTGGAATGCACTGCCGAGTAAGGTGGTGGGAGCAGGCACTCTAGGGCTGTTTAAGGGTCTCTTGGACAGCCACATGAGCGTTATGCAGATAGAGGGATATAGTAGGCCTGTTTAACTATGGCTTTTTTTTTCCACAGGTAATTCGGTCCATACTTGACCAACAAGGAGCATGCATTCGGCAGGTGGTGCGAGGACAGCTCTTGGATGTTGATTCATGGGTTGCCTGGTGCTTCATGTAGTAAATGAGTGCTTTATCTGGACCATCTGAAGGGCACCATGACAGCTCAGTGACTATCGCTGTAGCTGTGCAGACACTTGGAATTGGGCCGATGTCTGCGGGAGTTTGCGTGTTCTCCCTGTGGTTGCGTGGGTTTTCTCCGGGCGCTCCGGTTTCCTCCCACATCCCAAAAAAATTCGCTCTTAGGCTGATTGGGAAACAAATTGTCCCTACATTGAGACTCTTCCATATTAGGAATAACCTAAAATTAGGATAGGATAATGGAATTGTTACTATATAGTTATGATGGCGGCACGGGCTCGTTGGGCCGAAGGGCCTGTTTCCCGTGCTGTGTTGCTCTAAAAAAAAATAAACTCAGCAAGCAATATTAATCAAGTTGTTGTTTCCACCTTAATTCCCTGACAAAGAATTCGGGGGTATTCTTCTGTGCAAGAAAATATTAGGGTCAGAATCCTCCGGCTGTTCACTTTGGTGGGATTCTCTGGCAGTCCTTGGGTTTCCCATTGTTGTGGGGTGACATCAATGGGAATTCCCATTGACAGAAGCAGAACCAGAGAATCCTGCCGCTGGCAAACAACGTGCTGTCTCCCACTAGCAGGAAACACATGGCTGGGAGGCCACAGAACTTTGTCCTAGATGCCTGAATTTTGCTCACTGGATCTTACATCAATCAAAGCAAATGATGTTAATAGTTATGTGAACAAATTTCATTCGGATGCTCTGATGGGTGAGTCAATCACTTGCTAAACACGTCAAAGAGGAAGGTGAACTATGAAAGTGGTGTACTAACATCTTGACATAGACACACTGATTATAAGATAACTCACAGCATGAGAATATTGACCCAAGATATATTGATTGATAACCATTCGTACCTGAATTCGCGTAGTCAGTTTAAGCATATCACAACAATGACTGGGTTTGACTTGGTATATTGATTAATGCTCCAAGGTGACACTGTCATACACCAGTGACAAATTAACACTTGCTCTTCACACTCTTAAAATGGTAACTTTTTCCCACCTAAACGCTGTGTGAAAAGTAAAAACAGTAGCAATTAAAATCACTGCAAAAATAATTTCTCCAAAATACCAGCTATGAATAAAAATAGGTCTGCTCACTTTGTTACATGAAGCACAGTTGGTTCAGTAAAGTTTGAACTTTATTAATGTCACAAGTAGGCTTACATTAAGACTGCAATGAAGTTACTGTGAAAATCCCCTACTCGCCACACTCCAGTGCCTGTTGGGGCATGCTGAAGGAGAATTTAGCATGGCAAGTCTACCTAATCAGCATGTCTTGATAATGCATGATCAACTTGCCCATGCCTTATATTTATTGCCCATCCCTAATTACCCTTGAGAAGGTGGTGCGCCGCTTTCTTGAACCACTGAGTTCAGTCCCCGAGGTGTACCTACACCCACAATGCTGTTTGGAAGGATTTCCAGCGTTTTGAACCAGTGAACGTGAAGGAATGGCAATATATTTCCAAATGAGGATGGCAAGTGACTTAGAAGGGAAACTGCAGATGGTGGTGTTCTCATGTGTCTGCCACCCTTGTCCTTCTGGATGGTCAATATCTTGGGTTTGGAAGGTGCTGTCGAAAGATGAGTTCCTGCAATACGTCCTCTTTTCTGATGAATGTGAGCTTATTGAAGACCAATGGAATCCTTTGCCAAACATGCAGGCACCTATGTGGAAGATCATCATCAATAGATTGAACCTTGGGTCATTTCACAGAACATGGATATCCATGTTCTGGATGAGTATATGGGATCCAATGGGATTGGGGGTTATAGATAGGTCTATGGCTGGGTAGGTTTTGATGTGTTCAGCACAACTTGTGGGCCAAAGGGCCTGTTTGTGCTGTAGTGTTCTATGTTCTATGGATATGTGGAAGGAATCAAATTAATGAAAATACATTAAAGATTGAAATACAATGCAAAACATGCAAATGGAAGAACATGTTGCATTCGTGGGCAGTCACCAAGTCATACTGCTTTGTAACAACTATGGGGACACCTTAGTTTTAAAAGCATGTGAAGTATGTAATATATGGGCTAATCTAGTGACTTTCAGCTCACATCTACATCCTGATCCCACTACTCAAGAGATGATTCCCTAGGTTCTGGCACATTATGAACTCCAAGCTTCAGGTGACATTTCTAGTTTATGGAACTGTCTGAAAAACAACCTAGTCTGTTGTTATTAGAATTTTCTTTTCTGTTTTACAGTTGCAGTTTCCATTGTTGCTGATGGGACTCATCTTCAACTGCACTATGTTTAATGCGATGAAAATTGGACATTTTCTAATCACTGCATGATCTGCTGTGATAGATGATCATTCAGGCAGTGAGTTTGCAAGTTATTCCCTCGTCCCCATAATTGCTTCTGTAATGTACAATACAACATCAATATTATTTGATGACCTTGCTTGAGCGAGGCTTGTTAATTCCCACCCAAGGCCAACGGAGAATTCCGTTCTGCGAAGTAGTAACATTCCGGCTTATATATGTCAGAGAATTATATTTCTTGACCCTTACAGCTTGCACACAACTTTTAGCTTTTCCAATATGGTTGGCAAAGTCTTGGTTCCAGGCAATGATTTGATTTGATTTATTATTGTCACGTACGTACAATAAAACGTATTGTTTCTTGCATGCCACACAGACAAAGCATACCACTCCTAGAGAAGGAAAGGAGTAAGTGCAGAATGCACTGTTACGGTCATAGCTAGAATGTAGAGAAAGGTTAACTTAGGTCCATTCAAAAGCCTGATAACAGCAGGGAAGAAGCTGCTCTTGAGTCAGTTGGTACGTGCCCTCAGACTTTTGTATCTTTTTCCCGATGGAACAAGGCGGAAGATGGTATGTCTGGGGTGTCTGTGGTCCTTAATTATGCTGGCTGCTTTTCCGATGCAGTGGGAAGTGTAGACACTGTCAATTGAAGGCTGGTTTGCGTGACGGACTGGGCTTCTCTCACAACCCTTTGTAGTTTCTTGCGGTCTTGAGCCAATGGACTAATCACAAAAATCCACCACCTTTCTGGCTACAAGTCTACTTCCCAAACACTATTTTAGAGATCAGAATTCTTGAAATTGGGAAAGCCAGTTGCTTTTAATAAATGAAGAGCTTGTGTTTCTAAACTATTTTTCACAATCTTGAGACATCCTTTTACAATCAAAGGAGTGTAGGAAATCTGGCAACCAATTTACACACTGCAAGCTCCCAAAAACACCAATAAATTAAGTTGTTCTTTCTCTATTAAGTTGATTTTTCTCTACATCCTAGCTATGACTATAATACTACATTCTGCACTCTCGTCTCCTTCTCTGTGAACGGTATGCATTGTCTGTATACTTGCAAAAAAACAATACTTTTTACTGTATACTAATACATGTCACAATAATAAATCAAATCAAAATAAATGATCAACTGATCTGTTTTCTTGATGTTGGTTGCTGAGGGATAAATCTTGGCCAGGACACTTCTTCAAGGTGGTAATTTGGGATCTGTTATTCCCAACTGCGAAGACAATTGGATCTGAGACCTCATCTAAAAGACAGCACCTCTGACAATGCAACTTTACCCCAGTACCGGACTGGAATGTCAGTCGGGATTATGTGGTCAAACGTCTGGAGTGGGATTTGACTTGCAGCTTTCTGACTCAATGGCGAGAGTGTGCCGTCAACTGAGACAAGGCTGATGCTTAATTAGTTAAATTACTTTCAACTCAAATAAAAGTACTCCTGAATTCTACTCTTAATACCTTTACTTTGTTCTGGAGCCAAAAGACTGTAGGGAAAGCAGTCGACCAGAACCAGGTTAAAACACAAAGAAAATGTCACAGAATCACAGATTTGGAGGGTCACTGCCTTGGAAGGTGCTGTTGCTGAAGTCTTGCTGAGCTGCTGCTGTTCATCTCAGAGATGGTACATACTGCAGTTACTGTACATGGTTGGTGCAGGGTGTGAAGGTTTAATGTGACTGAGTTGCCAATCAATCAAGTAGGTTGCTTTATTGAGCTTCTTGAGTGTTGTTGGAGCTGCGCTCATCTAACCAAGTGATGAATATTCAATTACACTCCTGACTTGTACCTTGTAGATGGTGGACAGGCTTTGGGGAGGTGAGGTACTCACAGCTGAGTTACCAGGTCTGCCCTGTAATGCAGTGGGCTGGATTCTTCCTGCACTCCTGTGAACTCCAACATTGGGCTCAAATGTGGGTCATAATTCCTCACTGTGTCATTCATTATGATTTTTATCCCCGGCCATTTGATTTGATTTGATTTATTATTGTCACGTGTATTATACTATTCAGTGAAAAGTGTAGTTGGATGGGCTACAACAATTATCCTTTGTAGTTTCTTGCAGTCTTGGACTGAGCAGGAGCCATACCAAGCGATGATACAACCAGACAGAATGCTTTCTATGGTGTATTTGTGAAAGTTGGTGAGAGTCATAACTGACATCCCAAATTTCCTTCATCTTTTGAGAAAGTTGAGGCGTTAGAACATAGAACATAGAACATTACAGCGCAGTACAGGCCCTTCGGCCCTCGATGTTGCGCCGGCCAGTGGACCCTCTAACCTAAACTATTCCAATATCATCCATATGCCTATCCACCGAACATTTGAATGCCCCCAAAGTAGGCGAGTCCACAACTGCTGCAGGCAGGGCATTCCACGCCCTCACCACCCTCTGTGTAAAGAACCTGCCTCTGACATCCGTCCTATAACTACCTCCTCTTAATTTAAAGTTATGTCCCCTCGTGTTGGTCATCACCATCCGAGGAAAAAGGCTCTCACTATCCACCCTATCCAATCCCTTGATCATCTTATACGCCTCAATTAGGTCACCGCGTAACCTTCTTCTCTCTAATGAAAATAACCTCAGGTCCCTCAGCCTTTCCTCATAAGGCCTTCCCACCATACCAGGCATCATCCTGGTAAACCTCCTCTGCACCCTTTCCGATGCTTCCACATCTTTCTTATAATGCGGCGACCAGAACTGTATGCAATACTCCAAGTGCGGCCGCACCAGAGTTGGTGAGCTTGTGGGTGAGCTTAATATCCTGGCGGGATCTAAAAATCAGGCTCACTAATGTAAGGATGTTAATGATGGTGGAATTCATTGATCATAATATAATTGAATGTCAAGAGGAAATGGTTTAAATTCTCACTTATCTGACATGTGTGTGGTACAAATGTGACCATTTATCAGACCAAACTTGCATATTGCCCAGATCTTGCTACATGTGGGCATGGCTATTTCAGATTCTGAGGAATTGTGAATGGAACTGAACATTGTGCAATCAGCAGTGAACACCTCCACTTATGATGGAGGGTGGGTCATTGATGAAGCAGCTGAAGATGGTTGGGCCTAGGGCACTAAGCCTGAGGAACTCCTGAGGTGATGTCCTGGAGCTGAGGTGACTGACTTTCTCACAATCGTCAGCTGTCGTGAATAGAACAGGCAGAGAAGGTTCCTTTGTTTGGTCAAGTTTTGAGACTTAAAGCGGTTATCTGAGAACACTGGGAAGTGCAGCGTGTTAGGGAGTTACAGGTCTGTGCACTGCAAGACCAGAACAATCAACTCATTGTTGGGTGACCTATTAAGAAATGCTATGAAATATGTTAATTGTCGCTAAAAAAGTTATAAATAGTTGTACTTCGGAATTCATAGGTTTGGCTGATCTACTACACTGACCTTGGAACTATAACCTGCTTTACATTTCCTGGTTAAAGCTCTCAACTCTTTGTCGTAAGTATTGTTGCTAATTGTATGTTTAATCCTTGTCAATAACTGTTATTATTTTATGGATAATAAATCTGTAAATGTTTATTTTCAATGCTGTCAGCCATATTATTTACAGAAGTAGCAGTTGCCATTTGAGAAAGGTAATATTTATGTTGGCTTAAAGGAATTATGTGATAGTGGTTCTGAAAATGATGTAGGGGTTTGATGGGGTAGAGATGAAAAAGATGCTTCCCCTGTGATGGTATCCAAAAGTTGGGATCATAAACATAAGATAAATCCACCAGGGAATTCAGGAGAAACCCCATCACCCAGGGAGTGATGAGAATGCAGAAATTGTTACCACGTGTAGTAATTGAGGTGAGTAACAAAATAAAAAGAGACTTGCATTTCTGTAGCATCTTTCCTAACTATCAGGTACCTTAAAATGCTTTATAGGCAATGAAGTAGTTTTAAAGTATATTCATTGTCGTAATGTGGAAAATTCAGCAGTCAATTTCTGCATTTCAAAGTCACGCATACAGCAAAACTGTAATAGTATAATTTATGATGCTGTTTGAAGGATGAGGATTGGCCAGTTTATTGATAATATATTTAAGAGGAAGATAGATATGTACACAAGGGGGTGAAATGAATACAAGGGTATACTGACCGGATTAGAAGAAGCAGGATGGGGAAGAGGCACATATGGAACCCGGTTGTTCTGAATGGCTGGCTGTTGTAGAGTGTAGGTAATTATGGGTGGCCTGGTGGCAGTGGTTACCATTGCTGCCGTGCAGTGCCAGGGACCCAACCTTGGGTGACTGTGGAGTTTGCACATTTTCCCTGAGTCTGCGTGAGTTTCCTTTGGGTGTTCCGGTTTCCTCCACCATCGAAAGATATGTGGGTTAGGTGGATTGGCAAAATTACCTCTTAGTGTTAGGGAAATTAGCAGGGGAAATACGTGGCGTTGTGGGGACAGGGTTTGATTATTGTCAGTCCAGGCTCAATAGATTGAATTGCCTCCTTCTGTGCTGTTGGGATTCTGTGGTTCCATGTGTATTATAGAATGGAAGCTTATGAGTTGCCTTCTCATTGTGCTTTAAGCCAATTCCACTCACTTGCGTTACAATTAAAATTTCTGCAGCAAAATCTAAATCGCATGTAAGTTTCCAGAAACTTATCCTCGATCATCAAGGATCACAATTTATATTGGACATGAAGGTAGACTTAAGTGGTTTAAAGGATACTTTGATGAGAGCCTTTTGACCAAAAAAAGATTAATGGTCCAAGGATTTGTCATGCCTTCATCGAGCAGCTGCGACTCTGGGTAATAAATTTAGTGAAAGGTGTGTGAGTATACTCATAGATGAAGGAATGTGGAGGAGTGGTTATTCAGGGTTAATGCCAGCAGTGGAAGAGGCAATCTTAAACTTGGATTTTTGACAGATGTCCCAATGCCCCAGTGTCCCCCTGTATACTGTGGTGTTACACTTCTCCCTTTGTCCAAATACATTAAAAGTTCACACCATACACCAGAAGTTCAGATGGTTGGAAGGAAAATTGTACAAGAGAAAAAACTAGCAATTCTTTTGATTTCAACTGTGTCTTTAAAAATCCCTGTGAAAGAACCAGACACCTGCAGCTGTACTCATCCCTTTCCCAGCCGATTCAGAACAGCTTCTTCCCTCGTGCCATCAGACTTTTGAATGCACCCACCTCGCAGTTGATCTTTCTTTACACCCTAGCTATGATTGTAACACTACATTCTGCACCTTCTTCTTTCCTTCTGTATGTACGGTATACTTTGCCTGTATAGCACGCAAGAAACAGTACTTTTCACTGTACACCAATACATGTGACAATAATAAATCAGATCAAATCAAATCAAAAACATTAATCCTTTTCTTTAAGCCTTAATTTAGACAGCCTTAAATATATTACAAAGATTTTAATCTTTGTTTAACTGCAAAAGTTAATACTTCAGTTAAATTTAGTTTTTTAGCCATTTGGAAAGGAGTCTGAAGAATGACCAGAAGGAAGATTACTTTTAACTCATCACTGGGTATTTATGAGCATGTTCTCTGACATGGGGACCAGAATTTTACTGCCACGCGCGGCCTGGAATTGGAGCAAGCGAGGCTCACAGAATTGATTTCTCTGTTTGACCTTGGGTGGGATTTTACAAATCTTGCCCGAGTGAGGGCGTTAAGATCCCGCTGGGGAGTTGGTTTAGCTCAGTTGGCTGGATGGCTGGTTGATGATGCAGAGAAAAGGCAACAGCACAGGTTCAGTTCTTGTACTGGTTAAAGTTATTCATGAATGTCTCATCTTTACAACCTTGCCGTTGATCTCCATGATGTGGCAATGGTTTGAAAACTTGATATGTTACTGATGTCACTTGCTCTAGTCCATGAGGAAGCTGTAGCATTGACATTAAGGTTCACGGTGACCTTGATGGTCACTGGCTCTCCTGTTCGTGTCCCAGTTTGAGACAGAGCTGCAGCAAGTGAAATAACTTGGTGACAACCTTCTTGTGTGTAGTAAAGGCACCTGTGTCAATACCCATCTACAAAGGTAAGGGAGGTTCTGCTTGACGACACGCTGTGGGTATTGCCTCCAATAGTGACCTCCTCCTCCTCCTCTCGCTTACGATAGCCACTCCCACTTACTGAATCTTCTCTTTCAGCCCTGAGGGCAACAATATGAGACCACACCCGACTGCAGTCAAATTAAGAATCCCAACAACAGCCAACACTGACAAAATCTGGCTTTCTTTGCAGAGTGATTTCTTTTACAGAGCGATAAATACACCAAAGAATTAGGATCGGCATTAGCCAGCAGCCTGAAGTGATAAATCAGCAATTAATCTGTAAGGTTTGCAAGGTGTGTTTAGATATGAGGGGCTCTACTGTTTACTTGAAGGAGTGTTTTTCAGAGATCATGTATTATGCCGGCTTTCTCAACATAAAGATCCCGGTTAAAGACATTTCTTTATTTCTAAAGCTTGGTTCAGCGTAGCAAGGGAGGGTGGTTTTGGTGGCGATCCAAAATCTCTCTAAGATTACATCACTCTCGGCATTACAATTTTCAAAACTCATTTGCTCATTTTCTTGCCCACCTCGTGTGGGTGTGAGCCAATTATTATCAGTAAGGATTATTTATCTAGGCCAATAACATTTAATCTCTGACAGTATGGGATTGCATGATCAGTTTGCGAACTTTATAAGAGCTTCTCAATGTCTCCTGGCACTTTTTTTTCATCTGGCAGAATGTATGGTCTACTCATTTGGCCTGGCAGAGATCTTTAGCATTGCCTGGAACCCACACTGATAAGAGTTTTTCTCCCCTTTGCTCAACAGCCACATTGTGCTGAGGAATGTGATTCTTTTTACATGATTACACCCCATCATGCCTTAAAACAGTATGTTAATAGCCAAGGTGTATGCTTTTAAGACAGAATGTAATATGTTTTCAAAAATACATGTTTAAATTCTCTAATAGTGGTTATATGTGCCTCCATGCAAACAATACCTTTGCAAAATTTATCCCAGGCACTTTGACTTCACTCTAAATTAATCTACTCTGACTTGTTAATCTTTTAGTTCCAAATTATTCTGAACTCCCCTTACATCATTCCATTAATTAAGCCCAGCATGTAACGAGCCAGGGACTGGGGCAAGCCAAAATCATCACAATTGGAAATTTTACAGCTTTAACAATTCTCTCTCTCTAACTATGTGGAGATACCAATGTTGTACTGGGGTGGGTACAGTAAGAAATTTCACAACATCAGGTTAAAGTCCGTCAGGTTTATTTGGTAACACATGTTTTCTGAGCACTGCCCCTTCATCAGGCGAGTGCAGGGGTACTCCAGCAAGGAAAGACACTTAAGACTATAAAGAAAAATGGCAGCAATTTAAACCGGAATAAGTAGTGAAAAGAGTGTGCAAATAATGGAATAGATACACTGAAAATGAGATTGGGAATGGACGTGACAATTGATGATGCCGCACATCATCTATAGAGGATTTTCACAGTAACTCCACTGCAATGTTACTGTAAGTCTACTTGTGACACTAACAAAAATAAACTTAGAATTAACTTAATATAGTGCTAAATAAGTTTATAGCCTCAGCATTTACCAAGGAGGAGATCTGGAAAGGGATCTGATGCTGCAGAAATAAATTGTGATGCTATTCACATTACGACTAATGTGATTGCCAAACAGCTGTGTAAAACTAAAGCAATGAAATCTCCAGGGCTACATGCGATGCAGTCAGGGAGGAAATTGCAAGGGTTCTGACGCAAATTTAAAGGCCCCACTGAATACTGAGAAGGCGCTTAGAGACTGCAGAAAGACAGATGTTAAATGCTATTTTTTTAAAAAGAAAGTAAGGTGACCCAGGAAAATACAGACCAGTGAATCTGATCTCTGTTGTGGGTCAATTAATGGTTTTAAAGTTTATTTATTATTGTCACAAGCAGGCTTACATTAACACTGCAATGAACTCACTGTGAAAATCTACTCGCTATTGTTCAGGTACTCTGAGGGAGAATTTAGCATGGCCCATGGATCTAACCTGCATGCCTTTTGAAGTGTGGGAGGAAACCAGAACACCCGGTGGAAACCCACACGGACACGAGGAGAATGTGCAGACTCCGCAAAGACAGTGACCTGAGCTGGGAATCAAACCCGGGTGCCTGACACTGTGAGGCAGCAGTGCTAACCACTATGCTACCGTGCCGGGTAATGGAAATCCCAGAGATAAAATTATGAAAGCATAAGGTGCTACCCAATTTGCATTCATGAAGGGAAGGTTTGCTGATCCAACTTACTGCTTTTCTTTGAAGGTGTGACAAAGGAACTGAAAAAAAAAGCAGTGAATATACATAGCCTTGTGGAAGGCTTTTGCTACAATCCCCCTCTTGAAAGTCTGGTAATGAAAATGAAGAAAATAAGTCCATATTTCAGATAGACGTGCAAACAGTTGACCAAAATCAGGTGGCACTAGCTCACAGATTGTATTCAGCCTTGGAGAATGTTGCCCGTGGGGTTTTGCAATTAGTTGCCATGTTTCCAGCTGAAGGCAATTTTGGAAGCTCTCCCAAAAAAAAATTTTTGTATTGTCGGTCAAAAGACCATGACTAAAGATTACCTTGCTGTATAAAAAGAATATCATATCTCGCCTCAACATGAAATATCAGTGCTGTTGTGTCTGCGAGCAACCATCTAGACCTGTCTGTGACCCGCATGACATGTCTGGTCCCACATGAGAATATATTTTCGTTTAATATCTGGTTAAAGCTTAGCGTCGCAAGCTCAGTGAAGCTGCACATTGCAGATGGCACAAAGCTAATGAAGCTGGCAGATCACAAAGCTAAGCTGCAGGCAGATTGAATACACTCGAGAATGAAGCAGATAGACGGCCGAGGAAATTTAATAGAGAAGCGTGCAAAGGGTTTTCACGTGGGGACAAAATGTCCAAGAAGGCACTGTTACTTATTCGACAGAGGGGGAGCATATGCAAAAACAGTGGGAGGCTCAAGAGTGCAGTGGAGATAGGAACAGCCACAGAGAGCACTGTGCAAGCAAATCAACAAGGAGTGACACCGTAGGGCAGCAGTTATGTGATCAGTTGTCTGAAGAGCCCAGATAGTGGCCAGAGCAGCAAAGCAGACGGAACCTGAGTGTCGGGGAAGGGAAGGTAACAAATGGTGTGAGTGCAAGGGAAGCTGATTGGTGAGTAGCTGATGAGTTTTGTTGTCTAGGTCTCTAATAAAGTTTTACTTCATTCCTGTTAAGTTTGGTTTATTTCATAAACGGAGACATGACAGGCTACTTCAGACCCTGGAATGCACTCCAAGTTCCTTATGGTACCCCCAGGACGTGTCTGGGTAACCACATGTACAGGAATGTCATCAGTTCATAGCATCATAGAATCCATACAATGCAGAAGGAGGCCACTGGGCCCATCGTGCTTGCATTGACTACAATCCTCTATTTCCATAACCCCTTGTATTTACTCTGTTAATCTCTCTGAGACTAAGGGACAATTTAGCATGTTCAATCAACCTTATCCGCACACCTTTGGACTGTGGGAGGAAACTGGAGCATCCAGAGGAAACCCACACTGACGAGAACGTGCAAGCTCCATATGGACACTCGCCTGAGGGCTGAATTGAACCCGGGTACCTGATGCTGTGAGGCAGCGATGCTGGCCACTGTGCTGTCGAGCTGAGGGAACTCGAGCTCCTGATTTTGCAGCTTGAGAGCAGCTGGCATTTGCATCCATAGAATCCCGACAGCGCAGAAGGAGACCATTCACCCTATCATATCTGCTCTGACTCTCTGAAAGAGCATCTTAGCCAGGCCCTGTCCCCACCCGCTCTATCCCTGTAACTCTGCACATTTGCCAGGGCTAATCCACCCAACCAACACATATTTTGGAGGTTGAGAACTACAATAGCATACTTCTCAATGTAATCATCTTGCAGCTTAAAAATGTGCAAGCAGAGAGGAATGGGTGACTGCCAGGCTGTCGAGGAGATGGTCTCCTGAAGCAAGCTTGATACATCTTGATCTTTTATCGACTAACAATTCCTTCGTTCCTAATAAAGAAACCTGGCCACAGGTTAAATTCTCATTTACTTCGCTGAAATTCATGGTTTTGCATTCATATTTTGGTATGTTATTCCATCATCTATTTATTCTATTGTGTAGAATACAAGAATTTCTGGGACTCAATTTGCAGATATAGTCAGGGGAATTTAGGTTTCCACTGGGAAACCATTCACCCACTATCATCAAAAGAAATCTCCAGTAATTCTAATCATCATGTGTTCGGTTAGTATCCTTTCTGGCCAAAGAACACGTGCAAAGTCACTGTCATTTATTGTGAATTAGGTAGCTCTTGGCCATTCATCACTTCCAGGTAATTTTTAATAGGCAGCTTTTGTAGGATCTTATAAAAGGGAAGAGGAAGGGAAGACTGGGATTGAGGAACTTGAAACTTGCCTTCCTGTGGTTTAGAGGAACACTTCTATTTCAGCTAAGCCAGGAAGGAGAGTTCCTAATTTATTTTTAGGCTGTCTTCATCCTTCCTGATAGATACTGATATTTGCAGAGCTATCTTCACAAAGTGAAATGCCTCAATAGCTCTCTCATTCAGACCTGGATTAAAATCAATTTTGGGGGGCTTATTGGTAGTAGGCCCCAAAATTGCATTATTCCTGATCTTTAAAAATGTCTGCTTGCATGCTGGATTTTTGGTCTGGGGATGGGTTAGAATAGGAATTGGGGTGGACGTTCACAGAAGAAGAGAGAAGGCTACCTCGGGGCTCTGGCGCTGTACCCCAAAAAAGATATTAAAAAATAAAAAAAAATCCTTCCAGTCCTGCTGCTGTCACTTCCCAAGCCCCATTCATGCCAACCCATGCCTTGTATTCCCATAGTCTCCATATTGCTCAGTGTCAACCAATGCCCTGTACTCACCTTCATGGCCCTTCATGAGCCTTATGTCAACCTATGCCCCTTTCCCCACAACCTATGGTCCTATGCTGCTCTATACCAATGTAATGCCAACTCACACCAACCCATGGTCTCCAACCACTATTCTTTGCTCTCATACTATGCCAATTCAGCTAGTATGCTGATGGGCAGACCTCAGGACACATGCTCAGATGAGATTAAATAGTATCCTAGAGCAAAAATTTTAAGTTGTAAACTTCGCTATATTGAAGGGAAAAAAACATAAAAAAGACATTTATTCCACTTACATTCCTTCAACTAAACAAAGCCATCTAAAAAAACAAACATTTCACTCAAGAGCGCAATCCCTTGTATTCGAATTTATGGCCCCACATCACCAAGATCAAAGAATCTATAACCGTTTGTAGCTATTAATAAAATGTGAAATGGAAGGCACCCTACTGTGATAATGGATGGCTGTGAAAACAGTCATGCAAAGTAATTCAGTCATGGAAGCCCTGAGGATAATGTCATCAGAGAAGGTGAAATAGCAAGGAACCTTTTTCTTTAACATTCCATACATTTTTTTTCAAAGACTTAAAGCGGTGGCCTTTTAAATGCATTACTATTTGGATATATCCCTTTGACAGTTGCTTTTGACAAATCTGATGACAGATTTTTATGCCTATTTTTAAGTAGGGCACTTGACCCACCTAAATAGCACCTTAATGCTGTCCAAGGCCAGGTCCAAATGGACATCTTATCCCTCCAAAGGATTACCCAAACTACCCAAACGAATCCACCAAGTTGAGAGCTGCTCATTCTTTGTTTAATCTGCAGATGACAGGTTTCACATTCCTGGTCTATCAAAATCCCACTTCAGTGGAGGCAACTGATGATACAAGTGGGGTCCATAAACCATGCTTGCATGAAATGCACCCCACCATCTTTCTGGCCCTGCAAAAATGGAGTGTTCTGTGCTCAGGAGCGGGACTTCAGATTTTTGATCATTTCTGCTATTTTTGCTATAACAGAAAGCTTCCCCATTGTTGCAAAAATCTGGGTTGTGGTTGCAGAATGATCAAAGTTGGGAACCAAATATTCCGGGATACTTGGCTTTTATAAGAAATAGCTAGAATTGAAAGGTGAGTGGGGGAAGTAATCTTGATAGTAAAGAGAATAGAAAGAAAGGGTTTTATTTTGTATAGAGAATAGAAAGAAAGGACTTTAGCTTGGAAAATCAAGACATGAAATCAGTTTGGGTGGAGTTAAGAAACAGCAAGGGGCAAAAGACACTGATAGTAAGTCATAGGCTCCTTAACAGTAGTTAGAGTGTCAGCAGAGAATAAATCAAGAAAGTAGACAGGCATGTAACAAAGGAAATACTGGGGAACTTCAATCTTCATATAGACTGCAGACCATATGTGCATTAATAGTGTGGAGGATGAATTAATGGAATATATGCAGGATAGTTTACTAGCTCAATATGTTAAAGAACTAACTTTAACAATTGTTCTCAAAGAAGAGAATATGTTATTTTAGATCTAGCATTGTGCAATGAGAAAGGGTTAACTAAAACTTTGTGGTAAAGACGCCGATAGGATGGAGTGACCATAACATAAGAAAATGTTGTATTGGGCTGAGTTTTACAGTCTTGTGCCGGGCATGTTTTGGGCAGGAGGGGCATGTAAAATTTGACAGGTGGCTAGCCCACTGCCTTCCCGGCCAACCCCAATCTGGTCCCATAAAAGGGTAGGTGGGTGGGAATGTGCCATTTTGAAAAAATAAATTAATGGAACATTGAGCTTGTTCACATGACTGAAATATTACTCTGGCCAACAATAATGCTCTTGTATGGATATCTTACCCCTTTAAAGGATTCCTCAAACTATCCAAATGAATCCACCAAGTTGAGAGCTGCTCATTCCTTGTCTAATCTGCAAATGTCAGATTTCACATTCCTGGCCTACCAAAATCCCACTTCAGTGGAGGCAACTGATGATACAAATGGGCTCCATAAACCATGCCTGCATGAAATGTGCCCCACGTGAGGGAGTGAGGAAGCTGGGGAAAAAGTAGGAAAAAAGTGTGGGACATCACATTCTAGTGGGCACAGTACGCACATACGCTTAAGATGTTACTCCCCTGCCTTTAATCCTTTCTGCCTGGCTTCCAAAACATGACCCCTTCCCCAATCTCTCCAATCCCTCCCTATCAAAAATCCCAGACTTATCCAGATGCCATGACTGTCTTCATCTTGAGGCCACTACTCAATCCTGACGCTGCTGAGATTGCTAGATCTCTCGAGATCAGGACTCCCTCCCAGTGAAGGACAGGAGCCCTATTCACTGCTTGTTTAGCCTGCTGGCAGCATGTCTGCAGGGCAGAATTTTTTCAAGTGGCTTGCTGGAGCAAGCAGTATAACCTTCTGTAAAATTCAGCCCACTGAGTTTGAGAGCGATTTTACCAAGTCCAAAATCAGTTCTGCAGAAAGCAATGTATGTACATATGAGGGACAAGCTAGAGTGGGAAACTGGATTAAAAATATGATATAGATAAATAATTACAAACAATGAAAAGATTAATTCCTAATTTTTAATATACCCTCCCTTAAGAAATAAAAACCCCACGGAGAAAATTGGTCCATTGCCTGGTTGGCTGATGTCAATACAAGGAAAATGTTCAAATTTATTGTAAGAGACATGGTAACAGAGTACTTAGAAATTTATACAATGGTTATACAGAATCAGCACGGATTTAAGGAAGTCATGTTTGACAAATTTAACAAGCTTTTGAAGTTGTAGAGAGTTGAAAAGGGGGAACTGGTAAATGAAATGTATTTATAATTTTAAAAAGCACTCAGTAAGTTGTCACGCAAGTGGTTATTACACAAAACTGGGGTTCATGGGATTGAGATTATGGATTAATCTTAAGGATTGGTTAATGAATGTAAAACAGAGACTAGGAATAAATGGGTCCTTTTTGGCTTGGCAAGCGATAGCTCACAGGATTGTGCATTGGCTGTTTACAATATGTATTCATGATTTGGATAAGGGGACTGGGTGTAATGTATCTACATTTGCAGATAATATAGAGTTAGGAAGGAAATTGGGCTATAATGAGGACATAGAGAGATATAAGTAGGTTAAGAGAGTGGCAAGGACAACTGACAGATGGGATATAATGTAGGGAAGTGTGAAGGAAAAGTACAAAAGCATGATATTTTTTACCATGGTGAGAGTCTGGCAGCTGACATTTCGAGAGATCCAAGTGTCTTTGCATGTGAAATAGAGAAAGTTAACATACAGTTAAAGCAACAATTAGGAAACCAAATGGTATGTTAATCTTATTACAAAGGGATTGGAGCATAATAGTAAAGAAATCTTCCAGCTGGAGTGCTGTGTATAGCTTTGGTCTTCTTACCCAAAGAAGAATGTTCTTGCTTTGCATTGAATGTTCACTAGAAAAGTGTAGATTGGGCCTGTACTCGTTGGAGTTTAGAAGGCTGAGGGGAAATGTTATAGAGACATATAAGATAGTGAAGGGGCTAGACAGCGTAGAAGCAGAGAAATTATTTCCACTTAGAATGCAAACAAGAACTAGAGGGCACAGCCTCAAAATAAGGGAGAATTAATTTAGAACAGAGTTGAGGAGGAACTTCTTCTCCCAGAGAGTAGTGAATCTTTGGAATTCTCTGCCCATTGAAGCAGTGGAGGCTACCTCCTTAAATGTATTTAAGTCACAGATAGATTTTTGACCGATAAGGGAATTAAAAGTTATGGGAAGCAGGCAGGTAAGCGGAATTGAACCACAGATCAGCCATGATCTTATGGCGGGGCAGGCTTGAGGAGCTGGATGGCCTACTCCTGTCCTATTTCTTATGTTCTTGTGTTCTTACGTTCAATTGTTCATAGGATGAAGTGATTGTCCTATGTGAAGAAATTTAGTAGAACTGGGCTATATTCCATAGATGTTTGAAGAATGAGAGGTGATGTAATTGAAACCTAAAACATTTTTAAAGGGTTTGGCAGCGTAGATGCTGGGAGGATGTTTGGTCTGGTTGAGGCATTAAAAACCAAGATCCACATTCTCTAGTGTTCGACCATTTTGGACTGAGATGAGAAATTTCTTCACTCAAGAGGTTTGAAACTCTTTGGAATTCTCTAATCCCAGATCACTGGGGACGTTCAGACATTGAGTACATTTGAGGTTGATTTGATGGATAGATTTTTAGACATTGAAGGAATCAAGGGATAGTGTGGGGAGATGCAGTTAAGATCAGTTTGACCACATTGGCCTGTAGAGCAGGCTAGGATGTTCCTCTCTTGCAACATCTAAGTGAGTACTGGAAACACCATAGCATAAAGGCTATGATCAAGTGCTGGAAAATGGGATTAGAATAGATAGGTGATTGATGGTTGATGCAGACAATCTGGGCCAAAGGACCTCTACCTGAGCAATATAACACCATGGGTGGAATTTTCCTGTCCCATCTGCTACGAGAATCCTAGGGCACAAACCATGCAAAGGTCCATTGACCTTGGGCAGGACTTTCCAGTCTTGGGGCAAGCGCAGCTGGAAAATCCTGCCCTATGACTCTACGACTCTATCAATAATGGCTATATGAATGACATACCAGAAGGTGACCAGTGCCTATGGAACATATCGCAGTGAGGAATCAACACTGTAAGGGGAGGGCAAAAACTAGGAGTGAGAAAAACTCACAGGTTCCCAGTTTTCACAGCAAAGGTCTGGAATCTTAAAAGTTAACTGTCTCAAACAGGTACAAATGAAGATTTTGAGTGCTCTTCTGTGTCATTGTTGCTTTGAGCTGTGTCCAACTAAGAATAATGGAAAACTGAATCACTATTGGTCAATTTCTGATATTTGCTGCCAGTCAATAATAAGGTCTTGGAGCAGGTTATGAAGTTCCTCTCCATTCTAGGTCTCAAGCCTGAGAAATACACCCTAACCCGAACCTGTTGTATAAAATACAGCAACTAAAAAGGAATTATGAATACACACCACATTAAACCAACAATAATAAGTACTTTCAATGAAAGCAAAATACTGCAGATGCTGGAAATCTGAAATGAAAATAAGAAATGGTGGATAAATACAGCAGGTCTGGCAGCATCTGTGGCGAGAGATCCACAGTAAACATTTCAACTCCATTGACCCTTCTACAGAACTGAAGAGGGATAGAAATGTGACGAATCATACACTTGGAGAGAGGGGTAGAGGCAGAATGATAAATCGCTGATATGTCAAGGCTGAGGAGAGATGGCAAAGATGCAATGGATATGAGATATAGGGAGCATTAATGGTACCATTAGGGACTGAAGAGTGTTAATAGCAGCAAAGGGAAGATAACAGAATGTGTGAATAGGAAGACAGAAGTCAGTGTTCTGTGGGAGCAAAACTAGACAATTGGAGACAGTGGCTAATGGAGGGAGAGGCAGGATGGTTGGGACAATCCAGGGGAACCAAAAAACTGACAACAAAAGGGGAGGGGGGAGTCATAGAGTCCCTACAGTGTAAGAGAAGGTCATCTGGCCCATCAAATCTGCACTGACCACAATCCCACCCAAGCCCTATTCTTGTAAACCCTCATATTTATCCTGCTAATTTTCCCGACATTAGGGCTTAATTTAGCATGGCCAATTCACCTAACACACGCATCTTTGGAGTGTGGGAGGAAACCAGAGCACCCAGAGGAAACCCATGCAGGAACAGAGAGAATATGTGACTCCACAAAGGCAGTGATCCGAGGCCAGAATTGAACCCGGGTCCCTGGTGCTGTGAGGCAGCAGTGCTAACCACTGTGCCACTCTGCCACCCCTGTGCCACTGTGCCATCCGGAGGGGAAAGTTCACAGCCTAAAGTTGTTGAACTCAATAGAAGGCCATATTTTAGGATCTGTTTTACTATAATTTATAATAAAATAATATTTCACGATTGCAATTTGCAAGTCGGTAGAGCTATTGCTTAACAAAACAGAGACAAAAAATAATGGATTTTTCCTGCATTACTGTGTGCAATTGATAAATACAGAAGATATAGACATAAATGTTTCTAATTCAGAGTAGGACCAACAAAACAGCACCAAAGGATCGCCGTGTGCAGATTAGATGAATCTCAGTGCTTTACAAGACAAGTAAAAGGTTCTATTGGTTTTCACATAAAGAGAACTATTTCCATAACTTGGTATAAAACTCAGAGAGACAAAGGGTGAAACAAGCACTGAATCTTTCTGACTTCTGTAGCATGAGGCCCACATAGTTACGATTTATCTGCGTGATATCAGTCAACAACACATCTCACATGGGCCTCAAATGGGCAGGACAGGGCTTAGGGTAGCAGAATGCAACTGACTGCAAAGGGAAGGTTTCACAGAACAAGTCAATGGAAGGGGATTTCAGGAGGCCTCTTGGAGAGAGAGAGAGAGAAAGAGAGAGAGAGAGGGGAGCCCGCCTAGATCTTTTTTATGGGGCCTGGAGGATATTTGCTGCTCCTGAGCCAGCAAGGGAAGTTAAACAGAAATACTTTTACTTGCCTTTTAAGGACCTTGATTCTATTTGCTCTTTCTTCACTTGAAGGGAAAATCACAATGACTTCAATGGCAACTCTGCACTCAGAGCCTGATGACAATAGGTGAGCCCCACTTACAAGTTTAAAGGAGGACTCTGCCATCCCCCAGAAGAAAATAAAACTGTACAAATGGGTAACCAGGAATAGTATTCCAAAGTGGTTTTGTATACTTTAAAATGGAACACCAGTAAAAACTTGGAAATAAGAATACTGGCCCAGACTGTTTTTTTCCTATTGGGCCTCGCAGAAAGTTAAACTTGAAGATGTTGGATATTAACTTGGTAAAGTTGAACTTGAACAAGTTCTGCTTGGAACCGGGTCACCTAATTTCAGCTTAGGCCTGACAAATTATATGTCAATCTGGCACTCAACCAGGTAATAGTAGACCTTCCCCAGAGTCAAGGGTGGTACGATGGCACAGTGGCTAGCATTGCTGCCTCACTACGCCACGGACTCAGGTTCAATTCTAGCCTCGGGTCACTGTCTGTGTGGAGTTTGCACGTTCTCCTCATGTCTGCATGGGTTTCCTCCCACAGTCCGAAAAATGTGCGGATTGGCCAAGCTAAATGGACCCTAATGTCAGGTGGATTAGCAGGGTAAATGTGTGGGGTTATGGAAATAGGGCCTGAATGGGATTGTGGTCAGTACAGACTCGATGGGCCAAATGGTCTTCTGCACTGTACGGATTCTGTGAAGTCAACTACCTGCCTGCCCAGTCTCTACCATAAATCAGATGTCATTATGTCCACTCCGAGGACAGAATTTAATGGGTGGCTCACCTACCAGCTGGAGAGAGCGTGAGATCCTGAATCACCTACTTTCAGGTAGGCCTGACAAATTAAGTGTCGATCTGAGACTCAACCAGGTAGCAGCAGGCCTTCCCTGGGGGGTCATTGCAACAGGTCTTCCTCAGGGTCACACCAAAAAGCTGGTGGCCGCTGAGAGCAATGCACCCGTCTGATGCTCAGGATCACCATGGGATCCATTCCACAGGTCAGTGATGGCATGGCAGGGGGCATGGGACAGAAGGGAAGCGATTGTGCAGCAAGAGCATGGCACTATCATTGGCAACCCCCTTCCTGATAGCAAGCCCTTGGATGATATAATGTGTGAAGCATGATAACAAAGTCCATCCAGCATCCCACCCTCCCCCTCACATGGAAGCCTGCTTATTAGGTTCCCAGATGGCGAATCTCCCATCCATTGCTGAGTGAATACCAGTGGTGGCAGGATGAGGCTATGAAGTGTGCATTAACTTCCCACTAAAGAGCATCAATTGTTGGTGGGTGAGAAGACTATCCATGAACCTTGCCATCTTGAAATTATTGGGGAAGAGGTGGGAAGGGAATGGGGTCCCCACCTATCACCCCGCCTGCATTTTAAATGTGCTCTGCCTCCAAACTCACTCCAGGAAAGGGCATTTAGTTCCACCCCAAGTGTGGATAGTTGGCATCTGTTAATGTGAAGAGAATTTGCGTAGTTTCAATCTAGTTCCCAGCAGGCTGGAGCAAACAACATACAACTTTCACTAATGGGCAATTTCACACAGAGAGACTGTGTAAAGACAGATACTGCCTGGAAATTTGTAATGAAAACAGAAAGTGTGGAAAATACTCAGCAGGCAAGACAGCATTCATGCAGTGAGACAATTAGCATTCCTGATCTGTGAACTTTCAGATGAAACTTCATCGACCTGAAATGTTAACTCTGATTACCTCAACGCACATATACACACCCCCACACCCCTAACACACACTCACTTACTCACACACACTCACCCACATTCACACACACTCTCACACAGACTCACACACACATACACACTCTAACACAGACAGATACACATACACACACACACTCATACACACACATACTCACACACACTCTCACACAGACTCTCACACACACATACACACTCTAACACAGACACACACATACACACACTCACATACACACATTCTTACATACTCTTGCACACACACATACAGACACATACACACACTCTCACATATACACACACATAACTCACTCATATACAGACACACACAACTCACATAGACACATAGACACACACAAATTCTCACACATACTCTGACCCAAATACCCACTCTCACACACACACACACACACACACACACACACACACACACACACACACACATAAATTCTCACACACACACTAGAAGATCATGGTGCAAAACTGTGTTTACTAGCTCTTAACTAGACCTTCGAAACCAAAGAGGGCACACTGCTCTCCTCAAGGTTGAGGATGTTTATTGCCGCATTGCAACAGAATTCTACCTGGGCAAGAGTTGTGCTTACATCTACAAAGCAAAGAACAATACTCCTGGTGGTAAACCAAACAAGACTCGTGTCATTTGGGGTAAAATGACCCATGCTCATGGAAACAGTGGCATTGTGCGAGGCAAGTTCCGCAGTAACCTGCCTGCTAAAGCTACTGGGCACAGGATTCGTGTGATGCTGTATCCAACAAGGATTTAAAGCGCAGGTGTACATCAATTGACAATAAGTAGTAAAATGATCTAAAAGAAAAGCAAAACATATTGTACTCATTCAGCTGAAGGGTCAGGAACAGGACAAGTCAGTTGGACAAAGATGTCACAGTATAACATCTTAAACGTTTACAAAAAGTAACTCAGACTGGCAGTAGTTACCTCTGAGGTACCTGGTGAACCAATGTGAAAAGCTGCTCCTGCAGGAATTTACTGATGTAGATTCTACAAAGTAATCCTCTTACATTACATTGAAACCCAGAGAACACACGTGGACCAAAATTAACAAAGTCTCTCTTGTACTCATGCTGCAGGGAGGACAGGTTTAAACGACCTGGTGTTTGCCTGCGTCAAACTTTCTAAAACTTTGTGAGATTTTCCTTCATGGGAACCTATACCAGAGTGTTTGAGTTTCTGTGATTTTTAGCAGTGCCGGGCATTGTCTTCACGGAATAACTATCCGCATGAATGAGTAAGAGCTTTACCAGCATAGATTTGCATTTGCCTGAATATGAAAAGTGTTAACTTTCAGTTCCTTCTCAACAACTCAGTAGTAAGAGGTAAGAGGCTTCTTAATAGCCCTAGCTGGAACAGAGCTATTACTATATACCTGCTTTCAGGAAGTGATGGCGTTGGAGTGTTTTAGCAGCTGATATTAGTTCCAGACCATTTGAGGCAACCAGAAAACCATCAGCTCACCCTGTCCCTGAGTCTAGACCTGCCTGCGCTCTCATCAATGGAATTTCTGCTCTTCAGTCTATTTTTACTGCTATCAGGTAAATCATCTTCACATAACTCTTCATTAACGTCTCCGATTTTATATCACTTTTGTGCTTTCAATGAGGGCATTTACGTACTTCTGAAGTCATTTAAATACTTTGCAGAGAACAGTACTTCTATGAACAACTTGCATTTCTAAAGAAACACGAAAGATTATTTGGAGCAAAACTGACCCTGCATTTAAGATCTAAATGTTCTAAGTATCGCAGCAAGTCATTGAAAGAATGTAACTATAATAGAATTTTCTTTCTCTGTCTTAATGGGGGAACTACACACAGTACCATAAAATTGGTGGATAATTGTGCATTCCCAAATTTTAGCCCTAAATCTGTGATGCAGCAATATCTTGGAACACTTTTAAATTTATTTATTAATGTAGGTGTACTGCAATGAAGTTACTGTGACAGTCCCCTAGTCGCCACGCTCCAGTGCCTGTTCGGGTACACTGAGGGAGAATTTAGCATGGCTATTACAGCCAATCTGCACGTCTTTCAGACTGTGGGAGGAAACTGGAGCACTCTGAGGATACCCACACAGACACAGGGAGAACATGAGGACTTTGCATAGACAGTGACACAAGCTGGGAATCGAATTTCGGGTCCCTGAATCTATGATAGCAGTGCTAACCACTGTGCCACCTTGCCAAATAACACGAGATTGCATTTGATTTTCAGGTCTGTGAGATTTGTTTGCAATAAATGGGATGCAGTTTTTGCAGATTCTGCATTATCGGGCTCTATCCCGTGAAAATTCTGAAGGATAATCAGGAAGATGTTTAATTGAAGTAGAGCTAATGGAGTTTCATTGATTGTTCTGATGGATTGTTTTTTTTTCTCTTTCTCCATGCTCACTGATAATCATCCCTGTACATAAATTAATGTCTCCCATAAAGACAATGTACTTCAGTCTGAACTGGAACAAAGGGGTAGCAGGTTACTGCTGTTTTATTCTTTTATATTTTGATACGGTGTTTGTTCATATAGGTAGCATTATTCAAGGTCTGCTTCACTTTCTTTTGCAACCTGTGGTATGGCTTCAATGTGGATCAAGCTCCCATTATCTTTGTGCCAAGTGTGATGCCCAGATTAGCTGGTGCTGATACAATGATTGACTGGTATGCGTACCACTTTCTCAGTGAGATTCCCGAGAGCACTGAGCTGTGTTTTTTGTCTTTTAAATTGTAAATAACAGCAATCATTTTATTATTACAATATATAATAATGACCAGACTGCAACAAGCCTGCATCGAAATTACATTCCTCTTCTGGTGATGAATGTGGTCAGTGCAAAATCAGAAAAGAGCCTGTAGCTGATCTGGTTCCGAAAACAAATATATAAGAACATAGGAAGATCATTGAACCCTTTGAGTCTATTCTGCCACTCAGTGAGACCATGGCTAGAATTCTCCGGCTGTTCACACCAACGGGATTCTCCGGTCCTGCAAGTAGTGCACTCCCACCTGCGGGCTTCCTACCGATGTGGGGTGATATCAGTGGGAATTTCCATTGACAGCTGAGGGACCAGAGAAAATCCCACTGCTAGCAAACAACGCACCACCTCCCGCTGGTGAGAAATACACAGCTGGGAGGCCAGAGAATCTCAACCAATGACTCTATCATCCTTACCTCTCTATCCATCTTTTTTTTTAATGGGTTGGAGTGGTGGTTGGCAAGGCAACATTATTGCCTTTGAAAGGTGGATGACCAGCTATCGTTGCAATCCAGTACAATGAAGGTATTCCTTCAGCACTGTTAGATAGGAAATTTGACCTAGCAATGAAAGTACTGCAACATATTTTCAAGTTAGGCTGCTGAGTAACTTGAAAGGGAACATTAGGGCGGCACAGTAGCACAGTGGTTAGCACTGCTACTTCCAGGACTTGGGTTCAATTCCTGGCTTGGGTCACTGTCTGTGTGGAGTTTGCACATTCTCCTCATGTCTGCGTGGGTTTCCTCTGGGTGCTCTGGTTTCCTCCCACAGTCCAAAGATGTGCTGATTAGGTTGATTGGCCATGCTAAAGTTGCCCTTGGTATTCTGAGATGCATGGGTTGAAGGGATTGGTGGGTGAATGTGTGGGGTTGGAGTCTGGTTGGGATTGTGGTCGGTGCAGACTCGATGGGCTGAATACTGTTGGGTCTCTTTGATTTCTTTCTAAACTCACACCCAGAGATGTTTTTGTTTCCAGGTGGTAGAAATCGCAAGTTTAGGAATTGTTCTTAAAGAAACCTTGATGAGATGCTGCAGTGTATCCTGAGAACGGAATATACAACAGCCAATATGTGCTGCTGTGGAGGGAGTGAATGTTTAAGGATGGGTAGCACAATGGCATAGTGGTTAGCATCGCTGCCTTACAGTGCCAGGATTCCAGTTCAATTCCAATCTCGGGTGTGTCTGTGTGGAGTTTTGCTCATCATTCTCATGTCTGCATGGGTTTCCTCTGGTTTCCTCCCACAGTCCAAAAATGTGTGGGTTAGGTGCATTGGCTATGCTAAATTGCCCAGCTCTCTCGCCTACGGCCTCCCTCTTATGTTTGTACATTGAGATGTGCAGGACTTATTCATGCAAAAGCCATTTCTTTACAACAGATATTTATTTTTAACTGACTTCTGAGGTGAGTATTCACTCAAACCAAGAGTAAGATGTGCTAAGAATAACATTCTGTGGTCAATTCAGCTGGCTTTCAGAGTTAGCAAACACAAGGGAATTGGATTCAATGAAGCCTTTTTTGTTTGTAAACTTTTTTTTTAGCTTGAAGGATGTTAGTTCTGGGAGTGACATTTGTTTGTACTTCAATGTCTTCTATGAGCACAAAGCACTCCTGAGCCAGGTTTTGCACAGCCCCCATGTTGCAGGGATGGAAACCTTACAGCGAACAGACAGAGAAAGCTTTCTTCCTGATACTGAGGATTGAATTTGAATCCAACCTCAGTTGTAAATGGGCAGTGTGTTAAGCTCATAGCATCTTGTAATATCTGTGGTGTCTGACCAATGGGGAAGAGCATCAGAAATGTACTTGGAACACCAGATTAAAAGACAAAGAGAGTTTCGCATCTCTTGGGATGGTGAAAATCCCAGAAGTGCCGGAAACCCGAAATCTTACCCTGAACATGACATGTTCCGTTTTCACAGGGGTGGATATGGAGTTAGGTTGGGTTTCAGGCATGCGCAGTTTGGGCCACGGGTATGAAACTTGGAGTATGCAGTTTAGACCAGACAAGAGGAGGCCTGGTTAAGGTGGAGATGTTTGTGTAGCTAGAGTACCCCTTTGGATGTGGTTCTAGGACATCTCTGGGAGAGATGCAGTATCCTTTTGGTGCAAGATTATCCGCTTCAGCAGGAAGAATAGAGAAATAGAATTTAACTAGGGAGAGACTGCAGATTGCTGCAGTGCAAAGGGATCTGGGTGTCTTTTTTTATGTGAGTTACAAAAGGACAGCATGCAGCACACAAGTAATTAGGAAAGGAAATTGAATGTTGGACTTTATTGCAAGGGGATTGGAGTATAAAAGTAGGGGAGTTTTACTACAACTGTATGGGGCATTTAGAGTACCGTGTAATGTTTTGGACTCGTTGGGCCCAATTTTATCTTTGAATGGGCGCAAAAATGTGGTAAAGTCAGTGTGTGAGACCATTAACATGATCTGTGCCCACGTCCACGCAGATGCCCACTTTACTGAGACCCGGGAATGGCCACAATTCAATTTGGGCACAACGGTGACTTTAATGCATTTGCATGCATTTAAATTGGATCAATGAACTGACCGCCCAACTTTATCAGCACTTCCTCCCTTTCGCCGATCTGGAATCATGTCGAAATAGATCTGCTAAATAAAACTCTGCTCCAGCTGCTGAAGAGGCGAGTTCAGAGCTTCCAACAGCACTCTGACTCAGATCGGTGGGTGCGACGGGAAGGAGGTGGGTCACATCATTCCACTGGTGAGGGCAGGCCGATCGTTGTCTGGTTGAGTCGGGGGAGGAGGGCAAATAATTTTCTGTGAGGAAGTGGGGAGTAGAGAGAGGCCAGATCTTCTCTGGGGGTGTGGGGGGGTGGGAGGAAGGAGGTGGGTCAGATGTATCTCTAGGGGTGGTGAGGAGGTTGGGGGCGGGGGTTGGTTTGAGGCCAGATCATTCTCTGAGGTGGGGGGGGAGGTGAGTAAGATGGATCTCAGGGGTGGGGGGAACAGGGTGGAGATCAGGGGGGGTCCACTGCCACTCTGCAGGGGGAGACCGGGGGGCGGGACCGGAAGTTGCCCTTTCAGAGAGCGGCTCAGGGAATGAATCCGACTCCTGCTGATAACAACATCGAACATCAGCCTCCCCGGGGCCCCGCCACAGCCTCCTGGTCCCTCCCGACCCGGCTAGGTAGTATCCCAGTACTATCCGTCGAACGGTCGGTGACTAAACTGACTACCTCACCAGGCTTACCTGTGTGGGGAGGGTGACTAGACTCCCAGTAGGATAAAAAACAAGACCTACAAAGGGCGGTTGAACCCTTTCTTGGGGTGAACGGCCATCTAGTACACACGCGATGTGAAACGCGAGAAGGGCATTCCTTGCATAGTAGCATGGTTTTGGCCATTCACTGCAACTGATCCTCTACCAGCTGTCCTGGTCCCACCTTGCCACTGGATCGAAGAGGGGATGTCGAGAGGGTGAGTCTGGACTTGTGCAACTCCTTACTCACCTAAATCTATTCACGCACACGCTGTATCCTTCAGAGGAGTGGGGGCTCCTCAACAATTTAAAGTCCTGCAGCGACAGACAAGTGCCAAAGCGGTAGGCTTGACCGGCTGGAAGCCATAGGCACGATTCTGCATGCAGGCGGCAGGAGGAGAGTGGTCGAATGCGGGATACAGAGCAGAAACCCCATGAGGCAGCACCCCCTGTGTCTGAGCAGCCCTATTCAGGGAGGCACTGCTCACCCTATGCCAAGGGAAGGGCCTAGAAAAGGTGGCCTTAAAAAAGCCCGCTCGTAAGAACCTGGCTAGCCTACCGCAGCTAGCGGGTAGTCCATTTCTCTGCGGTAAAAATGAAAAGAAAATTTATGACAGTAGTTTCCTGGAACATACGAACTCTCCTGGATAACACAAATTCAGATCGCCCAGAGAGACGAACTGCACTTATTGCTCACGTGCTAAAGGAATATAACATAGAGATCGCAGCACTTCAAGAATCACGATTAGCTGGAGAAGGCGCGATGCGCGAAGAGGAAGGAGGATACACTTTCTTCTGGTCTGGAAAGGCCGAAGGACAACGAAGTGAATCCGGTGTGTGCTTAGCCATCAAAAACAGCCTTGCGGCAAAACTACCAACATTGCCTGTTGCTATCAATGAACGAATGCAGACCCTGCGAATACCACTGGGAGGAAAGCGACACCTTACCATAATTAATGCCTACGCACCAACCATGACAAACGTCAACGAAATCAAAGAGGCCTTCTACGGTGAGCTAAAATCCACCATAAAAAATGTGGCTTTTTCTGATAAACTCCTTATACTAGGCGACTTTAACGCCCGAGTTGGCAGGGAATCACATATATGGCCTGGCGTTATTGGCCGCCAAGGAACTGGCAATAGCAACAGTAATGGCCTACTACTTCTCACATTATGCACGGAATTCAAACTCTGCATAACCAACACGCTGTTCAGGCTGCCAGACAAGTTAAAATGCACATGGATGCATCTGAGATCTAAGAAATGGCACCTCATAGACTATGTCATTACTCGTCAACGAGACATCTCTGACGTTCGCATCACCAGAGTTAAGCGCGGAGCTGAGTGCTCGACAGACCATCAAATGGTTTGGGCAAAGTTAAGCCTAGTAGTCAAACCGCTGTGCAGATTAAATTCTGCCAAGCCACCAAGAAAGCTGAACATTTCCAAACTGAAAAGTCATGAGCATGTGACCGCTTTGAGGTCATCTATGGATACCGCTCTACGCTCACTGGCCAACAATCCACTGATCAGCATACCAGAGCACTGGAACGCATTCAAAAAAATAGTCTACAAAACGGCTTACGACATCCTGGGTAAAACGAAACGAAGACACCAAGACTGGTTTGATGAAAATGACAATGCTGTACAAAAGTTATTGCAGAACAAGAGAGCAGCTCATCAAGCTTTCCTAAGTCATCCAGAATCAGCAGGCATAAGACATGCATATATGGATGCGAAATCAGTCTTACAGAGGCAACTCAGAGCTATGAAGGATGAATGGTGGCAGAAAAAAGGCCAATGAATTGCAAGGCTTCACTAACCGCAATGATTCGAGAAGCTTCTATGAAGCAATCAAAATTGTATATGGCCCAAAAAAACAAGCCACCTCTCAGCTGCGGAGCAAAGACAGCGTAACCATCCTTACAAATAAGGAGGAGCATATGGAAAGATGGCAGGAGCACTTTAAAGAATTATTAAATAGACCAGGGACCATCGCCGATGAAACCCTTGATAGGGTACATTCTCGACCCTGCATACTCGAGCTGGACGCTCCACCTATCTGTGATGAACTGGTCAAAGCCACCAAAGAACAAAAACCCAACAAAGCAGCTGGACCTGATGGCATCGCAGCCGAAATATACCAACACGGAGGAAATGTGCTAACATCGTGCCTGCACGACCTCTTCACTAAGCTATGGGCAACTGCCGAAATACCACAAGACTTCAAGGACGCAATGATCATGGCCATCTACAAAAACAAAGGAGACAAAAAGGACTGCAATAATTATCGCGGCATCTCTCTCCTCTCAACTGCAGGAAAGTGCCTTTCAAGGATTATCCTCCAACGTTTAGTCTCCCATCTTAGTGAAAAAGTTCTACCCGAAAGCCAGTGTGGTTTCAGAGCAGGTCGCAGCACAATTGACATGGTATTCTCATTACGACTGCTTCAAGAGAAATGTGTTGAACAGTGAAAAAATCTCTATGTTACATTTGTCGACCTTACGAAAGCGTTCAACTCTGTGGACAGAAAAGGCTTATGGAAACTCCTACAGAAACTTGGTTGCCCTCCACATTTATGCAAAATTATACGCCAGTTTCATGAAGGCATGGAGGGTCACATCCACATATGTGGTGAGCTCTCCAACCCATTCCCAATCAGAAACGGCGTTAAACAGGGATGCGTTTTAGCTCCTGTCCTCTTCGGATTATTCTATGCTGCTGTTATCCAAGATGCCAGATTAGAGTCATCAGATTCAGGTGTCTTCTTACAAACCAGGACTGATGGTGGTCTTCTCAATCTCACCAGACTGAAGGCGAGAACTAAAGTAAGGGACCTAGTGGTACGAGAGCTTCAGTTTGCTGATGACTGTGCCCTAGTAGCCCATACTCTCGAAGATTTCCAAGAGATCACCAACCGCTTTGCCAGTGCAGCTAAAAACTTCGGATTAACAATTAATCTTAAAAAGAACGAGGTTCTGCACCAGCCAGTTCCTGGATCAAATCGTGAAGAACGATCTGTGCTCATCGATAACACAAGTCTCATTTCAGTAACCAACTTCTGTTACCTGGGCAGCATGATAACATCCTCCGCCTCTTTGGACATGGAGATTGAATCGCGAATAAATAAAGCTTGCTTTGCCTTTGGACAGCTAAAAAGTAGTGTCTGGTCACAGAACATCAAGATGGCCACAAAGTGCAAAGTATACAGAGCCGTAGTCATGTCTGCACTGCTCTACGGTTGTGAGACATGGTGTCCATACCAAAGACATTTTCGACAGCTGGACCAACTTCAACAATGACATTTACGCTCTCTGATGAGAATTACATGGAAAGATAAAATATCTAATACTGAAGTTCTCTCCCAAGCTAAAATGCCAGCTGTCTCAACCCTGGTGATGTCTGCCCAATTGCGCTGGGCAGGACACATAGTCAGAATGCAGGATGGAAGACTGCCCAAGGACATCATATACGGCCAACTGTCTAGTGGCACCCGCAAACAAGGAGGTCAGCGGGCCTGCGAACAAAGACACTCTGAAAAGGAGCCTTCCCAACAAGTGACATCGACCCATAAACATGGAATCCAAAGGCCTAAGACCGTGCACAGTGGCGGACCATCAACAAGGAAAGACCGGCGACGATATAGTAAAAAAGAAACAGAGGAGCAGCACTAAGACGACATAGGGAAACGCCACAGGGAAAAACTCCCGCTCCAACACCCCACAGCAGATCTCGCCATTGCACATAGTTATGGGGAAAAGTCACGTGCCCCTGTGTCAAGGATCGGTTTATTACAGCCACAGCAGAACAACACATCAAAACCCCATACAAAAACAGAACTATCAGAACTAACGAAATGAAGGAAACCTATCATCACTCACTGGGGTCATGGACAGCGATAGATAGATACAGCAGGGTGAGAGGGGGGGGAAGGAGGCATGGAGTCACGATGGTCAGGGTAGTGGGATGGGGGGGTTTGGATAACGGGTACACTGATGTCTGGTAGGGCACATTCACGCCTGCTTTGATGCTCCTTGGCCGCTCTGTCTCTCGCGTTTCTGTGATCGCGGGAGCATGGACACGTGACAAGGGCGCACTTGTTCAAATCTTTTTCTAAAACTGTGCATGTGCAGTTCAGAGCTCCGATCGTTTTGGGTGTGATAAACCCTGCCCCCAGCACGAGTGGGACTTGCAATGTTTTTTTTCAGGTTAAGTGTGAATGAGGGGTGCTGAAAGCAGATTTCCAAGTCGGATCTGAATTACGCCCCGATTCAGCACTTCGAGTGGAAATGGTAAAATTAAGGAAGGTAAACGTACGTTGGAAGCAGTTCAGAGAAAGCTCACTGGGCTGATAAAGGGGGTTTTGGCTGTCATACAAGGAAAGGTTAAGAAAGTTGGGCCCAAACTCAGTGGAATTTAGACAAATGAGATGTGATCTTACTGAAGCATATCTGATCCTGTGGGGTTTGACAGGCTGGATGCTGACAGGATGTTTCTGTTTGTGGGGGAATTTAGAACTGAGGTCACAGTTTAAAGATAAGGGATCTCCCATTTAAGTCAGATGAGGTGGAATTTCTTTCTTGGAGAGTCTTTAAAATTCTCTTCCAGAGGGAGGCTGGCTTATTGAATATGTTCAGGTCTACGTTAGATATTCGATCGACAAGGGAGTTAAGGGTTATGGGGGCGAACAGGAAAGATTAGCAATGACCTTATCAAACGGCACAGCAAGTTTTGAAGGACCGAATGGATTATATCTGCTCCTATTTATTTTGACCTTGGGTTTTTTTAATGATCCATGTGGTGTAGGTGTCATCACAGTTCCATAAACACAGGGTGGGATTTTCCACCTGCGCACGCCCCAAAACTGGAAAATCCTGCCCGAGGTCAACGGGCATTTGTCAAGTCCGCCCCCACTGCCCGCTTTGATTCCCATGGCGGGCAGCTCAGGAAAATTCCTCCCACGGTCTGTTGTGAGCGGGAAAGGGGTGTGGGAGGGGTTGCAGTGATCTGGGGAAGTAGGGGCGCAGGCTTTCCTTTTGAAAATTGGTGCGTGACTCTCACTTCTCCTCACCCCGTTGTGACATTATTTTAAATTAACTCAGGGAGTTTCCACTCCTTCCTCAATTGCAGCGATTCCCAATCACTTCCTTTAAGCAGACCACTTGATTGTTAGCGAAAATTCTTACAGACCACAAGGTCCACAAGCCATTTTAAACATTTTTTTTTCAAAGAGCCAATGGCTTGTGTATCGAAGCATATTAAAAATGCCGCTATTTCTAATAGTTTATGATGCATATTCACAAATGCATTGCATTGGTCACAGCACATTTATCTGCTGTAAGCCTACCAGAGGAAACAGGTAACATTTACCTGACGAGAGGCTGATGTCGCTCTGCAACCCAGTGAGAAAGCTGATGGCCTGTATCGCTTGCCGTGGGATTCAAAGCAAGACAGAAAAGTTGGCAGATCATTTCGTAGAATCATAGAATCCCTACAGTGCAGAAGGAGGCCATTTGGCCCATCGAGTCTGCACCGACAACAATACTATGCAGGCCCTATCCTTGTAACCCCCACATTTACCCTGCCAACCCCTCTGACATTAGGGTCAATTTAACATGGCCAATCAACCCAATCCGCACATCTCTGGGCTGTGGGAGGAAACTGGAGCAGCCGGAGGAAACCCACACAGACACGGGGAGAACGTGCAAACTCCACACAGACGGTGATCCGAGGCCGAAATCGAATGTAGATCCCTGGTGCTGTAAGGCAGCAGTGCTAACCACTGTGCCTCTGTGACACCCAAGGTCTGTTGAGCTCGAGCGAGTCTTGGGATGAGAATGACTGGAACATCCCACCAATGTCTTTTCCTCTGGATCACTTGCAGTATCCTCGTGGACCACCAGTGGTCTGTGGACCGCAGGTTGGGAACCATTGCCGTATCGTGTCAGTTGCCTGAGCCCGATAATCTGTTTCTTTGACCTAAAAAAAAAACAAAATATCAGACGTTGGGTGGGATTTTCAAGCTGCGTTTAACCCAAAGCCAGAAAATCTCACAGGTGGTCAACAGATCTGTCCTTCATAATCAAGAAGGCGAATGGAATGTTGGCCTTTGTAACGAGGGAGATAGAATATAAAAGCAGGAAGGTCTTGCTGCAACTGTACAGGGCACTGGTGAGGTTGCAACTGGAGTACTGTGTGCAGTTTTGGTCCCTGCATTTGAGAAAGGATATATTGGCCTTGGAGGGAGTACAGAGAAGGTTCACCAGGCTGATACCGGAGATGAGGGGGTTAGCTTACAAAGTGAGATTGAATAGCCTGGGTCTGTACTCGTTAGAGTTCAGAAGGCTGAGGGAGGATCTTATAGAGACTTACAAGATAATGAAATGGCTAGATAGGGTAGAGGTAGAGAGATTCTTCCCACTTAGAAAAAATAGCAGAACTAGAGGGCACAGCCTCAAAATAAGGGGGAGGGAAGGGTGCAGTTTAGAACAGAGTTGAAGAGGAACTTCTTTACTCAAAGGATGGTGAATCTGTGGAATTCTCTGCCCATTGAAGTGGTGGAGGCTACCTCATTGAATATATTTAAATCATGGGTACATAGATTTCTGACGGACAAGGGAATTAAGGGTATGGGGAGAAAGCGGGAAAGTGGAACTGATCCACTTCAGATCAGCCATGATCTTATTAGATGGCGGGGCAGGCTCGAAGGGCTGGATGGCCTACTCCTGCTCCTATTTCTTATGTTCTTATTCCTTGCCCGCTCTGATTCCTGTGGCGGACAGAATGGGAAAATTCACCCCATTATGTTTAATGGTTAGCAAATGCGATTCCATTGGATTTTGTCATTGCCTTTGTCCAATTTCAGCCCTGGTGAGTTTGTCAATGGCTACAGGGATGGGGGAGGATTGTGTGTGTACATGAAAAATACTGTATTATTTTTACAGAGAATAGGCACAATCTCATGGGTATTCATGCATATTAGCTGTAATTCTGTTTGTGGTCTTCACCCAGTGCGTGTCACAGTTGCAGAAGAACATCAAAGACGGCAAGCAAGGAGTATTTTGAACCTGGTTGGAATGATTCGGTGCACCACTGACCGCTCTCTTTCTTACCTCATGTATGGTTGTTACTGTGGAATTGGAGGGAAAGGATGGCCGCGGGATCGCACAGATTGGTAAGGAAGGCTCTAGTTACTCAGAGGTGGGATTTGTTTCTCTTGGGGTGAGACTTTCAATCAAATTTATTAGAAGCCAGAGCTCAGTCTTGGTGTTGAAAACAGGTTGACAAAAATGGCATGGAACACGAGTGCATAAGCTCACAGTCGCCCGATCAACTAGATAATATCCACTTGGCCACAGTGGACCGAATATTCCGATCTCTTTGGTCGCGTCATCGCTGCCAGGGAGAGTGGAGAATTTAGCGCTCACCCAAATCTCTATTCACTGCAACAGGGCCAGAGAATCCCAGCTGCGGGCAGGGTCGGAGAATCCCAGCTGCGGGCAGGGTCGGAGAATCCCAGCTGCGGGCAGGGTCAGGGAATTTCACCCAGTGTCTGCCCTCAGATGCCTAATATCAGCACGGTTAATGGTGCTGATGAGCCACTATTCACCCCTGGAATGAGATTGCTTCATCCAATCTGAATTTTCTGGTTTGACAGATGTGCAAATGGCAACTGAATGCTGGCCACATTAATTTAGGTATTTAAACTACTTTTTGAAAAATATGGGCTGGAATTTTCTGGCCATTCACTCCACAGCCACTGCCAGCGAGGATAGGGGTTTTGGCACTTAGCCAAATCTTTGTTCACTGTAGCGGGAGCAGAGGATCTCAATGGCAGGAATGGCCAGAGAATTTCATCTAGGCTGTTTCTGTCAGCCCTTCTTCCTCCCATTCTCCCAGCTCAATTATTCTTTGAAAGTCTGGGAATAATTTCAAATTTTATTGCTGGAGGAAAGTATTTAAATTACCCTGGGATCTGCTGCTATATTAATAAAAATCTTCCACACGTTGCCATTGAGATATTCAGGTAGCAATAACTTATCAATATCTAATTAAAGAAATAAAAGAAAAGTTACCATTATATATCATCTAGGATATTATATCCCATCATATAGGATGTCTCCAAGTGCTTTATAATCATTGAAGGGCTTTCAAAGTGTTTTCGCTGTTGTAAGGTGCGAAGTGCAACAGTCAGTTTGCACATTAGTGAGGCCAACAAACAGCAATGTGATAGGCAGCAGATGATGGCCAGGATTCTCCAACCTTGCACGCTCCATCACCCCGACAGTGAGAACAGAGAATTTGACCCTCAGCCAAAACTCCATAACTGCAGCGGCACTGGAGAATCCCAGCTGCAGGCGAGGTCAGAGAATTCCGGCGAATATATTTATGTGATGTCGATAATTTAAATAAAGATCTCACAACCCCCACCTGGCTTACTTTCACAGGATAGAAGGACTTATCTGCCCAACTGAAAGTCAGTTCCCAAATCATTCCGAAAAACTAAAAAAAAATACCGCTTACAGTCATGCGTAGGAAGGCATTGCCTTGTGCATTGAATTACAAAAGTCCTTTCTTGTTTATATATTCGTGTCAGAAGTAGGCTTACATTTACATTGCAATGAAGTCACTGTGAAAATTCCCCTATTAGCCACACTCCGGCGCCTGTTTGGATACACCGAGGAAGAATTTAGCCCCAACCAGCTCGTCTTTCGGACTGTGGGAGTAAACTGGAACACCGTGCAGGCACGGGGAGAGTATGCAGGCTCCATACAGACAGTGACCCAAGTCAGGAATCAAACCTGTGTCCCTCGCACTGTGATGCACCAGTGCTAACCACTATGCCACAGAAAGATGCAATGCTCCCAAAGGTTTTGGAAGTGTGGTCTCCAGCGGGTAATGCAGTGTGACTCCTGCTCGGTGGGTCAGCACGCTTCTGATTGTAATCCACACACATTTAGACAATCTTTTGGAGATTTGGGTGATTTGTGCTATGGAATTGATGTGCGGCACGTAAAACTTTAAGATGTGGGCAAGATGGGCTCCTCAGAAAACAGGATGCCCTTTTTAAGGATATCCCAATCTCAAAATAATACTACATGCCCAACCCGTCTCCCACCCACCCCCCAACTTGGCGTTATTCCCTCTGCCCCCATTCCTAGCTTCAGACCTCCCCCCATCCCCAGTCGTTGGGTATCAACTCTCCTCCTGCAATGTGAGCAACGGCGCGCTATGGGGTTGCTGAGACCCCATCCACTTCAGGCCCCATCACCTTGGCAGCACAAAACTGGCACTACCCCCTGGCAGTACCCAGGGATTCCAGCGATCTCTGAGCTCACCAGCGTGGTCTCTGTCTGTGATTCCAGCCGGCTTCACCTTGCGCTAGTGAGTGGGTGAATTCCAGGAGCTGAGTGAACCCAGCTTAAGACGAATCCTGCATATTTAAATGACTTTTATTTAAACTCACCGGACATGAACGAGATTGTGTCCTGGCCAGAGGCAGGGAGAATCGCAAAATGCATTCTCCCTGTCACAGATCATTTTCCAGCCCCCCAGTGAGGGCTTCTGGCCATAACAGGAGTCTCTGGCTGGACAGCATTTATTGCCCATCCCTAGTTGCCTGACCGCATTCGCGAGTCAACCACATTGCTCTGCCTTTCTAGGCTAGACCAGGTAAGGATGGCAGATTTTCTCCACTAAAGGGTTTTCATTAGTGAACCAGAAGGGGTTTTTCAACAATGGTTTCATGGTCATCAGTAGATTCTTAATCCCAGATTTTTTTTTGTTGAATTTCAATTCCACCAGCTGCGTGGTGGGATTCGAACCCAGGTCCCCAGATCATTAGCTATATTTCTGGATTAACAGACGAGCGAAAATACCGCAAGGCTATTGCCTCCCCCAGTGTTGCCATCCTGAAAATGACCCAATTATTCTTATTTATTTGACCTGTTCTCTGACACGTGCAATCTCAGGCAGGCTAACAGTGCGTCCACTGTCTGAGTTAGGAAGGGTCACACTGAGTTGGGTTTCTTGTTGTAGATTACTATCCAGCATCTTCCTCCAGTTAGATGCTGGATGAGGCTGGGTTACAAAGTGCAAATAATCTGCAGATACTCACTATCTAGATATGAGCAAAGGTCAGTGAGAGACTCTCATTACCACGAGTGAGAGTTAGTATTTTCAGAAGCAAGAAGTGTCCGGGAACAAAATGACCACTACTCACTTTTGTGGCTGTTGACATCCATACGAGGAAGTCTTTTGGTGCGACATCAGCAGTACATTTTTACCTTCTAGACACTCATTTGACGCTCAACTAATTGGTTACTTTTCTCATTCATTCAGTCATTCCTTTTTTTGCCTTAAGGTGCTGTTTTAGTCACGACTGCTGTTACGCGAAAGCAGAGGAAGCTGGTTGTTGTCCCAAATTCGACAGTTATAACTGGTCTTGCAGATATGGTACTCCTAAATGTGGTGAGTAAGAGGTTATTCTTAAAAGGCTGGATTCTAAGAACAGGCAGAATTGGAATGGGTGCACAAGACTGGGATGAGTGGCGCACCCAGAAATCAGGAACCACACGAGGCCCGGTTGACTTTTTAAAGGTCGGACCTCATTTAAACAGAGCTTGCCAGCTTTCCAATCAAACCCACTACCAGGTCATTCTATTAACAATCACTGATACGGAGGTAGATTAATTGGTGTAAGGGGAGGCCCAAGGTTGGGTAACGCTGGAAGGCCAAGGAAGGTACCTACATAGCCATCCTGGTTATCAGTCTGTAAACCCTTCCAATATCCCTGAGGACAGGCATTAAGAGCAGGAGAGTGTCCTGGGAAGACAAACTGCAGAGGGTGACAGCAAACCTCTGCAGCTCCTAGCCAAACATCAGTGTGGACCAACACAATGGAACATAGAACATAGAACATTACAGCGCAGAACAGGCCCTTTGGCCTTCGATGTTGTGCCGACCAATTATGAAAAAAAAGCAATGACTCTTCAAACTAAACCATTCCCTTCTCTTCCATAAACTTATCAACTAACCTCTTAAACGCCACCAAACTTGGCACATCTACAACTGCCGCAGGCAGGGCATTCCACTCCCTAACCACCCTCTGGGTAAAGAACCTACCTCTGATATCCGTCCTATAACTATCACCCCTTAATTTAAAGCTGTGTCCCCTCGTGCTAGCTTTCTCCATCCTAGGAAAAAGGCTATCACTGTCCACCCTATCTAAACCTCTAGTCATCTTACATGTTTCGATAAGGTCTCCTCTTAGCCGCCTCCTTTCTAACGAAAACAACCTCAAATCCCTCAGCCTCTCCTTTTAAGCCCATGGTTGCCAGTGCCATCCTAGGGCATAGTTCCCAGAGGAAGAGATATGGCATGTGAGCTTTTAATGCCGGCACCCATCCACCCACCTACCCAGCTTATCATGAGTTCAGCTCAGGGTTGGGCAGGAAGAGGGTGGTCTGGTCAATTTTACGACCTGTGTTATGTGAAAGCTATTTTACATGCCCTCCCCACCACAAACCCAGTGGGCATAAATAGCTTGGTATTGAGAAAGGATTTGCTTTTTGCCCTAGGCTTACCAATGTTAAAACACAATCTGTTTTAGTGCCTTTTCATCTTCTGGACAACGAAGCCACACACTTTATAACACAATCACTATGTCAGCCCTATACCAGTAGCATTGCTAAGCATTTTAAGATCATAGGATCCGTATAAAAGGAGGCCATTAGACCCATCGAGTCTGCATCAACCACAATACCACCCAACCCTATACTCATAACTCCATATATTTACCCTGCTTAATCCTCTTGACATTAAGGGTCAATTTACTATGGCCAATCCACCTAACCTGCGCAACTTTTGGGGATGGGAGGAAACCGGAGCACCCGGACAAAACCCACACAGACACAAGGAGAACGTGCAGAATCTGCGCAGATAGTGATCCGAATTGAACCCTTGTCCCTGGGCTGTGAAGCAGCAGTGTTAACTTTGTACCACCATGCCGCTCTGTTCAAATTTCACCATCTGCCATAGTGGGATTTAAGCCCGATCCCCACAGCATTACTCAGGGTCTCTGGATTACAAGTCCCGCGATGCCTTTACGTCACCACCTTCTAGTTTGCGATCAAGCATAACCAATTTAGATGTAATAATTTTGAAATGCAGTACGCCTTTTGAGGAATTAAAACATTCAGGTTTCAAAAGCGTCAGAGTTGGCTGTATAAATATCTGTTTTGCCAAGAAAGGGGAACTGTTAACATCTCTGAGAAAAAAGGGGAAACATTTCTAATCTCAAGCCTAATGGGAATCATCGGCTCTGCACAGCCCTTCAGACTGATCTCACCGTTCAAAAGCTATCAGAAGTTGAGATGCCCAGAGGCACACTCTGAACATCATGATAAAACAATGTACAAAATTCACAACTGTTTTGGTTCATTGAGTTTATTGTGGGGAACATGGTAAGTGTTGGAAAGGGCATTCAGTACACACAGGGAAAACATTTTTCAAGTTCACACTCTGGAATGATGCACTTTGCTGAGCACTGCAGGCAACCTGCAAGGAATTGTTGAGAATTCTCCCATTGTTTGATGCAATTTAACGCATCAGAACATAAATTTTTTTTGTGCGTTGTTTCCAACATGCTTAATTTCCCAGAGGTGATCTAACACATCAGGAATCTTTTTAGAATTTCAGCTGCAAAAAAAATCATTACTTAAGAATACTTTTTATGAAAACAAAACTACTAATCTACATCTTCTGAACTGTCAATTGTTGTTGAACAGCGAGTGCTAACGATATCAAGTGAATTGGGCTAAGAAGTCACTGTACGGAACAGTTAAATGAATATCAAAGATAGTCACTCGCTCAAAGTGCTTCAGTAATTTTTCTATTTTGAATTTGCATCGAATAAGTGGCTGTTGGAACCAGGTCTCTCAGCAATTTAGTTGCAATCTACTTACATCCCTTAAGTAAATGTGTAGGAATGACAGAAGACAAAGGTTGAAAGGTTGACATATTATTTTTGGCAGCTCTTTAAGAGATGGTGTGCAAAGTCATCTGCCATTAAGGTGTCCAGTCTAGTTCCTCACACTGACAGCCAAAAGCATCTTTAACAGAGGTTAAGAACAGTTGGGACAGATCTTACCAGAATTTGGCAAAATGTCAAGCTCACTGAGAACGCCCTCAGCCGTGCAGAACAGTTTTCTGTTCAAGTTTTGAGCCCCTTCAAGAATAAAAATGAGTGAGCATGTAGAATAACTAAGGAAGCCAACTGGAGAGAAACTGGTCAGAATTCTTCACCGGTGTGGGGATGATGTTAATGGCAATTCCATTGACAGTTGTGGGACCAGATTATGTTCCACTAGCAAACAACGTGCCACCACCCGCTGGCAGGGAACCCGCAACTGGGAGGCCAGGGAAAGTAAAAATTAAGCCTGCAAATATATGTACATAAGTCCCAACTGGGACAATAGAATATTGGACCCACTCAGAAGTTCACCTATAAAGGACTTGGTGTACATGTTCTACCTGTTCAGGTGATTACCTGTAACCAGGGAAAGTCGTATTCTACAAGTCCTACTGGGAGGTCAATCAAGGATTCCCCATGTATGTCCTGCGGTTGCCACAGAATATTTCACGCTGTCACTCTGACGGAGAGGGACTCTTAGAGTCAGCAGCCCAGGTTCAATTCCAGTCTTGGGTCACTGTCTATGTGGAGACACATTCTCCCTGTGTCTGCATGGGTTTCCTGTGGGTGCTCTGCCATTCAATCATGGCTGATTTTTTTTTCACCTCTGAACCGTAATATCATTGAGTTTTTATACTTCAAATGGCCCTACGCCAACACTCCAATATTTTTTAAATTCTGTTGGGCTGCAGCTCCTTACTGAATGATTAGAGTGCCTCAGAATTACTATATACATGAGCTCAGGAGGGGATAAATATCTTTTAGTCAATTTAGTTATCTTCCTCACGATACATCTACTAAAACCCTTTAATACTGCTTGCTCATATTTAAAGAATAGCTGATTGCAAATCATAGTTAACAAATTTCTGAAGCTTCAATCAGATTTTTTTTTAAAATCTGAAACTCATATTTACTTTCATTTCATCTTATTTTACTGTATCAAAGTACTCGATGCTGTCAAAGCTTAGTAACCTTGTGTTAGGTGTAGCAATGGACAATGAGCCTTTTGCATTTATCATTTCATTTCAGCCTTAGAGTCAGCAGTGCTGCTATACCTGAGTTAGTTTTGAGCTAAGTGTCAACTGAGTAAACAGGACTGTCACACCTCACCTTCTCTTTCTGTATAAAAAGGAAATGTATGTTTCAAAGACCTCTGCCGGAATTTTTAAAATATATTACATGGGATGTGGGCGTTGCTGGCAGCAATTGTTGACTATCTCTAATTGCCCTTGAACTTAGTGGTTTGCATTGTCACTCCTAAGAGTAGTTAAGAGTAATCTGTAAATAAAACAGAATAAAACACCAGTATGGTGGCACAGTGGTTAGCATTGTTGCTTCACAGTGCCAGAGACCTGGGTTCAATTCCGGTCCCGGGTGTGTGGAGTTTGCACATTCTCCCCATGTCTGTGTGAGTTTCCTCCAGGTGCTTCGGTTTCCTCCTACAGCCTAAAGATGTGCTGGTTAGGTTGATTGGCTGTGCTAAATAGACCCTTAGTGTCAGGGGGATTAATAGGATAAATACATAGGGTTACGGGGCTAGAGCCTGGGTGCGATTGCTGTCGGTGTAGGCTCAATGGGTCGAATGGCCTCCTTCTGCATTGTAGGGATTATATGATTCTATGAAAACATTGGAAAAACTCAGCAGGTCTGGCAGCATCTGTGGAGAGAGAAAAATAGTTAAAGTGTTGAGTCCAAACATCACATTGGACTTGAAACGTATTTGACTCTTCACAGATTCTGCTGGACATGCTAAGTTTCTGTTTTTATTTCAGATCTCCAGCATCCACAGTATTTTGTTTTAGCAAGAGGCTGGAGTCACATTTAGGCCAGACCAGGTAAAGACAGTGGATTTCCTTCCCTGAAGGACATTAGTGAACCAGATGTAACTTTGCCACAGTCAATGATAGTTTTATGGACACCAGTACCATGAGCTTTCAGTTCCAAATTTAATGTAAATGTTACCAGCTACTGATTTAAGCCCATGTCCCCAGAGCATCTGGTTTACCAGTCTGATATATCACCACTACACCATCATGTGCAAGTCTTACAGGATAGCCCTGGAACAGCCACATAACGCAAGTTGTTTAATCTATTGAGGAAGTTGCAAGCAAGTTGAAGTTTATTTATTAGTGTCACAAGTAGGCTTACATTAACACTGCAATGAATTAACTGTGAAAATCCCCCAGAGCTTACACACTGGCGCCTGATAAGGTATATTGAGGGAGAATTTAGCATGGCCGGTGCATCTAACCAGCACGTCTTTCGGACTATGGGAGGAAACTGGAGCACCCGGAGGAAACCCATACAGACACAGGGTGAACATGCAGACTCCACACAGACAGTGACCCAAGCTAGGTCCCTGATGCTTTGAGGCAGCAGTGCTAACCAATGTGCCGTCGTGCCACCCTAAACAGCGCCTTGCACATCACTAGGACATTGCAAACGCTCCATGGCCAATTATCAATGTTGCAAGGGCAGCCGTTGTTGTTCTGCACGTTGAGAGGTTCTACAACAGCAGTGTGATAAAATGAACGGTAAAACTTTTTTGCTGGTATTAGTTGAAGGATGAACACCAGGATACGAACAATCTTCTTGAAACGGTCCTTGGGATTTGTTTTTGTTCTCTGCAGATAGTTGATTATTTCATCTAAAATAATAATAACTTTGCCAACCTAGCATTCCCTGCGAACAGCACTGATGTCAGCTAGACAATGTGCAAATGATGGAGTGAGATTTGATCATGCTACTTTCTGATTCAGGCAAAATACCTGATTATTTCATGCCAATTACAATACATAGTATGAAGTTTAAAAAGCAAACCTTTGTTTTTATTATAGGATTCTTCTTTGACCATTGCGAAAGGATGATTTGTGAATGTGACGCAGAGTTATCCCAGTGCTTGAAGAATTCTGTCTACCGGAAGAAATATGCAGTGTGGCCCAATTTCCTTTGTGGGAAGACAAAACCTCATTGTCATTAATATTAAACATTGTGGGTATATTCTTAAACGCAGCTCTTGGTTGAATGTGGAGCTTAGCTTTGAGTCGACTCAACACACAGATGTTCAACAGTTTTCTGTCTAAAAATGAGTCTTTTACTTTTAAATGATCCCGCAATTATAACAGGATAAAGGGAGTGAATTGTAGGATCACATGGCCTCCAATACTCCACACTTTAGTGATAATGAATGGGAAATCACAGACCGCAGTTATGATACACTCCCTGTGAGGAAAGAGTCATAGAGGTTTACAGCACAGAAACAGGCTCTCTGACACAACTTGTCCATGCCGCCTTTTTTTATTAACCGCTAAGCTAGTCCCAATTGCCTGTGTTTGGCCTATATCCTTCTACACCCATCTTACCCTTTCTAAATTTTTTTATAAGATAAAATTGTACCCACCTCTATTCCTACCTCTGGCAGTTTGTTCCAGAAACTTACTACCCTCTGTGTGAAAAAAATTCTCTTCTAGACCTTTTTGTATCACTCCTCTCTCACCTTAAACCCTCCAGCTTTAGACTCCCCTACTTTTGGGAAAAGACATTGACTAGCTAACTGATTTATGTCTCGCATTATTTTATAGACTTCTATAAGATTACCCTTAAACCTCCTATGCTCCAGAGAAAAAAAGTCCCTGCCTATCCAGCCTCTCCTTATGACTCAAACCATCAAGTCCCAGTAGCATCCTAGTAAATCTTTTCTGCACTCTTTCTAGTTTAATAATATCCTTTCTATAATTGGATGACCAGAACTGTACATAATATTCCAAGTATGGCCTTACCAATGTCTTGTACAACTTCAACAAGACATCCCAACTCCTGTATTCAGTGTCCTGGAGTGTGCGATTCTATACGTTATCCAGTCTCGACAGAATTGTGCAGAAACAAAAAAAAACAAAATGCTGGAAAATCTCAGCAGGTCTGACAGCATCTGTGGAGAGAGAATAGAGCCAATGGTTCGAGTCTGGATGACCCTTTGTCAGAGTTTTTTTTAATATGGCGGAGGGCATCGGAGGAAGCGCAGATGAAGGTGGGAAGGGATTAAGCAAGATTAGAAAAATGAGAAGTTTTTTTAAAATATAGAATGGGGGAATCATGAATATTTTCTAATTTTGTTTCAGATTTCAGCATCCACAGTATTTTGCCTTTATTTTAAACAGGCAATGTTGGTATAAATATAATTTTATAGGGTTTCAGCATTTTCCATATATAAAAGAGTACAAAGGCATCTACATTTATATAGTACCTTTAATGTAACAAAGCAGTCTTGGAATAATTACCAAACAAAATTTGATATTGAGCAATATGGGAATTCATTAGGGTAAATAGTCTCAAGCTTGCTTGAAGGGATAGATTGAAAAGGAGGAAGGAGAGATGATAAGGCAGAGAGGGGAAGGGAGAAAATGCCAGAACTCAGGCAGCTGAAGACTGAGCCATCAATGGCGAAGTGATTAAAATCAGGAATGCTCTAGAGACCCAAATTGGAAGAGTGAAGATAATTCAGCACAGTGGTTAGCACTGCTGCCTCACAGCACCAAAGACCCAGATTCAATCCCTGGTTTAGGTCACTATCTGTGTGGAGTCTGTGCATTCTCCCCATCACTGCATGGGTTTTCTCTTGGTGCTCCAGTTTTCTCCCACAGTCCAAAGATGTGCGGGTTAGCCTGATTGGCCATGCTAAATTGCCCTTTAGTGTCAAGGGATTAGTAGGGCAAATATGTGATAAGGCCTAGGTGAGATTGTCATTGGTGCAGATTCGATGGGTCAAATGGCCTCCTTCTGCACTGTAAGGATTCTATGCTTCTAACTCCAAGGCTGGGGAGATTACAGAAATAGGAAAGGACGAGATCACAGAGACATTTAAAAACAAGGGTAAGAATTTTAATGTTGAGCCTTTTTGCTATCAGAGCCATTGTAGGTCAGGGGTGATAGATGGACAGAACTTGTTTTGAGTTAGGGCGGCGGGGTTTGTGATGCCCTAAAGCTTACGGAAGCTGGAAGAGGGGAGGCTGCCAGGAAAGATATTGGAATAGTTGAATCTAGAGGCGATGAAAGGTTTGGATGAGGGCAGCGGCAACAAAACTGAGGTAAGGCAGAGGATGGGTGATGTTACAAATGTGGAAACAAGTGGATTAAGCAATGGTTTAGATATGTGGTGGGTAGACAGGAAAGGCAGCCCCTGGACCCCAGTGATTTCTTCCAGAGGGATTTTTCTTCTAACTGGCAGTGTCTTTTGCCCTTTGTCCATCCAAATTTTAAATAGTACCTCTGAGTTCTCATAACGCCCCAGCAGCTCCCTCTTCTTTCAGTGGCACTAACAAGAGATCCAATTGTTTGCCCTGCAGAATTAGGGGCTCCCTACTGTACCATGCCCCTCCAAACCAAGCACCACCACGAGAGGACCTTGAGAAGCCATTATTCTCCCCGTGTCCACGTAGGTTTCCACCAGGTATTCCACTTTCCTCCCACAGTCGGAACTGGTGGATTGGCCATGCCACATTGACCCCAGTTGTCAGGGGATTAGCAGGATAAATATGTGGGGTTATGGGAATAGGGCCTGGGTGGGACTGTGGTCAATGCAGACTCAATGGGCCGAATGGTCTCCTTCTGCACTGTAGGGATTCTATGATGGGTTCTCCGATACCGTTGAGCCAGACTTGTTGCTGGCTTGGTACCTTCTTTTAGTCACAAAGCCCATGGTAAAATTCAGCCCAAAGCTTTGATAGAGAGCTAGGGATAGATGCTTGGGGCAAATTGGGAGTAATAATGTGAGAATGGGAAAAGAAGCCATTGCACGAGCTTCTCTGGCTGGAGGTGGATAGATAAAAATGGGATCAGGTGAGAGAGCAGTCCCGTCTAGCTGGACAGCAGTAGAGATACTTTGGCAGTGGATGGTTTTGGTGAACTGTTTCAAAAGGCTGTTCAAAGGGATGGAGGAAAAGTTTATCATAGCATAGTCATGGGGGTTATGTAATTTTGGTATAATCCATTTTGGGACTATAGCAAGGGTAGAAACCTGATTGTAGGGATTCAGACAAGGAGTTCTAGGAAAGACGGTTATGGATGTTTGGAAATGACAGCACATTCAAGAAACCTAGAGTGGAAAAGGAGGCTGGAGGTGAATGTACAGTTTGCAAGGACAGAGGAGGGGACAAGGAATTCTTTGAAGAGAGTCACGACAATGGAAGATTTAAAGGAGAGAGGGACAACTACCTGGAGACAAATAACTGCCCACAATATTGGCTAAAATGGGAGCCGGGAAGGGAGGTTGGATGGTCAGTGGTTTAGTGGCAGTTGGGTTGAGAGAGCAGGAGGGACAAGAAGGGAAAATAAGAGAAAAACGCAAACTCAAGATAGAGGGATGGTGGATGGGGCAGGATCTTAGAGGACATTTGGCCTGGTGGAGAAAGGGAAAGGGGGAGAGGCAGATGTCAGGATCTTAGAAGCAAAAAAATCCATGGGCTCCTCATAGGAATTGGTAGAAATGAGCACAGAGAGGATTAGGGAAAAGGGCTTAGAACATGGAGCTGGGCATTACTGGAAGATCTTTGAATAGTGAGCTGTTTCATTTGGTTATAGAAACACAGAAAATAAGCCTTTCAGCCCTTTGAGTCTGCTCCACCATTCTTTTTGACATAGCCGATCATCAAATTCAAGATCCTAATCTCAGCTTCTCCCCAGATCCCTTGACCCCTTTAGTCTCGGGAGCGATATCTAATTTCTTCCTGAAATCACGCAATGTTTTGGCTTCATCTAGTTTCTGTGGTAGTGAATTTCACACATTCACCACCCTCTGGGTGAAGAATAGTGTTTTATGTGGGTCAGCCAGATCTGGCCACCTAGCCAATATTCATCTGTGAGCTTCAACAGAGAGGGATGGTCAGATTATGTAGACATTGGCCCTGATTTTACCACCATGTTAGGCCTGTTTTTGGGCACAAAAACTTGTTAAAGTTGAGCGTGAGTCGAGTAGTGCGATCAGTGCCCACCTCCATGCCAGTTCCCCCTTTACCAAGGCCTGAAAATGGTCACAATTGGGGCCACACCTGAAGTAGAAGCAATGGTCATTTAAATGCATTTGCAAGCATTTAAATTGACCTAACAGGCTGCACGCCCAACTTTACAAGCACTTCTTCCTTTACCACCAGGTTCGCCCATCTGGAATTGGCCAAAAACAGACAAGTTCCATATAAGTTTGATCTGGGCGCTCCAGTTAGTGAGGATTAGTGATAAGGTAAGTGCCTTAGCGTCCAATAGCTCTTGCTTGAGATCGGTGGGGAGGAAGGTGGACTCGCCATCTCATTGCCTGTTATCAATAGGGAGGATGGGGAGACCCAGTGCCATTCTGTTTGTGATGGTAGGGGGAAGGGGTTGGCCCACTGCCACTCTGCCTGAGTATGGGTCTAAAAGTCAGATCTGAAAGACTCTCAGTTTCCAGTCCACCCATCACTTAGAACCAAAATGGTAAAACATGGTCCTTTGTGTACCACAGCTAAACCCAATCTTTTGTCCAAACGGAAACACATCCATTTACTTTCTGGCAGCATTTGCTTGCTAGTAATCAGTTTCAGGAATGACGATTAGTTTTTACCCTTGCTGTTGTCACAACCCTGGCCAAGATTAGTGACCACACAGACCAGAGATTGAAATTGAGCTGTTTGCACTCGAAGCCACAATCTCTCCTTGAGCACACCATCAAAGCTGACACTTCCATGCAGTTACACATTGGACTTTTGTTCTGTCAAAGGTCTTGTCTTCTGGATGAGATGCAAAAAGCCCCATGGCACTTTTTCAAAAAAGGACTAATACCTGAAAGCAAGGGATGGGCAATAAGTGCTGGCCAGCCAGCAACATTCATGTCTCATGAATGAATAAAAATAAAACACAATTTTAATTCACCATCAAATATGGTACCTATAGGTGGCTTAATGGGTGAATTCAATTCCACTGGGTTGCCTGTTAGAATCATAGAAATCCTACAGTGCAGAAGGAGGCCATTCAGCCCATTGAGTGCACTGACAACAATACCACCCAGACCCATCCCCGTAATCCTACAGGAAAGGACCTCTTGATGATCTGGACAGAATTGATGCTTCAGATTATCTGGTCACTGATCTCAGTATTGTTCATGGGAGCCTGTGGTCATAAGATTGGCCTGCTAAATGTCCCCTACATTATCACAGTGACTACATTTCAAAACTACCTTATTATCTTTGTAATATTTAAGGACATCCCCAAGGTAGGAAAGGTGCTCCATAAATTCCCCGTTAATTGCCTTTCTGATTTACATGATTCAACATTTAAATCCATGAACCTGGGCGACATGGTGGCACGGTACTTAGCACTGCTGCCTCACAGCGTCAGGGACCCAAGTTCAATTCCCGACTTGAATCGCTGTCTGTGTGGAGTTTGTGCATTCTCCTCAATTCAGCGTGGATTTTCTCTGGGTACTCCAGTTTCCTCCCACAGTCCAAAGATGTGCGAGGTTATGCACATGCTAAATTGCAACTTTGTACATGGATGTGTAAATAGAGGGAATAGTAGGGTAAATATGTGGGATTACAGTGATAGGTCTGGGGTGGGGTTGTTGTCAGTATAGACTCAATGGGCTGAATGGCCTCCTTCTGCACTGTAGGGTTTCTCTGATTCTAACAGGATAACCCATGGAAGTGAATTTACCCATTAAACCACCTACAGGTACCGTACTTGATGGAGAATTCAAATTGTGTTTATTTTGTTTTAATTCACTCATGGGACATGGGTGTTGCTGGCCGGCCAACATTTATCGCCCATCCCTAGTTACCCTTGGAGGGCAGTTGAGAATCAACCACATTGCTGCACATCAGGATAATACATTAGATAATAATTATTGATGTGGGGGCATTCCAATCTTTCAGCTACAGAGCCAAAATCGTTCACTTCCTAGACTGCCAGTTAAAGGCAAAGGGATTAAGCAAGAGGTGGTTTGTACACTCATCAAATCGCCAGTGCCATCCACAGAACCTCAGGAAAACATTTTGAAAATTAAGGAGAGCCATTTTCTGTTGGGGTTAGAGCCTCATCATGTGACCATTTTGCCAAAGTCAATTTATGAAATCCTGCTGACCTCATTAGAAAAAAAGATCATGAGGTAAAAATCAACTTAAGTGAGTAAAAATCCCTGTGTGCAAACAGAAATCAAGAACGTTATCAGTGTTACAATATGGCTGGAATTCTCCAACTTCACCCACAGATGGGAAGCTCTGCTCCCATGGCAGTGAGTTTGGCTAAGTGCCAAATTCTCCATTCTCGCTGGCAGCGGAAGCGGAGGGGTTATGCGAGATTTGAGAATTCCAGCCTATATATATCTCTCTTAGTTAAATATAAAAATTGAAGTTTAAACTACCATTATTCAGGTAAATTTCAGAACAGCACGTTTAAGGACACAAGAAGGCATTACTAAATTTTCAAAATGATAAAGAACTTTAATCTAGATAAGAATCAGGTGTTTTTTTAGTACTGAGACCACAATTTCCTTGGAAAATAAGCTTCAAAATGAGTAGAGGTGTAGAGGAATTTGAGGGTATAGAATCCCAAATCACTCAAGGCAGCAAACATGGATTAATCAACAAAAACATCAAACCTGTGTTCATTTCTAGAGGGTAGAAGCAAAAAGCAGAGAAGTCACATTCAACATAGGATCCCCCCAGTGCCGGGGGAAAAAGGCCATCAAGCCCATCCAGTCTGTACCAACTCTCCAAAGACAGCATCTTACCCAGGTCCAACTCCTGTCCCATCACTGCATTTACCATGGCTAATCCATCAAATAACCTGCACATCTTTGGATATGAAGCAGCTACTTAGCACGGCTAGAAAGAAATATAGAAACTAAAAGCAGGAGGAAGCCATTTGGCCCTCAACCCTGCCCTGTCATTCATTATGATTGTGGTTATCATCAAATTCAATATCCTGATTCCATCTTGTCCCCATATCCCTTCATCCCTTTAGCCCCAAGAGCTGGATCTAATTTCTCCTCAAAATCAGACAACGTTTTGGCCTCAACTACATTCTGTGGTCATGAATTTCACATATTCCCTCAATCTTCCCCAATAGGTATAGACAAAGGTCATAGGTAGAGGAGGGCAGTCATAATGTTAAAAAGGCGGCGCAAGCTCATTGGGCCGAAGGGCCTGTTTCCTGTGCTGTGTTGTTTTTTGTTCTTTGCTCTTTCTTTATTTGTCACCTCTGGGTGAAGAAATTTCTCCTCACCCCAGTTCTAAAAAAAGTTATCCCCTTTCCTCAAACTATGACTCTCTAATTCTGCACATAATCAGAAACATTGAGTGTGATTCTCCCAAAAAAATTCTGTGTCAAATTTGCGTACAAACTCGAGTAAATCGTGCTGATTTTTCTTTTTTCAGTGGGGAAATGAATCTCCCACACAATGTGCGACGTGGAGTGCCTCAGCATGAATTCTTCTAAAAATTAGGGGTGGGTCCTATTCCTCTCTACCAGTTAGTGAAAGATTAATATGGTAGATTAGCTGGTAGATTAGGATTCATTTGAAAAATATGAATATATGAAAGTTTTTGCTGGAATTCTAATACCCAAGATGTATAATTTTAGGTTGAATGGGATGAAAATGTTTAAATATCTTAAATTAGGCCATCTGGAGAAACAAACGTTTGTTTATGTTGATACAATTTACAGATGGCCTCATTGTGCTACTTGGCTCCAAGACTCACTAATGCATCAAGCTAAAGTCAAGTATTTGCTTTGATTGAACAACTTCTTTTTGAGATTACACCAATTAACCTTTGCTATTTTTTCAATGCCTGTATGTTTATTTGAATAAGATTAAAGAGATGTGAAGTGAGGCAACACTTCTGTTTTTGAAACTATGAATGGCTCTGTTTGATTGACACTTTTACAAGGTTCTAAGAGTAGCAGTTTTTTTTTGAAAGCAGCTACTGAATGGGTTTATTTTAAATGCATTTCAAGATTTCCCATTGTTACTATATAGCTCATTGGTTCTGTAGTGCATTCTGGGAGAGGGGGCATGGTTGATGTGGAGTGGCATGGAGGAATCCTGGAGATAGCTTGGGGGCATGGAGAGAGAATGGAAGGACGTGGATGGGATGCAAGGGGATCTGTGTGGTCGAGGCCTTTAATACAACTGGGACCAAATGCCAGAGAACTGAGGGAGGTCCTTTGAACCAGCCTGTCTCCATTGCCATGTCCAAATTGCTCCTGTGGTCAATGGTCCTGAATGGATCATGTCCCTGCCTCCCAGGAGAAAAGATACAGCACATATACAGGGAGAAGGATCTGCCAAGTCAGAAATTGCTCATCTTGAGATTCCCATTGTTGAGGGACAAGTTGTGTTGCCTGGGCTTCAGGAAACACAGCAGCTAAAAGGAGGTGAGAGTTTCCATATGGATAAGGCAATTTTACAACACTGCTTGTGAACCAGGAACAGAAATGCTTTGTCCCAGCCTGCAAAGTTAACCTAGAATAGAAGAATTTCATAGAATTCCTACAATGCAGAATGAGGCCATTCGCCCCATCAGGTGTGTACCGACCACAATCCCACCCAGGCCTTATTCCCATAACTCTCATTTACCTTGCACCAGGGTCAATTTACCATGGTCAATCAACCTAACCCACACATCTTTGGAGTGTGGAAGGAAACTGGAGCACCCAGAGGAAACCCACGCAGATACGGGGAGAATGTGCAAACTCCACACAGACAGTGACCCGAGCTGGGAACCAAACTTAGCTCTCTGGTGCTGTGATATAGCAGTGCTAACCACTGTATCGCCCAAGCTCATAGATTTAAAAATTGAATCATATAAATCAGAAAGACAATCAATAAGGTATTTAAGGAGCACATTTCATTTCTTTGGAATGTCCCTAAATTTTAAAAAGTTAATATTAATATCATTAATATTAATTATCGTAATAATGTGATATTAATATTATTAATAATACAATATTATTATAACCCCTACATCTTTGGACTGTGGGAGGTGACCGGAGCATCTGGAGGAAATCTATAGACACAAGGAGAACGTACAAACTCCAAACAGACAGTGACCGTGGGCTGGAACTGAACCCGGGTCCCTGGTATGGTGAAGCAGCAGTGCTAACCACTGTGCCACCAAGATGCTAGAACCTGTTTCATTCCCTATGATCTGGCTACTTTGATTACCACCCTGCCAACAATCACCAATCTACTTGCTCGCCTCTCTGATCTATAGTTGATGTCCCACAGTTGCTGTTTCCCTGACCTTCAGCGTCACCTCTGTGCACCACTCCCCCCACACCTGACCATATTTTGCACCATTTCTACTCCAGCAGCACAAACTCACCCACTCCTGGGCTGCTGCCTCTTCTGCTATCTTCCCACCCAACAGGGAGCCAAACCCGAAACATACATTTACCCTAGTGAACCGGGTGCCCCGGTTTCCTCCCACACTCCAAAGATGTGCAGGTTAGGTGGTTTAGTCATGTTAAATTGCCCCATCGTGTCAGGAGGGACTAGCTAGGGTAAATGCATAGAGATAGGGCCTCGTGGGATTGTGGTCAGTGCAGACTCGATGGGCCAAATGGCCTCCTTCTGCACTGTAGGGATTCTATGATTGGCTATGGTTTGTGCTTGTTGCTGGAGAATCATATTAGCCCAGGTCTTTACCAGATTGAAGGACAGGGGAATGTCCATCTGTGCCTGCGCTTTCAGCAGGACCTCAGGTTTGGCTCCCTGTTGGGTGGAAAGATACCAGAAAAGACCCAGGAATGGGTGAGTTTGTGCTGCAAACACAGGGAGAAACTCCACACAGACAGTGACTCAAGCTGGGAATTGAACCTGGGTCCATGGCACTGTGAGGCAGCAGTGCTAATCATTGTGCTGCAGTGTTGCAAATATTTCAGATCAATGGCTGAATCAGCTTGAAATATAACTTTTTTTAACTAAGGCTCTCAAATCTGAGTATTTCCAACATTTTTTTGAAATTCATTTGTGGGACATGGGCATTACTGGCTGGCCAACATTATTATCCATCCCTAGTTGCCTTTGGAGGACAGTTGAGAGTTAACCACATTGCTGTACGTCTAGAGTCACATATAGGTCAGACCAAGTAAGGACAGCAGATTTCCTTCCCTAACGGATATTAGTAAACCAGATGGAATTTTCCGACAATGGTTTCATGGTCATCAGTAGATTCTTAATTCCAGATTTTTTTATTGAATTCAAATTTCTGCTGTGGTGGGTTTTGAACCCGGGTCCTCAGAACATTAGCTGAGTTTCTGAATCAATATTCTCGTGATAATACCACTAGGCCATCACCTCCTCCATTTACTAATTTTCTTTTAGTTTTCTAGTCTTCATCATGATTTGCTTTTGCGCTAACAAATTATACTTAACAAATGCCAAAGTCAGTGATTTGATTTGTTATTGTCACATGTTGGGATACAGTGAAAAATATTGTTTCTTGTGCACTATACAGACAAAGCATACCATTTATAGAGAAGGAAATGAGAGGGTGCAGAATGAAATGTTACAGTCATACCTAGAGTGTAGAGGAAGAGCAACTTAATGCAAGGTGGGCCCATTCAGAAGTCTGACAGCAGCAGGGAAGAAGTTGGCTTGAGTCAGTCGGTACTTGAACTCAGACATTCGTATCTTTTTCCCGACGGAAGAAGGCAGGAGAGAGTATGTCTGGAGTGTATGTGGTCCTTAATTATTTTGGCTGCTTTACCGAGGCAGCGGGAAGTGTGGACAGAGTCAACGGATGGAAAGCTGGTTTGTGTGATGGATTGGGCTACATTCACAACCCTTTATAGTTTCTTGCAATCCTGGCCAGAGCAGGTGCATTGTTCACCACCAGGGCCCCAGCGCGGGGATTGACTTCAGTGGAACCAGCGGACCTATAAAATCCCACCCTCTGCTTGTATATTCTATTGTCTCCATTTATAAAACCCAAGACTTGAATTTTTATTGACCACTTTCTCAATCTGCCTTGTTACCTTCAATGATTTGTACACGCGCACCCACACCCACGTTAGGATTGTACCTTTCAGTTTATATTGCTCCCTCCTCACTCTTCCTCCCAAATGTACCATAAATGTCTCCTGCCCTGTGTCCAGCAGCCTGTCCCTGTTCTTTTGAGGTGGCACAGTTGTCAGCCCTGCTGTTTATCACTGGTGACTTGCAAGATATTTAGCCTAAGCCTGAAAGTGTGATATGCGAATACTAGGAAACCACGTTAAAGGATATAAAAAGGATAAGCTGTAGAAAGTAGCTAACGCCAGTGCTCGAAGTTACGTAGGACACGAGAACAATTGATAAACTGAGTGTGATCGTGGGATCTATCTGCCATGGAATACAAGCTGAATTAGGTATGTTGTATACATCATGAAAAATACAGTTAGAAAAATAATTTAATCACAAAACCAATCTTAAAGGGTCAATTTTACGCTGACTGAAAATTCTTTCTGGTTCAAAGGATCGCAGTGATTCGCAGCTTTGTTTCTGCTGGTGTTTTCTTGTGTAAAATCCACCCCCCATTTCAGTCTTCTCATTTGCAATGAGCTCTCAGGTATGCAGCAGTTAGATTGCCACATTTTACATCACAATAACACTGAAGGATGGATTTTATCCACCTCGTGAATTTTTATGCTTACTTGGAAGTTAAGCGCCACAGAAAAATGTCTAGAGTGAATAGTTAAGGGTGCATGATTACTTTTTGGACCAATGTCAAGTGCAAAATATTGTAATGTTGTGGTTAAATTGAAAAGCGAAAAACATTAGACTACACAAATGTTGCATGTTTGAGAAAGTTTCTTTCTCTTCCTGTGGGAACACTATATTGTACTATTTTTAGTCTTCATTTATCTCACATTCATTCTCATCTGCTGTGAATGCAGTCTACTCAAATTCAAGTGTTATGGAAAAGACAGCAATAATTGCAATACCAATTTTCTTTATTTTCCATAATCTGTTGGGGTTTACGTTAGTTACAGGGCTTCTCTATGGAGGATTTGTTTTCCAGCACTTGTACGTTACACCACTACAGACACAGGAACTCAGTTCCTGTGTTTAAAATGCCCCCATTGCTGGATGTGTCACATAGTCTGTGGCAACTGGCTAAAGCAATTGACACAAGTTTTACCCTGTGGCAATTCTGCAAAGTAACAAGTCTCACAACATCAGGTTAAGGTCCAACAGGTTTATTTGGTAGTACAAGCTTTCAGAATGTCACTCCTTCTTTAAGTGACCTGGTGCTCTGAGAGTTCTTACTGTGCTTACCCCAGCCCAATGCCGGCATCATGGCAATTGTGCAAACATCGGCTGGCACAGATTTGTATCCTGTGATAAGGTGGCACAGTGGTTAGCACTGCTGTCCCATAGCGCCAGGGATCCAGGTTCGATTCCTGGCTTGTGTGCAGCATCAGAAGGTTCTCCCCTAATCATCACACTCTGGCGCCTGTTCGGGTACACGGAGGGAGAATTTAGCATGGCCATTGCACCTAACTGGCACATCTTTTTGCACATTCTCCTCATGTCTGCATGGGTTTTCTCTGGGTGCTCTAGTTTCCTCCTACAGTCCAAGGATGTGCAGGTTTGGTGGATTGGTCATTCTAAACTGTCCCTTAGTGTCCAAGGATGTGTACATTAAATGGATTAGCTATGGTAAATTTGCGGGAATTAAAGTTTTTTTTTTGTCAAAAGTAGGCTCACATTAACATTGCAATGAAATTACTGTGAAAATCCCCTACTTGCCACACTTTGGGTACTCTGAGGGAGCATTTAGCACAGGCAATTCTCCTAACCAGTGCGTTTTTTGGACGGTGGGAGGAAACCAGAGCACTGGAGGGAAACCCACACAGACACGGGGAGAATGTGCAGACTCCACACAGCCAGTGACGCAAGCCGGGAATCAATTTGAGTCCCAGGCACTGTGAGGCAGCAGCGCTAACCACTGTGCTAGGGATAGGGTAGAGGGGACGGCCTGGGTGGAATGTTCTTTCCAAGAGTTGGTTCAGACTTGATGGACGGAATGGCCTCTTTCTGCACCTCAGCGATTCTGCGGCTCTCTGGATATTCTTCAAGGGTGAATGTGCATTTCTATTTATTTAGAAGTCATTGATTTTCTTCAGTTTTTGACTCACTTTAGTCAGAATGATTCCTATGGTGTAAGTCACAGACCAATCAGAATTTGCATCCGAGGTTCGTAGAATCTGGCATTTCCTGACTCAGCCCCTGGTTACTCTATGGGAAGAAGCCATGTCATATCTCTGTTAGACCAACACAATCAGTCCCATTCCCTTTCTCTCCTCACCCATCAGCACTCCACACCCTGCCCCCCACACAATTCCCACAAACCCTACCTTCACGCCACCATCCCAACAAACCCCACATTCCCCCCCACACCATCCTCGCACACAACGCCCACACTACCCCTACAACCCCCACTGCACAACTCACCCCCACCACACCATCACCCCCTCAACACCCCACCCACTTATACCCCCGGAGCTACTATACCATACCCTCACGTCACCCTCCACAATCCCCACACCAGCCCACAGCCCTCACATCGCCACCCTATTCCCCAATATGACCACATTAACCTTGCCTCTCCCCATACTATCCCACTCCCCCTCTTCCCCATTCCACCCCCCGGATCCCGACCGCAATTGATTGGTGGCCTAGCCCCTCTCTCCTGTAAAGTGGGGTTGAAACTTTTGAAGTTGTGACTTTTCAGCCCATCCACTGTCCTTTTTCAAATAACTGCGCTGCTTGTCCTGATCAGCGTCCAAGTCCTGAGCACGTTTGCCTGCACACGTGCCATTCATACAGACCAGGGGATAATAAGGGATATTGGAAAGAACTGTGAACTATTGAAATGAGCCTCCGTGTGTTTGGGATGAAAGGTACGAACACATTCTGTGGCTGTTCTGTAAGCCTCGATCATCAATGCGCAATTATGGTGCATACGACAGGACAAAAAGACATAAAGGTCACAGCGCTGAGAACAATAGAAAAATAATCTAATTTCGAGAACATAAGATATCAGAGCCAGAGAAAGCAATTATGTTCAGCAAATTGATATCCCATTCACACTGTTGTTGCGAGTACATGTGACTGATACATTTAAAGATGTTCACGTGTATTAAACTAATCTGATTCTGATCCACGGAAAAGTTACTTGTCTGCACTTCTGGGCACTGACTGACACTGGAAGCAGGAGAAATACATTTGGTTATTAATTCTGACATTTGAATTTATACAGTTGTCGTAAGCTGAAAACCAGCAATAGTGTCATCCGGATAATTGAATCCCTGTAAAATGGGATTCATGCGTAACTGAATCCTGGGCAGTGTAGGCTGACAAGAGTTCAGTCCCCCAGGGACAACAAGAGAAGGTAGTGGTAACGTCACTGAAGTAGTAAACCCAAGGCCCAGCTGGGGACAAGGGTTCAAGTCCCACAACGGCAGCTGGAGGAATTTAAGCTCAAATTAATAAAATAAAAACCTGGAATAGAAAGTTCATCTCATGAAACTTGTAATATAAGGGCCTGGGCATCAAGGGTTAATTTGGGACTGGCCACTGTCCACAAGGTGCTGCAAGACAATACATAAGCCAGAGGACATTGAGTCACCACACAGCACTTTGGCCCACCACATCTGCACCAGTCAAAGACAAACCACTGAATTATTCTAACCCCATTTCCTAGCACTTCGCCAATAGCCTTGGCATCACAAGCGCACACCTAAATACATTGGGTGGCACGATGACACAGTGGTTAGCAGGGCTGCTTCACTGCACCAGGGACCTGGCTTTGATTCCTGGCTTGGGTCTCTGAGTGGAGTTTGCACATTCTCCCCGTGTCTGTGTGTGGGTTTCTCCCAGATGCCCTGGTTTCTTCCCAAGGTGATTGGCCTAGGTAAATTGACCTTGGTGTCAGAGGGATTAGCAGGACAAATGGTAACGGGCCTACGGGGATGGGTCTGGGTGGGATTGTAGTCAGTGCAGAATTGATGGGCTGAATGGCCTCGATCTGCACTGTAGGGATTCTATGATTTTAAATGTTATGATGGTCTCTGCTTCCGCCACCCTTTCAGGCAGTGAGTTCCATACTCCAGTGTATGTTGGACAGAGTATTGGAACAAAAGCCAGAGTGTAGTGACTAGGGGATTTTCACAGTAACTTCGTTGCAGTGTGAATGTTTAGAGCAACACAGCACAGGAAACAGGCCCTTCGGCCCAACGAGCCCGCGCCGCCATCATAACTATATAGTAACAATTCCATTATCCTATTCTAATTTTAGGTTATTCCTAATATGGAAGAATCTCAATGTAGGGACAATTTGTTTCCCAATCAGCCTAACAGCAAATTTTTGGGATGTGGGAGGAAACCGGAGCGCCCGGAGAAAACCCACGCAACCACGGGGAGAACGCGCAAACTCCTATGTAAACCTACTAGTGGATAATAAATAAACTTTACTATAGTATCTTATCAATAACTATTGGAACCCAGTTTTCAACCCCTTCTGAGGTATTGTACTGAGTCCAGTTATAGAACATAGAACATAGAACAATACAGCACAGAACAGGCCCTTCGGCCTTCGATGTTGTGCCGACCAAAATAAAAAGCAATGCCCCTCCTAACTAAACCATTCCCTTCTCTTCCATATACTTATCAACTAACCTCTTAAACGCCACCAAACTTGGCGCATCTACAACAGCTGCAGGCAGGGCATTCCACTCCCTAATCACTCTTTGAGTAAAGAACCTACCTCTGATATCCGTCCTATAACTCATACCCCTTAATTTAAAGCTGTGTCCCCTCGTGCTAGCTTTCTCCATCCTAGGAAAAAGGCTATCACTGTCCACCCTATCCAAACCTCTAATCATCTTATATGCTTCAATAAGATCCCCCCTTAGCCGCCTCCTTTCTAACGAAAACAACCTCAAATCCTTCAACCTCTCTTCATAGGACCTGCCCTCCATACCAGGCAACATCCTGGTAAACCTCCTCTGTACCCTCTCCAATGCCTCCACATCTTTCTTATAATGTGGCGACCAGAACTGCACACAATACTCCAAGTGCGGCCGCACTAGAGTTTTGTACAGTTGCAACATGATGCTGCGGCTCCTAAATTCAATCCCCCTACCAATAAAAGCTAAGACTCCATATGCCTTCTTAACAACTTTATCCACTTGACTGCCTACTTTCAGGGATCTATTGACACATACACCAAGATCCTTCTGTTCCTCAACACTATTAAGAGCCCTACCATTAGCCCTATACTCTACACATTTATTGTTCCTGCCAAAGTGCATTACCTCACACTTTTCCACATTAAACTCCATTTGCCACCTCTCGGCCCAGCTCTGCAACTTGTCCAAGTCACTCTGTAAACTAAAACACCCCTCTTCACTATCTACCACACCACCAACTTTAGTATCATCTGCAAATTTACTGATCCATCCTCAATACCCTCATCCAGATCATTTATAAAAATTACAAACAGCAGGGGCCCCAAAACAGACCCCTGAGGCACACCACTCGTCACCGAACTCCACGATGAATATCTCCCATCAACCACCACCCTCTGTCTTCTATCTGCCAGCCAATTCCTAATCCAATTAGCTAAATCACCCTCTATTCCACACATCTGCATTTTCTGTAGAAGTCTTCCATGGGCCACCTTATCAAACGCCTTACTAAAGTCCATATATACTACATCAACCGCCTTACCCCCATCCACCTCTCTGGTCACTTTCTCAAAAAACTCAATGAGGTTAGTAAGGCATGACCTACCCTTCACGAAACCATGCTGACTATCCCCAATCAATTCATTTCTCTCTAAATAACTATAAATCCTATCCCTAATAATTCTCTCCAATACCTTGCCCACAACAGAAGTAAGACTCACTGGCCTATAATTCCCAGGAAGGTCTCTCTTCCCCTTCTTAAACAATGGGACCACATTCGCTATCCTCCAGTCCTCCGGAACCACACCCGTAACCAACGAGGACCTGAAGATCAGAGCCAGAGGCTCTGCAATCTCCTCTCTTGCCTCCCAGAGAATCCTAGGGTAAATCCCGTCCGGCCCAGGGGACTTATCCAACTTCAAACCCTCGAGAATTTCTAACACATCCTCCCTATCTACTACAATACTCCCCAATTTGCAACCCTGTACCTCAGTGCTCTCCACAGCTACATTTCCAGCACTCTGCGTGAATACCGAAGAGAAATATTTATTCAGTGCCTCACCAATCTCTTCAGGCTCCACGCACAACTTCCCACTGCTGTCTATGACTGGCCAAATTATGATTACAGAAGGCATTCTCTGATGCTATGTTTCTTTTAGACACTTTGTATGTTTTGACGTTACTGACCACACCATTTTTTTCCAGAATCTCGCCTTGTCCGTCCATTACAGTAAGGAAGATGATCCTCTCTTTTATTCAGTTCTTATCAATTAATTATTTTCAACAGTTTTCTTTCTTAACCCTAGACTGTCATAGAATCATAAAGCCCCTACATTGCTAAAGGAGCCATTCAGTGATTCAAGCCTGCACTAATAAAATCCCACCCAGTCTTTATCCCCGTAACCCCATGTATTTACCCTGCTAATATTCCTGTCACTCAGGGGCAATTCAACATGACCAATCAACCTAACCTGCACGTCTTTGGACTGTGAGAAGAAACTGGAGCACCCGGAGGAAACCCATGCAGACACTGGGAGAACGTGCAAACTCCAGCTAGAGAGTGACCCAAGGCCGGAATCGAACTGCTATGAGGCAGCAGTGCTAACCACTGTGCCACCAGATTTGTCACCCTACCCATCAATCCTTGGCCCTGTTCTTTTCCTTATCTCCTCTATCCTTGCAGTCACCACCTCATCCCGGACACCCCTACCCCATGATTTGCCCCTCTTGCTACCCACCTGTGACTTGGTCCCTTGGTAATCCTGGGCTTCTCATAGATGCATTACAGCAGCAAGCACCACCTTCTCAGTGGAGCTACCAAGCAATGAAGAGCCTCTGATTGGCTGGCATCTCTCAATGGGTGGGACTTCTGACCCCAGGGGTCTTTAATAGGGGAAGCTCATTGCTGCCCAATTAAATGCCTGATTGGCACTTAATATAGTGGTCTTTCTGAATGTGGTGATAAATGGCAAGCTGTCCAGTGTAATGCAAACCCCCATCACTTATATAAAATAATGGTCTACAAACCACACTTGGACACATGTTTCAATGTCATTGAATCAATTTCCTGGAACTCCCTCCCTGACAGCACTGCGAGTACACCTACACCTCATGGACTACAGTGATTCAAGAAGGCAGCTCACCACCATCTTCTCACAGGCAAGTAGGAATAAGTAACAACTACTGACCTAGCCAGCCACTCCCACATCTTAATAGTGCATAAAATATATATGTATATTTCAAATTAGCTGGAAAGAAATGTGTTTTAAATTGATTTTTGTTAAAGACTTGGAAATTGGCTTCAACTAAATTGGTTGTGGGGCCTGAATGTCTCTACTCCCCTAGTTTAACCCAAAGATGCATATATTCTATTCTTTAGCCTGTATTAGCAGCTGCAGTGAGACTCAACATAGCAACAAGATGCAAGGGGAAGTGATGGCCTAGCGGTATTATTGCTACACTATTAATCCAGAAACTCAGCTAATGTCCCACCATGGCAGGTAGTGGAATTTGAATTAAATTAAAAAAAAAATCTGGAATTAGGAATCTACCAATAACCATGAAACCATTGTTGGAAAAATTCCTCGGGTTTACCAATGTCCTTTAGGGAAGGAAATCTGCTATCTGGTCTACACAGCAATATGGTTGATTCTCAACTGCCCCCAGGCAATGAGGGAGAGGCAATAAATGCTGGCCAGCCTAGCAACACCCATTTCCCGTGAATGAGGGGAAAAACAGGAAGTATTGGACTGCTCTTTTTTTTTGAGTTATGGGAAGGACTTAGCGAAATTTCACAGCAGTTTTGGGCCTTAAAGCATTTGTAAAAAAAAAAAATGCTGTATTTTACAGCATATAGTTTCATCCTGTTCAAAACCCTGAAGTCACATACCAACCGACTCAAGAACAGCTCCTTCGCAGCTGCTGTCAGACTTTTGAATGGACCTACCTTGAATTAAGTTGATCTTCCTCTACGTCCTATCTGTGACTGTAACACTACATTCTGCACTCTCTTCTTTCCTTCTCCATGAACAGTATGTTTCGTCTGTATAGCATGAAGAGGCAATACTTTTCATTGTGTGCTAATACACATGACAATAAGAAATCAAAGTTAATTTCTTTGTCTGAACTACATGGAAACGAAGAAGCATAAATATTTCCACTTTTGAGTTTAGCAATTCTCTATCTACTCATGATCTGCACAGTAGCCCCTGTATCACTGCAGGTGTCAGCTCAAAACTGAACAACAGCATAATCAACAGAAAATATTTACTCAACTAAAGTTCCAGTGAGTAGAATGTGCGTGAAAGAAATGCGATAAAGGGCACAAGACAAAATGATGACTCTCGTTCAGTGTGTCTTCTATTTCTGTACACCGCAGTGTGAAACCTCACCCTTGGGAAATATTCCTGGAATGATTGCAAATGCTGGGCAGCAATGTTGATGGGCTTATAGACAGTTCTGCTGAAGGGAATACGGTATCGCGATCTGATAGCAGTTCAGGTTACAAGTAATTCCTTAACCCACAGAATTACACAATCTTAAAAGTTACAGTGTCTCTCTGTTTCACTGTTTCAAGTGTCAGGATTCAGGCAGGTCAACTAAATTGCACCATGTTTCCCCAAGCAAGGCCACACTTTTTAACTGAGTATTATTTATTTTCTTCTGTATATCCTTGAGGAGTTAAGGTATTGAGAAGAAAAATACAAGCATTAATAAGTTGTTATTTTCGGGGATAGGTTATCTGCCTCTATCAATTAGGCTGCCAATAATCACCACAGCATTTGTTTGACTTCTTCCCTTTTCACTTTCTCCATCTCTGGCGCTGTCAACTTTCACACTGAAGATTCCTCTCCCCGTTAGCTGACAGGACCCTCACCTGGATCCACCCCATTTCCTGCAATCTCTCGTTCACCTTTTCCTCACTTCTCTCTCCAAACCACAGTCTTGTTCCCTTTTTCCTCACTTTCCATTCCAGTAGGCTCCATCTTCAACGGATCGTCTTCCTCTATTAATGTCAGCTCCACCAACGTTTCCTTCTCCCGTTCACTTCCACCATTCGAAAGGAACTGTTCCTCTATAACGCCCGAGTCCATTCCTCAACTGTCTCCCAACTCTCCCTCTGCTTTCCGACACTGGCTTCGCTTTCCAATACTCCCCCTCCACTTCCCTGCTGGGGAGCCTTGTGCAGTTTGGGTGATCAGTTTTCTGAATATTTCTGCTCCACAACAATCATAGATTCATACAGCATAAAAGAGGCCCTTTGGCCCATCGAGTCTGCATCGACACGTTAAAAACACCTGAACGCCCACCTATTCTGCCAGCACTGTGCCTGTAGCCCTGAATATTATGATGTGGTGCTCATTCAGATGCTTTTTGTAAGGCAACCCACCCCATCACCCTTCCAAGCATTGCATTCCACAACATCACCACCCTCTGGCTAAAAAAGGTTTTTCCTCGTATCCCACCAAAATCTCCTGCCCTTCTCTTGAAGCTACGTCCCCTCGTGACTGACCCTTCAACTAAGGGGAACATCGATTCCATATCCACTCCGTCCATATCTCTCATAATCTTGCACACCTCAGTCAGGTCACCCCTCAGTTTTCTGTGCTCTAACAAAAACAATGCAATCCTGGCAATTTCTCTTCATAATTCAAATGTTCCATCCTAGGAAGTATCCTGGTGAATCTCCACTGCAATCACATCCTTCCTATAATGTGGCAACCAAAACTGCTCACAGTACTCTAGCTGTAACCTCACCGAAGTTCTGTACAACTCCAACATGACCTACCTGCTTTTGTAATCTATGCCTCGATTGATGAAGGCAAGTCTCCCATTTGCCTTTTCACCACCCTACTAACATGCCTTTCTGCCTTCAGAGATCTGTGGACAAAAACGCCAAAGTCCCTTTGTTCCACAGAACTTCCTCGTGTCCTGCCATTCGTTGAATACTTTCTAGAAAAATTATTCCTTCCAAAGTGTTTCACCTCACTTTTCAGGGTTAAATTCCATCTGCCACTTACCTGCCTGTCTGACAATTCCATCTATTTCTTCTTGTAGCCCACGACACTCCATCTCACTGTCTAATCTCTGTGTCATCTGCAAATTTCTGAATCCTACCCCACATCAGTCATCTGTGTCATTTGAATGAAGAATTATAGGGGCCCTAATGCAGATCCCTGTGATATGCCTCTGGGCACTGACTTCCAGTCACTAAAGCAGCTTCTGTCATCACTCTGTCTCCTACAACTGAGCCAATTTTGAATCCACTTTATCAAATTACTCTGTCCCACGTGCATTTAGATCAAATAGAATTCTACAGTGCAGAAAGAGGCCATTCAGCTCATCGATTCTGCGCTGACCATAATCCCACTGTGGCCCATACATTTACCCTAGCTAATCCCCCTGACACTAAGGAGCAATTTAGCATGGCCAATCCAACTAATCTGCACATCTTTGGACTGTGGGAGGAAACCGGAGCACTCAGATGAAACCCACACAGACACAGGGAGGATGTACGAACTCCACACAGATAATGACCCAAGCTGGGAATCAAACCCAGGTCCCTGGCTCCCCCAGCACCGCCTCAGCCACTTGCCTGGCTTTATTCCCGGCTCCCACCCTTACTGGACTCTCTGCATATTAATTTAAAAAGTTCTCCTTACACATTTCAAGAAATCTACTATATCCCTTAACACCATTTCTATCCCGGTTAACGTTGGGGAAAGTTGAAATCACCTCAAATAATAACCCGATTATTGTCTTTACACCTGCACAAATTGAGCAAATATTTCTTCCTCAGTATTCCCTCTGACTATCTGGGGGTGTACAATAAACAATGTGGCTGCCCCTATTTTATTCCTAAGCTCTACCCACAAAGCTCTGTTTGGTGGCCCCTCCAGTAGATCATCTCTCATTATTGCAGTAACTGATTCCTTAACTAATAATGCAATGCCTTCTCCTCTTACCCCCTCCCCTGTCTCACCTGAAGATTCAATATCCTGGAATGTTGAGTTGCCAATCAAATCCTTCCTTCCATTATGTCTCTGTGATGGATACTATGTCACACTTTCACGTGTCAATCATTGCTCTCAACTCATTCATTTTACCTGCAGTACTCCTGGTGTTAGAATAGAAACCATCTAGCCTGGCCTTAATCCCTTGAAGTTTAATATACTCCCTCTGACTTGTTTATTTTGCTGTATGATTCTGTACCCATATTCTACTAACAGTCTGCGTCCCCTCCTCGCAACAGCAGTAGTAAAACATCTCACGAGGATGTTAGTCCCATTCTGGTTGAGATGTAGACTGTCCCACTTATACAGGTCCCACCTTCCCCAGAAATGATCCCAGTGATCCAGGATTCTAAAACCCTCCCTCCTGCACCAACTCTTAAGCTGTACGTTCATCTGCACTATTCTCCTATTTCACACACAGGGCGGTGAGTGTCTGAAATGAGTTGCCAGAAGTAGAGGCGGGTACAATTTTGTCTTTTAAAAAGCATTTAGACAGTTGCATGATACAATGGACATAGAGGGATATGAGCCAAATGCGGGCAATTGGGAATAGCTCAATAGTTAAAAACTGAGTAGCGTGGACAAGTTGGGCAGAAGGGCCTCTTTCCATGCTATAAATCTCTATGACTATGGAAGCAGAGATTTGCTCAATGTGTTTTTGATAGTCATAGAAATTATATCATAGAAACCCTACAGTGCAGAAAGAGGCCATTTGGTCCATCGAGTCTGCACCAACTACAATCCCACTCGGGCCCTATCTCCATATACTACCAACTAATCCCTCTAACCTACATAACCCAAGACACTAAGGAGCAATTTAGCATAGCCAACTAACCTAACCCGCACATCTTTGGATTGTGGGAGGAAACCCACACAGACACAGGGAGAATGTGCAAACTCTGCACAGACAGTGACCCAAGCCGGGAATCGAACCCCGATCCCTGGTGCTGTGAAGCAGCAGTGCTAACCACTGTGCTACCGTGCCATGCTGAGTTAGCTGGTCTAAGGAGCCGTGCTTTTGACCTCATTTCAGAGCAAAGAAAATCAGCAAACATTCACATTCCTGATCAATGATTCCTGTCAAACACCTGGGTGCAGGAATTCCTTCAGAAATGTCACCAGAGCTTCGTTGGAAGTGGGTGAGAAATCTTTTTCTGTTGTGATATCCGCCAATGGAGTGGGTGCAAGTTTCGAGGAAATTCCCAGCTGACGTGTGCGTGGCTCAGATGGTCAAGAACTCCTTTACGTTTCTGGGAACTGTTGCTGTCCCTGAGAAATCAGAAAAAAAATACCAGGCAAAGGCACCAGAGGGTGCCTTTTCATTGCACTTTGAGATGAATTTAGGCTTTAGTTTTAGAAATTCACATTGAAGTATTTCACTTGTGAAGGATTCACATTAACTTGGAAATTTCCAACCACAAACCATTCTCATCTTTTAATTTATCTCTATCTATTTATGTTGATTTATTTTTAGCCTGTGTTTTGTTACAGCAAGGGAATACTGATGACAGGAAACCATTGGAAATAATGCAGCCAAATGGTGGCAGAGTGGTTAGCACTGCTGCTTCACAGTGCCAGGGAGCTGGGTTCGATTCCTGGCTTGGGCCACTGTTTGTGTGAGTTTGCATGTTCTCTGTGCGGGTTTCCTCCGGGTGCTCCAGTTTCCTCTCAAAATCCAAAAGACGTGCCGCTTAGGCGCACTGGCCAGGCTAAATTCTCCCTTAGTGTACCAGAAGAGGTGCCAGAGTGTGGTGACTAGGGGATTTTCATGGTAACTTCATTGCAGTGCTAATGTAGACCTACTGTGACATTAATAAAATGGTTATTATTCAACAGTTATTTCAGAGTTAGTCTCAGGATAAGGGTGACAATCATTTAGGGGCTGAAATGAGAAATTACTTCACTTAGAAGGTTGTCAATCTTTGGAATTCTCTCTCTCCCAGCCTGTGCAGATTGCAGAGCCGGGTCCCCCGAGATCATTACATTCACAGTCTGCAATGTGAGAATCCCTCAGGGCCCAAATCTTACAATCCAGAGACCAAACTGACATTAACGTCACAGGCAAAATGCTCAGCTAAACTACAAGGCTTTGAGCATTCATTAGTTGCTGACATTTACTGCATATTTCAGGTTGGTCTTCTGGGACAAGGCATTATCAACAATCAGAACCAAACAGTGTTCAGTTCAGGGGTGGGGGGGGGGGGTGCTAACTGATTCAGACAGGTTGGGCAAGAAAGGAGGATAAGAGTTAAAAGCAGAATGGAACTGAGACAAGGAAGAGGACTTCCACAGTGGTCAGGATTCAGCACTCTCACCGCCGCAGCTTGGGTTCGATTCCCAATCAGGGAAAACAAATTTATTATTCTGTAACAACCCATTGATTAATTAGTTGTCAGTACCAATAAAGGAGATGTACTGTGTTAGGACAGTGACACTGCTACCTCACAGCACCAGGAAGCCAGGTTCGATTTCTGGCTTGGGCTGCTGTCTGTGTGGAGTCTGCATGTTCTCCCCATGTGGGTTTCCTCCGGGTGCTCCGATTTCCTCCTTCGTTCCAAAGATGTGCTGGTTAGGTGGACTGGCTATGGAAAATTGTTCCTTAGTGTCAGGGGGGCTAGCAGGACTTGATGGGCCAAATGGCCTCCATCTGCAGTGTAGGCCTTCTATAGGAGAATTTAAAATGGGGGATGGGGGGTTGGTGCTTCGGGAGGAGAGGGGGATGAGGAGGGACGGGAAGGAGTGGCACACGGGAACTTCCTGGACAATCAGTTAACAGGAAGGATAGAAGTGGATGATTCCTCTGTTCATTGCAAGTTGAAGAACTCCAAATTTTCATTTTGCGCCATTTACGGAATATGGGTTTCGCTGTCTAATCCAACATTTAACATTTACTGCAGTGAACGTGCCTACTTCTGACCCTTATGATGGAAGGAAGGTTATTGATGAAGCAGTTGAAGATGGTTAGGCTAAGAACACTATCCTGTGGGGCTCCTACAGCGATGTCCTACAGTTGCTATGATACAATCCAACAAACCACAACCATCCCTTGAGAAGGTGGCAGTGAGCTGTCTTCTATACCACTGCAGACTGTGTGGTGTGGGTACACCCACTGTGCAGTTAGGGAGGGAGTTCCTGGATATTTGATCCAGCAACAGTGAAGGAACAGTGATATATTTCTAAATCATGATGAGGAATGACTTGGAGAGGATCTTGCAGTTGATGGTGTTCCCATCTATCTGCTGCCCTTGTTCTTCTAGATGGCAGTGGTTGTGAGTTTGGAAGGTGCTGTCAAAGGAACCTTAGTGAAGTGCTGTAGTTTATCTTAGAATCATAGAACCCTACAGTGCTGAAAGAGGCCCTTTGGCCCATCAACTCTGCACTGACCACGATCCCACCCAAGCCCTACCCCTATATCCACTAATCCCTAACGTACGCATCCCTCGTCGCTAAGCGGCAATTTCTTAGCACGGCCAATCAACCTAACCCGCACATGTGTAGAATGTGGGAGGAAACCAGAGCATCCAGAGGAAACCCATGTAGACACGAGGAGAATGTGCAAACTCCACACAGAATGACCTGAGCCGGGAATGGAACCCAGTATCCTGGAATTGTGAAGCAGCAGTGTTAACCACTATGCTACCGTGGCACCCATATCCATCTTCTTTCGTGCTAGATGGAGGGTTTTCCCCCCGATCCCCATTGACTCCAGCTTTGCCGGGGGTCTTTGCCACATTGTGTGGCCTTGATGTCAAGGACAGTCACTCTCACCTCCTTTTTCTCGTGGAAGTTGGGGGTGGTGGGGGGGGGGGTGGTTTAACCATTGACCAGTGCATTTCCCTGCTCAGTGAAATTTACCATTTAATTATAAACATTGATACCGCCTGTATTTACCAATACTGATAGAGCAGCAGGCACAGAAGATTAGATTGCTCCACAGACACAGTTGGATAATTAGACACGAATATACAATACACCGTGTTTTAATAGCAAAGTTTACATAACATTCAGTTAAGAAACATCAATGCAACGTCACTTACAGGAGAGAATTGCGTCCGTATTTAAAACTTGATACTTGTGTGATGTCTTTTGCTCCAAAGATATCAGGCTGCTACAAACGTTTTTGAAATTGTATGTTGCAGGCCATTCAATTGCTTTAATATTGTTATCAATCAATTTTCATAGGCTGAATGGCCTCCTTCTACACTATAGCAATTCTATCGAGTTTGCACCCAGCATGTACTTATGCTTCTAATTCCCCTAACTACATCTCTCTGTGCACAAAGGAACAATTTACAGAAAATTCTGGAAAATCTCAGCAGGTCTGACAGCATCTGTGGGAAGAGGATAGTTAAACTGTTGGCTCTGTTCTCTCTCTACAGATGTTCTCTTTCTCAGACCTGCTGAGATTTTCCGGAATTTTCTATTTTGTTTCCGATTCCATCTTCTGCAATATTTTGCCCTGTTTTATTAGGGGCAATTTACTATGACCAGCCTACTTAACCCACACATCTTTGGACTGTGGGAGGAAACTGGAGCACCCGGAGGAAACCCACGCAGACACAGGGAGAATGTCTGTGTGGAGTACGCACGATCATCCAACAGCAGAATCGAACCTGTGTCCTTGGTGCTGAGAGGCAGCAGTGCTAAGCACATCCTTGTGGTTTTTGCATTGCATCGAATAAAATAAGTTCCAAAAAATAATTGCAAGGCTTCTCTTTTGGTTAAGATCAAGACCGGGTGCAATGCCTTTGCCTGAGAGCCCAGATTCGGTTTGTCTCCTTCTTGTTGGGGGAGCATGGATTGGATTCCCTTGAGTTTTGGAGAAAGCGAGGGAATTTGGGTCCATTCTGCATTCGATTATCTAACAAAGAATAGAGCAAACATTTAAGAAAAAGAATAAATTGCAACTTATGCAGTTCTCAATTCTCAAAAAAAACAGGTAAGACTAAAGTTGTTAAAGCAGGATAAGAAATAGGAGCAGGGGTTGGCCAACTCGACCTTCGAGCCTGCCCCGCCATTCAACAAGATCATGGCTGATCTGAAGTGGATCAGTTCCACTTACCCGCCTGCTTTCCATAACCCTTAATTCCCTTATCTATCAGAAATCTATCTACCTGTGACTTAAACATATTCAACGAGGTAGCCTCCACCACTTCAATGGGCAGAGAATTCCAGAGATTCATTACCCTCTGAGAGAAAAAGTTCCTCCTCAACTCTGTTCTAAACTCCCCCCACCCCGCCCCCTTATTTTGAGGCTGTGCCCTTTAGTTCTGGTTTCCTTTCTAAGTGGAAAGAATCCTTCTACATCTACCCTATCTACTCCTTTCATTATCTTGTAAGTCTCTATAAGATTCCCCCCCACTTCAGTCTTCTAAGCTCCAACGAGTACAGGCCCAGTCTATTCAATCTCTCATCTCCGGTATCAATCTAGTGAACTTTCTCTGTACTCTCTCCAAGGCCAATGTATCCTTTTGCAAATATCCTTTTGATCTGAGTGATTTTTTTTGCAAGTAGTCTAGTGCTTCACATCATTAGTGTATGCTTAAACTGGACCAGTTGATGGGCAATGCAACAACTCTGACTATCACTGTTGCTGTGCAGATACAGGGATTTGGACCAGTATCTGTGGGAGTTTGCGCATTCTCCCCGTACTTGCTTGGGTTTTCTCTAGGTGCTCCGGTTTCCTCCCACATTCCAAAGATGTGCTCTTAGGCTGATTGGCGAAACAAGTTGTCCCTAAGTTGTCTCCCCAGTTTGGTTCCAATGCAGATTTCCATAAACATAGACAAGAGTCATGGGTGGAAGTGGGAACGCTAAAATGTTGGCGCGGGCTCATTGGGCCGAAGGGCCTGTTTCCTGTGCTGTGTTGTTCTTTGATTTCCATTCCCTGCAATTTGCTGAATCTTTTCTCAGCTTCATTCGCTATCTTAGCTTTACTTTTGCCGGAGTGTGGCGGCTAGGGGATTTTCCCAGTAACTTCATTGCAGAGTTAACGTAAGCCTACTTGTGGCACTAATAAATAAACTTTACTTTTCCTCCAAGCTTTGAGCACAACCAAGGTTCATACAACTTCCTCATAAAAATGAAATGGATTCCGTTTTCAGATTTCCAATTGCCTTTCTCAGAACTATGATTGATTGATTAGAATTCAGTGGAAGCGTTTTAGTAATTTTGGACCCCTCTGAAATTCCCTTGTCACAAGAATGGGTTCGGAGTTATCACAGCAATGCTACGCAGGAGCTCAGGGCTGTCACAATAATCTCACTGATGTGAATCAAGAGCTTTCCACGCATAATAAATAACTGTTTATACATTTCAAAGTCTGTAAACATTCAGTGGTTGCAATGTAATGCATCAATTTATACCCTCCCCTTCTGCAAAGCAGCTGTTTGTTGCAATGGTTTAATGGATTTGGATTTCATTGGGATAATTGCTGTTGTGATGCATCAGGTATCAGGAACTTTTCTTTAACACCACTAAAATGTAAAGCTCTATTAGTGAGCAAAATGTGACACCGAACCACATAAGGAAATATCAGAATCGATGACCAGAAGTTCAGTAGGTTTGATGGAGTGTCTTAAAGGAGGAAGGCGAGACTGCAAGGTACGGAGAGGGAATCCCACAGCTTAGGGATTGGGCAGCTGAAGATACGGCCAATCTGGTAACGTGGTCCCTTTAAGGAGGTGATCCTTGGGCCACGTGATCAAGTTAGGCCCTATGGAAAGGCCATGTGGGAAGCTGAGCCAATCAAGCTAGTGTTGGTGTGATGTCAACAGGACTGGAGAATCCCATCGCCAGCAAACAATGCATCATTTTCACTGAGGGTAGTAAGGAATGCCCTGCCTGCAGCAGTTGTGGATTCGCCAACTTTAAGGGCATTCAAATGGTCAGTCAATAGGCATATAGATAACATTGGAATAGTTTAGGTTAGAGGGTCATTTGATTTGTTCCACTGGTCAGCACAACATCAAGGGCCGAAGGGCCTGTACTGCACTCTAATGTTCTATCTCTCACCGATAGGAAACACACATCTGGGAAGATCAGAGAATCTCTCCCTGTAACTAGAGCTCATAATTTGAAGATTCTTTTGTTAATAGAGCAACGCAGAATGTACATTATTCGTATATTAGCTCTCTTTTTTTATATGGTTTTAAAAGCCATCTCGTTTGGTGATTAACAAACTCTTAATTGAATAATTTAGATCCCTATCTTTATATAGATAATCTGTGAGGAGCACGCCATTGGCTATCTGATGTTGCTATTAACACTTGAGAAAGCACATTCTACCACTAAACTTCACAAAATGTCAAGATTGTTGGCTGGCACAGTGGTTAGCACTGCTGCCTCACAGCGCCGGGGATCTGGGTTCGATTCCTGCCTTGGGTCACTCTCTGTGGAGTTCTCCCCAAGACTGCGTGGGTTTCCTCCGGATGCTCTGGCTTCCTCCACAGTCTAAAGGCGTGCAGGTTAGGTGGATTGGCCATGCTCAATTACCCCTTAGTGTCAGGCGGACTATCTGAAGTAAATGCATGGGATTGTGGGGATAGGACCTGGGTGAGACAGTGGTTGATGTAAACTTGATGGGCCAAATGGCCTCTCTTTGCACTGTAGATTCTATAATTCTGAAAAGAGGAATAGGCAGTTCAGCCCCTCAAACCTGTTCCACCATTCAAACATGGCTGATCTGATGAAGTGGTCAACTCCCCTTTTTGCCTCTTTCATATCTAACTTGACCACATACATATCCAATAACCAGCCTCCATTGCCCTCTGCGGAAAAGCATTCCAAACACATACAACCTTCTGAAAGAAGAAATTCCTCCTCACCTCCATCTTAGAAGTTTATTTATTTGTCACAAATAAGACTTACATTAACACTGCAATGAAGTTACCGTGAAACTCCCCTAGTCGCCATGCTCCGACACCTGTTCGGGTCAACATACCTAATCAGCACGCCTTGCAGAATATCGGAGGAAACCCGTGCATTGGGAATGCCCAGAACTGTCCACCCTCTTCCCAATAAAGGCTGAGGCGAAAGTGTTTGTCACGCTTGCCTTCATCAGTCACAGCATTGAGTTGGGACATTGCAACCGTACAAGACATTGATAAGCCCACATTGGAAGGACTGCATACAATTCTGGTCGCCCTTCTATAGGAAGGATGTTATTAAACTGGAAAGGGTGTAATGAAGGATTTACAGCGATGGGACTGGGAAGGATTGAATTATGAGGAGAGGCTGGATAAGCTAGGACTTTTTTCTCTGGAGCGTAAGAGGATGAGGGATGAACTTACAGATGTTTATAAAATCATGAGGGGTAGAGATAAGGTGAATAGCTAAGGTCTTTTTCCCAGAGTTGGGGAGTCCAAAACTAGAGGGGATAGGTTTAAAAGAGGGGCAACTTTTTCACAGAGGGTGTATGGAATGAGGTGGTAGAGGTGGGTACAATTACAGCATTTAAAATACATTTGGATGGATGGGATGAGGGATATGGGCCAAACCAGACAAATGGGACTAACAGAGTTTACGAAACATTGTCAGCATGGAGCAGTTGGGCCAAAGGGCCTGTTTTCATGCTGTATATTGTAATAACTCAATGAGAAAGCTACCTAGTTGTAGCTTTCAGAGTTGTAGGAAGCAGAACCCACGGGTGCTTTTTGGAATAAGTTACTCGGGAACAACACGGCTATGTAGAGATTTGGCAGACTATATACAACAGCTGACAGGTGTGTCTCTACATCTGTGTCCTTCATTCGCACCAACAGCAGGGAAGCTTTATCTTTGTTGCAGATAGCAATGTTTCTCTAATTGTATTTTGTTTCACACATAAGAACATGACTAGGTCAATCAACTAGGTTGATTCGGGAGTTGAGAGGGTTGGCTTATGAGGAGAGATTGAATAGACTGGGGCTATACTCATTGGAATTCAGAAGAATGAAGGGAGATCTTAGAAACATAGAAGCAGGGAGCTTGTTTCCATTGGGCAGGTGAAACTAGAACTAGGGGGCATGGCCTGAAAATAAGGGGGAGCAGATTTAGGGCTGAGTTGAGGAGGAAGTTCTTCACACAAAGGATTGTGAATCTGTGGAATTCCCTGCCCAGTGAAGCAGTTGAGGCTACCTCATTGAATGTTTTTAAAGCAAGGATAGACACATTTTTGAACAGTTAAAGGAATTAAGGGTTACGGTGAGCGGGCGGGTAAGTGGAGCTGAGTCTATGAAAAGATTAGCCTTGATCTTATTGAATGACAGAGCATGCTGAAGCAGGCAGATGGTCTAATCCTGCTCCTAGTTCTTATGTTGTTGAAAATGAAGACACCAATGTTTCTCTAATTGTATTTTGTTGCACACGGCCTGCTCATATAAATAAGTGGCACTTTTAACTTATTCTGCCTGGTGGCACCCATGCAGTGATGATGTGTGAGTAGCTGCAGACTATCTTCCAGGGAGCCCGACAGCTGTGCATGTGTGCAACCTTAGAGAGGGCACTTAGAGATTGCCAGGGAAGAAATGCCCGGGAACCACTCTGTACCTTTATGGAAACTCAGATTGTGGCTCTGGGGTCTGGTGGGTCTGATGTAAACAGCACCCAGTGCACCTCTAGGCTGGGAGTCTATCACCTCGCCCATCCTGAATCAGCATGGGTGGGGGTCCGGCAATGGAAATTTCTGTTGACATCGGGTGGGAGTTTCCGGTCTCGCCCAAGCAAGGCTGTAAAATCCCATCTCCAGTCTCTCAGGCTGCTCCTGATCAGATTGCCCTCATTAGCATGTTTTATAATAAGCTGCTCAGGGGTTTGCCGAGCCAATTGCAGAAAGCACGAGGTCACATGCAAACTCGGGGGAAGCAGAAATCCGTGAAAACGTGTCCTGTCTAATTTTTCAGTCCGCACACAGTGTGTGCCATCTACAGAATGCTGCAGGAACTGACCGAGGCTCCTGCGACAGCTCCTCCCTGTGACCTCTGCCACCTAAAAGGACAAGATGATTGGGAACGCTACCATATCCAAGTCTCAGCCCATCCTGACTTGGAAATAGATTGCCATTCCTTCACTGCTGCTGGATCAAAATCCTAGAATTCCCTCCCTAACAGCGCTGTGGGTGTACCTACACCAAGGGACTATAGCGATTCAAGAAGGCAGCTGACCATCACCTTCTCATGGGCAATTAGAGATAGGTATCAAATTCTGACCTGGACATCGAGTCTCTATCTTGCAAAAGAATAAAAAAATTCTGGCCTGATTTTTATTTTGGAAAAAGTTTCAGAGAGAGCTTGGAATTTCAATAATGTTCATAGACACAGGACCAGTTTTCTTGCAACAATAGCAGACAAAATGTGTAATTAATTTCTGTTTTTATTTAAAACAGACTTATGGCAAATATGCAGATATCTGAACCCTTAGTAATGCTGGGTAAGTTAGAAAGGGGGCAGGTTTATCTGGCGATGAAGCTGTCACACCTTTGTTCTCAATGGTGGAGTCAAAATCTGATCCACCTGCAGCTGAAACACATTGGCTTTATTCATCACAAACTCTATATCACAGAGGATAATAAATAAGAACTGCTAAAAGCCACGTAGGCTCTAGAACCTGCCCTGCCATTCAACAAGATTGTAGCTGAACCTCTGGAGTAGGGGCAGTATGGTGGCACAGTAACTAGCAGCACCAGGGAGCGGGTTTCAATTCCCGGCTTGGGTCACTATCCATGCAGAGTTTGCACATTCACCCCATGTTTGCGTGGGTTTCCTCCAGGTGCTCCAGTTTTCTCCCATGCTCCAAAGATGTGTGGGTTAGGTTGATTGGCCATGCTAAATTGCCCCTTAGTGTCAGGGGATGAGCTGGGTATGTATGTGGAGTTTTGTGACTAGCGCTGGGACTATTGTTGGTGCTCCATGGTCCGAATAGCCTCTTTCTGCACTGTAAGGATTCTACGATTCTTGACTCCCACCGTGAGGAAATATCCTCTCAGCTTCCCCTCAGAATATCATCTGCTTCATCTCTCGTTCTTCTGCTGCCCCCTCCTTCATACTGCCCAAACAGAAATATTCAAGGATGAAAGACTGAGAACCATTTATAATTTGGTTTTGAATAAGCACATGCCAGTTTTGATGCAGCTGGTTCTAGCTTTGGATTATATTTATGGAAACACAGAATGTAGCTCTGGGGTCTGGCTTAAACAGCTGGAGAAATATTGCTATCTGCATTCTTGACTAATGTTTGCAACAAAGATAAAGCTTCCCTGCTGCTGGTGCAAATGAAGGCCACAGATGTACAGATACACCTGTCAGCTGTTGTATATAATCTGCAGATTCTCTACATAGCCATGTTGTTCCCTGGGTAACTTATTCCAAAAAGCACCCATGGGTTTTGCTTCCTACAACTTTGAAAGCACGGGGCAGCTTTCTCATTAAGTCATAGCGATATACAGCACGGAAATAGGCCCTTTGGCCCAACTCCTCCATGCCGACCTGTGTTTCTAAACTGAATTAGTCTCATTTGCTTGTGTTTGGCTCATACTGTTATGGATCTGTGAAAATGTATTTTAAATGTCGTAATTGGGCAACAGGGCGGCAAGGTAGCACAGTGGTCAGCGCTGCTGCTTCACAGCTCCAGGGTCCCGTGTTCAACTCCCGGCTTGGGTCACTGTCTGTGTAGAGTTTGCACATCCTCCTTGTGTCTGTGTGGGTTTCCTCCGGGTAATCTGGTTTCCTCCCACAGTCTAAAGATGTGCAGGTTAGGTTGATTGATCATGCTAAGAAATTGCCACTTAGTGTCCGTGGATGCGTAGATTAGTGGGTATAATATATAGGGATGGGAATAGGGCCCTGGTGGGATTGTGTTTGGTGCAGATTTGATGGACCGAAGGGCCTCTTTCTGCACTGTAGGGTTCCATGATTCCACGTACTCTCCTCTGGCAGCTTGTTCCACACACACCATCCTATATATGAACAGCTTGCTCCTCAGGTCCCTTTTAAACCTTTTGCCTCTCACCTCAAATCTATGCCTTCTAGTTTTGGATTCCCTTACCCTGGGGGAAAGATCTTGGCCATTGACCTTATCTGTGCCCTGTGATTTTATACTCACACATCCAGCAACAACACCTGTGACATTTGCAACCGAGGAGGACAAGGGCAGCAGATGATTGGGAATGCTACCACCTCCAAGTCTCATTCCATCCTGATTTGGAAATATATCGGCCGTTCCTTCAATGTTGCTGGGTCAAAATCCTGGAATTCCCTCCCAAACAGCACTGTGAGTGTACCTACACCCCTGGGCCTGCAATATTTCAAGAAGGCAGCTGATCACTACCTTCTCAAGGGCAATTAGGGATGGGTATCAAATTGTGGCCTGGTCAGCGAGTCTGCATCTTGCAAAAAAAAAATTCTAGCCTGATTTTTAGCTTGGCAAAAGCTTCAGAGAGTCCTTGGAATTTCAACAATGTTAATGGACACAGGACCAGTTTTCTAGCAGGTGAAATGTGCAATTAATTTCCCTTTTTTTTTTTTTTGTTTAAAATAGACCTGTGACAAATACGCAGATATCTAAACCCTTGGTAATGCTGGGTGAGTTAGAAAGGAGGCAGGTTTATTTTGCGATGAAGCTGTCACATCCTCCTCCTCAATGGTGGGGTTAAAGTCTGATCCATTTGCAACCAAAACACATTGGCTTTATTCATCGCAAACTCTGCAGCGTGGGGAATGAGGAAAAGGAGTCGCTAGAGGCCACATAGAAGCTGCTCTTCCATTCAACAAGATCGTAGTTAAACCTCTGGGTTAGAGGTGGCACAGTAACTAGCAGCACCAGGCAAACGGGGTTCAATTCTGGCTTTGGGTCATGGTCTGTGTGGAGCTTGCACATTCACCCTATGTCTGCGTGGGTTTCCTCCAGCTCCTGTTTACTCCCACACTGTAAAGGTATGTAGGTTGGGTGAGTTGTCCATGCTAAATTGCCCCTTAGTGTTCCAAGATGTGTAAGTCAGGGGTATTTGCAGGGTATATATGTGAGGTTACATCAATAGTGCCAAGAATAAGAATAATAAGAAATGGGGTTAGTGCAGAATTGATGGGCAAGTTTGCACTGTAAGAGATTCTATGATTTTTCTTCATTCACTTGCAATGTGTGGGTGCCAACATTTATTATCCATTCCTTAAGTCTTTGAGAGGTGTCAATGAGCCATTGGTAGCTCTAAGGTTTCTTAGGTTGTATTGGAAGGTTAGAGTTATCAATGTCACTGTCTGATGTAGGGCAGTGTTTCTTCCCTAAAGTTTAGATATTTACAACAATCTATAGAATCCCTTCAATGCAGAAGGAGCCATTCGGCCCATTAGGTCTGTACTGACCACAGAGCCAACCAGGCCTATTCCTGCAACTCCATACATGTATCCTACTAATCCCCTGACACTAGGGTCAATTTAATTTCAATCTAACATGCACATCTTTGGAATGTGAGAGGAAACTGGAGCACCCGGAGGAAACCCATGCAGACATGGGAAGAATGTGCAAACTCCACACAGAGAGTAACCCCCAGCAGGGAATCGAACCCGGGTCCCTGGCGCTGTGAGGTAGCAGTGCTAACCATTGCGCCACTGTGCTGCTCATAGTTACAACAGTCACAATCAGGGATAAATTACCAATTTATTTACTGCGGGAAAAGGATAGTGATGTGAATGACACACAATATCCAAAACTGCACTACCCAGAGCTACACATCCTGAAGGGTGGATACAGGAATTCTTTTTGAATTTATGGGCAGATTGTCCGACCTCACCCATGGTTGGGATTTTCCCATCCCGCTGCAGTGAATGGAGATTTGGTTGAGCACCCAATTCTCCATTCTTGCTGGTAGTGTTATTGTGGTGTGCGATGGGAGAATTCCTGCCATTGTATCATTTCCAAAATCAACACCACTTTCCCCACGTTCCTTAATTCCCTCAAAAATCTATCAATCTAAACTTTCATATGTATTAACAATAGCTCTGCATTTAGCATGCTGAAGATTCACAGCTGTCTGAGGGAAGAAACTCTCCTCACCTTAGTCTTTGAGGAGCGAAGCTCTTGTTTTTTGACACAAACCCTCAGGCCTACAATCTTTGGCCAGGGAGAATATTTTCTCGGTATCTATCCTGTCAAACTCTCATAATGTTTTAAACATTTTACTAGGGAGAGTACCCCCGACTTGTGTTAGGAATAGTGCTGTGGGATTTTTCATAAATGAAAAAACTGAAAGCCTTGAGCCTTGGATCAAAGCCTCATCCAAAAGATGGCACATCCAACAGCCCAGCACTCTCTGGGTGGCGTAGTTAGCATTGCTGCCTCATAGTGCCAGGAACCTGGGGTTTGATTCCCAGCTTGGTTCACTGTCTGTTTGCACAGTGTCTGCCTGGGTTTCTCGATGCTCCAGTTCCTCCCACAGTCCAAAGATGTGGATAGATGGATTGGCCATGCTAAGTTGCCCTTTGGTGTCAGAGGCTTAGCTAAGATAAATGCATAGGGTTATGGGGAAAGGGCCTGGCTGGGATTGTGATCAGTGCAGACTCGATGGGCTGAATGGCCTCCTTCTGCACTGTAGGGATTCTATGAATACTGCATGAAAGCCAAAGTCCCATGCTTATGTTATCGGAAACAGCTTCACCAATTGTCATTTCCTCTGTTGAAGTTTAATTTATGGTAATAAATGCAATGCGCTGTTTTCCCCTCGTTCGCACATGTAAAAATGTACTTAATGACACATCAGGGTGAATAAAAAGGAATCAGCAACGTACATCAGAGGCATAAGACTTTCGAAAGGTTCGCACGAAATTATGGTTCACGTGAGCACCATTTGCAGAAACCATGAGGGTTATGGTATTTTGGGATTTTTGCAGAGGTAGCTGCCCACAGTTTTGTCTCTTGGAAGCTGAGGCAATTTCTGACGGTAAGCGGCAAGGCCTACGACAACAGCACCGTCTCATTAAACTCATCACTGAATCGCCTCACCTCTGCTAAAGTAGATACCAATAAGCCATGGCTAATTTGCAGGTTGTGACCTCAAGGGTTGACCTGTCACAATGTAACCATGCTTGGAACTTGACATAAATGCTGGTGTGTTTGAACGAAGCTGAACGTAATTAAGTTGCGCTCTCAATTACAGTCCAGCGAGCGGGCTTAATCTGCTTTCTGGAATAAGGATTAGTGTTGTGCATGGCGCTGTTTGGGAGAACGTGGTTAATGATTAATTAATGCAATAACTAGAGCAATGAGTAATGTGTGTCGTCGTTATTAGATAACAGAGCTTGCAATGATATAACCATATGTGGTGATCAGCCACTGCTCTGTACATAATGTTCAGGAGTTTTGATTTCAGGAGTGTAGTTGATGCTTGTTGATTTGTCCATCAGCTCCTAATGTGAACTTGGTGACATAACAGACTTGAATATATTTCATGGATGGAGAATCAAGGTGCTATAATCCTCACGTTTTCTGGAAACGGTGTTCCTGTAACCATATAACGTTATTTCCGTGCGTAGGTTTCCTCCGTCTTATGCATGCTGCTTTTTTTTTTTTTGCTGATTTCACACGTTTTATTCACCTTGATGTGTCACTGAGTATATATTTACAAGCACCAACGTGGAGTAAACGGCACACTGCATTTATTATCATAAATTAAACTTCAACTGGGGAAGTGATCCCCTTGCTTATTTTAAGCTTAAGCAAAGCTGCATCTTATTGTGCCTACGTTGCAAAGTGTGCAAAGGGATCTTGCTATTCAAATCCATAGCTCCTTGAAAGTGGCCACACAAATAGAAAAGGGGGAAAAGAAGTTTATTGACCGGAGCATTGTCGGAATGTCATGTGGCCGCTTTACGAAACTTTGGTTCGGCCGCACTTAGGATGTTGCGTTCCATTCTGGTCGCCACGTTAAAGACGTGGAGGCTTTGGATGCAGGAGAGGTTTACCAGAATGTTGCCTGGATTAGAGGGTGTGAGCAATAAGGAGAGGCTGCACTAACTAGGGTTTTCTCTAAGGGGAGAACCTGACATGCCTGTAAAATTATGAAAGCCATAGAGTTGAAATGAGGAGGCATGCACTTAAGGTGAGAGGGGGAAATCCAAAGGAGATGTGAGGGGCAATTTTTTTTACAGAGTGGTAAGTGTCTGGAACTTGCTGCTGGGGGTGGTAGTAGGAGCGATAAGGGGCTTTTAGATAGGCACTTGAATTTGCAAGAAATAGAGGAATGTGGGCAGGCAGAAGGGGTTAGTTTTAATTTGGCATCATGTTCAGCACGTTGTGGGTTGAAGAGTCCATTCCTGTTCTATTATTGCTACTAAACTGGATAACTACACACTTATCCACGTTAAACTACATCATTTTGCCCCATTCACTTAACCTATTCAAAACCAATTGTAAATTTTTTATTTTGTTATTGCAACTTACTATCCCACATATTCTAGTGTCATCTCCAAGTTTAGCTATGGTGCCTTCTACCCCTGCATCCACGTCATTAATACAGATTGTAGATAGTTGGGGCTTGAGGACTGAACCCTGTGGTACCCCCAACCCGCATCTTGCCAACCCTTTTATCCCAACACTCTGTTTTCTGTTGGTTAGCCAATCCTCTATTCAAGCTAACAAATTACCCCTAATCCCATGTGAACTAACTAGAATATGTGGGATAGTAAGTTGCAATAACAAAATAAAAAATTTACAATTGGTTTTGAATAGGTTAAGTGAATGGGGCAAAATGACGTAGTTTAACGTGGATAAGTGTGTAGTTATCCAGTTTGGTAGCAATAATAGAACAAGAACGGACTCTTCAACCCACAATGTGCTGAACATGATGCCAAATTAAAACTAACCCCTTCTGCCTGCCCACGTCCCTCTATTTCTTGCAAATTCAAGTGCCTATCTAAAAGCCCCTTATCGCCCCTACTACCACCCCCAGCAGCATCTTTTGAGTGCCATCTTCTCAAATGCCTTCTGGGTGTCCCAACGTACTACATCTACAGTCACCACTCTTATCCATGCAGGGAGCAAGAATCTCAAACCTGTTGGACAAGGGAAGGTGCCGGGGCTCCTGCAATGCTACCTCCCGGATTCCTCTACCTGCCTCACTCTCAGTCACACGCTCCTGACCACTGACAGAATTTCCCTCCTGAAACAGTGTCCAGTAAGTCCCCCATATCCCCTCCTCCCAATATGTCACAGTGTTCAAAGCTCATATTCCAGCTGACTAAATCTGCACCAAATTTCCTCAAGCAACCAACATTTGTTAAAGACGTGGTCGCTATGAACCACGATGGGATCCGCAAGTTCCCATGTGTTGCAGATAAAGCACATCGCCTGGCCCCGTATTCCTACTTTATTGAACTTAAATTTGTTCTTACTCATACCCCTAACCTTTACTTTCAGCAATTTTGGTCCTTCTAACTTGCCTTCACTTCCAAGGTCAGAAAGGCAGAAGAGAAAAAGGTTCATTCACTCACCTACCTGCGAAATCACACAGATGTTCACTCTTCCTGTCTTGGCCTCCAACTGCCCCCACAGCACCTCTAACCCCCTCCCCCTGTCCCCGATCTGTGGATGCAGTAAAGAAAAATAAGACACAGCAATACTCCCTCCCTCACCTTCTTGAACCTCCGCACTTAGCTTAACTCCCAAGTAACAGGGCACTCCAAAAATGCCTGACAGGTCTTTCAAGGGAATAATTGGTTTTACTTCCTCTATTGCAGACCACATGGGTTCAATAGATTTATCCCCAATGTGGAGGGATTGTCTTATAAGCAAAGGTTAAATGGGTTGCAGCTCGACGCGTTGGAACTTAGAAGAATGAGGGGCGATCTCGGTGAAACATATAGGGGCTTGATTGGTGGACTGGGCTTTCTTCACGACCCTTTCTAGTTTCTTGCAGCTTTGGGCAGAGCAAGAGCCATACCAAGCTGTAACACAGCCAGAAAGAATATTTTCTATGGTGCATCTGTTCAAGTTAGTGAGAGTCACAGCTGACATGCTAAACTTCTGTAGCCTCCTGAGAAAGTAGAAGCATTGGTAGATGAGGTGGTGCAATTGATGTTGTCTACATGGACTTTAGCAAGGCTTTTGACAAGATACCGCATGATAGGTTGCTGCATAAGGTTAAATCTCTCGGCATCCAGGATGAGATAGCTAAATGGGTACAAAATTAGCTTGATGACAGAAGCCAGGGGGTTGTTTTTCAGACTGGAGGTCTGTGACCAGCGGTATGCCAGAGATCGGTGTTGGGTCCCCTGTTATTTGTCATTTATATTGATAATTTGGATGAGAATTTAGGAGGTATGGTTAGGAAGTTTGCAGATGACATCAAGATTGGTGGCATAATGGACAGTGAGAAAGGTTATCTCAGATTGCAATGGAATCTAGAACATAGAACATAGAACATTACAGCACAGAACAGGCCCTTCGGCCTTCGATGTTGCGCCGACCAATATAAAAAGCAATGCCCCTCCAAACTAAACCATTCCCTTCTCTTCCATATACTTATCAACTAACCTCTTAAACGCCACCAAACTTGGCGCATCTACAACTGCTGCAGGCAGGGCATTCCACTCCCGAACCACCCTTGATCAATTGGACCAGTGGACTGGTGAACGGTAGATGGAGTTTAATTTAAATAAAAGCAAGGTGACACATTTTGGTAGATCAAACCAGAGCAGAACTTATTCAGTTGATGGGGTATTGGGGAAAGTTATAGAACAAAGAGATCTAGGGATACCTGTTCATAGCTCCTCGAAAGTGGACTCACAGGCCAACAGAGTGGTGAAGAAGGCATTCGGCATGCTTGATCAGAATATTAAATACAGGAATCTCGTTGAAGTTGTACAAGACATTGGTAAGGCCACACTTGGAATACTGTGTACAGTTCTGATCACCCTACTATAGAAAGAGTGCAGAAACGATTTACTAGTATGCAATCGGGACTTGATGGATTGAGTTATAAGGAGAGGTTGATGGACTGGGACTTTTTTTTTCTCTGGATTGTAGGAGATTGAGGGATGATCTCAAAGTCTGTAAAGCAATGAGGGGCATAGATTAGCTAGATGATCAATATCTTCTCTCAAACATAGGGGAGTCTAAAACTAGAGGGTATAGGTTTAAGGTGAGAGAGGAGATTTACAAAAGGGTCTAGTGGGGCAATTTTTTCAGAGGGTGTGTGTGTGTGTTTGGAACAAGCTGCCAGAGGTAGTAATAGAGGCGGGTACTTTGTCCTTGAAAAGCGTTTAGATAGTTACATGAGTAAGATGGGTAGAGAAGGATATGAGCCAAGCACGGGCAATTGGGACTAGCCTAATTGGCCACACAATTGTAAGTGTATAAGGAGAGTAGTAGGAGGCTGCCTTGTGGGGTACCGGTGTTGAGAATGATTGTAGAGGAAATGTTGCTCCCTATCCTTGCTGACTGCAGTCTGTGGGTTATGAAGTCTAGGATCCAGTCACAGAAGGAGAGCTGAGTCCCAGGTCACTGAGTTTGCAGATGGATTTTTGTAGGGATAATGGTATTGAAGCTGTAGTCAATAATTAGGAGTCTGACATAGATGTCTTTGTGCTCCAAGATTGAGTGTAGGGTTTGGGAGATAATATCTGTTGTGGACAAACTGTGGTGGATCCAGGCAATATTCACGCAGGGTGATGTAAATATAGTTATGGTGAACACTGAGGTACAGGGTAGCAAACTGGAAGGTATCGAAGTAGATAGGGAGGATGTGCTAGATATTCTCGAGGGTTTGAAGTTGGATAAGTCCCCTGGGCCGGACGGGATTTACCCTAGGATTCTCTGGGAGGCAAGAGAGGAGATTGCAGAGCCTCTGGCTCTGATCTTCAGGTCGTCGTTGGTTACGGGTGTGGTTCCGGAGGACTGGAGGATAGCGAATGTGGTCCCGTTGTTCAAGAAGGGGAAGAGAGACCTTCCAGGGAATTATAGGCCAGTGAGTCTTACTTCTGTGGTGGGCAAAGTATTGGAGAGAATTATTAGGGATAGGATTTATAGTTATTTAGAGAGAAATGAATTGATTGGGGATAGTCAGCATGGTTTTGTGAAGGGTAGGTCGTGCCTTACTAACCTTATTGAGTTTTTTGAAAAAGTGACCAAAGAGGTGGATGGGGGTAAGGCGGTTGATGTGGTATATATGGACTTTAGTAAGGCGTTTGATAAGGTGGCCCATGGAAGACTTCTGCAGAAAATGCAGATGTATGGGATAGAGGGTGATTTAGCTAATTGGGTTAGGAATTGGCTAGCAGATAGAAGACAGAGGGTGGTGGTTGATGGGAGATATTCATCGTGGAGTTCGGTGACAAGTGGTGTACCTCAGGGGTCTGTTTTGGGGCCCCTGCTGTTTGTAATTTTTATAAATGATCTGGATGAGGGTATTGAAGGATGGATTAGTAAATTTGCAGATGACACTAAAGTCGGTGGAGTGGTAGATAGTGAAGAGGGGTGTTATAGTTTGCAGAGGGACTTGGACAAGTTGCAGAGCTGGGCCGAGAGGTGGCAAATGGAGTTTAATGTGGAAAAGTGTGAGGTAATGCACTATGGCAGAAATAATAAATGTGTAGAGTATAGGGCAAATGGTAGGATTCTTAGTAGTCTAGATGAACAGAGGGATCTTGGTGTGTATGTGCATAGATCCCTGAAAGTAGGCAGTCAGGTCGAGAAGGTTGTTAAGAAGGCATATGGAGTCTTGGCTTTTATTGGTAGAGGGATTGAATTTCGGAGCCGCAACGTCATGTTGCAACTGTACAAAACTCTAGTGCGGCCGCACTTGGAGTATTGTGTGCAGTTCTGGTCCCCACATTATAAGAAAGATGTGGAGGCATTGGAGAGGGTACAGAGGAGGTTTACCAGGATGTTGCCTGGTATGGAGGGCAGGTCTTATGAAGAGAGGCTGAGGGATTTGAGGTTGTTTTCGTTAGAAAGGAGGCGGCTAAGAGGGGACCTGATCGAAACATATAAGATGATTAGAGGTTTAGATAGGGTGGACAGTGATAGCCTTTTTCCTAGGATGGAGAAAGCTAGCACGAGGGGACACAGCTTTAAATTAAGGGGTGATAGTTATAGGACGGATATCAGAGGTAGGTTCTTTACCCAAAGGGTGGTTCGGGAGTGGAATGCCCTGCCTGCAGCAGTTGTAGATGCGCCAAGTTTGGTGGCGTTTAAGAGGTTAGTTGATAAGTATATGGAAGAGAAGGGAATGGTTTAGTTTGGAGGGGCATTGCTTTTTATATTGGTCGGCACAACATTGAAGGCCGAAGGGCCTGTTCTGTGCTGTAATGTTCTATGTTCTATCTGGAATTGACATGTGCCACGATTAACCTTTCAAGACCCTTTGTAACGATGGATGTCGGATCCACCGGGAGATAGTCATGAAGGCTGTCTGGCTTCTCTTTGGTACTGGGGTGAAGGACGGCTTCTTGAAGCAGATCGGGACATGGAATCTTTTTTGCCTTGTTGGTTTTAGTCACTGTGAAGACAAAGTAATATGCCCTGTACAGAGTCAGGAAAGTATGGCTTGTTTTGAAGACTTTTGAGGATTTGAAGAAAAGTCTGAACCCACTGTATAGTACATTGTACAATAAAAGTACAACAGGTGTTTAATGTTATTTGCGACCAAGTAGGACAGCATTAGTTACTGAAAATAAAGCTATCGTTAACACTGAATAAACAACTACTTATGATACAGCTTTAGAATATAACTTGCAAAGCATCTGCGCTGTGTTTAAATTTAGAACAGCAGAGATTAGTTACCATAGACACTGGCTTGCAAAATTCATCAGTTATGGTTTAGAAAGCAACTGTGTTTTCGCATCCAAGTGAACAGGATTACCTCAAATATGGAAACATGGCTGTGGTGGTCACTGGAGCTAAGTTCTCAGAACGGATTTGGAATTACTATGTATGCTGCAATAGGTGCCTCATCTCTGAAGCCAAAGAGCAAAAGTGAACTGGGTTCTTCTCAATAAACAATTTTGACAAATATAGGCATGAACAGAGAGAACCCTGCAAACCAGTTCAATGGGTTAATGCCAGTACAACTAGTTGGTGGCACAGCTGGTTGAACCAGTACAACATGTTGGTATTTTGTTAGATATTTTTTGCCTCCAGTTGGTTGACAGCAATAACTTAGCCATATCTATTCGATGTTGAAGTGCATCTCACCTTCTGGTTCAAGGCTGAAGTTTAAAGTTTATTTATTCGTGTCCCAAGTAGGATTACATAGACATAGAACATAGAATACTACAGCACAAACAGGCCCTTTGGCCCACAAGTTGCACCAATCATATCCATATCTACCAAGCCTATCTATAACTCTCAATCACATTAAATCCCACATACTCATCCAGAAGTCTCTTAAAAGACTTAACACTGCAATGAAGTTACTGTGAAAATCCTCTAGTTGTCACACTCTCTGGAGCTGTTTGCTACATTGGGGGGGAACTTAGCATGGCCAATGCAGCTAACCAGCGTATCTTTCGGACTGTGGGAGGAAACTGGAGTGTGGAAACCCATGCAGACATGGGGAGAATGTGCAGACTCCACAAAGGCAGTGAGCCAAATCGGGAATTGAACCTGGATCCCTGGCACTGTGAGGTAGCAGTGCCAGAACAACCAGAAATAATACCGCCCCCAATTCTGCACCCACCTTCTCTCAAACCCCACCAGGTTATAGAATTCCTACAGTGCAGAAGGAGGCCATTCAGCCCATTGAGGCTACACTGACAACAATCCCACCAAGGCTCTATTCCCATAACCCTATGTATTTACCCCATTAATCCCCCCAAACACTAAGGGGCAATTTAGCATGGTCAAACCATCTAACCTGCACAACTTTGAACTGAGTGGAAACCGGAGCATCTAAAGGAAACTTTTGCAGATTCGGAGAGCATGTAAATTCCACACACGCAATCAACCAAGCCAGGAATTGAACCTGAGTCCCTGGCACACTGAGACAGCAGTGCTAATCACTGTACCCCATGCCACCCTAAACTAAGTAAAATGTCACTACCTCATAATTTTAAAAAATACAATTAACCTTTGCCCAACAGATTGTGTGTATTTTAATAACTTTAATTAATGATTTTATTTCGGGGTCCTTGTCTGCTTCATGAGTTTAGGCCTTGATATTTAATTAAATATTTTTTATCTCACAGCAGACAGAGACAGTATTTACACACACTCAGCATCTTATAAAATTTTACAGTGCATGTCCAGTGCATGGAGGGTGGAATAGGATGTCCTGTTACTCTGAGGATTTTGGATGCTTTTTTCCGGAAGACATTGGAACAAATTGGAGATTATGTTGTCAGAGTTACATTTAAGCCTGCAATCCGGGAATTATTTGAATTTATTAGCAAATCATGTTTTCCATTCAAATTGGTCAGACGGCCAACTGTGGTGAACAGTTAAACCCGTGCTCAGGGTATGGTTGAGAAAGACACATCCTAGGTGTATTTAGTCATTCTCCACAATTTTAAATAAAAATGAATTCTATTCTCATTGGGCAAGAAGGCAAAAGTCTTGTAAAGGACAAATTTTTGACTGTTTTACAAGGGACATTTAATTTGCTTATGGAAACTTTGTCAAGGGCTGTGGGGTAGATTTAAACTTGAACTCCTAACGAGTGGCTCCTTCTCATCTTGAGCAGCCCCCCCAGGTGGAGGATGACTTATCTCTACTCTGGTTCATTGGGTTCTGAGATGGTCTCTGAGTTCAGTGCGTGTTCTGCGCAGACTCTGCCACGTGTGTGGAGCAGGTGGTGCTTGGGAGGTTGTTTGGAAGTTTGTGTGCTCCTTCCGCTTCATCCCCGACCAGGTCACTGAGTTTGGAGATGGGGTTTTTTTGTAGAGATAATGGTATTGAAGCTATAGTCAATAAATAGGCATCTGACACAGATGTCTTTGTGCTCCAGGGTTGAGTGGAGGATTTGGCAGATAATGTCTGTTGCGGACCTGTTGCGGCGATAGACAAACTGTGGTGGATCCAGGCAATCTGGAATTGACTTGTGCCATGATTAACCTTTCAAGGCCCTTTGTAACGATGGATGTCAGATCCACTGGGAGATGGTCATGAAGACATGCTGTCTGGCTTCTCTCTGGTACTGGGGTGAAGGTTGTCTTCTTGAAGCAGATCGGGATATGGAATCTTCTTTGCCTTGTTTGTTTTACTCACTGTGTGAAGACAAAGTTACTGACAAAGTCTCTGTGAGCTTGGTGCCTAGTGGAATAAGCCTTCTCTGTGTTGGTCAGTCACAAGCCAGGGACTCCCAGGAGCTGGCGGGATTGTTTTGATCTGTTCAGGAACAGATTCTATAGTATTCCTCGCTGTCCTCTTGCCATAACCAAGCTCTGGGTAGATCAGTTGCCTCTGGAGTCTGGTGCCAGGCAGAGATGTCCCACTCTGCGGAGCTGGCTTTGACTGATTAGTCCCTCGATGCTGGGCAGGTTGGCTTTGGAATGGATATTGTTGTTGGACTGCTCTTTCTGGCACCAGGTTCTTGCAAAGGCATCACTATCGGTAACCAGCTGTAATATACTAGGCAACATACACCTCATCGGATTTCAGTCGTAGAATCCCTACAGTGCAGAAAAGTTTGAGTTTATTTATTAGTGTACATTAACACTGCAATGATGTTACTGTGAAAATCTCCTCAGTGCCACACTCTGATGTCTGCTGAGGGAGAATTTAGCACAGCCAATGCACCTATCCATCACGTCTTTCGGACTGTGGGAGGAAAGTGGAGCATTTGGAGGAAACCCATACAGAAACAGGAAGAATGTGCAGACTCTGTATGGACAGTGACCCAAGCTGAGAATTGAATCCAGTCCCTGGCGCTGATGCAGCAGTGCTGACCACTGCCGCTGTTAAGAAAAGCGCTATAAAAACGTAAGTCTTTGTTTTGGAGGTCACAAGTCAGTCTTCCTGGCACAGCGCTCCAGGTCAAGAGAGCAAGAAGAGCAAACAAAGTAAGTCTCGTGTCAACAGAGCCACCCTGACTCCAGAGCCACTCGAGGAACAGTGTGTTGTCAAACAAAAAGGATAGAAGACTGGCTGATCAAATAATGTTTACGAGCATGGGAGAGCGAGGATGAGTCACGCTAAAAAGAAACCACATCTACAAGAAAATGTCCACGTGAGTGAAAGTAAAATATCAACTCTCCCGCGTTTATCTGTCCAGATAAGAAATGATGCAGGCACAGCCTGGTGATACCTAATTAAGCACCTTATTTGGGCAGATTCTGTGCGTTGCTGATAGTGTGGCCCAGGAACCCTGTCCAGTCGTAAATAATACCAGCGGCCGAACTTTCATTTTGAAATCTTCAACTGATTGATTGCTACAAGCCCGTCGTCAGAAATTAGTAATTTTAACTGCGTTAATCGTGACCTCCAGGTAAACAGCCATTTGAAGGTAAAATTCCAAATAGTAGCTGTTTTTTTTAAGGAAAAACAGGATTCACATTCGTATTTCCCCCTTTTTTTTTACAATATTCTCAAACCCGTGCCAAAAGATAATCTGCTTTGGAATTGTGCTCAATGTTGTCACGTAGGGAAACTGCAATTGCAAATATAATGCTCCCAAAAGCAGCAGGAGACAAGCAATTAGCTAATGTGCTGATTAAAGGATTAGACAGTGCACAAGTGAGAAGTCTCTTCCTCCTTGTTGAATAATGATATGGGGTGGTTCACATGATTTGCGAGGGAGGCCGGGGGGCAGGTATCGTACCACCCTTGTGTGTGTGCTTGGTGACAAGGAGATGTTTAATGTTGGGGGTGGGGGGAGGGTGACAGGTGGGGAATTTGCTCCATCCTGTCCCCCATCCCAATGAAGCTCCCAGCAGGAAGGCCCGTGGATGGCCTCTTAATCCTGAAAAAAAATTTGTTGCCCTAAATGGGCACTTAATATCCATTTAATGGATGATTTTATTCTAATACTAATCCGGGGACAGACTGGCAGCACGAGAGAGAGGGAGGGCGAACGTGAAGAAAGGTGACTGCGAGAGACAACGTGCCCAAGCGAGGGTGAGCACGAAGGAGGCCGAGGGTGAGGGAAATCGAGCACAGCAGACAATCCTGTGTGACATTTCTTACAGGACGGATTCTTTCATTTAAAGAAATTAAGTCTCTGAAAAAGAGACTCAGTTCTAAATGTTCATAATTCGCAGATGTCACACGACTGGAATGTTGGTAGCAGGTTTGGCATCAATCATCAATGGTGTAGCCAAGGCAGGAGTTGCAAATTGCCACACAATTACCAGCTTCTCCAGCTGAAGAAATTCTAACCGTCTACCCTTAATGTTCACAGCATCCCCATCACTGAAGCCCTCACCATTAACATTCTGGGGATTACCATTGAACAGAATGGACCAGCTATATACATACTGTGGCTTTATGAATAGATCAGAGACTGGGAATCCTGCAGTAAGTAGCTCTTCTCCTTACTCCTCCAAAGCCTGTGCATATCTGTAAGGAGCATGATGGAATACTCTCCACTTGCCTGGATGGGTGTAGCTCCAACAACACTCAAGAAGTTTGACACCATCCAAGACAAAGTAACCTGCTTGATTGGCACTACATCCACCACCTTCAACATTCACTCTCTCCATCACCAGCAGTGTGTACCATCTACACAATGTACTGCAGCAACTCACCAAAGCTTTATCAACAGCACCTTCCAAACCTGTGAATCCTACCATCTGGTAGGATGAGGGTCAGCAGATACATGGGAACACCACCCCTGGAAGCTGTCCTCCAATCCACTCAGTACCCGGGGCTTGACAATATATTGCATTCCTTCACTGTCGCTGGGTCAAAATCCTGGAACTCCTTCCCTGACAGCGTTGTGGGTGTACCTACACCACATGGGCTGCAGAGATTCAAGAAGGCAGCTCACCGTCACCTTAAGAGCAATTTTAGCCGAAAGTTATTTTGTGGAAACATACAGTGAGATTGAAATTTGGGCGGAGGATGTGAATGGCACGGTAGCACAGTGGTTGGCACTGCTGCTTCACAGTTCCAGGGACCTGGATTCTATTCCCAGCTCGTGACACTGTCTGTGTGGAGTTTGGACATTCTCCTCGTGTCTGTGTGGGTTTCCTCCGGGGGCTCCCATTTCCTCCCATACTCCAAAGATGTGTAAGTTAAGTTGATTGGCCATGCTAAAATTGCCCATTAGTGTGCTGAGATGCTTAAGTTAGAAGGATTAGCGGATAAAATATGTTGGGTTATGGGGGTAGGCCCTGGGTGGGATAGTGGTCAGTGCAGACTCAATGGGCCAAAGGGTGTCTTTCTGTGCTGTAGGGTTCTATGATTCTATGAACTTTAATGTTGGTGCATCATGAAAAAGTATTTAGCAAATAGCCACAGCATGAAGCGACTAACTGAGAGGACTTTTTGTCCCAACTATATCTAACACAATTAATAACCAATATGAAGGCACACCAATGTAACTCATTCCCTTGAGAAGTAGCACACGATTTACACCCTACCCCAGAATGAGGGATCTATCAACTCCTTATCCTTCCTCCCGAGCTGCTCCAATTGCCACATAGATTTGGAGTTTCATTCAGGTGCCTGTCAACAACAAGGTGGGATTCATCGAATTTAGTCCATCGTTCCCTCATCTCAGCGCAAAGGGAAATTCCTGAAACTGTCCCACTTCCCAGATAAACAGTGTGGATGAAAGTCCTTCCATGAAATGTCATGTCAGTGATCCGCAGCCAGCTGGAAAAGCAAACGAGGCTGCGAGTTGATCTGTGGAGCTGTTCTGGCAGAGTACAGAGTTGTAAAAGAGGCGCCTGCCTTATCTGACTGCTGGCACGTGATCAACTACATTGTAGAAACCTTAGCCTTGTCTAAACCTCAATTGAGATCTTGCAATGTTTTTACAAAGTCTTCCAATCACTGAGATTGTGTCACACTTTTTAAACCAGTTATTGGGTGGGATTTTAGACCATGAGCCACAGGAGCAGAATTAGACCACTCAGTCCATCAAAGTATGCTCCACCGTTCAATCATGGCTGATTTCTTTTCTCCTGTCTTTTCCCCATAACCCCTGGCCCCCTTATTAATCAAGAACCCATCTATCTCTGTGTTAAAGACACTCAATGACTTGGCCTCCACAACCTTCTGCGGCAAAGAGTTCCACAGATTCACCACTCGCTGGTTGAAGAAATTCCTCCTCATCTCTCTTTTAAAGGATTGTTCTTTCATCCTGAGGTTTGCCCTCTGGTTCTAGATTTTTCTCCTTGTGGAAACATCCTCTCAATGTCCACTCTATCCAAGCCTTGCGGTAACCTCTAAGTTTCAATAAGATCTCCCCTCATCCTTCTAAACTCCAAGTATAGATCCAGAATCCTCAACCATTCCTCATACAACAAGCTCTTCATTCCAGGGATCATTCTTGTGAACTTCCTTTGCATCCTTTCCAAGTCCAGCACATCCTTTCTTAGATATGGGGCCCAAATGACTCAGAATACTCCAAATGGAGTCTGACCAGAGCCTTATGCTGCCTCAGAAGTACATTTCTGCTCTTGTATTCTCGCTCTCTCAACATGAATGCTAACATTGCATTTGCCTTCCTAACTGAACCTGCGCGCTAACCTGAAGAGAATCTGAATGACTCCCAAATCCCTTTGTGCTTCTGATTTCTGAAACCTTTTCCCATTTAGAAAATAGTCTATGCCTCCACTCCTCCATCCATAGTGCGTAACCTCTCACTTTTCCACATTGTATTTCATCTGCCATTGTAAGTCATTGATATAAATAATGACGCAAAGATGTGTCTGGCCATGGATACAGATGCATCCAGATGAGATTTCTGGCCACGCTCACCTCAAAAACGGAAAATCTCATCCGAGATCTTAGAGTTATGTAGGTTTACAGCATGAAAACAGGCCCTTCAGCCCAACTTGTCCATGCTGTCCCTACTTTTAACCACTAAGCTTGTCCCAGTTACCCACATTTGGCCCATATCTCTTGATACCCATCTTAACCATGTAACTGTTGAAATGCTTTTTAAAAGGCAAAATTGTATCTACTATCTCTGGCAACTTGTTCCAGATACTCACCATCCTCTGTATGAAAAAAAATTGCCACTCTGCACCCATTTGTAGCTCTCCCCTCTCACTTTAAAGCTAGCCCTCTAGTTTTAGACTCCCATACATCTGGGAAAAGGTGGTGACTATGGCCCTCATTATTTTATAGACCTCTAGAAGATCATCCTGAATCCTCCTACGCTCCAGGGAAAGAAGTCCCAGTTTATCCAGCCTCTCATAACTCAAACCATTAAGTCCTGGTAGCATTCTACTAAATCTTTCCTGCACTCTTTCTAATTTAATAATATCCTATCTAAAATAGGGTGACCAGAACTGTTTATCGTATCAAAGCGTATTCTTGCCAATATTTTGTGCAACTTCAACAAGATGTCCCAACTCCTGTATTCAGGATCTTTACACAAACCCCCCATCTCCTCCCCCAAGCCTTGGTGGTCTGGACAGGTAAACTCTCCCTGTATCTTTAAAATACTTGCAGACGAGGAAAATGGTTTGATACCTCGATTAGATGATACGTGTCTCGAGAAATATTGAACGGAAATGACTATGATAGAAGAGGACCTGTCAGCTCCTTCTCAAGGGTCAGTTAGGAATGGTCAATAAATACTAGTCCAGCCAGCGGCTTCCGTGAATGAATAAAAACATAACAGTACCCAACATCATAATTTGATATCGATCTGAACCCAAAATCTGTATTTACATGAATTGCTTAGTTTGGAAATTGAATACAAGTTGAAAAGATTAGAAAACATGAATGATGCATAAAGCCTGAAGTGAGAACGAGAAATCCAAAGACAGCTCGATTATGGAAAGGCACTTATTGTTTGTCCGTGTTTCAATATTTATTGTAGATGGAGTTTGTATAAAACGTGTTTGCAATCGTTGGTTTTCTAACTTGACATCCTTGCTTATCCTTGTCAATGTTCCACAAAATACATCTTAACGTTTATTGTTTATATCCTTGGCTTGCGGTTGAAGGTTTATTCTCTTTAGAATAAACCTTTAGAAGGTCTTTCTCTTTAGTTCCTTGTGTATGTTTGCTTTTGTCTCCTGTCTCAATTATTCTTTCATTGTGTTTTTAAGACTCTTTTCGATCTGTGGATTTTAACTTTATAAAACACGGCTAAGTTCATGATTTCGGGCATTGATAGCAAGGGAGAAAACTGATTATTCTCGCTGTGATTGTAAGCAGAATAGCCCTGCACACTGAGCTTTATTTCAACACAGATGGGAATGGACCACAAAAGGGTACTTAGAAATTGGGAAACCAAAGGGCTGGATTTTACCCATGCCCGCCCCCCTCCTCCTCCCCAAGTCCTTTTGTTTCAATAACAGAATCTGATTTATTGTAGAATCATACAGTTCCGACAGTGCTGGAGGAGGCCATTTGGCGCATCAGGTCTGCGATTTCTTATGAGATGAGAAGGGTAAATATGAAACTGAAAATGAATCCTTGGATTCTTTTGGGGAGGAACCACCTGATGTTGACTTGTCAACCAATCCTCCCTCTCTCAATGCAGGGTCATAAATCAAGCACCCAGAGTAAAAATAAACAAAACACCATTTAAGCTACTGAAGCAGCAATAAAAGGACTTCTAACCAAACAGCTCAGCAACAAAGAAAAAACCCAAAGCTGCTTGACTGCAAGGAACATGATTTGAAAAAAACATTTCTTAAATGTACATCAGCATCGTATTGGGGAAGCTCAGTGCAATGCTATTGTTACATTCCAGGTATACTGAATGTTTCCTGCTAACTTTGGGTCAAAATTGTGGACCTGTCAGTGCTGTACATGTATATGCTGTCCTATTATTGAATGGGTTATTTTTTAAATCTTGTTAAGCACTTCAATTGTAAAATAATTCTAGCAGAACATGTTACAAGTTGCATGTCGAGGCAAGTTAAAATAATTTCTTAAGTTTTTAAAGTTTATTTATTAGTGTCACAATTGGACTTGCATTAACACTGCAATGAAGTTACTGTGAAAATCCCTTAGTTGCCAGGCTCCGATGCCTATTCGGGCATAGTGACGGAGAATTTAGCACGGCCAATGCACTTAACCAGCACATCTTTCGGACTGAGAAGGGAAACTGGAGCACGTGGAGGAAACCCTCCTAAGTTACAATTTCTAGGATAACTTCAAGAACATGTGGTGATAATCATCTACAACAATTTTGAAAAGTTACCATAATTACTAGAACAAGTTGCAGTTTCTACAGAGTTGACACAATGACTAGATTCATATGATATGACCAGAGTGCACGACTGGTTGAATATTCCGCAACTAATGCTGTAATAATTCAAGAGTTTACCGCTTTGTAGGAAGTGCGGAGATTGACGTCATTAGGAAAATCACCAAGAAAAGCATGAAACCAAGGTGAACGTTTGTCATGAATATTTCTCAAATTCTGCCCATTTTTAACATGTTTGCACCCTTTACAAAATCAGTCAAGCATTTAACACCACTTGTAAATAACAAGTTTGCCTCCACTCCACAACTGATTGATATTCATTCTTTCATTTTGTTGTCTGATTGGATCATTAAAATCCGAACAGGTCGGGACCATAACGAGTGGATTAATTATTCGGTTCCCAGAGCGCAGAATTAAACAAATCAGAAATATGTTGTGGGTAGCCGTTTGAACTTGAAACCAGGGATTGGGAGGGAGGGTGATGTTGGGGGTGTGCTGAGAGGACTTTAGTACTATAAGCAGATCAGGAACCAGGACTGATTCAGGAGACACAACTGGCATTTAAGTATCATGGAATTAAACTTCCGCAGGGGACATTTAGACCAGAACTATTCTCCCAAGCTTGAAACCTGACTCACAAATTGTAGTTCAGCTTTCCTGTGAAAGGAAGTTGTACAAAATGACATTGTATACAGTGTACAAAAAGTAAAAACAGGTCATTCTATATATAAGCACAGAAACAGGCCATTCATCCCATCAGCCTGTGCTGGTATTTATACAGCAGATAAATCTCTTCTCATTCCATCTAACACATCACAGCCTTTCATCATATCTTCCTCCTCCCTTTTACATAGAAGGTAGGAGCAGGAGGAGGCTATTTAGCCCTTCAAGCCTGCTCTGCCATTCATCACGATCATGGCTGATCGTCCAACTTTTTCCCCCATAACATTTGATCCCATTCGCCCAAAGTGCTATATCTAGCCACCTCTTTGAATATTTTGGCATGAACTACTTCCTGTGGTAATGAATTCCACCATTCTTTGGGTGAAGAAATGTCTCCTCACCTCCATCTTAAATGTCCTATCACAAATCCTCAGACTGCGATCCCTGGTTCTGGACACCCCCACCATTGGGAACATCCTTCCTGCATCTACCCTGTCTAGTCCTGTTGGCATTTTATAAGTCTCTGTGAGATTCATCTGAACTCCAGTGAAAATGATCCTAACCTAGTCAATCTCATACATTAGTTCCACCATCCCTGGAATCAGCTTGGTAAACCTTTGCTGCACTCCCTCGAGAGCAAGAACATCCTTCCTCAGGTATACTTATCCAATTTTCTTTTGAACGCATCTGAATTGTGTTTTTTTTTTTCATTTCATAGAATCATAGAAACCCTTACAGTACAGAAAGAGGCCATTTGGCCCAATGAGTCAGCACCGATCACAATCCTGCCCAGGCCCAACCCCATATCCCTACATATTTTACTCACTAATCCCTCTAAGCTACGCATCTCAGGACAGTAAGGGGTAATTTTATCATGGTCACCTAACTGGCACATCTTTGGTGGACTGTGGGAGGAAACCAGAGCACCCAAAAAGAAGCCCACGCAGACATGAGGAGAATGTACAAACTCTCACAGACACTGGTCCAAGCTGGGAAACGAACCGAGGTCCCTGGGGCTATGAAGCAGCAATGCTAACCTCTGTGCTAATGAGGGGGGTGGATTTCCCCCTCAGAGCAAATCCTAACCATCCAAAGAGGAGTACCTTGCCTCAATCTGTAAAAGGGAATATATAGTGGTACAGTGTGCGCTTCCGCAACTTTTCCTGGTTAAATCAAAATAACTCCCTGACTCTCTCTCCAAAGTCAACCAGTAACTATTTATTGATCTAACTAACAGTGAAAAGGTTAATTAAACTATTAACAAACCCAATAAAACACTAATCTAATGGAATGCTGTTCAGATAAATGCAAATTCCATTTATTAACAAAAAATAGAATTTTAATCACTCTAAATTACAACCAGGTTTTGCGTCCTCTGGAATATTCTGGGCCTTCTCTGTTGATTCTTTTTTATCTAGACGAGATTTTGAGTTAAAAGCTATGAGCTGTGGCAGATGGCAGTTGCTCTCCTCTGCTGTCACACTGCCTTTTTTTATACCTGTGATGACATACTCCCATAGTAGGATTTGTCCTAGGTTGCCAAAACCATTGGATTTAAATTTAATAAGCTTTTTGGTGTCTAGGTGCCTAATTCAAATAATGCAAATGCCCGAATGTCTATTGCCTTGGTGACATTGCTGTTTTACCTTTCAACTACAAATATTTCAGTCTGAGTTCTCTATATGTATTTACATTTTTTTAAACTTCCTAAGCATAGAAAAAGGGGACATATAATGCTTTCTCCCCGGCATTGTACAATTTTACAAATACCAATCTACAATTACTGTAATCAACTTTGCAACACCAATCAAGAACCTTTTTAGGGAAGGAAACCTGCCGTCCTTTCTCAGTCTGGCCTACGTGTGACTCCAAGACCACAGCAATGTGGTTGATTCTCAACAGCCCTCTGAAATGACCCAGTAAGTCATTCAATTTTAAAGGCAATTAGGGATGGGCAATAAATGCAGGCTAGTCAACGATGCTCATGTGCCACGAATAGAAAGAGTAGGAGAGGCTCCTGGTCAGTCACGCTTGCTGTTAAGTGCCCCTTACTCCACCTATAAGGCTGAGTAATTCTACTCAGACTAGTAATTCCCGACCGGGAATTACTAACTGGAGAAACAGATGAAAGCCTGTCCTAGTGCGCTACTTAGGTATGGAAGAAAAACAAGAAAAACATAAAATCTAAATTTAGATACCAGCTGGCACAGGGAGAGTGTCACATCAGGTAAACTTGGCACAGTTCCCTGCTGCTTTCTCAATTTAAGCACAGCTGTCCAACACAGGACTTTTGGCAGGATTTTCCAGCTCTCTCCGCAGGATCTTCTGGTCCACCAAAGGCACCCTCACTTGCCTCTCCCTCCTCCAGTTCTCCGGTGATGTAATCAGCACCACATACGGCCACTGGCTTCGGTGGGACTGGAAAATCCCCTTGGTGGCCATAGACCTGTTGTCTCCTGTTATATATTAAAAAGTGTGCAAGTTAATTTAAAAGCTGATCATATAATTTGGGGATGGTGATGTCTTTAGAGTGCATGTTCAGCAACTATTTTACTTTCAGTTTTGTATTCATGCACAGCAAGGAGTAGCTCTTCAATAAAACCTGTTGTGTATTTATTTGAATCTATGTGTGCAAACCAAGTTTTTTTTTTCTGTTGAAATCCCCAACAGACTTAGGACATGACACTCATGCTACAAGTATTGCTTTGGGATGTAAATGTAACTCTGCCACAGGAGGGCAAAAAAAAAAATCCCAGCCATTGCTCTCGCATGAATATATGGGCTACTATTTTAAGAATTGAGGTTTCAAAGGCTGGTGGTTAGCACTGCTGCCTCATAGTACCAGGTTGGATTCCAGCCTTGGGTCACAGTCTGTGTGGAGTCTGCACATTCTTCCCATGTCTGCATGGGTTTCCTCCCATAGTCCAAAGATGTGCAGGTTGGGTGGATTGACCATGCTAAATTGCCCCTTAGCATCCCAAGATGTGCAGGTTAGATGGATTAGCCACGATAAATGAGTGGGGTTATGGGGGTAGGGTGGGGGAGCATGCCTGAGTAAAGTACTCAGTGCAGGCTCGATGGCTTGAATGTCTCATTCTGCACTGTAGGGACTCTATGATTCTGTCCATAGGATTGGGCGGTTAGCTGAGGTTAGTGGTGTTGGGTCCAGTGGGGGTGAGGGTGCAGTTGTTCCGTTTGGAGGGGTAACTGTATAGTTAGAGGTTAGATAATTGATTGGGAGGCAGTTGTGGTTGGTAGCGGGTGATTGGCCAATGGTTGTCAGCGGAGAATGGGTAATGCAGGTGTGGAGTTACTCGTAGACCAGGTTTGAAACAGTCTAACCTTTCCTGGGTAATTATCAAGATAAATGCCACGGATCTATCCCACATCTCCAACTCAAACTTCAAGTCAGAGACAAATTTTGAGAGCCCCGTGCAGGGAGGGATCAGCCCACCGATTAGTTTAAACGTTCCAGGTAATTCCCATGTTGTTCCGTGCATCAGGATTTCCACAGGGTCCCTCTTCCACTAAACACTCTAGCTCTGGTGATCAGAGGCAGGCAATTTGGCCCAGTTCACCTTTAAAATAAGGCCTTTTATGTTGCAATGCTTTTCTTATCCAGTAGGGGTAGCTCAAGAGACATCAGCAATATCTCAGCTCAGGAAACGAGGAACCTGTTGCTGTGAAATGGGGGGAGAAGAAAGAAAATATTTCCATGGTTTGAAGTGTTGGAGATCGTTCTCCAACTGAGCAGCAAACTTTGTTCAGATGTGTAGTCCCGGTTTCACTGATACGGGGTTTATTTTGGTCCAAGGGTAAAATCAGGTGCTGAGGTTCTCTATGATTCTCCGAGTGGGTACAGAGTCAACACTGTGCCAGAATGCACACAAAATGTTACTGCTGAGGGTTGATCGGCAGAATGTGAATTTGAAGCAGATGAACAAGAATCCTGCAACTTTGGTTCCCAAGGGCTGAATGCCATTTTCACAGTCAGAAGTCTCACAACATTAGGTTAAAGTCCGACAGGTTTATTTGCTGGTAAAAAACCACTAGCTTTCAGAACGCTGTTCCTTCGTCAGGTGAGTGGAGAGTTCTGATCGCAAACAGGGCTTATAAAACACACATACTTAAGTGTTCCGAAAGTTAGTGGTGTTTATTACCAAATAAACCTGTTGGTCTTTAACTTGGTGTTGTGAGACTTCTTACTGTGATTACTCCAATCCAATACCCACATCTCTACAGCATGACTACCATCAGTGTTGAATAGACTCCTGTTGTCACTAATGTGTGGGAAGCTCTGGGTCATATGGGCTCCTGTGGGAATCCTCTATGTTTTTTTAACTATTTCATGGGTGTAAGCATCACTGGCTAGACCAGCATTTGTTGTCCATCTCTAATTACTCCTGCAAAGGTGAGCTGCCTTCTTACAAGTCCATTAATGTAGGTACACCCACCTTGCCTCACCTATACATCTAAGGGACAACTTAGCACGGCCAATCCATCTAATCACCTTTGAACGGTGGGAGGAAACCCACGCAGACACATGCAGAATGTGAAAATTCCACACGAAAGTCACACAAGACCAAATCCTAGCTGGGTCCCTGGTGCTGTGAGGCAGCAATGCTAACCACTGTGCCACCATGAACCCACATGACATTAGCAGAGTCCTCTGTAGTTCCCAGACAATGTTCGTTTCTCATGACTATATATATTTGAGAAACGAAACAGAATAATTGCAATAAAACTTGCTGTTGGTAATGTGGCCAAAGTTTCAAAATATAACGGGTCATTTTGACTCTGCACGACAATAAAACATGTGATGTCAGCTTGCACACACTTCCCCCAATTCTAGCTTCCACTGAAGATACAAACCCAAAACTGGCTGAGATGTTAGATGGTGATTTGGAGCTGACATCTTACGTTCTACTCTATTTTCAATATTACCCCATAGCTTTAGCGAATAGTCCCATCTGAAAATTGTGAAATGAACTCTGCTAAAAATGATTTTTCAGTCTAACAAAACACACCAAAAATCCAGCCTTAACCAACTGTCTGGCAGCTTGTCTGACAATATAATCGAAAATTATGTCAAAATGATTCATATAGATCTTTGATGCATGATTATTTCCCAAATGTCCTAACTTTAATTGAACGAACAAGGTGACACAGTGGTTAGCACTGCTGCCACACAGCGCAGGGACCCCGGTTCGATTCCCGACTTGGGTCATTGTTTGTGTGGCGTCTGAACATTCTCCCTGTGTCTGTGTGGGTTTCCTCTGGGTGTTCCAGTTTCCTCCCACAGTCCCAAGATGTGTAGGTTAGGTGGATTAGCTATGCTAAATTGCTCCTTAGTGTATGGGTTAGGGGAATTAGAGGGGTAAATACATGGGGTTATGGGGGTAAGGTTTCGGTAAGGTGGTCTTTCAGAGTTGGTGCAGATTTAAATGACCTGCTCCTGCACTGTAGGGATTTGATGATTCTACATTCCCATCAACTATTTATCTGTGTTCTATGCAATATTCACATCAATTTGAATTCACATTAAAAATTGCCATGCTTCTCAAATGTTTACCACTTGCAATTTTTTTATAATGTTCCCTCAACTACCAACGCTAGAAAATAATAAGGGGCAGCCCTAATCTCTGGAATATCAGTCACGACAGCTTTTCAATCTTCCTTTCACCTTTTAGTCTCTCTCTTTTTTCTGTCTGCCTTTATGCTAAGTTTAATTATTCTGTGCTTATTATCATAAACACAAAGCTCAACAACTAGCGGCAGGTGGAAGTTAGCAAAGTGGATTACTCAAGTTAAACTATGCCGAAGGGTGGATGATAAATGTTATCTTACATCTCAACACCCTCCAACAACAACTGCCTTCCCTCAATTACCATTCCAACCAGTAGTACATAGAGTCATAGAATCCCTATAGTGCAGAAGGAGACCTTTTGGCCCATCAAGTCTGTGCCAGTCACAATCTCGCACAGGTTCTACCCCTATAACCCCACATGTTTACCCTGCTAATCCCTCTGACATTAAGGGTGCAGTTTAGCACGGCCAATTAACCTAACCCGCACATCTTTGCACGGCGGGAGGAAAGCAGAGCATCAGAGGAAACTCACGCAGACATGGGGAGAATGTACAGACACCACACAGACAGTGACCCAAGCCAGGAATTGAACCCGGGTCCCTGGCGTTGTGGGGCAGCAGTGCTAACCACTGTGCAACCATGCCGCCCACATCTCCCTCCCCCTTAACGTTCATTCTCTATTTATGAAGAGAGAACTATCTACAACAACGCACAATTTAAAAAAAAAGTCAGGTAACATGTGCAATGTTCAATCATTTTAATCTATCAGGGATTTTCGAATTCTCTGCGAATGTCTCTGCTCTCTGTCTGCCTCTGCCTCAGTTGAAGTAGTGATGTCTTAAGCAGCAATTGGGTTGCAGTTTCAAGAGATGCAGTGATGCAGACGTTGCTCCGGTTCCCATGGGAACAACATGAGTGATTTTCTCTGCAGTAACCGGTCCCATTGAACTTGGAACTATTGAAGGAATGCTGATAGATGGCTCTGGATAATAATTCAGTCTGGATTATGCTAGTTTCGCTCTTTCTCATGTTGGTTTGCACATTTCCTTACCTTTCTTCCTTGGAGATCAATTAGATTTGGTTTGATCTGATTTATTGTCACATGTATTAACATACAGTGAAAAAGAATTGTTTCTTGGATGCTGTACAGACAAAGCATCCCGTTCGGACAGTAGGGAAGGAGAGAATGCAAAATGTAGTGTTATAGTCATAGCTAGGATGTACAGAAAGATCAACTTAATATAAGGTAGGTCCATTCAAAAGTCTGATGGCAGCAGGGAAGGAACTGTTCTTGAGTCGGTTGGTACGTGTTTTCAGACTTTTGAATCTTTTTCCCACTGGAAGAGGGAATGTCCGGGGTCCCTAATTATACTGACTGCTTTTCCGAGACAGCAAGAAGTATGGATTGTCAATGGATGGGAGGCTGGTTTGCAGGATGGTCTGGGCTACGTTCTTTGTAGTTTCTTACTGGCCAGATAGAACAGAGAAAGAATAGATAGAAAACTGAATAGGACATGGGCCTGCTTTTTTTATGATCTGTCCAGGGAAGACCAGGCTTGATTAAAGCTCTGGATGAATATAAGCTATTCACTTTGAAGGACCTACACCTTTAACAGAATCGTGATATCCTTTTTCACTTTCCTTGCTAAATTTGCAAGCACAAGTCAAGTCTTGTCCAGAGGTGTCTCCTCATTAGCAGTTCTTGTGTGGGATACTCACGTAGTAATGTGTGGTGTAGCCCTGTAGTGAGGAGGAATCTAACAAACATCAGTCGTAACGGCGTGGCCAATCATTTGTTTTCATCGCTGACCTGAAATCCTGGACAACTCTTTCTCCTGAGCTGTTCGAGGCTGGGTGATAGGGTGCTGGGCACCAATACTTTAACCCATTGTTTTGTACAAAGTGCTTGTAATGACTTCAATCTGGCCATTGAGGTTGGCCTATTGTGGTATGAGCTCCCTGATTAAGGATCCAACTGATGGATCAATCAGGGAATCTTTTAACCAGGAGTGTCAATTCCTCTGGGGGCCCTGGAGATAGACTGCGAGCACTCCGTGCACTGCTGTTATAGTCTGCAAAGAAAGAGATGAGGGCTTCTTCCTCCATAGACTTATTACAGTGTCGTAACTCTGTTCCTGTTAAAAGCAATGCCACTATCTGAGCCCAAAACTTCTGACACCACCAATTTTGGTGTTGTCAGATCTCTTACTGAGCTTACCCCAGTCCAACGCCAGCATCTCTGCATCATGACCCCAAAACTTCTGGTAGGCTATGCATGGTTTGTTGCAGTTTTTTAATCATTGGGGATGATATTATTGTTATCGAGCTGCTTGGAATGAATATCAATGATATTAGGAATATGATGCCCAAAAAAGCAGCAGCAAAATCCACATGTAACCATGCCCATGGTTGGCTCGGCCAGTACAACGAGCTATAGGAGACAGTGTTTGTTGTGATTAGCATTGCTCACAATATATTGCTAAACTCTCAATAGCTTTATCAATGCCTGGCCACCAAATATAATTTCTCACAAGTATCTTCATTTGGGTCTGATCTGGGTAGGGATTATATTTCTACAGTAACCTTCCTCTTGCTGGGTCAGGAACCACTTCTCTCAACCTCACCCCAGTAACCCTCCATCCTCGCATCTCAGTTTGTCTTTACCAGCGTTACAAGCTGGCCAGAGGTCTGGAGTTTCCGCATACCGTAAGCAGAAAGACCGCTTGCTTATTCTCTCCTGCAACTTCGTTAGATGTGAAGAAGTAACAAAGTCTTTCAATGTACTGAACCCCAGCGCTCAGTCTCTGGGTCAAAAGGATCGATTTTTACAAAAAGGGTCTTTTTTTTAAACTTACTATTGCTGCAGAGAATTTTTTTAAACGAACAAAAATAAATCCAAGCCAGCCCTCTCCCTCCAGCCTCCCAGATTCCAGGGATTGGTGACTGCAGTCTCTATTTACAGAAAGTTTAAAATTTGTTTATGTTTATTGATTGGTGTCACAAGTCACATTAACACTGCAATGAAGTTACTGTGAAAAGCCCGTAATTGCCACTCTCTGGTGCCTGTTTGATTGGGATTTTGATTTGATTTATTATTGTCACATGTATTAACATACAGTGAAAAGTATTGTTTCTTGCGCGCTATACAGACAAAACATACCATTCATCAAGAAGGAAATGAGAGTACAGAATGTAGTGTTACAGTTGTAGCCAGGGAGTAGAGAAACATCAACTTAATGCGAGATAGGTCCTGTCAAAAATCTGACAACAGCGGGGAAGAAGTTGTTCTTGAGTCGGTTGGTACGTGACCTCAGACTTCTATATGTTTTTCCCAAAGGTAGAGAGAACGTCGGGATGCATTGGGTCCTTAATTATGCTGGCTGCTTTGCCGAGGCAGCGGCTAGTGTAGACAGATTCAATGGATGAGAGGCTGGTTTGCGTCATGGATTGGGCTACATTCATGACCTTTCACATCTGCCTCCCATGAAATTCTGATATTATACTGTGTGCATGGAGAGTGTTTACTTGTGGTGATTTATTTTTCATGGAATCTCTACAGCGCAGAATGCTATTCAACCCATCGAGTCTTCATTGATTCTTATCCACACATTTACCTTGCTAATCCCCCTAACCTATATACCTTGGGACACGAAGGGACAATTTAACATGACCAATCCACCTAACCTGCACATCTTTGGACACCATTTGGCAATGGTGACATATCTGTTCAGGGGAATGACGGCTGATGTTGACCAAGCACCGAATACTCTTTTCCCCCCTCCCCCACCCCCACTCTTAAGACTCCACTTAACCCATTACTGGAGGACACTCAAATGATGAGGGTGCTTTATTTCAGAGCTGCATTTTGGTCTCTTCCAATGCTTTAACTGGATGATATTGAAGCTATTGGTGTTGCAGTGAATAGTTCACATCCACATCACTGCTATCGTAACTACAGACCCCTTCGAGGTGGTGAGAATCCTACAGAAACTCCACCGTCCAAGTGGAACAAATTCACCGTGTGGATAAGCAGCAGAGAGAATGTTTCCCCACAGCAAAAATACCCAGAGAATAATTCAACTCCTAACAAATGCCAATCGGTGCAGGCTTGGAGAGGCAAAGTGCCTGTTCCTGCGCTGTAATTTTCTTTGTTCTTTGTGAATACAGCCAATATCAAAAAAAGTATGTTGCTTTTGAAGATGGAAGTTAAAGACAGGATAGTACCGGGTCAGTCCCCACGGAGGGCAGTGCTCTGGAATGCCATTCAATAGATGTGGTGCCAAGGAAGGAGTCAAAGTGTGGCACCTCAAAAGCTTGGGTGGCATGGTGGCACAGAGATTAGCACTGCTGTCACACAGCATCAGGGACCCGATCTGATTCCAGCCTCGGGTCATTGTGCGGAGACTGCACATTCTCTCTGTGTCTCCGTGGGTTTCCTCCCAGTGTTACACGTGCACACGCACGCACTCACCCTAAAGCAGTTGTAATTTCCATTCTGACTTTGCAGTGAGTCCAATGTATCAACTGAAACCGGTCTCTGTGGAGACGGTAACCCAATCCAGGAGAGCGGGGGAAGGGAAAGTACTGGGCCACAGCACTATCGTCAAGGGGGCTGAGAGAGGACTTGAGGACTCAGAGAGAAGAGGTCAGGCGGGGAGGGCCTCTGTGAGACTGCTTGACTCAGTTGGTCAGACAGCTTGTGTGGATCAGAGCGATGGCAAAACCCTTGGTTCAATCCCCATTCTGGCTGGGGTGGATTTGAGGCCTGCTCCTTGCTCTGGTTATTGTGGAGAGTGCAATGGCTCAGGCCTGCCTTCAAACAGAGAAATGAAGAATAGGAAATTCTGTCACTCGTGTTGTGAAAGTTGTCTGGATGTGTAGGGTCTTGTTTCTGTACTTGGACACTACCTGAGCCTAAATAGAAAGGCCTTTCCCATTGATGAGTGCTGTTGAGTGGTGGTCTGGTGTTGGTGACTTACTTGCGGTCTACAATGCCCTACAACACACTGCTGCAAACTCACAAGCATTCTCTCACTTCGACTCCCAAGCTTAACAGAGGAAGTGGTGTCACTTTGAGACCTGGTGGACAAGGATCAGTTTCCTGCTTCATGAAACTTTTGACTGCTGATAGAGAGATCTCCCCTCTTGTCAAAGGAAAAGAGCCCGTTGCAAAACAGTTAAGATCTTGACGAAGTTTGTATCCTAGCAATGAGAAAAGCTAGCGATTACAGCACACATAATAAGTATATGACATTTGCAGTAATGCGAGAATTAAGTGACCTGGTAGCTGGAAATTCTTCTGGCAATTTAAGTAGAACAATGGTGCAATTATCCAATTAGCTAAGAGTGAAGGGACCTTTAAACACTGCTTCACTGATTGTCAGAGGCCAAACTGTTGTTTAATTTATATCTTGGAGCTACGCAGAGATGACACTCATTTCTAGGTGTCGAACCTGTTTATTCAGTGCTTTTGAATGTCTGCTTCATGCTTTAGCTCCAGCTTCTAGCACTTTTTGAAGTTTTACTTTTCTCTGAGACAACGCCCAGTCTTAATCAATCAATAACAGAGTATCAATTGCAAACAGATACGCATGATCAAATATAGAACAATTGGCTGCCACACAATCCCACTGGATTTTACTGGCTCGTCCACCATGAGGCAGAGATCCTAATTGTGCCGTAGGACACTGAGTCTAATATATACATGAAGTGCCTCAGTAAAGTGCAGTTAAAATGTCAACAGGCCATACTAGTTTAAGTTTTTTGTTTGTTGGTGTCACAAGTAGGATTAGGTTAACACTACAATGAAGTGACTGTGAAAATCCTCTAGTTTTTAAACTCCAATGTCTGCTTGGGTACACTGAGGGGGAATTTTGTATGGCCAATGCACCTAACCAACACGTCTTTGAGACTGTGGGAGGAAACCCACTCAGACATGGGGAGAATGTGCAAACTCCACACAGACAATGCCCCAATCTGGGAATTGAATCCAGGTCCCTGGCACTGTGAGGCAGCAGTGCTAACCACTGTGCCACCCATGATGACACGATAGCAATGGTAAGTACTTAACAGACTAATTTCAACTATTCATTCGCACCCCTTTCTTGTTGAGTGGGGTTGATATTGAAACTCAATTTTCTGCTTAAACACAACAGTGGTTGTTGTTTCTATGCTGACTTTTCCCAGCTTAGCTGAATCTCTGTGACCTGAAAAAAAAATGAAACTTTTTAATGAATAATTCAGTTTTTCTTCAGAAAGCTTGTTTTTTTTTAATTAAGCCAAAATTGATGGTATTCCATGAAATCATGTTTTCAATATTGTCTTCAGGAAGAAAGTGGTCAGGGTCAAATGTAACTTCGTTTTACGTCAGCCTTCTGACTGTAATAAGAATCAACAGAGGGATTACTCAAATTCCCGAATAAGAATTCCAATTAAAATATTTGTATGCTTTTTCCCAGTCAACAGATGTGCTGATCTCAAGTCTTCTAACTTTCCAACCATTGCTAATCCATGTTAGTCATTTTAACTCAAATAAATATGATTTTTGAGAAGAGCAGAATCAAATTTATCATAGAATCCCCATGGTGCAGAAAGAGGCCATTCAGCCCATCAAATCTGCACTGACAACAATCCCACCCAGTCCCTATCTTCTTTAACTCCATGTATTTATCTTTCTAATTCCTCTGATGCTAAGGGGAAATTTAACATGGTCAATCAACCTAACCTGCACATTTTTGGCGTGTGAGGGAAATCAGAACATTTGGAAGAAACCCATACAGACAAGGGAGAACATTGCAAACTCCACACAGGTAGTACTCACGGTGGCACAGTGATTAGCACTGCTGCCTCACAGTGCCAAGGATCCGGATTCAATTCTGACCTCGGTCCCTATCTATATGGAGTTTGCACATTCTCCCCATTTCTGCGGGGGTTTTCTCTGGGAGCTCTCGTTTCCTCCCAAAGATGTCCAAAAACATATGGGTTAGGTGAATTGGCCATGCTAAATTGACCCTACTGTCAGGGGGAAATTAGCAGGGTAAGTACGTGGGATTATGAGAATAGTGCCTGGGTGGGATTGTGGTTGGTGCAGACTAGATGGGCTAAATGGCCTTCCTCTGCACTGAAGGGATTCTATAATGATTCTATGACCCAAGATCAGAATTGAACCCCGATTCTGGTGCTGTGAGGCAGTAGTGCTAACCAGGAGGTGACCAGGGATGGATATGCATCGGATTGCCGACTACGAGGTTTCATCACATGACTTTTCCCTCACTCTCCCACGATTAGTCGGTGAACGTGTCCATCCTTGTGAAGTACAATATTCCTATGCCAACTGGAAAGCAAAAATTTCATTACCCAATTGGGTTATTCTGGACTGTCAGTCAGATAACCCGCTCCCACCTATTTTCATTATTTTTAGATTTGAACAGCTCCTGTTACCAAAGAAAATGACAACACAAAAGGCAAATGTTTTTAGTGTCCATCTCCATGCCGTGTTGCAGCCTACAACTTCAGTAGCCTGGAATGTATTAGTGATAAGATAGCCTGCTTTATTACCACATAATGTATTGCAACATGCGAGGCTCCACATCCTGTTTATTGCAAGAGGAGGCAGGACTATCATATCTTAATAGACCTTCTGCATACTATCAAGGTTTTCATTTTGCTCTTGATGTTTAGATTTTGCAGAACATTTTACTGATATTTAAGAATCCTTGATGGGATCTTGGCTGCCACGTGTATTTTGGAAAATGTCAAAAGAAGTGGGATTTTAGATGGAGAAAAGAACACACAGCGCAGCACCCCAAGGGTGGGCTTGAACATGTCCGAGGCTGCAGGTTCAACGCTGGTTACTGCAAACAGATACCAGCCAATATAGTCATCAGGGTCGATCTTCTCCTGAGTTATATATTGCTAAATATGAGGGTGAAAGGAAAATCTGACAGTGGAGAAGGTTTATTTTCGCTCTTCAGCAAGTTATCTCAATTATCCTGCTGATGTTCATCTCAATGGTCAGAATTCTCCAACCTCGGCAGCAGCTGGGATTCTCCAATCATTGAGTCGGACAGGTTTACAGCATGGAAACAGATCCTTTTGCCCAATTTGTTCATGCTGTCCAGTTTTTTACAACTAATTTCCTGTGCTTGATCCATCTCTCTCTATACTCATTTTATCCATGTAACTGTCTAAATGCTTTTTAAAAGACAAAATTGTACCCATCTCTACTGTTACCTCTAGCAGCTTGTTCCAGACACTCTGGGTGAAAAAAAACTGCCCCTTTGTCACTCTCCCTCTCACTTTAAACCTATGCTCTCTAGTTTCAGACTCCGCTACCTTTGAGAAAAGATAATTGACTATCTAGCTGATCTGTGCCACTCATTATTTTATAGACCTCGAGAATATCATTCCTAAGCTTCCTACACTCCAGGGAAAGAAGTCCCAGTCTATTCAGCCTCTCCTTATAACTCAAACCATCAAGTCCCAGTAGCATCCTAGTAAATTCCTTCTCCAGTCCCGCTGCAGTAAATGGAATTCTGACTGAGCGTCAAATTCTCCGTTCTCGCAGTCAGCGTGGTGGACTAATGAGATCGGAGAAGTACAGCCAGTATTCCAAATACGTTAGTTGGATTGCTAAATTGCCCTTTAGTGTCAGGGGGACTAACTAGTGTAAATGGAATGGGTTGTGAGGATAGGCACTGGTTGGGATTGTTGTCAGTGCCAACTCGATGGGCCGAATGGCCTCCTTCTGCACTGGAGGATTCTATGGATTCTATATCAGTGAGAAGCTCCATCCTTTTAATGCTAATGAGATTCTGATTTTCACAAATGCTACATTGGGCACACCACCCTTATTTTCAATGCTAGGCCGTATTGCTGAACAAAAACAGTTTATTACAATATCTGTCGATTTAGATTGAGAGTGGGTGAGTCTGTGATGGATGCAAATATCCTTACTTGCCAGGGAAAACCTTAATTTGCAGTTGGCAAATGTTTTTGTTGAGTAGGCTGTTAAGGGAAATAGGTTTAATTGGTTCTGATGTTGTTTTATTCCTTATGGATCTTAAGGTCCATAAAAACAAATAAACCTCAGAGAATCCCTACAGTCCAGGAGGAGACCCATCAAGACTGCACAAATTTGATGACAGAGCATCATACTACAACACATTTACTATGGCTAATCCCCATAATCCACTCATCTTTGAATAATAAAGGCAATTTAACATGGCCAATCCACCTAACATGTACATCTTTGGACACGTAAGGGGCAATTTAGCATGGCCAATCCACTGAAACTTGCACATCCTAGGACATTAAGGGACAATTTACCTGGGCCAGTGCACCTAACCAGCACATTTTTCAGACTGTGGGAGGAAACCCATGCAGACATGGGCAGAACATGCAAACCCCACGCACAGTCACCTGAGGCTGGAATTGAATCCGGGTGCCCAGGGCTGTGAGGCAGCACAACTAGCCATCATGCTGCCCAACTGGTTGACTAATGTTCTTTTGGGAAGGAAATTTGCCATCCTTACCTGGCCTGGTCTACATGTGAATGCAGATCCACAGCGATGTAGTTGATTCTTAACTGCCCTCTGAAATGGGCGAGCAAACCACTCGGAGACAGGGGAATCAGGGATGGGCAATTAATGCGCTCCCAACCAACAATGCCCACATCCCACGAATGAAATACCTGGTTAGCTCTTCACATAGTTTATTCCTATTATACTGTTGGTAACTTGATCAAACACTTCACTAACTCTTCCTGTGGCAGACCAACCTGCCCTAATTTATTTGTATGTCTCCAGTCATTGGGCATCATCAGTTTTTTTCTTCCTTGTATACCTTCCTGCTAATTGAAATACATTTTTAATTCAGCCCCAGTGATTTTGAGTGTTGATACCTTAAACAATTCTCTTAGTTGTCTGCCCGAATAGACCCCCTTTGCGGCTCAAGCTTAAATTTTGTTTTGAAACACCTCAGGATGTCATATCAGATCAAAGATGCTATATAAATTCGAGTTGTTGTCCTCATCTGCCCTCAAGCATCAGCACCAACATCATTTGAAAAGGGGCTTACCATTAAATGTGCCCTCTGGCCTCTTTTTAGTAGATAAATGAAGGGTTGCTGATGTGAATCCGGGTAGTCATTTGGGTCGGAACTGGTTGGAACTTGCACAGTGCACCTATTGATAAGTGCAACGTCTAAAGTCTTGTGTTAGGATCCTGGTCCAGTGGCGTGACTGTACCCTGTCCATCTGTGACAAACTCAACCAACTGGTAACAGCTCACACTCCATTTTTAGTCTTCAATCTGGCAAGTGGTGACAAGTCACCTCTTTTCATTCATCCGTGGGACATTGGTGTCACTGGCTGGCCAGCATTTATTGCCCATCCCTAAGTTGCTCTTGAGGGCAGTTGAGGGTCAACCACATTGATGTAGATCTGGAGTCACATGTAAGCCAGACCAGGTAGGGACGGCAGATTTCCTTCCCTAAAGGACACCAGTGAGCCAGATTCCAACAAACGACAATGATTTCATGGTCATCAATAGATTCTTAATTCCAGATTTTTTTTATTGAGTTCAAGTTCCACCATTTGCCTTGGCAGGATTCGAACCCGGGTCCCCAGAACATTAATTAAGTTTCTGGATTCATAGCCTGGTGATAATATCACTAGGCCATCACTTATTTAGCACCCAGCACTTTACTGGTCAAGCTGACTAAGCCTGACAGTGAGAGACGTCACTCAGGTAATGAATCTGCCCGAATGTCGGCAAGTTTTTTTCAGATGAGATTCTGGGAGATCTCTTTGTTCCAACATAATAAGTCACCTTTCCTCCTCCACATCCCAGGCTAAAAGACCAGATCCTGAAGTATTAAAGCAGGAACTCCACTACAAGCTGAGCTAGGTTGTAACCTTGTCATTACATACAAGCAATGGAATTTCTACCCAGTCACTGGCTCCACCACTAACTCAAGTTTCCCGAGAGGCAAAAGTGTAGAAATGTCGGTACTTCACTCTCATTAGGAGGGGAGAGTTTAAAACTCGACAACGTATAAACCAGTCACGCGTTCTTTCGTGAACCACAGTGAGATTGGAGCTAGATTAAGGAAGTGCTTAGCTTTCGGCAGGGAATCCCAGGTTTTATTGATTTGTCCTTTGATGTGCCCAGCAGTAGAAATGATGGCCAAAAAGGGCAGAGCCCCTGAGGATGAGAACCGGAAGCCATGTGAGAAGGTAATACGAGCATTATGCATGACAATGCCCGAGCCAGTCAGTGCCAGCCCCACCACTCCAAATGATACCATAAGTGTAGGAAGAAGTGGAATGACTATGCAAAGTTCTCCAAGGTAAGTGAAATCATTGTTCCTGAAACAAATTCTTCAGGAATAATAGCACCATGACTCACTTCTTCTTTCTTGTGTACCACATGTGAACGTATGTACGTGTGAAAATGGAGCAGAAGTAGGCCATTCAGCCCCTCAAACCTGCTCTTCCCTTTGATTGCCTTTCAAATTCTATCTTCCCATTTATCCCTGATAACGTTTGACTCTCGAGTTTTATTCCACAAGGGAAAGGACAGCGTGCTGGGTATCTTTGGAAACAATAAAAGGATTAAACCTTTACTTATTAAGGTATCAAGTAGGCGTACATTAACTCTGCATTGAAGTTACTGTGAAAATCCCCTGAGGGAGAATTTAGCATGGCCAATGCATCTGACCAGCACATCTTTCCGACTGTGGTAGGAAACTGACGCAGCTGGTGGAAACCCACGCAGACATGGGGAGAACATACAGGCTCGGCACAGGCAGTGACTCAAATGGGGAATTAAGCTGGGTTTCTGGCGCAGCCAGTGGAAACCCACGCAGACACGGGGAGAACATACAGGCTTGGCACAGGCAGTGACCCAAATGGGTCTCTGGCACTGCCAGGCAGCAGTGCTAATCGTTGCTGCCCGGAAATGAATGATATTAAGTCAAAAGTCATTAGCCAGAACTTTCTGGTTGTAAGCTCCTGCCAATTGTGCACCCCATCTGTGGCTTTCACAGCAGGAAGGGGGGGGGGGGGATTAAATGGGAAACCCATTAATAATGGGACCAGAAGATTCTGCCATTGCCCAATGGAGGCTGTCTGCTGCTGCCACAGGTCACACAGTGGGTTGTGGAGTATATCCCAACCAGGGGGTTTACACAAGGCTTTGCTTTATATGGATAGAAATACAAACTTCAATACAAAAATCAAGAACCATCCAGTGTAAAGCACCACGGATGAATAAAGAAATGGTATTGAAATTGAAACTAAAGAAAAGGTGAAACTAAAGAACATGCCAAACACCTGGCAGGAGACAGTAACAAAGGTCAACACAAAGAAGTTAAGAAGGAAGTTGTAGGAGGTCTTGTGGTACAATGAGCAGCATCCCCGTCTCTGAGCCTAAAGCTCTAGGTTCGAGTCCCACTCCAGGACTTGATGGCCAAGGAAGATGCATTCATAACGCGGTCAAACTAGTTGAGTGTCACCCTGCAAAATCCTCCCAAATGTGCCAATGGCTGGCAGTCAGGGAACAAAGAACAAAACAGCACGGGAAACAGGCCATTCGGCCCAACGAGCCCGTGCCACCACCTCGATGTTCCCACTTCTACCCGTTATCCCTGTCTGTGTTTGTAGATCTATGCATTGGAACCAAATTTGAGACAATTTAGGGAGAATTTGGTTTGCCAATTAGCCTAAGAGCACAGCTTTGGGATGTGGGAGGAAACCGGAGCACCCGGAGAAAACCCACGCAAGCACGGGGAGAATGCGCAAACTCCCACAGACACAGGCCCAAGTCCATGTATCTGCACAGCACAGCGATAGTCAGTGAGCTGTCATGTTGCCCATCAAATGGTCCAGGTCAAGCGTACACTAACGACATGAAGCACTAGGATACTCTCGGAAGATCCAAGAGTAGCCCTCTGATGACCCATCGTGTGTATGCCCCTTGTTAGACAACAAGGCAGACCGAAGTACCTGTAAAATAAAATGAATACAGGGGAAATTTCTGCTCAGCCTTGCTTGATGCAGAATGGTGCCACTCAATCTATACACCCCTGATCACAGACCTAGGAATAATGAGTCAGGGAAACAGATGAAAGGCTGTCTTATGGTGAAATCGGGTACGGGAAGAGCATTGGAATTGGAAGGAGCAATTTGACCCTGAAGTTTAATTACTATCAAACATAAAAATAAGTGTTAAGTATTTTATAGACTCGTAAAGAAAAGAAATTCAGGTGAAGCTGTGAGTGTAAGAGAGAATATCACTGAGATGTACAAAATAAACTTACAGGTAATGACAGCAAAATGTCAAAACTATTACTTTGCCTCAGTATTTATCAGAGAGACTAATTTAGTGGACATGTGATTGCCAGAAATAAAATCAAAAGACATTTAAGATAGAAAGGGAAGATGATTCTGATGGATTGCATGCACACATGTTAAAAGCGGTCAGGAAGGAGATAGCAGAGGCACTATTAAATATGTCTAAACATTTATTTGTTAAAGGAATGTGACCAGCAAAGAGCTATCTCATTACTCAATAGTCTTCAGTGCATACTTTGTTATCAGATAGATGCAGGTCCCCAAACATTTCCCTCAATGACTGTATAGAATATACCAAACAGGAATGGGTGTTTCAGCGCAGTGAGTCTCTGCAGCTCTTTACACTCCACGGGACAGCATTCTGTGGCCTCTCCGAGGTGTTTCTTACGGCAGGGGGCAATGCACCATTCACCATGAGCGGGATCTTCTTCTCCCGCTGCTGTCACTGGGATTTCCCATTGACTGCACTCCACACTATTGGGAAACCTGTGCTCATACACTGATAGTGTGACCAGTAGATCCCATCAGCATCAACAGCCAGTGAGAGAATGCAAGCCCACATAAGAAGGATGGCATGGTGACATAGTGGTTAGTATTGCTGCCTCACAGCACAGGGGACGCAGATTCGATTCCCGTCTCGGTCACTGTCTGTGTGGAGTCTATACATTCTCCCTGTGTCTGTGTGTTTCCTCTGGACACTCCAGTTTCCTCCCACAGTCCGAAAGATGTGCTGGGTTAGATGCATTGGCCATGCTAAATCCTACCTTGGTGTACCTGAACAGTGTTAATGTAAGCCTCCTTGTGACATTAATAAAAAAATGCAACTTGTCCAGGCCTTCTTTAACAAATCTTATCAGCATAACCTTCTATTTCCTTCTCCATGAAGTGTTTATCTAGCTTCCTTGTAAATGCGCCTTCATTATTTACCTGCTTCTGATAGCAAGCTTCACATTAATAGAGAAGCTTTGCATGAATTCCTTACTGGATTTCAGACTGACCACCTTAGATTTATGGGGAATTTTTTAGCATCTCTCAGAAATGGGTGGCACGATGGTTAGCACTACCGCCTCACAGTGTCAGGGATCCAGGTTCAGTTCTGGTCTTGAGTGACTGTGTGGAGTTGTACATTCTCTCTGTGTCTGCGTAGGATGACAATAGGACCTGGGTGGGATTGTAGTCGATGCAGGCTTGATGGGCTGAATGGTCTCTTTCTGCACTCTATGATTCTATGACATAAACACACGGGCAGGAATTTTACCCCCCCCCCCCCCTCTCCACCACAGGAATTGGAGTAGGTGAAGGATGGAGCATAGAAAGGTCTGTTGATCTTGAGCAGGATGTTATAGTTTCCGCATGAGTGAGACCATAAAATTCCACCCATCTTCTCTCTGTCTACACTGTCACATTTCATCATCATAAATGCCCAAAGAGACGCAGTCCAGAGTTACCAGATTTTATAACTCCTGGTATTATCCTTGTAAATCATTTGTGCACCTTCTCCACTGCCTCTGTGTCTCCTTTATAAGATGGTCTGATCAAGGTGCCATACACAAATCTGCTCCATGTGATAAGGCTGCTTTTACATTAAACAACATCAGTGACATGCACATTCCATGAATGAATAGAAGAAAATCGGGGGCTAAATTAAATTTGGCCAATTAGCGTCCTATTAACCGTTCCCGGTGGCAGATTGGTAGGTCCAACACTTCCATCAAGCAACACTTACTCCACAATGTCTTGCTCAGTAGTACTCAGTACAAGTTACAATCTCAGCGCAGCCTTGAACCTGGCACAGACCCAAGAGCAGCTGCCAAGAGACTGAAGCCAGTCTCTATCCTTGATCCCAAGGCTGCATTCAAAGGAAAGTGCTTGGCGTTGTTGGAGGCTAATCTTCTCGACGCCTGGGACATCACTGCAGAAATTTTTCAGGAAGGCACCCTAACCTCAACCGATCTTCAGGTGCTTAATCGTAGACATTCCTTCAACACAGTCAGAGCTATGTCTGACTAATGATAATCTGCACTATTTGGGTTCATTCACAATGCCTTTCCTACTGGAGCAACCCAGGACAGACGTTACTGATGTGCGATTACATGTGATTTTAAAATCACATTTCATTTGCTGATTAACAAACTCTTAATATCCGAACAATTTAGACCCCAGTGATTTCAATCCTTCTGTAGATAATCCGTGAGGAGCAGGCCATTGGCTACTTAATGTTACTGTTAACACCTGAGTACATTCTACTGATAAACTTGACAAAATGTGAAGATTGTGGGACGGCACAGTGGTCAGCACTGCTGCCTCACAGCAGCAGGGACCTGGGTTCAATTCCGACCTCCAGACCGTCCGTGTGGAGTTTACACGTTCTTCCCCTGTCTGCGTGGGTTTCCGCTCCGATTTTCTGCCATAGTGCAAAGATGTGTAGCTTGGGTGGATTGGCCATGCTAAATTGCCTCTTAGTGTCCAAACATCTCTAGGTTATGTGGATTAGCCATGCTAAATTATCTCTCAATATCCAAAGATGTGCATATTGACTGGATTAGCAATGCTAAATTGTTTTTACGTGTCCAAAGGTGTGCAGGGTAGAGGAATTAGCAATGGTAGATTCCACTTTCATGTCCAAAGATGTATACATTGGATGGATTGGCAATGCTAAATTGCCTCTTAGTATCCCAAGATCAGTTAGGTAGATTAGTCATGGGATTACAGGGATAAGGCAGTAGGGGTTGGGTAAGATTCTCTGTCAGATGCATAATCGATGGGCTGAATGGCCACTCTGCACCGCAGGGATTCTATGATTCTGTGACTAGGAACCATTCCTATCCCTGAAGCATGATAGAATTTGCAGATCAACATTCAGGCGAATCTGGGGAGAATTCGAACTTAGTTTATTCAAACTATTCCAACCCGAGGGATTTAAATATCTAGCGATCAGTTTGCTTCTTTCAAAAAAACTTCACATAAATCATCGCAATCTTATGTACTGATCATCCCACAGAGAGACAATTTAAAATTTTATGTGCAACATTTGTCTCGATTTGTATCACATTTGTGGTACAAAAAGTTTCCTGTTGATGCAAGATAGCATTATTTTGGTCAGAGTGATATTAAGTATATATGGGTCATCATACAATGTAGGTCAATGTTTGGGCAGATAGTATTGCCACTTAAAATAATTTTTCAAACTATGTGCACTTGAATAGTGTCCAGGTCCCACATTTGCCATCATGAGTCACTTGTTGTTGTGCTCAGCTTTTGTACTGGGTATGAAACTGGAGTGTTTGCCTATGCAAATGCAATCTGAATTTTCATAAACTGGGCCATTGCCATGGTTACTGCAGTTTTAAGACACAACATCTAGCGAATGAAAAGACACTTGTATGTTAAACGGTTGCTGTAACAAAAGGAAGAGCTTGTTCTGATGATTTTAAAAGAAGACAATTGCATTTTGATAGGCTTTTGTGTCACACCAAAGGCTGCCTGCAACCTGGCGCATGCTTTCTGATATTTACTGTAGTGTCGTGATCACAGGATCCCTACGGTGTAGCAGAGGCCATTCAGCCCATCAAAGTGGCACCGACCCTCTGATCTTACCCGGGCCGTCTCCACCACCTAACCGCCATAACTCTCTTTATCATGGCTAATCTATCTAACCTACACATCCTTGGATACTAAGGGCAGAATTTTCCAACCACCCTCCTGGACCAGAGAAAACCTACGCAGACCTGGGGAGAATGTGCAGACTCTGCAAGGACAGTGACCTGAGGTTAGAATTGAACCCGTGTCCCTGGTGTTGTGAGGCAACAGTGCTAACCACTGTGCCACATGCCACCTCGCATGTGTGTGTGTAGACTCTAATGTGTCCCTCACCCCTACAACTCCATGTTGAGCCCTGTAGTCAGATTTCTGCCCCCGCTGTGGCAATGAGATGGCCCCCCCCCACCCCCGGCATCAGAAACATCTTCTGTAACTGTAGTTTACTGATCCCAATCTGCAGCCGAAGACCAGGCCAATCATACCAATATTTCTTTCTTTCAATCATTGACAATTTTGGTCTAATCATGTTTCTTCAAAACCCCTAAGACGAAAGTGTACTGAACAAATGCAACTTGTTATGGAGTGGGTAGTGATGACCTTTCTGTAACATTTGCATATGCAAATTCCATTAATATTATTTACTATTTGACACGCAAAATAATTAATCATTTGGACCTTCTATTGTTCTTTGTCTTAACCTTTTCACTCCTTGACAGAGCATAGACAACTTCTGTCCATCTAACCCTGTCTTGGGCCAAACTCTCCTGTTGTTGCCATGTGTAGCCCTCGGCTTTCATCTCCTTTTCTGTATCCTGCCTCCACTGTTTCCTGGCCTGTGTTGATCTCTCTTTCCTTGTGGGTTCCATGTGAGAGCTAATCATACAATAATGCTCCACAGTGTCCTCTAAGTATGGCCCATCCCATTCCACTCTCGTCTTTTGATTTGGAAGACCATTGGGTCCTGTTTTATCTCCCTCCCATAGCTTAATATTATTGATGGCTTTTGCCCAGCGTATCTAAGGATCCTTCTGAGGCATCTATTCATAGAATCTACAGTGCAAAAAGGAGGCTCTTTAGCCCATCGTATATGCACTGACAACAATCCCACCCAATTCTGTTCTATTGTCATAACCCCACATATTTACCCTAGCTAGTCCCCCTGACACTAAGGGGCAATTTAGTATGGCCAATCAACCTTTGGAAGAAACCGGATCATCCAAGGAAACCTATACAGCCATGGGAGAAGTGCAAACTCCACACAGATAGTTATCTGGGGCCAGAATTGAACCCAGGTCCCTGATGCTGTGAAGCAATGATGCTAACCACTGTGTCACCCCTACATTGAACTTGCAGATAGTAACCCCCATGACTTGCCTGAGCTTGTAAAATCTCACTTGCTGTCCTATCTGGAGACAATACACATCTCTTTAACCTATGCTAATGCTATCTCCACTTGCATTGTCTGCATCTTTAAGACTTGAATAGCAGGTTAGCTGTAAAGACTTGCATTCTAATCAGTACTCTGTAAGCTGTGTGCGTCTTTATGTGCCTTTCTCTGATCACAACCTTCCACGTATCTGACGAAGGAATGCTGTTTCTGAAAGCTTGTGGAATTACTATCAAATAGATTGGTTGGACTGAAACCTGGTGTGGTGAGACTTCTTACTAGGTACAGGCACCCAGAGTGTGGCGACTAAGGGAATTTCACAGTAAACTTCATTGCAGTGTTAATGTAAGTCTTACTTGTGACTAATAAATAAATGAAACAATAAATAAACAATGGTTAACACTGCTGCCTCACAGTGCCAAGGATCTGGGTTCAATTCCTGGCTTGGGTTATGGTCTGTATGAAGTCTGCATGTTCTCCTCGTATCTGCGTGGATTTCATCTCAAAGGCAAAGAGATGCAGATAAAATGCTCCAAGGATTCTATGGATTCTACTGTTCCTTATCTAACCCTGCAAATCTTTCTTTTCAGAAGTATATCTAAATTCCTTTTGAATGTTACTGTTCAATATGATTCTATCGTTCTCCCGAACAGTCAGTTATAAATCAACAATTCGCAGCATTAAAATAAAATGCCCCATGTATTTTGCCGATTATTTTAAATCCATGCCTTTTCGTTACTGATCCATGTGTTCGTAGGAACAATGTGTCCTTAATTTTCTTGAGGAACTCACCAATTTTAAAATCACAAGCAATTTATTTTTTCTTCCGGCTTCAACTCACAAGACACCTTCACACAATTTCTGTTTGTTTTTAATCAATGTTTTTGTTCCAGTTTTAGATAACCAGCCTCTGTACAGGCTTCTTAGTGGCTGTTTCCAGAACCATCCTTATACATCAGGGCAGACTATTGCTCCTGCAGTGCAGAAGGAGGTCATTCAGCCCATCGAGCCTGCACCAACAACAGTCCCATAACCCCCACATAATTACCCTGCTAATCCCCCTGAGACTGAGGGTCGATTTATCACAACCTCTCAACCTAACCCTCACATCTTTGAAGTGTGGGTGGAAACTGGAGCGCCCGAATGAAACTCACGCAGACACGGGGAGAATGTGCAAACTCCACACAGACAGGCTGGAATGAAATCCAGGGCCCTAGTGCTGTGTGGCAGCGATACTAACCATTGTGTCACTGCGCTATCCCCAAAGTCAGGGTTAAGTGAAAAGCAGTTCATGGATTGGGAGCAGAGAGTTTGGGGGTGGGTGAGTGATAGGGGAGGAGGGCGCTGGGGTGGGGGGGGCGTTGGGTGGGAGAGAAGGGTGTGGGGGAGAGAGGGTTGGGGGGGTTGGGGATGGTGAGGGGAGCATGTAAGGGATATTGGGGGGGTGCAAATCAGTCCAAAACTGCACCAAAATTGTCAGTGAGTCCTTGGTACCCGATCTAAACGGTAAAACGAGACTCCTGCCGATTGCAGGTATGAACACTCAAAGTCCATAAGATGGGCGTTCAAACATTACGGTGAACTAGGGCAGAAAGTGAGCAATATGGATTTTCATTTCAACCGCACACCCACCCCCCCTTCACTGGTGAAAACGGGGAGGTAACAAGATAAAAATCACTGCCATCCTGTATCATATCTTGACACAGCTTGCGTAGTGGATGAATCAGAGTATCTGAGTCTCAGTGGTTCATCACTGCCATTCTGGATGCTATAAAGGTGCATTGACACAAACAGGCACCAAAAGTGTGGCGAGTAGGGGAATTTTACAGTAACTTCATTGCAGTGTCAATGTAAGCCTTACTTCTGACTAATAAATAAAGAAAATAATAAATGCACAGTGGTTAACACTGCAGCCTCACAGGATCTAAATCTCAGCAGGTGAGACAGCATCTATGGAGACAGAGTGAAAATGTGGTTTGAGTGATGGATTGGGCTACGTTCATGATCTTTTGTTGTTTGTTGTGGTCTTGGTCAAAGCAGGAGCCATACCATTCAGATGCTGGAATCTGAAACTGAAACAGAAAATGCTGGAAAATCTCAGCAGGTCTGACAGTGTCTGTGGAGAGAGAGAGCATAGAGCAATGTTTATCGAATCTAGACGAAGCTTTATCAGAGACAACAAAGGCTCAAACAGAGCTCCAACAAAGGATCATCTAGATTGGAAATGTTGGCTTTTTTCTCTCTCCATAGATGCTGTCAGACCTGCTGATATTTTCCAGCATTTGCTATCTAGTATGATATTGAAGCAATCTCGTGGAATGATGTGAATCTGTAGAGAGTTTCACAGACGTTTGTTTCAAAAATTAATTGAGAAGCCTACAAAAGAGGTGCATTGAGGCCATTCATTTTTATTTATGAGTACATTAGACAGTCAAACTGTATATTTTCCATTTTCTGCAATCCTTTTCTTCTCTATGAATGGAATGTTTTTGCTCTACGGAGCACAAGAAACAATATTTTTCACTGTATATTAACGCATGTGACTTTAGTAAATCAAATCAAATCAAAACATTTCTATTTCTCAATTTACGCTCACAAGATATATGGAAACATCTTTAAAACAGGATACTTTTAAATAGTAAACTTCGGTAACTTATAATTGCAAGTTGAGAAGGTCGCTGTGGCAGATCATGTGGAATTTTATAGTAAAGGAAGTTGGACATACCACCATGGAATTTGAGGGAATTCATAACAGAGAACACATCTATTGCGTGGGAATAGTAGGTCAATCCATCCACTTCCTGTTTCAAGACGCTCTTAAAAAATTTTATAATAAAACAGTAAAAATGAAGAAAAAATGTTGACTTCATTGTAGGTACAGAAGTGGCAACGGATGTTGGTGGTAACTTTACTTAAAGTCAAATGCTTTATATTTCAAAAGTTGATTAATGTCCATATGGTATTGGGCAGAATCATTTTCAGGGTATCAGTTGCTGAGTTGATTGTTCAGTTTCTAGAACATTCCCATCGGTGATCTTATGTGAAAAAGGAGCTCGGCCTTTTCCCCTTAAAGAGATGAAGGATGAGAGGTGACCCGATAGGGTGTGTAAGATGTTGAGAGGTAGAGATTGGGTGGATTCTCAGAGTCCATTTCCCAGGGCTGGAATGGATTGCTGCGAGAGGACACAGGTTTAAGGTGCTGGGACAGGTACAGAGGAAATATCAGGGGCAAGTTTTTCACTCAGAGGCTGGTGGGTGAGTGGAATCAGCTGCCATTGGTGGTGGTGGAGGCAAATTCGATTGGGTCTTTTAAGAGACTTCTGGATGAGTACATGGGACTTAATAGAATTGAGGGCTATAGGTAAGCCTAAAAGGTAGGGATATCATCGGTGCAACTTGTGGGCCAAAGGGCCAGTTTGTGCTGTAGTTGTTCTATGTTCTATTTCAAGCATTTATACAAAACCTGGCTGCTGCATCCCAGACATTGTAGGTGCTGTAAAAAAATAACTGGACACATAAGCCTGCCAGTGGAATCAAATTTATTAATTTAAGACGGGATTTTCCAGTCCTCTCCTGCCAGTGGAACTCCTCACAGTGGGCTCTCCATTGGCAGGGTGGACAAACCACACAAAAACCCTTAGACTTTAGTGGGACTGGAAGATCCTGCCAATCTCCAATGGCTTGCTGCATCTGGAATAAACTTGCGGGAAAGGGAGCGGGGAGGAAAAGGAATATCTGGCCGTATTTGTGGAAACACTGGGAGCTAGCTCATGAACAAGAGACTTCCAGGATCTAAGAAGCACAAAGCTCTCCTCTCAGAGGCCTAAGGAAACTTGGCATGTCAGCTACGACTCTCACCAACTTTTACAGATGCACCATAGAAAACATTCTTTGCATCACAGCTTGGTATGGGCTCCTGCTCTGCCCAGGAACACAAGAAACTACAAAGAGTCATGAATAAAGCCTAGTCCATCACTCAAACCAGCCTCCAACCCATTGACTCTGTCTACACACCCTGCTGACTTGAAAAAGCAGTCAGCATAATTAAAGATCCCACACTCTCCGGGCATACTCCCTTCCACCTTCTTCCATCGGGAAAATGTGGCAAAAGTCTGAGGGAGGTACCAACTGAATCAAGAACAGCTTCTTCCCTGCTGCCATCAGACTTTTAAATGGACCAACCTTGCATTAAGTTAATCTTTCTCTACATTCTGGCTATAACACTACATTCTGCACTCTCTTCTTTCCTTCTCTACGAACGGTATGCTTTGTCTGTACAGCACGGAAGAGACAGTACTTTTCGCTATATAGTATACGTGCAACAGTAATAAATCAAATCAAATCAATATAAATTAACTCAGTTGTTCACGTCAGCGAGATTCGCCAGTCCCGCTGTGGTGAATAGAGATTTGGCTGAGCTTCAAATTTCCCCACTGGCCGCGGAGGCAGGGTGGGATCAGCTGGAAAATTCCAGCCCATGTGTATTATTCCTAAACTGTGAGATTAGAAGAGTATGTGGAAGGGGTGTTAACACTTCCATTTCTGGGCCTTGCCCAGTCAATATTTCAAAATCCAATTAAACTGTCACTGAGAGGCAGCAGATAGTGACAACACTCCGGACAGAGCAATACATTTGCTTAATAGTTTCGCAGTTACTGTTCCAGCTCCCTGGATCACTAAGTACACCACCCAATAACTCATGACAAATGGAATCGTACCCCAACAAGAATCCTGAAGGGGTCAGAGCGTACAAGGAGTGTCCAATTGCTACTCCCGCTTTTTCTCTACCTGAGTCAGGAATAGCTCATTTCCCATCCAACCTTGTAAGCCAGGCTTGGTTAAGAATGTGCAGTGGCTCCAGGTCAGTTGACTGGGATCTTGGGGCACATGAGGCTGGAAAATCGTACTTATGATCATGCAAAGAGGTGAGACACACTGCCACTCATGATTCTTCATTCTTATTTAATCCACGTTTATTTAATTCCTTGCGAACTTCTTTGGAACTCAATGCGTTGCATACACGGTCCTGACTTAGATGTATGTCGTCAATCCTTCACTGTTGCAGGGGGAGGATTCTGGGTGTTCCTACAACACAGAGATTCAAGAAGGCAGCTCACCACCACTTTCCCACGGGCAATTAGGGATGAGCAATAAATGCTGGCCTAGCCAATGATGCCCACATCCCACGAAAGAATTTTTAAAAGCCTTTCAGCAAACCAACATGATTGGTTAGAATGGGCCTCGCTTCATACCACATCAGTCTGAGATAAAAGGAGGTTTATAAAAGACATTCCTGTCAATCCTCATTCATAATATATTGTTCCAACTTCTTTCAGGTGAGCTGAGTAGGAACAATGCTTCCAAAATGCAATGATATTTAGCAATGGATTGGCTCAGTGGTCATTAAGTGTGAGATGTTTAAGGGTGGCCTGATGTTGTGCAAGGCACTATATAAATGCAAGTTCTTTCCTTATTTAGTTAGCACCTTGACTGTGCATTTCTTGAACATGGAATGCTAGGGAATATCAAACGTCAAAAGTTTAAAAGTTACTCACCTCGGGAATTCAACCTAATTGTTCCTTGGGAGCACTGTGGAGAGGCAGCGATTTGCGAGTGGAGAGCTTGTGAGTGAGTAGAGCAATTTTTTTAAGTCTAAATTTTACTAGTTTTTTTTTAAACTTTTTAAACTTGTAAACCCGGAAGGTGTTGCAAAGCACCTTAGGTAGTGTAGTTTTTTTTCAACCTCACTATAAATTGGAGTGGTGTGGAATCCCGATACTCTACACAAGTAGAGTATCCCAAACCCCCTCCTCCTCTAACCTAAAAATGAGAGAGAGAGAGGAGCTCTGAGAAGGAGCAGGTTAGTTTGTTTTTGTGTGAGCTGTAAGGTCCTTGGCTCACAGGGCCTAAGCAAAAAGGGGAGGCAAGGTAAGTTTTTTTTAATCTTTCTTACTTTTTTTTTCTCTGGGTTACTAAAAAGGGGCAAGCATGGGTGTGAGGCCAGCATGTTGTTGCCAGTGTAACATGTGGGAGGTCTTGGAGGCTCCTGGTCTCCCAGATGTCCATACCTGTGATCGCTGTGTGGAGCTGCAATCCCTACGGGACCAGGTAAAAGAACTGAAAATGCAGCTTGAGGACCTTCGACTCATTAGGGAGAATGAGGAGATTATTGATAGGAGCTGCAGACAAGTAGTCACACCAGGGCAAAGGGAAGAAGGCACATGGGTAACTATTAGGAAGGGGAAACCTCAGGTGATGGAGAGTACGCCGGTGGATGTCCCCCTTCAAAATAAGTACTCTTGCCTGAGTACTACTGTGGGAGACAGCTCATCCAAGGGAGGCAGCGGTGGCCAGCTCCCTGGAGCTGAACAAAAACAAAAACCTAAAAAACAGAGCAAAAAGGCAGTGCTTATAGGGGACTCCCTAGTGAGGGGGGCGGACAGGCGTTTTTGTGGACGCAGACGGGAGTTGCGGATGGTGGTATGTCTCCCTGGAGCTGGGATTCGGGATGTCTCTGGACGCGTCCCGGACATCCTGAAAGGGGAGGGTGAGGAACTGGAAGTTGTAGTACATATAGGTACTACTGACATAGACAGGAAGAGGGAAGTGGACATGAAAAGGGATTATAGGGAACTGGGTAGGCAGCTAAGAAAGAGGAAAGCGAAGGTAGTAATCTCAGGATTGCTGCCTGCGCCTCGGGAGAGTGAGAGGTTGAATATGTGGCTGAGGGACTGGAGCAGGGGGCAGGGATTCCGGTTCCTGGATCATTGGGACCTTTTTGGGGGCAGGTGTGACCTGTACAGCAAAGACGGGTGGCACCTGAATCCCAGGGGGACTAATATCTTGGCGGGAAGACTGGCTAGGGCTACTGGGGGGACTTTAAACTAGAAAGGTTAGGGGGAGGGAATAGTGATGTGGAGACTGGGAGCAAGGAAGTTAGCTCCCAGGTAGGGAAGGACTCTAGGCAGGATGAGAGGCAGGTTAGACGAGTGGGGGAGAAGGGAAATGTCCAGTCTGAGGGACTGAGCTGTGTCTATTTTAATGCCAGGAGTGTAGTAAATAAGGTGGATGAACTTAGGGCGTGGATTGCTGCTTGGGATTGTGATGTGGTGGCCATTACAGAGACATGTCTCAGGGACAGGACTGGGTACTACAGGTCCCAGGATTCAGATCCTTCAGGAAGGACAGGGAGGGAGGCAAAAGAGGTGGTGGAGTGGCACTGTTGATCAGGGACAGTGTCATGGCTGCAGAGAAGGTGGATACTGAGGAGGGAATGTCTACGGAGTCTCTGTGGGTGGAAGTTAGGAATAGCAAAGGGTCGGTACATTGCTGGGTGTATTCTATAGGCCGCCCAATAGTGACAGGGACGTTGAGGTGCAGATAGGGAAACAGATATTGGAGAGATGTAGAAATAACAGAGTTGTTGTGATGGGAGACTTCAATTTCCCAAACATCGACTGGAATATCCCAAGGGTAAGGGGTTTGGATGGGGAGGAGTTTGTTAGGTGTGTTCAGGAGGGTTTCCTGACACAACACGTGGACAAGCCTACGAGAGGAGAGGCTGTACTGGACCAGGTACTAGCTAATGAACCAGGACAGGTGATGGATCTCTCGGTAGGAGAGCATCTTGGGGATGGAGATCATAATTCTATCTCCTTCACCCTTGCATTGGAAAAGGATAGATTCAGGCAGGCTAGGAAGGTGTTTGTCTGGAATAAGGGGAAATATGAAGACATCAGGCAGATGTTGGGGTGAATAAACTGGAAGGAGGTGTGCTTGGGGAAAAGCACAGAAGGAAGGTGGCAGATACTCAAGGAATGCTTGTCTGGAGCTTTGCACGACAACGTTCCGGTGAGACAAGGAGGTTTTGGTAGGTCGAGGGAACGGTGGTGCACGAAGGCTGTGGTGAACCTAGTCAGGAAGAAAAGAAAGGTGTATAAAAGGTTCAAAGAGCTAGGAGATGTTGGGGATCTAGAGAAGTATAAGCTTATAGAAGAGAGCTTAAAAAGGAAATTAGGAGAGCCAGAAGGGATCATGAGAAGGCCTTGGCTGGTAGGATTAAGGAAAATCCCAAGGCCTTCTACAAATATGTGAAAAGTAAAAGGATGAGAAGAGAAGGGATAGGACCTATAAAAGGTGAAGGGGGAAAAGTCTGTATGGAACCGGAAGAAATGGCAGAGGTGCTTAATGAGTACTTTGCCTCAGTATTCACGGTGGAAAGTGATCTGGGAGGATGCACTACAAGTTTGCGGCAGACTGAAAAGATTGAGTATGTAGATATTAAGGAAGCGGATGTGTTAGAACTTTTAAATGCTATCAAGATAGACAAGTCTCCGGGACCAGATGGGATGTACCCCAGGTTATTGTGGGAGGTGAGGGATGTCATTGCAGAGCCCCTGGCGATGATCTTTGCATCGTCGATGGAGACGGGAGAGGTTCCGGAGGATTGGAGGATTGCGGATGTGGTCCCTATTTTCAAGAAAGGGAACAGGGATAGTCCTGGAAATTACCGACCGGTGAGTCTGACCTCAGTGGTTGGTAAGCTGATGGAGAGGCTTCTGAGGGACAAGATTTACGAGCATTTGGAGAAGTTTAGGTTGATTAGAAATAGTCAGCATGGTTTTGTAAAAGGCAGGTCGTGCCTTACGAGCTTAATTGAGTTCTTCGAAAATGTGACTGAACACATTGACGAAGGAAGAGCAGTGGACGTGGTGTACATGGACTTCAGCAAGGCATTTGACAAGGTCCCACATGCAAGACTTCTTGAGAAGGTGAGAGGCCATGGGATCCAAGGGGCTTTGGCCTTGTGGATCCAGAACTGGCTTGCCTGCAGAAGGCAGAGGGTGGTTGTGGATGGCTCTTTTTCTGCATGGAGGTCGGTCACCAGTGGAGTGCCCCAGGGATCTGTTCTAGGACCCTTGCTGTTTGTCATTTTCATAAATGACCTGGATGAGGAAGTGGAGGGATGGGTGAGTAAGTTCGCCGATGACACGAAGGTTGGTGATGTTGTGGATGGTCTGGAGGGATGTCAAAAGTTGCAGCAGGACATTGACAGGATGCAAGACTGGGCGGAGAAGTGGCAGATGGACTTCAACATGGATAAATGTGTTGTGGTCCATTTTGGCAGATCCAACGGGATGAATGAGTACACTATCAAAGGTAGGAGTCTTAGCTGTGTGGAAGAGCAGAGGGATCTTGGGGTCCGGGTCCATAAGACTCTCAAATCGGCCTCCCAGGTGGAGGATGTGGTTAAGAAAGCTTACGGTGTACTGGCCTTCATTCATCGAGGGATTGAGTTCAGAGTCAGGAGGTAATGCTGCAGCTTTATAGGACCCTTGTCAGACCACACTTGGAGTACTGTGCGCAGTTCTGGTCGCCTCACTATAGGAAGGACGTGGAAGCTATTGAAAGGGTGCAGAGGAGATTTACAAGGATGTTGCCTGGATTGGGAGGCATGCCTTATGAAGACAGGTTGAGGGAGCTGGGACTGTTCTCCCTGGAGAGACGAAGGTTGAGAGGCGACCTGATAGAGGTTTACAAGATGTTGAGAGGAATAGATAGGGTGGACTCTCAGAGACTATTTCCCAGGGCTGAAATGGTCGCGACGAGAGGGCACAGATTTAAGGTGCAGGGAAGCAAGTACAGAGGGGATGCTAGGGGAAAGTTTTTCACTCAGAGGGTGGTGAGTGAATGGAATCGGCTGCCGTCGGTGGTGGTCGAGGCGAACTCGCTGGGGTCTTTTAAAAGACTTCTGGATGAGTGTATGGGATCCAATGGGATTGGGGGTTATAGATAGGTCTACGGCTGGGTAGGTTTTGATGTGTTCGGCACAACTTGCGGGCCGAAGGGCCTGTTTGTGCTGTAGTGTTCTATGTTCTATGTCAAACTTTCCTTTCGGCCCAGCGATAAAGGAAAGTCCGACACAGCAGGTGGAAACTTCCGGTTTGCAGTCTAGTAGCGGAAGAGGAAGTCAGTATATTTTCTGCTGGGAATATGTGCAATTTGGTCAAGTCTTCACTTACACGTAGCATGGCGAATCCTGTGATAGGAGCAGGTAAGAATTTGGGCTTCCCTGCAGTTACCCCCCTGGGGTCGAAGGTCCAGATGCCATATGTAAAGGGCACCCAGACAGCATCCCTCTCTTTGCCTGCCCTCTGTGTTCCACCATTGCACCCTGACCCCAGCCTGCTTCAGCCCTGGCACAGATTGGGTTATCATCAGATTTTGTCAGTGAGATTATGAGCAAACCACAAGAAGGCCAAAGGCATATGTACTCAAAGATGGAAGAAGTCAGTTTTGCCAGATGCAACTTATGCAATCATAAAAGTGAATGTTCAAATTTCTCGCTGGTGGAGATCTTAATTTGAAGGGGGAAGTTAATTCCAACGAGGTACTTTTTAATGAGCATGCGCGACATGCTAGTTTATGCAAAAGAGCTGTCTGATATTGCTCTTCACATGATCAACCTCATCTTTAAGTTTATTAGTGTCATAAGTAGGCTGACATTAATACTGCAATGAAGTTACTGTGAAAATCACCACACTCCAGCGCCTGTTCAAATACACTGAATGATGGACTAGTCTACCTACACAATCCTTTATAGTTTCTTACAGTCTTGGGCGGAGCAGGAGCTAGATCAAGCTGTGATACAACAAGAAAGAATGCTTTCTATGCTGCATCTGTAAAAGTTGGTGAGAGTCAGGGTGAATGATGCATGGCCAATGCAACTAACCGGCGCGTCTTTCAGAATATGGGAGGAAACCCATGCAGACACAGGGAGAACATGCAGACTCCACATAGACCAGTGACCCAAGACTGGAATCGAACCCAGGTCCCTGGTGCTGTGAGGCAGCAGTGCTAACCACTGTGCTACCATGCCGCTGTTCACTCCCACATCAGGAAACTGGTTTTTGGCCTCATGATAAATTAATTTTGTATGCCCGCCGTGCTTCCTGCTGTCGGAGGGACTGGAAGATTCAGTACATAGATTAAAAGCTCTTTTCTTATGTTTAATGTCATCTGCTCTCAGGGACAAGATAGAAAATAGTGAATGTGGTTTGCTTTCTTATTTTCATGTGACCGCAAGTGTTATGAAAGAGGATGAAATCCCTGTAAATATTATTCCATTTGTTGCCATGATTAGTGCTAAGAAAGTCATCCTCTTGATTTATGATTTGTCTCATCTCACCTATACTCATCAGGCAATGGTGTAGTGGTATTATCACTGGGATAGTAATCCAGAGACTCCGCGTAATGTTCTGAGGACCTGGGTTCAAATCCCGTCATGGTGAAATTTGACTTTAATAAAAATCTGGAATTAAAATGATTGTCATAAACCCCTACCTGTTTCCCTTTAAGGAAGGAAGTGGTGGCACAATGGTTAGCATTGCTGCCTCACGGCACCAGGGATCCGGGTTCAATACTGGCCTCTAGTCACTGTCTTTGTAGGGTTTGCACATTCTCTCTGTGTCTATGTTAGTTTCCTCCCATACTCCAGTGATGTGCAGGTCAGATGGATTAGCCATGCTAAATTGCCTCTTTATCAGATTAATTACCTGCAGTCACAGGAAAGGGCTTGGGTGGGATTTTCCGTCTAAGAGTAGTTTAATATCTCCATTCTATGATGAAGTCTGTTATCCTTACCAGATCTGGTCTAAATGTGACTTTAGAATAACAGCAATGATTCTTAAATGCCCTCAGGGATGGGCAATAAATGCTGGCCAAGCCAGCGATGCCCACATCCCATGAGTGAATTAATACATAAAAAAAATTTTCCCAGGAATAGGAGATGCGTTAAAATGTGAGCATTCCTTGTGCAGATTCAGAGCTACATTATTGTAACACTAGCTCTAACCACTAATGCTTCACGCCTGACTGTAGGGGACACTGATTCCACTCACACTGATGTTTAACCCAGTAAAATAAGTAGGGCAGCTCTTAATTTGTAACATTCATAGTCAGCTGGAGTCACAAGCTTTTGCAGTCAACAGCCAACACAATGTAAGTTTTGTGTTTATAATGTAGTGTGTTTAAAAAAAAAATTAATGGGTAGAAAAGCAGCCATGTGACATCTGATAAAAGTACATCGTGCTATGTTGAAAGAGTAAAGCAAAATGATGCGGACGCTGGAAATCTGGAACAAAAACAGAGAGTGCTGGAAAACCTCTGTGGAGAAGGAAGCAGAAGCTGGAACTTCCAGTCCCGGCGATGGTACACACCTACAGCGGATTTCCCGGCAGCAAGGGGTGCATCCATGGGGAAACCCCATTGACAAAGATGACCGGTAGATCCCGTCACCAGCCAATCATGAGCTGCCTCCTGTCACCGCAAAACACACGGCACGTTGCACAGAAAATCTCAGCCAGGTCATTCACATTTTAAGTCCCAATGTCTCCTCTTCAGAAGTTGAAATATATCTGAGTCTAAAATGGAATGTAAGCAAAATGTGTGTGTTGAAGAGGGTGTAAGAAGTCTCACAACACTGGGTTAAAGTCCAACCAGTTTATTTGATAGTAAACCCACAAGCTTTCAGAGTTAAGCTGCTAACTAAATCAGGAAAGAACTTGCATTTGTATAGTGCCTTGCTTTTCCTGATGTGGGGATGAACGAGCAGCATAGTAGCACAGTGGTTAGCACTGCTGCCTCACAGCACCAGGAACCCGGGGTTTGATTCCCGTCTTGGGTCACGGTGTGCGTGGAGTCTGCATGTTCTCCCCATGTCTGCATGGGTTTTCTCAGGCGCTCCGGTTTTCTCCCACATTCTGAAAGACGTGCTGGTTAGTTGCATTGGCCATGCTACATTCACACTGATTCTCAACAACTTTTCCAGATGCATCATAGAAGGCATTCTTTCTGGTTGTATCACAGCTTGGCTACTGTGCCCAAGACCATAAGGAGCCACAAAGGGTTGTGAATGTAGCCCAGTCCATCACTCAGTGTACCTGAACTGGCACCAGAGTGTGATGACTAGGGGATTTTCACAGTAACTTCATTGCAGTGTACAGTTGGTGCAGACTCAATGGGCCAAATGGCCTCTCCTGCACTGTAGGGATTCTACGAAAGAAACCAGGGTGAATAAAAGAAGTTTATCTATTTCAGCCAAATCACATATTATTACAACCAAGAGAAGCCAGTAGATAAATCTTAGATGCATCTAAAATTGTACAAGGTAGCTTACATGTCTTAACATGGGGCAACACAGTGGTTAGCACTGCTAAGTTGCCCCTTAGTATCCAAAGATGTGTCAGTTAGGTGAATTGGTCATGCTAAGCAGTGTCGGGGGGATTCGGGTAAATACGTGGGTTTTCGGGGATAGAGTCTGGGCGGAACTGTTGTTGGTATAGACTTTTATGGGCTGAATGGCCTCCTGCACTATAGGGATAATCTGGGGTGAGATGAACTGACTGAAATAAAATTTTAATTTAAAATTTTTCAGAAAGGTGTCTGGGGATCGAGGTTTGTACTGTCTGCACACTTTTTTCACAGTATTACCATGGCAATTTATTTTGTACAGGCCCTTGAGTCAGCTCTGCAGTGGTTGCCTGCTTGAAGGAGCCTATCAGAAGTACCAGCCCACAATCTCCCGTTTCTCCGCACTTGCCTCTTCCCACCTTCCCCAGCAGAGCCGAGACTTTCCCAGCTGGATACTGGTTAATTGGACAGCCAGGATAAACTTGCCTTAGCGATTGACAATAGCTGGAAGACCAATGTGCACCCACTTCTTTGCCCGATGGTTGTGCGTGCCTGAGAGACAAAAAAAAATCAAGCCCATGTCTGTTTAGGTTAACACGCAGCCTTCCTTATAATGCAAGAGGCAGCATGCTGGCACAGTGGTTAGCACTGCTGCCGCACAGCCCCAGGCATCTGGGTTTGATTCCCAGCTTGAGTCACAGCGCAAAAGTAAGCCATTTGGCCCATCGAGTCTGTGTTGACACAATCTCACCCAGGCCGTATTCCCCTAACCCCACCTATTTACCCTGTTAATTGTCCTGACACTTGAGTCAATTTAGCATCGCCAATCAACCTACTACATACATCTTTAGAGTGTGGGAGCACCCAGCGGAAATCTATGCAGACACAGGGAGAATGCGCAAACTCCACGCAGACAGAGACCCGAGCCAGAATTGAACCCGGGTCCCTGGTGCTGTGAGGCAGCGGTGCTAACCACTGTGCTACTATGCCACCCACCTGTCTATGTGGACTTTGCTCGTTCTCCCCATTTCTGCGTGGGCTTCATCCGGGTACTCTGATTTCCTCCCTCAGTCCAAAAGACATGCAGGTTAGGTGCATTGGCCATGCCAAGTTCTCCCTCAGTGTACCCAAACAGGGGCCAGAATGTGAAGACAAGGGGATTTTCACAGTAACTTCATTGCAGTATTAATATAAGCCTACTGGTGACACTAATAAATGAATTTTAAACTGAATTAATCTAAAACATACTAACTAAAAATCATTAATAAAAAACAATTTCTCATATCTCATCTTTAACAGAGGTGCTTCGCGGGGTGTTGATAGTTTGCAAGGCAGAGGGTGAAGGGTCTTTGAGGAGAAACTTAATGTTAGCAGCTTTGAAGGTAAGGGGAACATTACCTGAAAGGAGAGCTTGAAATAATACTAGTTAACATGAGAGCCCGGAAAGGAAATCGGATGCTCAGCAGTTAAACAAGCATGGGGTACAGATCTAACGTGTACTAAAATTCAATTCTTACCTATGATGAGCCCTTAGACTAAGCCAGACTCAGTGTAGCAGCATGCAGCAAAATAATTGCTAGACTAATATGGGGCCCTCACATGCTCAAAGGAATAAAAAATAAAAATTCTTTTGCCTCCACAATCCTCTTGCTTTATTGTTTATGTTCATTAAATTGTCCTTAGGACTTGCCAAGCCTGCATTTGTTGCCCTTCTCTCGTTACCCTTGAGAAGGTAATGGTGAACTGCCTTCTTGAAACGCTGCAGACACTGTGGTGTAGGCACATCCCCAGTGGTGCTAGAGAGGGAGATTTTGACCCAGCGACAGTAAAGGAATGGCGCTCTATTTCCAAGTCTGGATGGCCGGTGACTTGGAGCGGATCCTCTGGGTGGTGGTGTTCCCATGTTTGTGCTGCCTTTGCCCTTCTAGGTGATAAAAGGTCACAGATTTGGAAAGTGCTGTCAAAGGAGCCTCGGTGACTTTACACGCAGCTGCTGCCAAAATAGAATACACGTGTTAGCGGCAAGACAAAAGATGAAATATGTCTGCTATTGGGCAGCACCGTGGCACAGTGGTTAACATTGCTGCCTCACAACACCAGGGTTCGATTCCCAGCTTGAGTCATCGTGGAGTCTGCGTGCTCTCTGCGTGGGTTGCCTCTGGGTGCTCCGGTTTTCTCCTACAAGTCCAAAGATGTGTGGGGTGGGTGGACTGGCCATGCTAAATTGACCCTTAGTATCAGGGGATGAGCATGGGGTTATGAGGAATAGGGACTGGATGAGATTGTGGTGGGTACGGGCTAAATGGTCTCTTTCTGCACTGTAGGGATTCTATGATTTTATTCCTGGGGTTAAATCCATGTTCAGAAAAATGAATATGTTAGTTTGTCATCTATCAGCAGCCAAGCCCATGGGCAATGAGACTGGGGAATATTAAGGTCGGGTCACTTTCTCTTGAACCAAAATTTTTGCAAAAATATCAGCTGATAGCTATTGGTTCAGTTCTCAAAACACGATACCGAAGCAAGAAAATGTGTCTCATGCGCCATCCAAGTATTGGAAACAGTTTAGTGCAAATCTAGACAGGTGCCAAGTTATTCATTATGCAGCTGATGTAGGAGGTTAAGCTGTAGTATTGTCTGTATTTGAAGGCAATTTATTATTTAACCCAGCAACGTTGTTCCATTAGACACATTCCCTTTCGTCAGGTTTACCGAGAGTTCATTTTGAAAGTATATCAGGATATTCCATGTCCACTGTACCATCCTGTGCCAGAGACCCTGTAAGCAGCAAAACTCTCGAGTAAGGTCAAGGGAGAGCCTCTCAATTTTTGACAGGATAATTGTGTAACCTGTTTTTATCCTTGTTAGCGTCTTCTCACATCTTGCTGCTAAATCTGTTCTGTGGTTACCAATCCATGCACTATAATCTGACTGACTGGGCAGGATTTTACAGCCTCGCTGCAGTGAAACTAGAGATTTCAGCTCCAGGCCAACAGACATTCCCATTGTCTGCCCCTCGCCCGCTCCAATTCCGTGGCTGGTGATTTCCGGCGACTATTTCTCTTGCTGCACTTGGAAGCCAAACAGATTAAAGAATGACTACAGTGCAGCTGAAGCCATTTGGCCCATTGAGTCTGCACTGACTGAGCATCTTATCCAGGCTCTCTCCCTGCCTGATCCGTGTAGCTCCACATATTTACCCCTAATCAATACATTTTGGGACACTAATGGGCAATTTAGCACGGCCAATCCATCTAATTTCCACATCTTTGGATTGTGGGATGAAACCAGATTACCCGGAAGAAACTTGTGCAGACACAGGAAGAATGTGCAGAGGCCACACAGATAGTGACTCAAGCTGGGAATCGAACCCAGGTCCCTTTCAGTGTTAACAGTGCTAACCCTTAATGGTATGAGCTTAGCAAATCTGTTTAAAATTTATTTATTAGCGTCACAGGTAGGCTTACATTAACACTGCAATGAAGTTACCGTAAAAAATCCCCTAGTCGGCACACTCCGTTTCGGGTATACCGAGGGAGAATTTAGCATGGCCTTGCATTTAACCAGCACGCCTTTTGGACTGTGGGAGGAAACTGGAGCACCCAGAGGAAACCCACACAGGCAGGGGGAGAATGTGCAAATCGTGTACATACAGTGACCCGAGCCAGGAATTGAATCCGGGTCTTTGGCGCTGTGAAGCATCAATTCTAACCACTGTGCCACCACTACGTAGGGCTGATAAACTTAGTAACCTGATGTGCATTGTTGCTGGATTTCTGTTCATACTCTAGGCTTACTATGAGGCAGCATAAGGCATACTCACCACAGAGGCAATGGCAGCTCATAGATGATAGAGATTTACAGCATAAAAACAAGTTTGGCCCAACTTGTCCATGCTGTCCTTTTTTTTAGAAACTTCTAAACTAATCCCAATTACCCACATTTGGCTCACATCTCACTACCATCATACCCGCGCAAGTATTTAAATTTTTAAAAGAAAAAGTTCTCCCTGCCTTTACTGCTATCTCAGGCAGCTTGTTCCAGACACTCACCACCCTCCGTGTGAAAAAAATTGCCCCTCTGGACATTTTTGTATCTCTCCTCTCTCACTTTAAACCTATGCCCTCTAGTTTTAGACTCCCCTACCTTTGAGAAAAGATATTGACCATCTAGCTGACCTGTGCCCCTCATTATTTTATAGACTTCTATAAGATCACTCTTCAGGCTCCTATGCTCCAGAGAAAAAAAGTCCCAGTCTATTCAGCCTCCCCTTATAACTCAATCTTCAAGTCCCGGTAGAATCCTAGTAAATCTTTTCTGCACTCCTTCTAGTTTAATAATATCCTTCCTATGATCGGGTGACCAGAATTGCACACAGTATTCCAAATGTGGCCTTATCAATGTCTTGTACAACTTTAACAAGGCGTCCCATCTCCTGTATTTAATATTCTAACCAATGAAACCAAGCACGCCAAATGCCTTCTTCATTACTCTGTCCACTTGTGACTCCACTTTCCAGGAGCTATGAACATGTATCCCTAGATTTCTTTGTTCTGTAACTCTCCCCAGTGTCCTACCATTAACTGAGGAAATCCTTCCCTTGCTCAACCTACCAAAATGCATCACTTTGCAATTGGAGATAAATTTCTTCACTATCCACTATGCCACAAACCTTGGTGTCACCTGCAAACTTACTAACCATGCCCCCTATAATCTCATCTTAATCATTAATATAAATGACAAATAGCTTCACTGATCCCTGAGGCACACCACGAGTCACAGACTTCCAGTTTGAAAAACAAATCTCTACAACTACTCTCTGGCCTCTGTTAAGAAGCCAATTTTGTACCCATTTAGTTACATCACCCTGGATTCCATAAGGTTTAACTTTATGCAACAATTTACTTTGTCAAAAGCCTTGCTAAAGTCCATGTAGACAACATCAGCTGCACTGCTCTCATCTCCTTTCTTGGTTACCCCTTCAAAAAAACTCAATTAAATTTGTGAGACATGATTTTCCACTCGAAAAGCCATGTTGACTGTCGCTAATCAGTTCCTGCATCACTAAATACCTGTAGATCCTGTCTCAAAATACCTTCCAACAATTTACCCACCACAGATGTGAGGCTCACAGGCCTGTAGTTCCCAGGCTTTTCCCTGCCACCCTTTTTAAACAAAGCACAACATTTGCCACCCTCCAATCTTCAGGCACCTCACCTGTGACTAACAATAATTCAAATATCTTGGCTAGGGGATTCACAGTTTCCTTCCTAGCCTCCCACAATGGACTGGGATACACTTCTTCAGATCCTGGAGATTTATCTACCTTGATTCACTTTAAGACTTCCTGTACCTCCTTCTCTGTAATATGTACACTCCTCAAAACATCACCATTTATTTCTCCAAGTTCTCTAACATCCATGTTTCTCTCAATAGTAAATACCGATGAGAAATATTCACTTAAGATCCCACCCATCTCTTATGGATCCACACATAGATGACCTTGTTGATCCTTAAGAGGCCCTACCGTCTCCCTTGGTAATCTTTTGCCCTTTATATATTTTTAGAAGCTCTTTGGATTCTCCTTTGCCTTATCTGCCAAAACAATCTCGTGCCCCCTTTTTGCCCTCCTGATTTCTCTTTTAACTCTATTCCTACACTCTCTATACTTTTCAAAAGATTCACTTGATCCCAGCTGCCTATGCATGTCATGTGTCTTTTTCTTCCTTTTGAGTAGGGCCTCAATATCCTGAATCATCCCGAGTTCCCTACTTTTGCCAACCTTGTCCTTCATTCTAAGAGGAATGTATTTATCCTGAACCCTGGTTAACACACTTTTGAAAGTCTCCAACTTACCAGACATTTCTTTGCCTTCCCACAGACTCCCCCAATTAACCTTTGAAAGTTCCTGCCTGATACAATCAAAATTGGCCTTGTCCCAATTTAGAATTTTAACTTTTGGGACAGACCTATCGTTCTCCATAGCTATCTTAAAACTATAGAATTATGGTCACTGGTGCCAAAGTGATCCCTCATTAACGTTCTATCATCTGCCCTTCCTTATTTCCCAAGAGGAGGTCAAGTTTTGCCCCGTCTCTAGTTGGCCATCCACATACTGAATGAGAAATCCCTCCTGAACACACTCAACAAATTTCTCTGCATCCAACCTTCTAATACTATGACTGCCCCAGTCAATGTTGGGAAAGTTAAAATCTCCCACTATCATCATCCTTTTTTTTGAGCTATCAGTAATCTCCTTAAATATTTGCTCCTCAATTTCCCACTGACTATCTGGGGGCTTATAGTACAACTCTATCAAAGTGACTTGCTCCTTCTTATTTCTCAGTCCTACCCATATAGGCTCAGTGGCCGAACCCTCAGATATATCCCCTCTCAATATGACCATGATGCTTTCCCTAATCAAAAGTGCAACTCCCCCTCCTCTCTCACCATCTGTTCTATCTTCTGTACCCTGAAACATTGAGCTGCCCGTCCTGTCCCTCCCTTAGCCATGTTTCAGTAATTGCTATAATATCCTACTCCCACGTATCCATCAATGCTCTGAGTTCATCTGCCTTGCCTGTCAGACCTCTTGGATTTATTTCAGAAATTGTTCACATATTCATTAAAATCCAGATTTTATTGATGGTGCATGAAAAAATATGACTTATGGATCTTTATCTCATTCAGCAGCTATTTGAGCTATAGTAGATATTTATGCTGGAGGCATTCTGTTCTTTCTCTTCCAATACTGTTGTTGGCCTCAGCATTTTTTTCATTGTCATTGGACTGAACTCTTCCTTCATGCTTGATATTTAATTTGAATTGATGTTTCCATGGTTGATTGCTTTGATCTCTCGATATCTTTCTCCTATGTCAATTTTATTTTTTATCATAAGTTATTCTTCAAGATGAGAAAATTGAGAGGGTATTTCGAATGCGGATAGAAAGTGCCAGTGCATCATCGATGAACACCACTAGGGAGCGCTGTCACTGGCAACTATCATTGAAGCTCACATTGTGACTATGGGATAAAATAAATGCCTTTTTGTTAAAACTGAGAAGAACGCAAGCATTGATTATCTGAGTTAAAAGAAATTGTCAGACTTTATCCTCAATGAAAGACATTTATTTTTATAATTCAGGCATATGTGAATCAGAGAATTATAGGGGGCGATTCTCTCAAAAGTACTGAATTGGTGAGAAAACTGTTCTAAATCCCAACTGTCCTCATTGTTCAGCTTCACACCTCAATCTCCACACTCTGTAAACAGAAGAAGTACCCAGTCAGGGATCTCATTAAAAACCCAGGGAGACGTGGCTTATTCGCTGCAGAGTCTGACAGTTCTGCACGTGCGCAGTGGCCCCAGTCTGTCAAATTCCCCCCGCCTTTGTCGGGCAACTCAATTGCTGGCCAGCCGGGAACCCCCGCAGTGTTGCTCCTCCAGTGCACACCACAGCCCGATCGTGACCCCGGGACAGCCCTGACCCCTCTCTGTCCCAGAGCACTCCAATGTCCAGGCCCCACAGCAGAACCTCCCAGCCCACCCGCTGAACCATCTCCCCCCTGGGATCACACCCACCACTGATCAGAGACAGCACACCCCCCCCCCCCCCCCCCCGACCGATTACAGACAGAGTGGCAGCAGAGCGGTAGCAGGTCAGGGACGGACATGTGGGCAATGAGAGCAAGGTGCAGAGTTGAAATGTGCAGCAACAGGAAGGCTGAGGTCGTGCATGCAGACTAATTGAAGGGGTTCCACAAAGCCATCGCCTGCATTTAGTCTCCCCAGTGTAGAGGAGACCACATTGGCAGCAGCGAATACAAGAAACTAAATTGAAGAAGGTGCGAGTGAAATGCTGCATAAACTGAAACGAGTATTTATTTGGAGTCCTGAACGGTGAGAAGGGAGGGGGTAAAAGGTCAGGTGTCGCACCTTCTGCAATTGCATGAGAAGGTGCTGTGGGAAGGAGCTGAAAGGTTGGGCATGATGCAGGAGTGGACCAGGGTCTCACCGAGGGGGTGGTTCCTGCCGAATAACGACAGTGGGCTGAGAGGTGCATGTGTTGAGTGGTGGCTGGAGTTGATAGAAATGACACAGGATAATACTCTGTTTGGAGTGTGGGAAGAAACCGGAGCATCCGGAGAAAACAGACAAGGGGAGAACATGTAAACACTACACAGACAGGAGGCTAGTGCGATGGAAAATGAAGACAAGACGGACTTTATCCTGCTTCTGGGAGGAAGAGAAATCCATAGAATCCTGGCAGAAGGAGGCCATTCTGCCCATTGAGTCTCTACCAACCACAATCCCACCTAGGCCCTTTTCCCCTAAGCCCACACATTGACCCTGCTAATGCCCCTGGGACAATTTTGCATGGCTAACCCACCCAACCCACACATCTTTGGACTGTGGGAGGAACCCATACAGATAGGGGGAGAATGTGCAGACTTCACGCAGGCAGTGACCCCAAGCCAGGAACCCAGGTCCCTGGTAATGTGAGGCTAACCATTGTGCCACCGTAGGTGTGGGTGATGGGTAGGACATGGTTGAATGTCCTGTGAACCATAGTAAGGGGAGTCTTCAGGTGAGGAAAAAGGCAGACATCTTGGAAGTTCTCTTTCAAAAGAATGGATACGGCAGAGGCAAAGATACCAGGAGCATGGGATGGAGTCTTTCTTGGGATTGGGGTGAGGGGAGCAGTAGTGGGGTAGTCCAGCTGCCTCCCCACCTGTATAATTCATTGCATTTCTACCCCTCTTCTGTTCTCTAGCAGAGTCACACGGACTCGAAAGGTTAACTGTTCCTCTCTCCACAGACGCTGCCCTGACCTGACGAAGTTATCCAGCTTCAAATTCCTCTTTTCAAAATCTGCAGCTGCACAGGGCAAGTTACTGTTGCAGAGTTATCCAAAAAATTAGAACTTTCCTTTCATCCCTCATACATCTGCAACTAATCACACGTGCATTCCTCTCTCTAGAATGAACAAGTCTCGTTTGCATGACCTGAGAAAGCAGAATTTGGTCTATGAAATGCCTTAGTCACTGCTTTGCAATGACCTTTCACTGATTGGAAGCTGCGAGTTGCCTGGAAGAATTATGAGGCCGTATTTGCAGGTCTGTCGGCAGCATGTAACTGTTCCAACAGACCTATGACGAACATTCTGGGCTTGTGCTATGGTATTTTATCAGACACAGGTCGTTGGCACACGATTACCTTTCTGAGGAATGGCCTTCAAAATTTTATGAAGGTTTTCCCTGCAGTTATCAAGAACATTTCTGTGCTGCTGCTGTTTAAACACGTTCGCTTTGACCTCAAAATCACACTGTTATTTCCGGAATGCTCACCCAACAGGTACGATTTTTAGTTGGCACACCATCGGCCTGCAAGAGGAGATTTACAACCGGCAGATTTTCCGGCAAGGGGAGATTTACGAGGATGTTACCTGGATTGGGAGGCATGCTTAATGAAGATAGGTTGAGGGAACTTGGTCTTTTCTCCCTGGAGAGACGAAGGATGAGAGGTGACCTGATAGAGGTTTATAAGATGTTGAGAGGTATAGATCGCGTGGATTCTCAGAGGCTATTGCCCAGGGCTGAAATGGCAGCCACGAGAGGACACAGGTTAAAGGTGCTGGGGAGTAGATACAGAGATGTCAGAGGTAAGTTTTTCACTCAGAGGGCAGTGGGCGAGTGAAATCGGCTGCCGTCGGTGGTTGTGGAGGCGAACTCGTTGGGGTCTTTTAAGATGAGGACATGGGATTTAATAGGACTGAGGGGTAGATCTAGTAGGTAGGGTTATAATCAGTGCAATTTGTGGGCCGAAAGGCCTGTTTATGCTGTAGTTTTTCTGTGTTCTATGAAAACAGCAATCATCAGGAGTTCCTGCTCTGTGCTGAATTGTGCTCAACTAAAAAGAAGTAATTGAAACAAAACATTGCATGTGCCTAATTAATAAATTGCGGTGACTGTGTGAGTGAGGGATTTTTTTTTCTTAATAATTCTGGGACATAAGCATCGCCCAGTGTTTATTGCCCAGCCCTATGTGCCCTTGAAGAGGTGGTGATGAACTGCCTTCTTGAGCAGCTACAGAACAATGAATACAACGGAGTGACTCGCTGGGTTGTTTTGGAGGGCAGTTGAGAGTCAACCACATTGCTGTGGCTCTGGAGCCACATGTAGGCCAGACCAGGTAAGGACGGCAGATTTTCTTCCCTAAAGGAACCAGATTGGGCTTTTCTGACGATGGTTTCATGGCCATCAGTAAATTCTTAATTCCAGATTTTTTTTATTGAATTCAGTTTCCACCATCTGCCATGGTGAGATTTGAACCCGGGTCCCCAGAACATTAACTGAGTCTATGGATGAATAGCCTAGCGATAATGCCACTAGGCCCCTTGTAATAAATTGAGAAGGACTCGATTTTGGTCAAAGTAGAAGCATGGCTTATTACCAGCGATGAATAGTTATTTACAAACAAGGGCTGACAGAACTAACTATGTGACTATTGTCCATTCCCCCATAGCTCTGAGAATCCTCCCTCACCTACACGCCCTTACATCCCATTGGCTTGGCTTCCTGCCTTGACACTCCATTGAGTCCACCCCTATGACGTGACTCTCAGACCCCTCCCCCTTCCCCAATCCTTAAAGGGGCCACACTAGCACAGCGTTGATTCTATCTTTGGTAATAAGCAATTGAGTCACTGAGCCAGTTTGATTCAATACGTACCATTTGGAGAGGAGGCTAGCTAATTCACCTAAAATGTCTGCATTGAGAAACTACAAAGGCTTTTGAATGCAGCCCAGTTCATCATGCTAACCAGTTTTCCATCCATTGAATCCAGCTAAACTTCCCACTGCCTTCGAAAAGCAGCCAGCACGATCAAGGACCCCTAGCACCTTGGACATTCTCTCTTCCACTGTTTTCCATTGCAAAAAAAAGATACAAAAGTCTGAGGACACATATCAACTGACTCACGAACAGCTTCTTCCCTGCTGCCATCAGACTTTTGAATGGACCTACCTCGCACTGAGTTGATCTTTCTCTACACCTACAGAGAATGTAGTGTAGAATGCATTTTAGTGCAGAATGCAGAATGTCGAATGCATTTACACTGTAACACTACATTCTGCACTCTCTCTTTTCCTTTTCTATGAATGGTATGCTTTGTCTGTATAGTGCACAAGAAACAATACTTTTTACTGTATACTAATACATCTGACGATAACACATCAAATCAAAATGGTGCCAACATTATACATGAGCTATGCTGATGAGGCTCTATACAGCTGATAAAGAATCTGGAATGCAGTGTGACTGTTCCTCCAACTTCATATTCATGATGAATGAAAATTAAAAATTGACACCAAGGAGATGGCACAGTGCACAGTGTCTAACACTGCAGCCTCACAGCACCAGGGACCCGGTTCAATTCCTGGCTTGGATCATTGTGAAATCTGCACATTCTCACCATTTCTGCCTGGGTTTCTCCAGATGCTCAGCTTCCTCCTGCGGTCCGAAAGATGTGTTGGTTAAATGCATTGGCCATGCTCAATTCTCCCTCAGTGTACCCGAACAGGCGCTGGAGTGCGGCGACTAGGGGATTTTCACAGTAACTTCATTTCAGTGTTAATGTGCTTTGTGACACCAATAAATAAAATTTAAAATTTAAACCACTGCAGCATCAGCTTTATCTCTGTGTTGGAGAAGAAGAATGAATTCTAAAACACTGCATAATGGAGGGTGGCAATGGCAACTAAATATTTCGGAAACCGACTCATAGAAAGAGTTATTATCCATTCTGTTCAGCACTGAACAATCACAGCAGGAAAACTGATCTCACTGGCATGACGTACGTGAAGAGTCACTAACAATGCCAAAAAAACAATGCCTCAATATTGCACCACAGCTCTGCTGATATCAAGAACGTGCTAAACTACTACGGCACTCGCCATGAGTGAATAAAGACATTTATATACAACAGCGTCAATAATTTTCTTCTCATTTACTCATAGGATGTGGGCTTTGCTGGACTTATTGCCCATCCCTCATTGTCCTTGAGAAGTGGAGGTGGGCTGCCATCTTGAACCACTGCAGTCTCTGAGGTGTGGGCAGTGGTATTGTCACGAGACTAATCATCCACAGACCCCCAGAGTCATGCACTGGGGACCTGGGTTTGAATCCCGCCATGGCAGATGGTGAAATGTGAATTCAATTTCTTTCAAAGTTGGAATTAAAGTTTAATGATGACCATTAACGATTGTTGCGAAACCCATGTGGTTCAGTAATATCCTTTAAGGAAGAAAACCTTTACCTGGTCTGGCCTTCGTGTGACTCCAGAGCCACAGCAAACATGGCTGAAATGCCCTTGGGGATGGGCAGTAAATGCTGGCCCACCCATTGATGCCCACATCCTGTTCACAAATAAAAAAAACGTTAGAGAGTTCTGGGATTTTGACCTGGAGACAGTGAAGGAATGGCGATATATTTCCAAGTCAGGATGATGAGTGACTTGGAGTGAACCTCCAAGTGGTGCTGCTCCCAGGTATCTGCTGTTCTTGTCCTTAATGGGCAGCGCAGACTTATAGGGTCGAAGGGCCTGTTTCCTGTGCTGCTCTTTGTTCTTTGTTGGATGGTCACAGTTGTGGGTTTGGAAGGTGCTGCCTAAGGAACCTTGGAGAATTCCTGCAATTCATCTTGTAGATGGTACACACTCTGCTGTCACTATTTGTCCGTGGTGAAGGGATTGAACGTTTGTGGAAGGGGTAGCAATCAAACGTGCCACTTTGTCTTGGATGGTGTTGGAGCCGCATCCATCCAAGCACGTAGCTAATATTCCATCATATTCCTGACTTGTAGATGTGAATAGGCTTTGGGGAGTCAGGGGTTCATAGCTACAGGATTTATATGGTTAGTCCAGTTCAGTTTCTGGTCAGTGGTAATCCCCAGGATGTTGATTGTGGGGGATTCAGCGAGGGTAATACTATTGGAGATATGTGGCATGAATATTTCTTGTTCAGGTCTTTCTACATTTGGACATAGACTTTTTCAGTATCTGCAGAGTTGTGAATGGTGCTGAACATTGTGCGATAATCAGCAATCATCCCAACTTCTGACATTATGATGGAGGGGAGGTCATTGATGAAGCAGCTGAAGACAATTGGGCCAAAGACACTCTCCTGAGGAACTCCTGACAGTGATGTCCTGTAGCAAAGATCCATAACCTTCTTCCTTTGTCAGGTATGAGTCCAACCAGCAGAGAGTTTGCCCCCTAATACCCGTTGATTCCAGTTTCGCTAGGGGACTGCTCGATGCCACACTTGGTCAAATGTGGCCTGAAATGTCAAGAGCAGTCACTCTCACCTCACCCCTGGAATTCAGCTCTTTTGTCCATGCTTGAACCAAGGCTGTAATGAGGTCAGGAGCTGAGTGACCTTGGCGAAACCCAAACTGAGTGCAGGTTATTGCTGAGCAGCTCTGCTTGATGGCATGGTTGATGACCCCTTCCAGCACTTTACTGATAATCTGACAAGACAGCAACTAGCCGGGTTAGATTTGTCCAGTTTTTTGTGTAGAGGACGTACCTGGGCAATTTTCCACATTGCCAGGTAGGTGCCAGTGTTGTATCTATGCTGGAACAGCCTAGCCAGAATGCAGCACATTATAAAGCACAGGTCTTCCATATATTGCTGGAATATTGTCAGGGCCCATAACAGTATCCAATGCCTTTAGCCACTTCTTGATATCATTTGAAGTGAATCAAATTGGCTGATGATTAGTATCTGTGATGCTATGGACCGTACGAAGTCTCACAACACCAGGTTAAAGTCCAACCAGTTATTTGATAGTAAACCCACAAGCTTTCAGGGCAAAGCCCGAAAGCTTGTGGATTTACTGTCAAATAAACTGGTTGGACTCTAACTTGATGTTGCGAGACTTCTTATCACGTTTACCCCAGCCCAAAGCCGGCATCTCCACATCATGCTATAGACCTCCAGAGGAAACAGGCATGGCTCATCCACCCGGCACTTCTGGCTGAAGATTGTTGCAAATGCTTCAGCGTTACCTTTTGTACAGATGTGTTGGTTCCTCCACCCTTGAGGACAGGCCGTGAGGAGTTGTGAATGTTGTTAAACAGTGCAGTCAGTCGCAAACATCCCCACTTCTGGCCTTATGATGGAAGGAAGGTCATTGATGAAGTAGATGAAGATGGTTGGGCCTAGGACACTCCCCTGAGAAACTCCTACTGCCCTGGGACTGACATGGTTGATCTCCAACCATCACAACCATCTTCCTTCTGCCATTGATTACTGGGAACTGGAATTATGCAGTCTTGGGAGAATAGGTGTTGGGAGGATGGTTGCCATCAGGATGGTTGTTGGGTGGAAGGTATCTGGGAAAATTGCTAAAACTCTCACTATTTGGAGCCATCCTCTGACATGACCATTCATTTATACTTCCTTCCCTGTCAGATATGACACAGTCATGATAATCAAGGAAGTTTCCTTGCCCATTTTTGACCAGGTGCCAATGAGACTTCATGGGGCACAGAGTTGATGTTCAGGACTCCAGGGGCAATTCCTTTTTGACTGTATACTACTGTGCCATCACCTCTGGTGGGCCTGCCCTGACAGTGACATGAGACAAAGCCAGGAACAGCATAGCCTCAAGTCTCATCTCCAGCTTCTGAGTGATCAGCAACCCCACCTGACTAATTGGCCAGTTAATGTAAGGAATGGGAATAGGTAAAGATGAATCTTTACCATCTCCTAAAAGTTTCAATTCTTAACCTTGCAAAGTCCTGAAAAATCCCTACTTTTGTTATTTTGTAAATTAACTTATGGGATGTGGGCATCTCTGGCTACAGCAGGATTAATTGGCCATCCCTAATTGCCCTTGATGAGTTGCCTTCTTGAAATGCTGCAATCCATATATATAAATTTAGATTTCACAGAATCCCTACAGTGCAGGAGGCCATTCAGCCCCTTGACTTTGCACCAACCACAATCCCACCCAAGCCCCATCCTCATAACCCCATGTATTTACCCCTAGCTAGTCTCTCTAACATTAAGGGACAATTTAGTATGGCCAATCCACCTACCTGCACATCTTTGGACTGTGGGAAGAAACTGGAGCACCTGGAGGAAACCCACACAGAGATGGGGAGGATGTGCAAACTCCACACAGACAGTTATCCAAGCCCAGAATCGAATGTGGATCACTGGCACTGTGGGACAGCAGTGCTAACCACTGTGCCTCTCCACTATATCTACATATGATGTAGGTACAGTCACACTGCAGTTAGGAAGAAAGTTTCAGAACGTTGACCTAATGTCAGTGATATATTTCCATGTCAGGATGTTGAATTTCCTGGTAGTGGTTTTCACACATACCTGCTGCCCTTGATCATCTAGGTGGTAGGGGTCATGCACAAATGGAAGGGGAGGGATGTTTGTCAGGTCTGCTCCACACCCTCCGGCAAAACACTGTTTCCTACATCTTCACACACAGCCAATCCCACACCAACTAGTCATCCCTCCCTGGAGAACAATTAATCAGATTGCAGGGCCTTTAGATAAATACTAACATTTACATCATTATAGAAAGCAAAGGAGCCAAGTTGATTGGAGCGTAAGATTTTCCCTGCACGACAGTGGGAAACAGTGGGAATTTTCCCATCCCATCCGCCACAAAAATCCTGGCAGGCAGGGAGGTGGACCATGCAAAGATCCATTGATTCCAGGCAGGATTTTCCAGTTTTGGGATGCGTGTGGCCGAAAAATCCTGCCCATAGGCCTGCAGCACAACCTCAGGCTGGGAGGACTAATTACAGTGGGAAAGGATGTGACCAGCTTCTATTATGAAAAGCATCCTTTCCAGTTGTATCACAGCTTGGTACGGCACTTGCTCTGACCAAGACCACAAGAAACTTCAAAGGGTTGTGAATGTAGCCCAATTCAAACCAGCTTTCCATCTATTGACTCCATCTACATTTCCCGCTGCCTCGGGGAAGCATCCAGCATACTCAAGACCGCATGCATCCCAAAAATAATCTCTTCCACTTTCTTCTGTCGGGAAAAAGATTCAAAAGTCTGAGATCACATACCAACAAACATAGGAACATCTTCTTCCCTGCTTCCATCAGACTTTTGAATGGTTCTATCATGTATTAAGCTCTTCACTCTACCTTTAACTGCATCACTATCATCTGCACTCTCTCCTTCTCTCCTATGCACTCTAAGAATGGTATGTTTAGTCTATATGGTGCATAAGAAACATTGTTTCCCTGTACATGTGACAATATAAAATCAAATTACATCAAATACATATATAGTTGAATATGTATCTATATTAGATATTGATAACCAGTAAAAAGGAAAACAACAGGGGAGGGCTTTAACCAAGCGTGAGCTTTATTCCGTGTGATTTGCAAAGCTTTACAAACAGGCTAACACAAAAATAAGGGCTTGATATATGTATCAGTTCATTAGTATACCATGTCTAATCAGCAATGCAACTTCCGTTGAGTAATACCAACTCTCAGAAGACAATAAATCAGGGAAGGGGATTGTAGCCAATTTAGAAAGTAACTCTTAGAAGTTCCTCTCCAAATCTCTAAGCTAGTGAAACAAATGCCAGGAGATTGCAGTGACCCGCAACTGATTACATGCACAACTAGCTAACTCATTCCTCGAAGTAGAAATATCCTGTTCTCAGGAGCTTCGGCGCGTCTATTAACATCAGGTAATCCCATGTCATGGCACTATCAAACCAGGAGGAGAGACAAAAAATTTGTTTGTAGTTAACTCCAGTTTAGCAAATACCTGCGGTTCTCAATGTTTGAACTTCCAAATAATGAACTTCCTTGACAACTGTTCATTTACAATAAGTGGCTTGTGACATCTACCTAACATATCTAACAATGTGTACTATCAAGCTAAGATGTCCTATTTAAGATAGTTTGTTCACATTGATACATTATCCAATACATTGTTGAGGTTTATTTGTAACAATTTCTCACTGAGAGCTATTAACTTTGTGTACTGAAACAGTTGTATTAGAACCATGACATATCGATAATTGATGTACATTAACAGTCACTAAATCAAGCTACATTATAAAATAAGTGTTCAAATGTAACAAAAAGTAAGCCAATAGAAGGATTATTCCCGATTGGCTTCTGTATTGAAAAAAATATCATGTGCACAATATTTTAAAAAGTGATGACTTTCATTGCCTCACGGATCTCTCTGTCCTGTCAAACACTCCAATGGCTAAGACCGTAAGATATAGGAGCAAAATTAGGCCATTCAGCCCATCAGGTCTGCTCCGCTGTTCAACCATGGCTGATATGGTTCTCATCCCCATTCTCCTGCCTTTTCTCTGTAACCCCTGATCCCCTTATTGATCAAGAACCTATCTACCTCTTAAATCCACTCAATGCCCTGGCTTCCACAGCCTTCGCTGGCAATGAGTTCCTCAGATTCATCACTCCTTGCTGAAGAAATTCCTCTACATCCACGCCTCTATTCTCGCTAACAAAGTGCAGAACCTGCCTGCTCTCTTTACCTCAGGACAATTACCTGTTTATTAGCCAGGCGAGGTGATCAGAGCCTCTTTCGCTGCTCTTGCATGCTTAACCCTGGCTGCCACCAGCCCTCCCACACCAGTGGGTGTTGCTCATCATCATTGCTGTCCTCCTCTTTCTTCTCCTCTACCTCCTGCTCCTGCAGGGCAGCCTCCTCCCCAGTGACATCCAGGCGGCTGGGCCTCCACTTCCTCCTCCTCACTGCTGTGCCAGGTTGTGCAGGGCACGGCAACACCACCACAAAGTGAGACGGGGCACCTGAACCATATTTTAAGGAGACCTATGCACCGTTCCACTATTCAGCGGGTGGCAATGTGAGCCTCATATTGGGTCTCCACTTCAGTCTCAGGCCTCTGCACAGGCATCTTCAGCCAAGTCCAAAACAGGTACTCCATGTCCCCCATGTGTCATCCCTGCACCTTTACTGCACCTTTACTGCTTTTCTTGTCTCTTCTCAGGCTTACTATGTTCTGCCAAAAAAAATCCTTAGTTCTTTTTAGAAATTGTGCGCTGCTCTATTTTATATGCTGATTCCATTCCTGTTGATAGAGAATTAAAATCACTCCTATTACTGCTATTTTGTTTCTGCTTGATAGAAACTTGCCTACATATTTTGTTCTTCCATCTCCCTCAATGTCTGTAATATATGGCTAAGAGCTCATTTGGCTCCAATGAGCAAAGAAAAGTGTCAATCGTACTTGCCCCTTACATCTCTTTTAAACTTTCCCCCTCTCACTTCCAATGTGAATAATTGGTCCTTCAACGTGGGAAAAAAACTCTAACTATTCATTCCATCCAAACCTGTCATAATCTTGCAAACCTCTATCAAGGTCCCCCCCTCATCCTCCAATGCTACAATGAAAACAATCCAAGTTGGTTCAACCTTTCTTCATAGTCCATATCCTCCAAACCAGGCAAATTTTGGTAAATCTCTTCTGCACCCTTTCCAATGCATCGACATCCTTCCAATTGTGTGGTGGACAGAATTGTGCACAATACTCCAAATGTGGTCTAACCAAAATCTTATATAACTGCAACCTGATTTTCCAATTCCTATACTCACCACCCCAATCGATGAAGGCCAGATGCTATACACCTTCTTGACCACCTTGTCCATCTGAGTTGCCACCTTCAGGAAACTGCGGATCTACACACCTATATCCCTCCGTATGCTAATATTTCTAAAGGCTCTACCTTTTACTGTATACTTTCCTTCTACAGTAGATATTCCAAATCACATCACCTCACATTTGTTAAATTCCATCTGCCATCTTTTGACCCAGGTCTCCAGCTGATTTATATCCTGCTGTATCCTCTTACAACCTTTCTCACTACCCGCTACTCCCCCAAATCTGCAAATTTACTAATCAGATCACTTATATTTTCCTCCAAGTCATTTATATATACCACAGACAACAGAGGCCCCAGCACTATTCCTTCTGGGTGAAGAAATTTCTCCTCACCTCTGTTCGAAAAGCTTTACCTTTTATCTTCAAGCTATGACCCTCTACTTTTGGACGACCCCACCATCAGGAACATTCTTTCTGAATCTATCCTGTCTAAACCAATTAGAATTTTATAAATTTCCATGAGATCCCTTTTGACTCTTCTAAATTCCAGTGAACATAATCCTAACCGACTTAATTTCTCCTCATATGACAGACCATGTGACAATAATAAATAAAATTAAACTTAAATACCACAGGGCCATTGCTCCCTCTTCTCCCATATTGTCTTGCCTCCTTGTTGTTCGACATTAAGAGAGAATATTTGTTTGAGCCTTGAGCTCTCAAGTGGCAATGCCTCACGCATACTTACATCACACATTCAACTCACACTTTTATTAATGTGATATTCAGTGTATTCACCCAAACATATCATGCATGCACCACAGTGGCATTTTGTAGTTCAAAGCACTCTCATGCAGGAAAGCAAGTGCTAGTGATTCAAATTTCTCAACCTCTCCTTGACTTTGAAGGTGAAACTCATTGAAAGTCCACGAAGCTGCCTTAGCACAGTGTTTCTTTTCTTCACTGGGAGAAAATGAACTGTGAGAAAATTGTTTCAGAGATCAAAGAATATTAAACTAATTAATTCTGTCAGAAACACTGCGGTGGGGTTTGAAAGGAAGCCAGCTGTACAACATTCAGCATGATCTAAATGCTTAGCAGAATTGCAGCAACACTTTGAGCTGACAGATTAGCTCTGTATCGTTAATGAATGGGACTCTATGTTCTTTAAGGACAGGCTATCTACGATATTGGAGATTGTGATGTATTAAGAACACGAGGTACTGTATATTTAATTGCCCATTTTTCAAAGTTGTGCGTTCTTATGGTCTGACAGAGCTTACATCAGGACAAGGAGAAAGCCGTTAAAACAAGAAGAGAGATGGATTTTCCTCGACAATTTGTATGTCTGTCATTGACTCCAAAGGTTAGGTATATTTGAGAAAGTGACGTGAATGAGCATGGGGACTGTCAGGGCATTTTCTGGAGTGGGAGTTGATATGTATTGTTGGGTTGTACATGTTTAGGTGCTAAGCAAATAAGCAGTGTATGAATGTAACAGTGGCATGACCTGTGTCCAAGTTACACCACCACTAACTTCACTGGGCTCCTTTCGTAGGTATTGCTTTCATAGGTATATAAATATTCAGGGTCTAATATTCATCTGGCTGTAAGGATACTTCAGTGGCAGGCAATGAAAGAACTACATAAGTCAAAGAGAAAGTTTAATAAAGAAACTTCATTATACCAACTTTCAGACCACACCCTGGGTCACACAAGCTCCCCACAATTCCCATCTGCTATTTATATAGGCTGAGCTGGTCAGCTGATCCTGTATAGCTCACAATATGTTATCATCGTTTGCATTATAACACTCAATGTATGTTGACGTGTTGAATAATATCCTGATCATTGAGAAGCAGGACAAACACCAGATGTCTCCACATCCACCATTCTCCAGATAAGTTGACATCTTTTATTTATTCATTTGTGGGGCACTGGCTTCGCTGTTTGGCCAGCATTTATTGCCCATCCTTAGTTGTCCTTGGTCAATTACATGGCTCCGGAGTCACATGTAGACAGGGCCAGGTGAAGATGGCTAATTTCCTTCCCTAAAATGAACCACATTAATTTTTACAACAATCAGCAGTGGTTTCACATCATCAGTAGATTCTTAATTCCAGATTTTTACACTGAATTCAAATTCTACCATCTGCCGTGGTAGGATTCGAACACTGGTCCCCAGAACGTTAGCTCAGTTTCTGGATTAATAATCTAGTGATAATACCACTAGGCCATCACCTTCACCTTTTAATGAAGCATTTTTATACTTCTGAAGAGAACTCTTCCAATCTACAGGGGCCACATTCGTACCATTTCTTCTTCCCAACCTCCCTAAAGCTTCTTTGATTGCCCCTCCCAGGTCTGAATGGAGAGGTAGAGCTTGATATTGGTTCTGGATGAGCTGCATTTAGAGGCACAGCAAACATGGAATGTGCTTGATCCTCCCTGGGTCTGTCAGTTCAGCCACGTCCTTGTCACATAACAGGCCCAGACCAAAATCTATCCCCGTTGGAGTAGCAAATATTGAGATAGTGTAACACAAAATGATGAGTAAAAACATAACATGGAGGCGGGCTCTGGTTCCCAATTCAAATGTGAACATTTTTTTAAACTTTACTTATTAGTGTTACAAGTAGGCTTAGATTAACATTGCAATGAAGTTCATTGCAATATTAATATAAGCCTACTTGTGAAAATCCCCTAGTTTCTGGTGCCTGTTTGGGTTCACTGAGGGAGAATTTAGCATGGCCAATGCACCTCACCAGCACATCTTTCAGATTGTGGGAGGAAACCGAAACAAACTCATGTAGACATGGGGAGAACGTGCAGACTCCACACAGACAGTAACCCAAGCTTGGAATCGAACCCATGTCCCTGGAGCTTTGAGGCAGCACTGCTAACCACTGTGCTACCCCAAAACTGAACATCAGGTTCCATCAAGAATTGAACTCACAACTACTGACTTACAAGACCAGTACTCTAAACAATCAGCTACGAAACAAACCGCTTACCATAGTTCTGCTAACCTGTGATGAGAGCAATGTCAGAAATGGTATTCTGTGCTAGCAATGGAATAAAGTTCATCTTAACATGGTAGAGTCTGTGTTTGTGTTCTGTACACGACATGCCATTCTCACCCACAATCACACACAAACCTCACAACATTCACATTATCAGGTTTATATTCATCTCCCCATTCTCTGTCCTTCTTAAGTCAACTTGGCACACTCACACTACAGGCAGAATCTTCCCATCCTGCCCTTCAGGAGAATCGTAGAAGGTAGAACATGGACCATGCAAAGGTGCGTTGACCTTGGGTGGGATTTTCTGTCCTTGGGGTGAGTGTGGCTGAAAAATCCCATCCCTTACGTGCAAATCCTTTTACACATCTCTGTATCACTTTTCAACAGGAGCAAGTAACTCTCATGCTCCAAGGCAAGGCAGCGTGCAAGAGAGAGAACCAAGGACCCAGTGTGAATTAGCCAACATCATCAGTCAGGCAAAGCAAGAAGCTCTGGAGATCAGTGAACAAGGAGCAGCATTGAGCACCTAGCTGCAAACTGATGGCTTAAGTGAGTATGTTGGCTCAGTAAGTATATGCAGAATTTTACAATTCCAGGCTGCATTTTCCAAGCCTGTCACCAGGAGCTGTTTAGTTTCCAGTTGCATCTTAACTCTCAGCCTGTTTTCCTCTTGATCCTTCTCAGCAGCAATAGACCATATCAAGAGTAACCTCCTGTAGGTATATCATCAGGTGCTCTGATCCTCCCAGTCATTACATTAGTGCTCAGTGCAGATTAACATAGAGAATAGGAGCAAGAGGAGGCCATTTAGTCCTTTGAGCCCATTCTACCATTCATTACGATCATAATTGATCCTCCAACTCAGTAACCCTGTTCCCACTTTCCCCTATATCCTTTGATCCCTTTAGCCCCAAGAGCTATATGCCACTCAGTTTTCTACCCATCTCAATACACTATCCCCAATCCTATTTGTTTTAAATTTGCATGCTGATATCTCATGTTGTAAAAAGCCTTCCGAAAGTCCAAATAAATCACATCTACTCATTACATCCTCAAAGAACTCCAATAGATTTGCCAATCATGGGCAACACGGTGGCACAGTGGTTAGCACTGCTGCCTCACAGCTGTAGGGACTTGGTTTTGATTCCTGGCTTCAGGTGACTGTCTGTACAGAGTTTGTACATTGTTATAAATATTGTTTACTAATAATCAATGTGTTTAGTAAATGGATTGAAGCCTTCCCTACCAGGAATTGTATTGCACAAAAGGTGGTGAAATTATTGTTGACAGAAGTTATTCCTCGTTTTGGGGTCTCTCTACCACAGTCAAGAAACAGGAAACATTTCCACTTCAACATAGGGACCCAGGTTCAATTCCCAGCTTGGGTCACTGTCAGTGTGGAGTTTGCACGTTCTCCCCATGTCTGTGTGGGCTTCCTCAGGGTTCTCTGATTTCCTCCCACAGTCAACAGATGTGCCTGTTAGGTGTTTTGGCAATGCTAAATTGATCCTTAGTGTCAAGGAGACTATTCTATAGTAAATGCATAGAGTTACGGGAGAGGGCCTAGGTGGGATTGTGGTTGGTGCAGACTCGATGGGTCAAATGGCCTCTTTCCGCACTGTAAAGATTCTATGATTCTGTACCTTATCTAAAGGTTACAGGATCAAGGAGGAATACTAAGAAGAATACCAAGGTGTTCAGAAAACCAGAAGAGACAGATATGTAGGAAATGTTAAGTTACGAGATGAATTCAGAGTAATGGAAAAATAATAAAGTCTTCATTAGGATTTGTGCATGAATATGAATTTGATTTATTTTTTGATTTGATTTATTATTGGCACATGTATTAGTATACAATGAAAAGTATTGTTTCTTGTACGTTGTAGAGACAAAACTTATCGTTCATAAAGAAAGAAAGGAAAGGGACAAGAATGTGGTGTTACAGTCATTGCTAGGTATGGAGAAAAATCAACTTAACATGAGGTAAATCCATTCAAAGTTGATGGCAGCAGGGAAGAAACTGTTCTTGAGTTGATTGGTCAATGATCCCAGACTTTTGATCTTTTTCCTGACAAAAAATGGTTGGAAGAGAGTATGACCAGGGTGCATGGGGTCTTTGATTATGTTGCTGCTTTTCCAAGGCAGCAGGAAATATAGACAGGGTCAATGGATGTGAGGCTGATTTGAGTGATGGATTAGGCTTCATTCACAAACCTTTGTAGTTTCTTGCGATCTTGGTCAAAGCAGGTGTTATACCAAGCTGTGATATAACCAGAAAGAATGCATCTGTAAAAATTGGTGACAGTCGTAGCTGACATGCCTAAGCCTTCTGAGAAAGTAGAGGCATTGGTGGGCTTTCTTAACTATAGCGTCGGCATGGAGCGACCAGGACAGATTGTTGGCAATCTTTCATTTGAAGATCTGTACTGTCTGGACTTTGCAATTTAATGCTTGACGGCTGTATGTCTACTGCTTTGAGCCATTGTGAATGATCAACTATTACGATAACATTGCTCCAGTGGCAATTTTGGATTTAACCTTGAACTCCAAGCTGACTGACCAAAGGGTTCTTGTCCTAGTTCTTGACTTTGAGAAGTCTGCAACCTATTTTCTTTCCTTATTCCCAAATAGTCTAAGTTTAATAGTTCTCTTGCTTTCTTCCTCTAATAATTTTTTTTGGATTTACAGAATGGCTTGACGTGTCCAATCTCTACATTGGAAACACTTTGCACCCCCTGCTGGACAATCTGTGCTTTTCTTTTAGAACCGCAACATGGGCACCACATGATAATTGCTGTAGGGTTTCCTGACCTTTCACCCAATGTGGCAGGCTTTTGAGTGAGGCAGTTGCCTTGGGGGCCCATCCAGCGAACTGACTTGTCCAAAGCCTTGGTATTTTGAGAGATAATAATCAGGTTTTGCTTCCTAAGTTCAGCCTGCCTCGTATTATTGAACCACTTAATCAAGTATTAGGTTGTCTTCAGTCTGTAAAACATCTGAACAGCTTTATGTCGAAGACTCCAACATACATGTAGTCCCTGTAAGTTCCAATGCACAATAATTTGTACAGGTCTACAAGTCTATACGGGTCTGCAAGAAACAATTCGACAGATTCCGTTGGCTTTTGGGATCTCGGATTAAATCACAAATATAATATAATGAAATATGCACAACCACATTCAGGATAGTTTCAAAGTCTGCGCAGATCCTTTCTATTCCTGTCTTGAGAAAATGTTATTGAACTAACCTGGTACTTCCGCTCTTTGACATGCTAACCCAATGCTGACAATACCTCTGCAAGTGTTTTCCACCGCTCCTAACGTTGACCTTCAAAGTTCTCAGATGGTTGCAGATTGAAGCTGACATCGCTATCAATCCTTAGGGTGCCTCTCACCAGGGTGATTCTTCCTTTAAGGAATTCTTCTACTATTTTCTCTCCACGGGCGCATTGCCATAATTGTTGTCAGATTAGTGTCACCACCACTGCCATAGGGTTATGGATTATCTCACAGCCTAACGGTGATTAGCACTGCTGCCTCACAGCATCAGGCGCCCGGGTTAAATTCCGACCTTGGCTGACTATCTGTATAGAATTTGCACATTCGTCCCATGTCTGCGTGGGTTCTCTTCGGGTGCTCCGGTTTCCTCTGACAGTCCAAAGAGCCTATTTGTGGCGAATAAATCAGCTTTATCTTTTGGATCAGAGATTGGAGGTTAGTGCGGGGAATCAGGGGAAATGGGCAAGAACATGGAAGGCTTGTAATACTAACAAATAAACTTTAGGAAATTTAATACCATGTTGTTTAGCACTCACCAATTGGAAAGTTAGAGAAAATCTTTTAAAGTTACAAGGCAGTGGAAGTCTCATTCAAGTAACCCCATTAGAAATTGCGAAATAACACAATTTTATCTCTAACGATGCAAGTCTACAAGTGTTCCAGATAAGATACTTCATTTATGATGGGAAGTGTTACACTTAGTATCAGGCAGAAGAATTGTGCTGATACAAAAGTGACGTTCTCAGCCCATTGTTCTGAGAGTGCAGGAGGACTGTTGCCATGGTAACACAGCTCCTTATACATGATTAAAGTAATACTGCAATAATTCCACCCAGCATTTCTGGCAACTTGAACTCCTGTAGACTTGTTAAACAGAAAATGTGAGGAAATCTCAGCAGGGCTGACAGCATCTGCAAAGTCACCCACCCCCAAGTTCTTGACCCCAGAGAAAGGCCCAACAATGGCACCTTAACTACCTGAGTGACTTACGGTCAGTTGACCTCTCCAGCCGACAGGTATGACCCCTGTCACCTCCGCAAGATTCCATCCTGTTGCTTGAGGTGGATGGAAGGATTAGTTTCACTTTCTAGAATGCTATTCCCCATGGGGAGGTAGTGTCAAAGTGGAATTGTCATCCGTCTAGTAATCCAGAATGAACCATCTAGGCTCAAAACATTAGCTCTATCTTCTCTCTCCACATGTACTGTCAGATCTGCTGAGATTTTCTAGCATTTTCTGTTTTTGTTTCAGATTCTAGCATCCGCATTACTTACCAGAACAACTCCTCTGCTTTCCATTGAATAACAACATTGGACCTAGTAATCAAGCAAGGAAGACATGGATCTTTGCTCAATATTGCACGTGAAAGAGAGCATTTCTGACAGTGCAGCATTCTCTCAGTGTTGTACTCGAGTGTGTTAGCCTGGATTCAGCACTCAAATCCTTTGAAGTTGGCCCAAATCCATAACATTCTACCTCCGACCTGAGATGCTTACCCCTCTGAGCCAAGACTTAAAAGTTTATTTATTTGTCAGAAGTAGGTTGACATTAACTCTGCAATAAGCTGTAAAAATTCCCACACTCCAGTGCCTGTTGGGGTGTACAGAGGGAGAATTTAGCGTGACCCAATGCACCTAACCAATGTATCTTTGGACTGGGGGAAGAAACTGGGTCACCCAGAGGAAACCCAGGCAGACATGGGGAGAACATGCTGACTCTGCACGGGGTGGGGGGATAGACAGGGGTGAGTTAGTGGGGAGGGTGCATGTCAGTGATGACAGAGAGGCAAAAGCAAACCAAGGTGCAGCAAACTAAAGCATCTACTAGTAACTATTGAATGCTTCAGTGCCTCCAACCTACTTGATGCTGGCAACCTTAGGGGTGGAATCTTATGCCCTTTCTAGTGGTGTGTTTGGAAGTGGATAGGGCATTTAATTGGGCAGCAGGATGGCAGGTGAGCACTCCTCCGCTTTCTTGCCAGTACTTCAATTGAGTCTGGAGCAGGAATGCCCATGTTTAGCCTTCCTATCCCTCCACAAATGAGGCCCATTAGTGAACAATTAATGGCCACCAAGGACTTCATCTGCTGCCACTATATTGACCAGGGTGGGCTCTCGGTATATGGTGAGATTAACAAGTAAACCAGCCTGTGATCTATGGATCAGTGTGTTTGTGTGAGTGTGTATGTGTGTGTGTGTGTGTTTGTCATGGGGGAATGGGTCCCCTTTTGAAAGACTGTCAATGCCAAATCAAGGCATCCAGCTTTTGGAAGGGTGGGCAACACTGAAAGCCACCCCCCAACCTTGCTGTCAGCCCCCGACACATCACACCCCTCAACCCCCCCCACTCCTCCTCCTCTCCTCCTCTGCCCCCCCCCCCCCCCCCCCCCCCCCCCCCCCGCCCACTGGTCTGCCTTGACTGGGCCTTTAGAGGTTGTCTCTCCTGCGCAGCTGCCGAACAATAGAGATGCTGGAATCTGATGGCCAGCCAATCTCCTTGGGTGGAACAGCAAGTCTTGATCCCAGGATAAGGCCCATCACTGACCTCTCAACTGTCTGCTGCATTGTCAGTTCTCTAGCTGACAGATAAGACCTCCAAAAGATTTTGTCCAGTTGCATGAGATGAGTAGAAGGACAATTAACCCGTTTCATTTTCTAGGATACTATCTCCCCACGGGGAGGCAGTGGCACAATGAAATTGTCATTGAATAAGGAGTCCAGAGACCAAGGTTAATGCCTTGGGGAACATGGCAGAAGGTGAAATTTGAACTCAATAAAAATCTGGAATTAAAAGTCTAATCATAGAATCCCTATAGAGGCCGTTAGGCCCATCGAGGCAGTACTGACAACAATCCCACTCAGGCCCTACCCCCATAAGGCTTGAAGGCTCAGTTAGTGCAATGGATAGCTATAGATTAGCCAGGAGGGAGCTAAAGAGTGAATTGAGGAGAGCTAAGAGGGGACACGAGAAGTCTTTGGCTGATAGGATTAAGGAGAATCCTAAAGCTTTCTTTAGATATGTTAAGACTAGAAGATTGGTTAGGACAAGATTAGGGCCAGTCACAGACAGCAGTGGGAAGTTGTGCGTGGAGCCTGAAGAGATTGGAGAGGCACTGAATAAATATTTCTCTTCGGTATTCACGCAGGGTGATGTAAATGTAGTTATGGAGAACACTGAGGTACAGGGTAGCAAACTGGAAAGTATTGAAGTAGATAGGGAGGATGTGCTAGATATTCTCGAGGGTTTGAAGTTGGATAAGTCCCCTGGGCCGGACGGGATTTACCCTAGGATTCTCTGGGAGGCAAGAGAGGAGATTGCAGAGCCTCTGGCTCTGATCTTCAGGTCGTCGTTGGTTACGGGTGTGGTTCCGGAGGACTGGAGGATAGCGAATGTGGTCCCATTGTTCAAGAAGGGGAAGAGAGACCTTCCAGGGAATTATAGGCCAGTGAGTCTTACTTCTGTTGTGGGCAAAGTATTGGAGAGAATTATTAGGGATAGGATTTATAGTTATTTAGAGAGAAATGAATTGATTGGGGATAGTCAGCATGGTTTTGTGAAGGGTAGGTCGTGCCTTACTAACCTTATTGAGTTTTTTGAAAAAGTGACCAAAGAGGTGGATGGGGGTAAGGCAGTTGATGTGGTATATATGGACTTTAGTAAGGCGTTTGATAAGGTGGCCCATGGAAGACTTCTGCAGAAAATGCAGATGTATGGGATAGAGGGTGATTTAGCTAATTGGGTTAGGAATTGGCTAGCAGATAGAAGACAGAGGGTGGTGGTTGATGGGAGATATTCATCGTGGAGTTCGGTGACAAGTGGTGTACCTCAGGGGTCTGTTTTGGGGCCCCTGCTGTTTGTAATTTTTATAAACAATCTGGATGAGGGTATTGAAGGATGGATTAGTAAATTTGCAGATGACACTAAAGTCGGTGGAGTGGTAGATAGTGAAGAGGGGTGTTATAGTTTGCAGAGGGACTTGGACAAGTTGCAGAGCTGGGCCGAGAGGTGGCAAATGGAGTTTAATGTGGAAAAGTGTGAGGTAATGCACTTTGGCAGGAATAATAAATGTGTAGAGTATAGGGCTAATGGTAGGATTCTTAATAGTGTTGATGAACAGAGGGATCTTGGTGTATTTGTGCATAGATCCCTGAAAGTAGGCAGTCAAGTCGATAAGGTTGTTAAGAAGGCATATGGAGTCTTAGCTTTTATTGGTAGGGGGATTGAATTTCGGAGCCGCAACGTCATGTTGCAACTGTACAAAACTCTAGTGCGGCCGCACTTGGAGTATTGTGTGCAGTTCTGGTCCCCACATTATAAGAAAGATGTGGAGGCATTGGAGAGGGTACAGAGGAGGTTTACCAGGATGTTGCCTGGTATGGAGGGCAGGCCTTATGAAGAGAGGCTGAGGGATTTGAGGTTGTTTTCGTTAGAAAGGAGGCGGCTAAGAGGGGACCTTATCGAAACACATAAGACGATTAGAGGTTTAGATAGGGTGGACAATGATAGCCTTTTTCTTAGGATGGAGAAAGCTAGCATGAGGTGACACAGCTTTAAATTAAGAGGTGATAGTTATAGGACGGATATCAGAGGTAAGTTCTTTACCCAAAGGGTGGTTCGGGAGTGGAATGCCCTGCCTGCAGCAGTTGTAGAATGCGCCAAGTTTGGTGGCGTTTAAGAGATTAGTTGATAAGTATATGGAAGAGAAGGGAATAGTTTAGTTTGGAGGGTCATTGCTTTTTATATTGGTCGGCACAACATCGAAGGCTGAAGGGCCTGTTCTGTGCTGTAATGTTCTATGTTCTATGTTCTATAACTCCATGTATTTACCCTTGCTAATCTCCCTGTGGGGCAATTCATCAAGGCCAATCAACCTAATCTGCATGTCTTGGGACTGTGTGAGGAAACTGGAGCATCCAGCGGAAACCTACGCTGGGATAACATACAAATTCCACAATCACCCAAAGCTGGAATTGAATCTGGGTCCCTGGCACAGTGAGGCAGTGGTGCTAATCACTGTGCCAGCGTACTGCCTTATCAATGACCAAATTGTTGTAAAAACCCATCTGGTTCACTAATGTCCTTCAGCAAAGAAATCTTGCCTACATGTGACTCAGATCCACAATAATGTGGTTAACTCTTAAATGCAATTCTGAAAGGAACAAGCAGCCATTCAGCTGAAGGGCAATTAGGGATGGGCAACAAATGATGGCCCAGCCAGCAATGCCCACATCCCAATGAATGAATGGAGAAAAGCAATGATGCCAATTCAACATCATCAACAAATCTCTCAAACCTTGTCAATCTCTCAAAAAAATGAAGAGCCCATTAAGCAGAAATATTATAAATAGTTTTTGCAGCCTCTTTTGGTCCATCACGAAGAGACACAAACTCATGATTCTGCCCCCAGGAGAGTTAGCAGTCTGCTAATTCTTTCCAATAACAACAGCAGCCAGAATTAGCATTAGACATACGTTTGAGATGACACACATTGTACATCAGGATTAAAACAAGTCGCAATGTAAATGCTGCGTATACAACTCATTTGTAGGGAAATTAAATGATTGAATTTTGTTTAAGCAGAGTTCAATTAGTTCATTTGTGAAGGAATTATGTAGCAGTAATTGGGTTAATGGTCAATTAAGTTTGAGTGAATTCTAATTTAAAAATAGCAGTGGATTTTTGTTCAGAGAGAGTACATATTTAAATAAATATTCTGTCAATCACTGACTGACGTATCTCGTCCCAAAGTGCCTTCATCTATTTCTTCCTTTTTGTTTGTTCTCATTGTTTGTCACTGACTGGCAGATTTATAGAAAGTACAATGGATCTATAATTTCAGAGATCTCGCAAAGCTTTATTGTAAAACCTCCCTCTGTCTGTCCAAACACTGAGATTCCTGCTCGCGGAGGCCAGTTGTACATTCTACATCTGACAAAGAAACATAGAAACTAGAAGCAGGAGGAGGCCATTCGGCCCTTCAAGTCTGCTCTGCCATTCATTTTGATCATCACTGATCATAAAATTCAATATCCTCATTCCCCCTTCCCCCATATCTCTTCATCCCTTTAGCCCCAAGAGCTAGATCTAATTTCATCTTGAAATCAGACAACATTTTATTCTCAACTACATTGTGTAGAAGTGAATTCCACAGATTCACTACTATCTGGGTGACAAAATATTTCTTTACCTCAGTTCTAAAAGGTTTACCCCCTTTATCCTCGAACTATGACCTCTAGTTCTAGACTCCCCCACCATCGGGAACATTCTTTTTTAATCTACCATGTCTAATCTAATTCAAATTTTATAAGTTTCTATGAGATTCATTCTCACTCTCCTAAGCTCCAGTAAATACAATACTAACCAGCTTAGTCTCACCTCATGTGACAAACCTATCATTCCAAGAGTCAGCTTGATAAACGTTTGCTGTACTCCCTCGACAGCAAAGATAACCTTCATCAGATAAGGACACCAATAGTGCACACAATACTCCAGGTGTGGCCTCACCAACACCCTGTACAGTTGCAGCAAAACATCCCTATTCCTATACTCAAATCCTCTTGCAATGAAGGCCAACATACCATTTGCCTTCATTACTGCCTGCTTTATCTGCGCACTTACTTTAAGCGACTGATGCACAAGGGCACAAAGATCTCCGTCTCTCTCAATTTACACCCATTCAAGTAATAAACTATCTTATTATTGTTACTAAAGTGGATAACCTCACATTTATTCACATTATACTGCATTTGCCATGCATATGCCCACACACTCAGCCTATCCAAACCATGCTGAAGCATCTCTGCATCCTCCTCACAGCTCACCCTCCCATCCAACTTTGTACAGTCTGCAAATCTGGAGATAATACATTCATTTCCATCTTCCAAATCATTGATATACAATGTGAACAGTTGTGGTCCGAGCACAGATCTTTGCTGAAGCCTACTACTCACTGTCTGCCAATGAGAAAAAGACCCATTTGTGCCAACTCTTTGCTTCCTATCTGTCAACCAACTTTCTACCCATCTCAAGACATCACCTGCAATCCCATGTGCTGTAACTTTACATTGTAGTCTGCTATGTAGAACATAGTATGCTCAGTGTACTGCCATTCAAATCTTGAGAAGCTATAAGGATTTTATTGGTCTCTCATTGTAATTCTAGCAGGAGATCAGCAGGTCATTCCCCTCGCAATCCATTTCAGGGCAATGATATTATTGGACATTCTCTGGTTGATCACTCAATTCCAGTGGGATTCTGCCCACCTCCCGTTAGAGTTACGAGACAAGATTAGTCAAAAGCAAATTATTGCAGACGCTGGATTCTGAAACCAAAAGAGAAAATGCTGGAAAATGTCTGGCAGCATCTATAAGGAGAGAAAAGAACTGAGTACAGATGACCTTTTGTCAAAGTGCCTTGTTGAATTTTAGACCCTCCCTTGAGGAATTTGCAGAACAGAGCAGAGAGAGAGAGCAGATACTAGAAATAAACTAAATATAGGTCACCAACTCAGAAGAGGAGAACGAGAAAATAGAACAGCAAAGTTTCTTCTGATGAGGAATTTGTTTCAAGAATACATCTGAGTTGTTAATATAATTTTTTTTTATTGTAAGGAGGCACACAAACACTACCTGTTAATATATAATGAGCTCTGTTTGAGTCTCCATGTAGGCAAATGCACAGCTTGCATAACCAGCTGCACAATACAAAATAACAAACAATGCAGATAAAATTGGTAGCATTTAATTGACAAAGTACAAGGAGCTAATCATTGTACTCCAACAGCGTGCGGCTCATTAGAACAGTGTCCTAGCTGCCCTCTGGGAGTGCTCAGTTGCTAATTGCCTCTTTGTCTGAGGGACAGAATGGTATTAACATCACTGACAACTTCATTAGGGAAGGGATCAGAAGGACGCTTGCAAAACAGAGCTTGACCTGAAATGACAGCCTCAGTTTGTACTGGGTAATCCAATGCTTCTGAAGCCAGATTTCACCTCAGTTCTTTCCAAACAATCTACTACCTGTGTGCTAAGTATATGTTATGCATGCTTATGTTGTTATGATCAACTAAACTATTTAATCCCTATAGTACCAGCTTGGATCTTTTAAAAATCTCAATATCACAAGTGACCTTAAATTCCATGTATTCAGAATGATACTGCAAATTAAAGGATCATTGGACTAATTTTCCTCCTGCGTCATGGAATCATAAGATCCATACAGTGTAGGAGGCCATTCAGCCCATCAAGCCTGCACTGACGACAATCCCTCTGAGGCCCCATCTCCATAACCTCATGCATTTACCCTGCTAATGCCCCTGACACTAAGGGGCAATTTAACATGGCCAATCAACTTAACAGTGGGGCAGTGGTTAGCACTGCTGCCTCACAGGGACTAGCATTCGACTGCCGGCTTGGGTCACTGTCTGTGTCAAGTTTGCACATTCTCCCTGTGTTTGAGTGGGTTTCCTCTGGGTTTTCCGCTTTTCTCTCACAGTCCAGAGATGTTCAGGTCAGGTTGATTGGCCGTGCTAAACTGTCCTTTAGAATCCCAGGATGCATAGGTTCGAGGGATTAATGACCCCGCACACCCCCAGACCCCACACACCCATGGACATACTTTCTTCCATCTTCGTCTGTTGGAAAAAAAGACGCAAAAGTCTAAGATCACCTACCGACCAACTCAAGAACAGTTTCTTCCCTGCTGCTTTCAGACTTTTGAATGGACTTACATCCACATTATCCAAACTTGTGAGGGTTAGGTGCATAGTCCATGCTAAATTACCTTTTAGTGTCTGTGATGTGTAGATGAGTAGATAAATGTGCAAGGTTAGGTGAATAGGGACTGGGTAGGATTGTTGTTGGTACTCAATGGGCCAAATGGTCTCCTTGTGCATGGTAGAAATTCTATGCCTTACATTCAGTTGATCTTTCTCTACACCCTAGCTATGACTGTAACACTACATCCTTCACTCTCTCCTTTCCTTCTCTATGAACAATATCATTTGTCTGTATAGTGTGCAAGAAACAATACTTTTCACTGTATTCTAATATATGTGACAATAATAAATCAAAATCAAACCAAAACAAGGAACAAAACATAATATAGTTGCCCAAAAGAATCAAAATATAGCACTGATGTAACAAATGCCTGCCATCCGTGAAAACCCCAGCCTGTGCTCACAGTGCTTTAAAACTAATGCTTGTGAATGTTATGCCTCGGTGCCTGCCTCTCACTGATAGCGGCATTAGAGGCAGATTGCTGACTCTGCTGTCATTCAGCTCTGATGAACTTAAAGGGTACCCTCTGGCTAGCAAGCCTCGTAAGATGTCACTTGCGAAGTAACAACTGGGCATTTCTCAGTTGTTATGACCTCTGAAGATGCCACTGTCGTTGGCACTGGCAGATCTGCTGTCCTTGCCATAAGAGGATTCCAAAGACAACAGGCAGCTTGTCCACCAGCGAGAGGTGTTTGGACCCACCAGCTCACCATTGATGGACAGGCACCTAGCAGAAAGATGAGGTCCCTCATCCATCGCTCGCATTGACAGTGACCTCCTGAGCTAGTGTGTGAGTTTGCAAATCCAAGCACCACTCACAGAAGCCCGTATTCTGTTCCTGGAGGTGTCTTTCCATGAGAGTCACCATTTTCCCAATGGAAGAAGCTGTGCACAGGAAGAACACAGTGCTCAAACTGTACACGGATTCCTCCGTAACAAACACCAAACATCTCAAGGATCGCTGCTCGATTTCCCTGTCTATCCTACTTGGGCATTCAGCATCCATCTGCCTCCTGATGGACAACTCCAGAGGTTCGTTATCTACCTGGAACTCAGCATCATCCTGGTCTCCCGCGCCCTCCAACCACTGGCACCCTGGACAATCTCCACCTCTGCCAACTCCTCCAGTGTGGGTGATCCCCATGATTTACTCTAGCTAGTCCCCCAACACTAAGGGGCAATTTAGCTTGGCCAATCCGCAGTGCAATCCAAGCAGAGTCGATACATTATGACCCATTGATGTACCTGCATATGTGCTGGTGTTTGGTGCAGAGAGCAGATGTGACGTGGGCGCATCACTCTGCGGTTTCGGCTCGTGTGTCAAGGGAGTGGAGCGGTGCTGGAGGGATACCTTGGAGTCAGCTGTGTGTATCGTGAGGCTGATGTTTCTGAGAGACAAACTGGATATGTCAGTTAAGAACATCTTCACCGAGTGTCTGTGTAAGCTTGATGATCAGTTGTCAAAATGGGCACATGTCTCTCAGAAGCATTGTGAGAAGCCAAGCAATGGGTACTCAGGATTTGAACTATCCATTGGAGATGACACAACCCCACGCTTCTTACAGATTACCCCAGTCTTTCAAAGTAATAATAAACAGAAATAATAAACGATGCATTTCTCACCCCACAGCCACCCTCCAAAATATCTATACTCAGCTCCATGCCAAGTTGGTAAGGTGGCACTGTGGAACAGTGTTCAGCACTTGCTGCCTCATAGTGCTAGGGGACCCAGGTTTGATTCCAGCCTCGGGCCACTGTCTGGGTGGAGTCTGCATATTCTCCCTACGTCTGCGTGGATTTTCTCCAGGTGCTCCGGTTTCCTCCCACAGTCCAAAGTTTGCAGGTTAGGCGGATTGGCCAAGCTAAATTGCCACTTAGTGTTGGGGGACTAGCTAGTATAAATGCATAGGGATAGGCCCTAAGTGGGATTGTAGTCAGTGCAGACTCGATGGGCCAAATGGCCTATTTCTGCACTATATGGATTCTATGATTCTCGTGGAGTACAAAAGATAGCTGGACTGTTTCTGGAATTGCAGCCATGGTGCATCACATTATGCTCACACAACTGGGCATCCTCTCTATCTAGTTTGGCTGGGTGTGTGAGTATTACATGTTGGGCATCCACTGCCTGCGTTAACACATTCAGGCAGTCCTCTGGGAATCGTGGGGACAGAGGGCCTACCAACATCGGCAAACCACCTGCCACTTTCTCCGAGGTCATCCCTTGTGCCAAATTCTCCATTCTCTCATCGACAGTTCAGTAATTCTCCTCCCAGCTTCTGGCAGCCCCCAAGAAGCTGTCTGGGCTCAGGGTCACCATTCAACCCGGTGTCCGCCACTGTTCCTAGTCCCATCGCCAGCGCTGTGCCAATGTCCAGCTACATTTCATGCTGGCTGGCTCTTAATTGTCCAGCCAATTTGAGATCTTGTCATTCCCAACTTCACAAGACGTTCCTCCTTCCAGGCCTATCAATCATGTGTGCCTGACAAGCACGGAGTTCACGTCTCCAAGCAACACCTAACAAAGGAAGTTGCAGAGGAACCAATTCTTCATGTACAAGTGTGAACAGCTCCTTTCCCTCTCCTTTAACCCCCATCATCCATTGTGTAACAATAGCTTCCAACTTTAAATCATTTATGTGAACAATGAAAGTATTAATCAAGTGGTCACACGACTTCTGATAACAAATTTTATTTATTTCAAAAATCAGGGAGAAATAAGCAGTATGTAACCAGACCCCAATTTCAGCCTTTCTCTTCCTCTCTCTCCACCTATTTTAAATCCAAACTGCACTTTGACCATCTTCTTGCTGCAGGCAGAGATGTCCCAGGAACTTAACCCAGACGCTACCATCTGCAGAAGAACAGATAAATTGTCTATCAGCATCTCTAAAGCTTCTGTTGCCAAAACCAGATGGACTACTGAGCTTAGTCTGAATCCATCAAGTCATCAGCAGATGAGAACAGTATAACTTCGAATCTTGTTGGCCCTTAACAATATCACTTCATTTATCTTTACACTTTGTGCTCAGTTTTTGTATCAGTGAACCAAAGTGTGCATGAATATTCATAGAACATAGAACATTACAGCACAGAACAGGCCCTTCGGCCCTCAACGTTGCGCTGACCAATATAAAAAGCAATGCCCCTCCAAACTAAACCATTCCCTTCTCTTCCATATACTTATCAACTAACCTCTTAAACGCCACCAAACTTGGCGCATCTACAACTGCTGCAGGCAGGGCATTCCACTCCCGAACCACCCTTTGGGTAAAGAACCTACCTCTGATATCCGTCCTATAACTATCACCCCTTAATTTAAAGCTGTGTCCCCTCGTGCTAGCTTTTTCCATCCTAGGAAAAAGGCTATCACTGTCCACCCTATCTAAACCTCTAATCATCTTATATGTTTCGATCAGGTCCCCTCTTAGCCTCCTCCTTTCTAACGAAAACAACCTCAAATCCCTCAGCCTCTCCTCATAAGACCTGCCCTCCATACCAGGCAACATCCTGGTAAACCTCCTCTGTACCCTCTCCAATGCCTCCACATCTTTCTTATAATGTGGGGACCAGAACTGCACACAATACTCCAAGTGCGGCCGCACTAGAGTTTTGTACAGTTGCAACATGACGTTGCGGCTCCGAAATTCAATCCCCCTACCAATAAAAGCCAAGACTCCATATGCCTTCCTAACAACCTTCTCGACCTGACTGCCTACTTTCAGGGATCTATGCACATACACACCAAGATCCCTCTGTTCATCTAAACTACTAAGAATCCTACCATTTGCCCTATACTCTACACATTTATTATTTCTGCCATAGTGCATTACCTCACACTTTTCCACATTAAACTCCATTTGCCACCTCTCGGCCCAGCTCTGCAACTTGTCCAAGTCCCTCTGCAAACTATAACACCCCTCTTCACTATCTACCACTCCACCGACTTTAGTGTCATCTGCAAATTTACTAATCCATCCCTCAATACCCTCATCCAGATCATTTATAAAAATTACAAACAGCAGGGGCCCCAAAACAGACCCCTGAGGCACACCACTCGTCACCGAACTCCACGATGAATATCTCCCATCAACCACCACCCTCTGTCTTCTATCTGCTAGCCAATTCCTAATCCAATTAGCTAAATCACCCTCTATTCCACACATCTGCATTTTCTGTAGAAGTCTTCCATGGGCCACCTTATCAAACGCCTTACTAAAGTCCATATATACTACATCAACCGCCTTACCCCCATCCACCTCTTTGGTCACTTTCTCAAAAAACTCAATGAGGTTAGTAAGGCATGACCTACCCTTCACGAAACCATGCTGACTATCCCCAATCAATTCATTTCTCTCTAAATAACTATAAATCCTATCCCTAATAATTCTCTCCAATACCTTGCCCACAACAGAAGTAAGACTCACTGGCCTATAATTCCCTGGAAGGTCTCTCTTCCCCTTCTTAAACAATGGGACCACATTCGCTATCCTCCAGTCCTGCGGAACCACACCCGTAACCAACGAGGACCTGAAGATCAGAGCCAGAGGCTCTGCAATCTCCTCTCTTGCCTCCCAGAGAATCCTAGGGTAAATCCCGTCCGGCCCAGGGGACTTATCCAACTTCAAACCCTCGAGAATTTCTAACACATCCTCCCTATCTACTACAATACTTCCCAATTTGCAACCCTGTACCTCAGTGTTCTCCATAGCTACATTTCCAGCACTCTGCGTGAATACCGAAGAGAAATATTTATTCAGTGCCTCACCAATCTCTTCAGGCTCCACGCACAACTTCCCACTGCTGTCTATGACTGGCCCTAATCTTGCCCTAACCAATCTTCTATTCTTAACATATCGAAAGAAAGCTTTAGGATTCTCCTTAATCCTATCTTTAGCTCCCTCCTGGCTAATCTTAGATATCCATTGCACTAACCGAGCCTTCAATCCTCATCCTGACATAAGCCTCCTTTTTCCTTTTAACCAGCAAATCAACTTTTTTCGTACACCAAGGTTCTCTTACTCGACCATTTCCTCCTTGCCTGACAGGGACATACTTATCAAGGACTCGCAGCAGCTGCTCCTTGAATAAGCTCCACATTCCAGATGTTCCCAGTCCCTGTAGTTTCCTAGTCCAATCTATGCACCCTAATTCTCTCCTGATGGCCTCATAATTACCCTTCCCCCAGCTATAACTACTGCCCCCAGCTTCATGCCTATCCCTATCCATCACTAAGGTGAACGTAACCGAATTGTGGTCACTATCACCAAAATGTTCACCAACCTCCAAGCCTAACACCTGGTCTGGCTCATTGCCCAGCACCAAATCCAATGTAGCCTCACCTCTAGTTGGCCTATCTACATACTGAGTCAAAAAACACTCCTGCACACTTTGTACGAAAACTGACCCCTCTAACGAGCTAGAGCTATAGCTATTCCAATCAATATAAGTAAAGTTAAAGTCCCCCATAACAATTACCCTATTACTTTCACTCCTGACCAGAATTGACTTGGCAATCCTTTCCTCAACCTCTCCAGAACTTTTAGGAGGTCTATAAAAGACTCCCAACAGGGTGACCTCTCCTTTCCTGTTTCTAATCTCAGCCCATACTACCTCAACAGACAAGTCCTCATCAAACTTCTTCTCTGTCACTGTGATACAGTCTTTGACTAATAATGCCACTCCTCCCCCCCTTCTACCTCCTTCTCTACTCCGACTAAAGCATTTGAACCCTGGAACCTGCAACATCCATTCTTGTCCCTGCTCTACCCAAGTCTCTGAAATGGCCACAACATCGAAGTTCCAGGTACTGGTCCAAGCTGCAAGTTCCTCCCCCTTATTGCGAATACTCCTTGCATTAAAGTATACGCATTTCAAACCATGCCCTACCCCACCCGTATGCTGCTGTGTTTTACGGCTTTCCTCTATGACCCCCTTACTCTCATCCCTCTTAGCACCCCAACTATTTAGGATCCCACCCCCCCCCGAATCAGTTTAAAGCCCCCTGCATGGCCTTAGCAAATTTTCCCCCCAAGATATTAGTTCCCCTCTGGTTCAGGTGTAGACCATCTCTCTTATAGAGGTCCCACCTATCCCAGAATGAGTCCCAATTGTTCAGGAACCTGAACCCCTCCCTCCTGCACCATCCCTGCAGCCACGAGTTCAAACATTCCCTCTCTCTATTCTTCTCCAAACTATCCCTTGGCACAGGCAAGAGTCCAGAGATAACCACTCTGCCAGTTTTGGCCCTAAGCTTCCACCCCAACTCCATAAATTTCTGTTTAATATCCCCTTCCCTTGTCCTACCTATATCATGTGTCCCTACATGAACTATGACTTGGGGTTGACTCCCCTCTCCCTTAAGAATCTTAAAAACCCTATCTGTGACATCCTGGACTCCAGCCCCTGGGAGGCAACACACCAGCCCTGAGTCACTTTTATTACTATTTACTCTCCTATCTGTCCCTCTAACTATGGAGTCTCCAATTACTAGGCCCAATCTCTTATTCCCCCTACCCACCTGAGCATTCTCAGCAGGCTCACCCCCAGAGACCTGCTCCCTTTGGTCATCTCCAGTTGATTCTTCCTCAACTGTAGCCTCCAAGACAGAAAATTTGTTTCGGAGGGGAACAGCCCCAGGGGATTGTCTACCCGATTGCTTCTTACCCCTCCTCCTAACAGTTACCCACGAATCACTTTTAGGAGTGAATATCTCAAGTGTTTTGCAATATTTTGCTCTGACTGGTTTAAATACAATAGATTAGAAGTTTCATAGAATCTCTACAGTGCAGAAGGAGGCCATTCAGCCCACTGAGTCTGCACCAACAACAATCCACCCAGGTCCTATCCCCGCAACCCCATGTATTTACCCTTCTAATCATCTTCACACTAAGAGACGATTTAGCATGGCCAATCCATCTAACCCACACATCTTTGGAATGTGGGAGGAAACCAGAGCCTCTGGAGGAAACCCGCACAGACACTGGGAGAATGTGCAAACTCCACACAAACAGTCATCCAAGATGTGGGCAAAGTATTGGAGAGAATAATTAGGGATAGGATTTATACTTATTTAGAGAGTAATGAATTGATTGGAGATAGTCAGCATGATTTTGTGAAGGGTAGGTTGTGCCTTACTAACCTCATTGAGTTTTTTGAAAAAGTGACTAAGGAGGTGGATGGGGATAAGGCGGTTGATGTGGTATATATGGACTTTAGTAAGGCGTTTGATAAGGTGGCCCATGGAAGACTTCTGCAGAAAATGCAGATGTATGGGATAGAGGGTGATTTAGCTAATTGGGTTAGGAATTGGCTAGCAGATAGAAGACAGAGGGTGGTGGTTGATGGGAGATATTCATCGTGGAGTTCGGTGACAAGTGGTGTACCTCAGGGGTCTGTTTTGGGGCCCCTGCTGTTTGTAATTTTTATAAATGATCTGGATGAGGGTATTGAAGGATGGATTAGTAAATTTGCAGATGACACTAAAGTCGGTGGAGTGGTAGATAGTGAAGAGGGTGTTATAGTTTGCAGAGGGACTTGGACAAGTTGCAGAGCTGGGCCGAGAGGTGGCAAATGGAGTTTAATGTGGAAAAGTGTGAGGTAATGCACTATGGCAGAAATAATAAATGTGTAGAGTATAGGGCAAATGGTAGGATTCTTAGTAGTCTAGATGAACAGAGGGATCTTGGTGTGTATGTGCATAGATCCCTGAAAGTAGGCAGTCAAGTCGAGAAGGTTGTTAAGAAGGCATATGGAGTCTTAGCTTTTATTGGTAGGGGATTGAATTTCGGAGCCGCAACGTCATGTTGCAACTGTACAAAACTCTAGTGCGGCCGCACTTGGAGTATTGTGTGCAGTTCTGGTCCCCACATTATAAGAAAGATGTGGAGGCATTGGAGAGGGTACAGAGGAGGTTTACCAGGATGTTGCCTGGTATGGAGGGCAGGTCTTATGAAGAGAGGCTGAGGGATTTGAGGTTGTTTTCGTTAGAAAGGAGGCGGCTAAGAGGGGACCTTATCGAAACATATAAGATGATTAGAGGTTTAGATAGGGTGGACAGTGATAGCCTTTTTCCTAGGATGGAGAAAGCTAGCACGAGGGGACACAGCTTTAAATTAAGGGGTGATAGTTATAGGACGGATATCAGAGGTAGGTTCTTTACCCAAAGGGTGGTTCGGGAGTGGAATGCCCTGCCTGCAGCAGTTGTAGATGCGCCAAGTTTGGTGGCGTTTAAGAGGTTAGTTGATAAGTATATGGAAGAGAAGGGAATGGTTTAGTTTGGAGGGGCATTGCTTTTTATATTGGTCGGCGCAACATCGAAGGCCGAAGGGCCTGTTCTGTGCTGTAATGTTCTATGTTCTATGTTCTAAGATCGGAATTGAACGCAGGTCCCTGGTTCTATGAGGCAGCAATCCTAAGCACTGTTCCATTGTGCCACCTCTCATTGATTTTTAACAATATCGCTTTATATATCTTCACACTCTGTGGTCCAGTTTTGCACAGATGAACCTAAGTGTGTGCGAACATTCAGGTGTTTTGCAATATTTTGCTTTGATTGTTTTAAGTACAATAAAACTATCCTTTTTACCTTTTTGAAGCAACTCATGGAAACCTGTTTTTACAATCACAGCACCTAACCAGTTAAATACTTGCTGAATTGACAAGCATGTGCATTGAACAGAGCTGTTGTAGTTAGACAAGGAATGAGTGAAAGGACAGAACTACTTCTCTTTAACTAATTGTAACACAACAACAATAACAATTGGCATTTGCTTAGTGCCTTTTGTATGATGAAATGTCTTAAGATGCTTAAATTTGACACTGAGCCAGATAAGGAGATGTTGGGAGAGGCAACCAAAGGATTAATCAAAGGAGAGTCTGTAAGGAGGAGATAGAGGCTAAGAGGAGAGGTTGAGGGGAAGAATTCCAGATATAAGGGCCTCTGCAACTGACAAGAGGACTGGCAACATAAGAGGCTAAAATTGGAGCATGACAGGGATCTTGTTGGGGTAAATTGTTGGAGGAGGCTACAGAGGTAGGGTCAAGTGAGGAAACGGAGATAATGGAATATTGATTCTGGAGGTAAGAAAGGCAATGGATGAATGTTTTATGAGCAGATGAGTTCAGACAGGGCAAAGATGGGCAATCCTGTGGAAGTGAAGGTACAGATGATCTAGGTGATGGTGAAGATTTGAGATCAAAAACTCAACTCAAGATCAAGCAGAACATTGAAGTGAAAAGAGTCCAATTCTGCCTCAGACAATGCTCAGCAAGACAATGGAGTTGGAACCAAGTTTGCACTAGATGAAATTGGCTCCTTACTTTTAAGTATTTAATTGAACAGTTTGTGACGTCTGACACATCAGTGAAGGTGCTGAAAGAAGTAATGATGCAATAGTCCTGGGTATATTAAACTTAGATGTGAAAAGTCAATAGCGTTGAGGGGCACTGTGTGGGAAAGGCATAGGAAGGGATTAAGGATAGATTCCTGGAGTACTCCAGAGCTCATGGTGGAGTGGAAATCAAAGTTTTAGCAGTTGGTTGTCTGCCTATGAGTTACAATTTGGCTGTGGTCACTGGTGATTTGTGATGGTATCTTTGGAATTTCGATAGCAGGGAAATTCATGCTCAGTTTAACTGATGGAGGATGAAAGCTTGAAGGAAAGGATGTACTACCCTGAATTACACCAAAATTTAGTTCTTAATTTAATGTTTGTTCTTCCATGGGATTTTGGGTATGGCTGGCAGGGCCATATTTATTGCCCATCCCTGACTGAGTGCACTTCAGAGAGAGTAGAGAGTCAACCATTGCTGTGGCTGTGGAATCACATGTAAGGACAGCAGATTTTCTTCCCTAAAGGAATATTAGTGAATCGGAAGGACTTTTATCACAATCGACAATGGTTTCATGATTTCCATTACTGATACTAACTTTCAAATCCAGGTTTGTTTTTTTAAAATTCAGAATTCACACATTTGTTTAAAGTTTTTAAGTTTTTTTATTTGTTAGTCACAAGTAAGACTCACATTAACACTGGAATGAAGTTACTATGAAATTGCCCTAGTTAAACATTTCATGTCAAATTTTATCTGGAAATCAGCATGATACATTATCAATTAGTTTCATGCCCAAGGTCGTGAATTGAAGATTTCTAAGTCCATGTGGGGTTATGGGGATAAGGCCTGGGTGGGATTGTTGTCGATGCCAACTCAATGGGCTGAATGGCCTCCACCTGCACTGTAGACACTCTATTCTATTTCACTTTCTTCTCTTTGCTCCTCCTTTAACTCTATGTTCCACTGACACTGTTCAACCTCTGGTACTTTAGGTCAGGTATAAGTATTGACAGTGACTGTTGAGCTGGGATTTTCTGGAGAGGACCTGTCGCAGGCAGGAACGGAAAATTTGGACAGCCAAAGATGCATTGACTTTTAGCGGCACTGGCAAATCGTGATGACAGGTGGGACTGGAAAATCCCAGCCTTTGTCAGTTGTTCAGATGTGAAAGGTATCACAGCCTTCTCCTCTCCTCAGCTAACATCCATGCATACGCACTTTCCAACAGCGAGTCTGCCTCTCACAGTAATTACACCAAGAAGTCTGACAACACCAGATTTAAATCCAACCGATTTATTTAATAGTAAACTCACAGTAATTAGCAGAGGGACGTTTGGATTCCCTAATCTGGGGATAGAGAGCTGTTATTAAAGTGATCCGGTGGAGATTGACTATAATACGGCATGTTCAAGGGATAAAATAACAATGTTTTCTACACTGATGATGAGTTTACCTCAGGAGAGGTTATCCAGACACTGCGGGAAAACAATCAACAGTTGCTCATTGTCAGGAACAGAAGTCAGGCTTCTGCGGGCAAGAAGAATCCACAAACTTCAGAATATTAAAGGAGAAATGTGCTAGGTGAGATATTGTGGCAAACTTACACCAATAATCTCTCTCTCTTTCTCTGCGGGTAGCAGACCTTGAAAGGACATTGTCAGTTATGAATGTCTATAATTGGCTGTCTTGGCATAATACTGCCATTCTACAAACGGCTGACCATAAACTCTTCTGCTCTGAATGTTTGCCGTCAGCACATAGGAAGGGTTAACAAATTGGCAGTCAACCTGTGTTGTGGCCTGGAGTGGAACTTGAACCTGCAATTTAAAACATAGAAACTAGAAACAGGAGTGGATCGTTCGGCCCTTCGAGCCTGCATCACCATTCATCTTGATCATAGCTGATCATCAACTTCAATATCCTGATCCCACCTCCTCCCAGATCCCTTGATCCTTTTGACCCCAAGAGCTGTATCTGTAGATTCTAGCTCAGAGTAGGGAAATTGCACCACAAGACCTCCCATATCAATACTAAGTCTTCATTTAACCCATTATAGAGCCATGTAATTCCTACAGTGCAGAAGGAGGGGATTCGGCCAAGCCTGCACCAACTTTCCAAAGAGCATCTTATCCAGACCCACTCCCCTGCCCCCTCACTGTGAACCCACGCATGTATCTACATCTACATAATCTAGTAATCAAATAATCTTGAGTTACTAAGGGATGATTTTTTTTTATTCATTCATGGGACATGAGTACCGCTGGTTGGCCAACATTTATTGTAAGAAGTCTCACAGGTTAAAGTCCAACAGGTTTGTTTGATAGTAAACGCCCCAAGCTTTCAGAACGCTGTTCCCTCATCAGATAAGTGGAGAGTTCTGTTCACAAACAGGGCATATAAAGGCACACACAGTTTACAGAATACTGATTAGAATGCGAGTCTTTACAGCTAATCAAGTCTTAAAGGCGCAGATAATGTGAAGTGACTTGAATAGCAGGTTAGCTGTAAAGACTCGCATTCTAATCAGTATTCTGTAAACTGTGTGTGCCTTTTCTATGCCCTGTTTCTGATCAGAACTCTCCACTCATCTGATGAAGGAACAGCATTCCGAAAGCTTGTGGCGTTTACTATCAAATAAACCTGTTGGACTTTAACTTGGAGTTGTGTGGCTTCTTACTGTTTTTACCCCAGTCCAACGCTGGCATTTCCATATCACAACATTTATTGCCCATCCCCATTTGTCCTTGAAGGACTGTAGCTTTGGAGTCACGTATAGGCCAGGCCAGGTAAGGACAGCAGATTTCCTTATCTAAAGAACATTAATGAACTATATAGGTTTTTCCTGACAATTGACAATGGTTTCATGGTCATTAGCAGATTCTTAATTTCAGATATTTTTCATTGAATTCAAATTCCACCATCTGACGTGGCGGGATTTGAAACCAGGTCTCCCGACATTAGCTGTGGTTCTGGATTAATAGTCCAGCGATAATACCACTAGGCCATTGCCTCCATATCAATTTTCCTTTACCACCAGACTCATAAAAATTGCTAATTGAGTACACCATTTAAAAATTTGCAGAATCGCTAACATGTCAAATCATCATCGACGTGATGTTCAAACTGGCCTTTTCCACTTGAGGTTTTCTTTGCAGCCGTGACTGCTGTCTGTAAATTAGGTTTACAGCCCATTTTTCTCTCTGTTATATTGCACGAACAGATCTACTTGACCTTTTAATCACACAAAGTATTGATGTTAGACTTCCATTTCAGATTACAGATCAAACACCATATTTAGGACTATCAAACACCATCATACAACCAGCAATATTGCAGTCACTAAAAGTAAGAGAGAAGTTTCACAGCTCATTTCACAGCCAGCTTACTGAATGATACTGGCTTAGGCTGGCTTCAACTGGTTTTGGAAGCAGCAGAATAAAATAAATTGCCAATTATGATAGCAAATGTTATCATAAGACTATAAAAGTCAAGTGAACCAGCTCAAAGCAGTTTGATGCAGTTTTATGGTTGTCTGACTCAACTAAGAATGTCTTTTTGATTACTGGTCCATCTGTTCATACATCCTTCTGAGGTGGATTTCTTGATGATTAGTTCTCCTACAGCATTGTTTAAAGTTGATTTATTAGTGTTAGAAGTTGGCTTACATTAACACTGCAATGAAGTTACTGTGCAAATCTCCTAGTTGCCACACTTCAGCACCTGTTCGGAGACGTTGAGGGAGAATTTAGCATGGCCAATGCACCTAACCAGCACGTCTTAGAGAGGAAACCAGAGCACCCGCAGGAAACCCATGTAGGCATGGGGAGAACATGCAGACTCTGCATAGTGACCCAAGCCAGGAATCGAACCCAGATCCCTGGTGCTTATGAGGTAGCGGTGCTAACCACTACGCCTGTGCACCACCCATGTGGTACTATGGTTAGCACGGTTACTATGATGAGAGTTGGCTTTGTTTAATAGTTTGATGCCAGGGTAGTCAGGGCTAGCAGCAGCCAACTTAAGTCCCATTGTATTTTTTTGTTCCACCTTTTTTTTGGCTAATACTTCTCCTAGTTGGCAACACAAATGGGATTTTGGTTTGCAGTCTGCTTGATGAATTCCATCTATCAGTTGTTGTGATGTTTTATCATTTCCTACCTCTCGGTATCTGAGGCTGTAATGAATCAAAACCTCAGTGTAATAATTAATATACGAAAATTGATCCATCAATCAAAATGTCAAAATACACAATGTGTTGCCATATTTTGCATAATTATTTGGACACTCATTGCCATTGGGATAACATGAAATTGTCCATTTTGACAGCAAGATAAAAAGAAGCATATTTTCTAAACGGTGTGAGATTTCTAGAGCTCTGATGTGCAGAGGACTTGGGAAGTCCTACTATATGAATCACAAAAGGCTAGTATGCAGGTACAGCAATTAGGAAGTAGGTACAAGTAATTTGGGGAGTTAATAGAATGTTACCATTTATCTTGAGGGGAATTGATTACAAAAGTAGGGATGTTATGCTTCATTTTTACAGCATACAGGTGACATCTTACCACCGTTCATACCAGCGGGATTTTCCCATTCCATTGCAGTGATCGGAGACTTGGCTAAGCACCAAATTCTCCATACTTGCTGGCAATGGTAAACGACTGGAGATTTACATATCTGAAATGATGTGTACAGTATTGGTCTCCTTATTTAACGAAGGATGCAAATGTGTTAGAAGCAATTCGGAGGAAGTGTGCTAGTAAAATACCAGGAATATAAGGATTGTCTTATAAGGAAAGCATGGACAGGAGTTTAGACGATGAGGCAACTTGATTCTAACATGTAGAGTAGGATTCTTCACCTGTGCTCACCTCAAAACTGGAGAATCCCCGTTCAAGATCAATGAATCTTTGAATGGTCCGCAGCCCCCTTCCCCCACCACTATCCCCAAACCCATTACAATTCCCGTGGAAGGCAGGATGGGAGAATTCCAGCCATAGTGTCCTGAGGGGTCTTGACAGGTTGGATGTGGAGAGCATATTTCCTCTTGTGGGAGAATCTACAACTAAGGGTCACTGTGTAAAAAGACAGATGAGGAGAATTATTTTCTCTCAGAGGGAAGTGAGCCTTTACTTTCCTCAAAAAGCAGTGGAAGCAGAGCTTTGGGTATTTTTAAGGCAGGGCTAGATAGATTCTCGACAAACAAGAGAGTGAAAGCTAATTGGGAGTAGGCGGTAAATTGCATAGAACGTAGAACATTACAGCGCAGTACAGGCCCTTCGGCCCTCAATGTTGCACCGACCAGTGGAATCAATCTAATAACCCTTTAAACTATTCCAATATTATCCACATGTCTATCCACTGACCATTTGAATGCCCTTAAAGTTGGCAAGTCCACAACTGCTGCAGGCAGGGCATTCCACGCCCTTACTACTCTCTGAGTAAAGAACATACCTCTGACATCTGTCCTATAATTATCACCTCTCAGTTTAAAGCTATTACAGTCAGATCAGGCATGAACTTAATGAATGGCGGAGCAGGTTGGGAGGATGAAGTGGCCAATACTCCCCACTCACCTGGATGGGTGCAGCTCCAACAATACTTAAGAAGGTTCACCCCACCATCCAGGATGAAGCAGCCTGCTTGATTGGCACCACATCTACAAACATTCACTCCCTCCACCACCGATGCTCAGTAGTAGCAGTGTGTACTATCTACAAGCTGCACTGCAGCAATTCAACAAAGATCCTTAAACAGCACCTTCCAAACACAAGACCACTTCCATCTTGAAGGACAAGGACAGCAGATACATGGGAACACCACCACCTGCAATAAAAGCAAATTACTGCAGAATCTGAAGCCAAAAGAGAAAATGCTGGAAAATCTCAGCAGGTCTGGCAGCATCTATACGGAGAGAAAAGAGCTGATGTTTCGAGTCCAGATGACCCTTTGTCAAAGCTGTACTTGAAATGTCAGCCCTTTTCTCTCCTTACGGATGCTGCTGAGATTTTCCAGCGTTTTCTCTTTTGGACAACCACCTGCAAGTTCCCCCACCCCAAGTCACTTACCATCCTAACTTGGAACTACATTGCTGTTCCTTCACAGTCACTGGGTCAAGATCCTGAAATTCCCTCCCTAACAGCATCGCGGGTCAAGCCACGGCACATGGACTGCACATGTTCTCCCTCGGTGTACCCAAACAGGTGCAGGTGTGTGCTGACTAGGGGATTTTCACAGCAGCTTCATTGCAGTATTAATACAATCTTGTTTGTGACAATAATAAATAAACTTGCAGCATTTCAAGAAGGCAGCACGTGTCCACCTTATCACGGGAAACTAAGGGTGGGCTATAAATGCTGGCAACTTAGCAACACCCATGTCCCAGGAATGAATAAAAATATAGGGAACTGCGTGTAAGGGGAAGAGAGTAAAACATCTTCGCAATGTTCTCTTACACCTTCGAACAGCTTTGCTAAGCACAAAATTAACAAATTAGCCATCGCTGAGGAAATAATGGTCGGAATTCTCCCATCCTCTCCAGCACTGGAATTTTAACAGGCAGGGGGAACGGACCATGTAAAAGGCTATTGAGGTCAGGCAGGAATCTCTGCTTTTCCAGTGAGCTCAGTCGGAGAATCCCGCCCAACGTGTGCAAGAAACAAAGTATTGTAAATAAAATATCTTAAGCACGGAAAAAATTAGCCATGGTTCGTCTTTGCTTAAGGATTTCAGGGGAATTATGATGTTTTGGTGCTGAAACTGAAAAAATTGAATTAGATGACGAAGTTTATATTCAAGAAGGGTTTTAACTCCTGTTTTGAAATTTGAACACATTACCGTCATGAAGAGAAATGAAGCATGTTACATTACAGATGTCATTTTCTCTGAAAGACAAACAGTGCCTCCAAAATGCTGATTGCATGATATGCACATCTCCCACATTCAGCATCTGGCACTGAACAAAGATTAGGTTGCAGCATTCTTTGAAATGAATGTTAAAAATTGAAGTAATGGTGCCATTTAAAAAAAAACTCAAATGGCATTTTGTAGCTTCATTGATAGAAAAAGAAATCCAACTTTGGATTGTGGATGGACACATTGATATTTGCAATCAGTGTTTGGGTGATTCCAGTCACTGAATGTAATTGGTCAGAAAGGAAAAGGTGGACATGTTTGATTTACTCTTTGCTAACTTTGAACTTAGAATCCCTACAGTGCAGAAGCAGGCCATTCGGCTCTTCAAACCTGCAATAACAACAATCCCACTCAAGCCCATAATCCCACATATTTACCTTGCTAATCTTCCTGACACAAATAGGCAATTTAGTATGGCCAATCAATCTAACTCACACACCTTTGGAGTGTAGGAAGAAACTGCAGCACCCAGAGGAAACCCACGGAGAATGTGTAAACTCCACACAGATAGTGACCCGAGGCCAGAATTGAGCCCTGACTCCGCACAGTGATCCATGCCAGGAGTCGAACCCAGCTCCCAGGCGCTGTGAGACAGCAGTACTAACCACCATGTCACTCTGTAGAAATCATTCAGCAAGACGAGAAGCAGTGTCAAAGGGTCATTACCCAATTAATGTTAGCAACTGCCCCCACCGATATCTAACCACTGACTCAGTCAATAGACATCTTAATGAATTTTAATGACCTAATGTAATAATACTCGCAGAGGATGGTCAATCTCTGGAATTCTCCACCCCAAAAGGTAGTGGAAGCTGGATCATTAGAGATAGTTAAAGGCGAGGTGGATAAATATTTGATAGATCGGGGAACAGAGGGCTATCTCATTGAAACTTACACTGAAGTTTCAGGCACTGAAAGGCCCTAGATAGAGTGGATGTGGGGAAGATGTTTCCATGAACGGGAGAGACTAAGATCTGAGGGCATAGCCCTCAGAGTAAAGGGACAACCCTTTAGAACCGAGATGAGAAGGAATTTCTTCAGCAAGAGGGGTGATGAATTTGTGAACTGATGACTGTGGAGGCCACATCACTGAGTGTATTTAAGACAGAGAAAGATAGGTTTTGATTGGTAAGGAGATCAAAGATTACAGGGAAATGGTGGGAGAATGGGGTTGAGAAATGTATCAGCCATGATTGAAAGCAGAGTAGACTCCATGGACCAAATGACCTAATTGTGCTCTTCTATCTTATGATCTTTTGGGAACTAACACAGTGAAGGAGTTGATGCTGGTATAGATCAGCCAGGATCGTGTTCAATGGCAGGCAGGCTTACTCCTATTTTTATTTCTTGTGTATTCATTGATTGTAGCTAATACCTGAAGAAAACAGCAAAATTCAAGCAGTTTGAAGTTCTCCTTTATGTTCTTTTATATCTCAGCTGGAAGGTCATTAATTTGCATTACTCTATTCACACGTTAGTTTGATTTTGGCAGTGGATGCTAATACAAATGCCAAATCATAGAATTTCCTACAGTGCAGAAGGACGCTATTTGGCTTATTACATCTGCACTGACAACAATCCCAGTCAGACCCACTCCCTGTACCTCCACATATTTACCCTGCTAACCTCCCTGACATTAAGAGGCAATTTAACATGGCCAATCCACCTAACTTGAAAATCTTGAAGTTTATTTATTAGTGTCACACTAACACTGCGATGAAGATACTGTGAAAACCCCCTGGTTGCCACATTCCAGTGCCTGTTTGGGTACGCGCAGGAAAAATTTAACATGGCCAATTCACCTAACCAGCACATCTCTCAGAGTGTGGGAGGAGACCAGAGCAGCAGGAGGAAGCCAACGCAGACACAGGGAGAACATGCAAACTCCACACAGGCAGTGACCCAAGCCAGGAATTGAACCCAGGTCCCTGGCACCGTGAGACAGCAGTGCTAACCACTGTGCTACCGTGCCACCCAAATCTCAACATATTTCACTTGTTACATACAATGCCACTGAAATCAATGGCTGCAGCACCTTCTATAGAATGTACTGCAGCTATAACGCTGCTTCAACACTGCTTGCCTCCAGTTTGGCCTTTGCCATTGTGAAGGATAATTTTGTAGGCGTCTATCAGGTCACCCCTCAGCTTCCTTCTTTCCAGCGAAAACAATCTGAATTTATTTAACCTCTCCTCATACCTAAAACCTTCCAGACCAGGCAACATGCTGGGAAATCTTCTTTGCACTTTCTTCAAAGCATCCATATCCTGCTGGTAGTGTGGGAACCAGAACTTTGCGGAATATTTCAAATGCAGGCTAAAGATTTTCTTTGCTCTTACCTCTGATGAAGGGTCATCCAGATCTGAAATATTGGCTCTATTCTATCAGATCTGCTGAGATTTTCCAGGGCTTTTTGTTTTTGTTTCAGATTCCAACATTTGCAATATTTTGCTTTTAGCTTAAAGTTTTATGCAGCTGTGAAATAACTTCCCAACTTTTATACTCAATGCCTCAGTCAATGAAGACAATATGATATATGCCTTCTTGACTACCTCATTCATCTGTGCTGCCATTTTCAGGGATCTATCCTTGCAATAAATTAACCTTTCTCTGCACCCTAGCGATGACAGTAACACTACATTCTGCACTCTCTGATTTCCTTATCTATGAATGGTATGCTTTGTAAAGTGTGCAAGAAACAATACTTTTCACTGTATGTTACTACATGTGACAATAATAATCAAATCAAATCGAAAATCAAAATGCCTTACTAAAGTCCATGTAGACAACATTCACCACCTTTCCTTCATCCACCATCCTTGTCACTTCCTCTAAAAAACTCAATCAACTTGCTGAGACATCACCTTCCCTGCTAAAACCATACCGCCTGTCACTAACAAGTCCATTCGCTTCCAACTGCAATAAATCCTGTCTCTCAGAATCTTCTCTAACAGCTTCCCCACCACTGACGCCAGACTCACTAGCCTATAATTACCTGGATTATCTCTGTTACCCTTCCTAAATAAAGGAACAACATTAGCCATTCTCTAGTCTTCTGTAAGATTAATTTGTGAATCACTGCTGCTTTGCCTTCTATTCATTGCACAATAGATTTGTCCCAGGCTGAAACAAAAATTTTAATTTATATAATCACTTATATGGTCAAAACCTCCCAAAGTGCTTCACAGAACAAAATACTTCTGATGCACAGTGACTGAATTGTCAGCAAAGTGCAACTTGCTTTGGATCCTGTTTCATCAATATATTCTGGGCTTTGAAGGCCACTTGTGCTGTCTCTTGTAATAAAATGCGTGACATTTTCACTTCCCACACAACCATTCTTTTGGCCTCATGAGTAAGTTTGCCAATTAATCTCAACTTTTGAGCAATTTCATAGCACAAACTCGGATCCACTTAACCTTATTAAGAAAATATTCCTACTGAGGTGGAAAGGAAGGATAGTTCGATCTCCCTAGATGACTAAAGACGTGCAGGTTAAAATGAACAAGGCCAAAGGGTTTATAATAAATGTCAGATTCATTATGGAGCAGAGAAAAGAGCAGAACTTGGAAAGTGAACACGAAAACTGAAGAAGGGAATTAATGGGGCAAAGAGAGTGTATGAAAAGAGATTCGCTTTGTCATCAGAACTCCCCACTTACTGACGAAGGGACAGAGCCTTGAAAGCTCGTGGTGTTTGCTACCAGATAAATCTGTTGGACTTTAACCTGGTGTTGTGAGACTTTTCACTTCAAGGAAGACAGTATTTTATCGTGATGTGCCCAAATGAGTCTCACAGGGATCAGTGATGCAACCTCAACTATTTACAGTTCATATCAATGGCTTAGGTGAAGGGATCAAATCTACGGTAGCTAAATTTGCTGATGGCACAAAGAAGGTAAGTTATGAAGAGGATGTAAAGGATGGGATCTGTGGCTATGCTACCCCCAAACCAGAAAATCTGTCTGAGGTTAATGGACATTTGCATCGCCCACCACCCCCCCAACTTGCTAAAATTCTAATGGTGGACAAGATGAGAAAGTTGCCCCCTAAGGAGCCTGCAAAAGGACATAGGTAGTTGTTATGAAGCAGGGATTGATTTTCCCCCTCTGACAACTGACACCGAAATATCTAAAGAGGAATACCTTGTCCTATAATCTGTAAAAAGTGTGTGTGAAGTGGTGTCACCTGCTACTCAGCAACTCCCAATGGTTAAATATAAAATAGCTTCCTGACAGTCACTCTAAAAGCAACATGTAACAATTTATTTATCTAACAGTGAATAAATTAATTAAACTATTAACAAACCCAATTTAAAAAGATTCTAAAGGAATGCTGTTCATAAATACGAGCCCTCCACAGACAGTACTGATCAAATAACCAATTTCTGTGATTTCACTGCGGGAATAAATATTGGCTGGGTTTCCAGGGATAACCTCCCCTGATCTTCTCTGAAGGAATCTTTTACACCCATCTGAGAAAGTACGCAATTTAAATTCTCATTTGAAATAAGGCATCTCTGACAGTGCAGCATTCCCTCAGTACTGCAGTGGAGTGTCAGCTTCGGATTTTGTGTGAGGGGTTTGAACTGACAGCTTTCTGACTCATCAGTAAGTATTGATGCTCAGCGGGATAGGGAGAAACCTTCTATTGGCAGACGGATCACAGGACACAAAAGCGTCTGGCAAAAGCACTGAAGAAGAGATGAGAAGAATGTGCTTTTTATGATGGTCTGGAATATACTGCCTAACAGGGTTGTGGATGCAGATTCAATGGTGACTGCAAAAGAGAACTGGATGAATATTTTAAAGGAAATAAACTTGCAATAGGATAGAGAGGGTCATCTTATTGACTACCTCTCAGAAAAGAGACAGTGAAAGCATGATGGATAAACTGGTTTCTATCTGCATCTTAAAGTTCTATCATTCATCGTGGCCTCCCTCTGTACTGTAGGATTTCTATGATTTCTATGACAACCTGCATCAATATATATTAATATAAAATATGTAGGGATGTGAGTGTAGGGCTTGGGTGGGAATATGGTCAGTGCAGACCTGATGGGCCAAATGGCCTCTCTCTGTACTGTAAGGTTTCTATGATTTCTATTATTAAACTTTATTAATTAGTCACAAGCAGACTTACTGCAATGAAGTTGCTGAGAATTTAGCTCAGCCAATGTCTCTAACCAGCACCCGGAGGAAACCCACGCAGACCACAGGGAGAGCATGCATTCTCCACACAGACAGTGATCCAAGCCGGGAATCGAACCCAGGTCCCTGGCATTGCAAGGCAGCAGTGCTAACCACTGTGATATCACGTCGCCCCCCCCATCACTTGACAATGAGGTCCTCCTCAAACTGGCACTATTGACTGAAATGGCTTAGTCCCGAATGACGGATTCTTGCACGAGATAGTGATCAGCACCTACAGAACTGCTCTCCAGCGAAAGGGGACATTAAGGACAGCAAGGCAGAGGAGGAAATTAGAGAGGATCATTCTTTAAAAACACTAGCAAAGAGGCCAAGTCCTTGAATGCCTTAAAAATGATTTGCTGAAAAACACTTTAATCCTTTCATCCATTAATAATGGTAACCAGGATTCAGCTAAGTGCACTCTGTGGATGATCTCCCCTATCTCCATCATTATCTCTCTCTCTGCAGATCACTAGTTTGATTCCATTTCCTCAGCCCCTTCTGCTGAATTCAGTGTACTAAATAGGAACTGGTGGTGACTGGATTGAGGCAGTTAGGTGAGGCAGTGGTTTCTGTTTTAAGAAAATAGATTAATCAACGGTCAAGTATTAAATGAAACATCAGATCCTGTTCGGTTCACGGCGTTACAAATTATTTTATAATGACCGAGGAATATTGTAAAAATAATGGCAAGTCCACAGCATCTGCCCTGACTAATGCTCTGATAAAAAAATACAGCAATTTGTAGCAAGGCGCTCCGCGAAATGGAAACGATCACGAATTTCTAGATGATTCCACCTGTCGCTTTGCAAAAAAAAAATCAGGTCTCAAAATCAACTTCCACCTGAGTTTCAAAAATATATTGGATTTGTATCATCAATACAGACCTGAGGGGGTTTTGATCCGGGCAGCACGGTGGCACAGTGGTTAGCGCTGCTGCCTCGCAGCACCTGGGACCCAGGTTCGAATCCAGCCTCGGGTCACTGTCTGTGTGGGGTTTGCACATTCTCCTTGTGTCTGCGTGGGTTTCCTTTGGGTGCTCTGGTTTCCTCTCTCACAGTAAGAAGTCTCACAACACCAGGTTAGAGTCCAACCAGTTTATTTAATAGTCATCTCACAAGCTTTTGGAAATGGTGTTCCTTTGTCAGGTATGTGGAAGGTTCTGTCCCCACAGCTGACGAAAGAACGCCATTTCTGAAACTTTGTGAGATTACCATCAAATAAACTGGTTGGATTCTAACCTGGTGTTGTGAGACTTCTTACTGTGTTTACCCCAATCCAACGCTGACATCTCCACATCATTCCTTTCACACTCCAAAGATGTGTGGCTAGGTGGATTGGACATGCTAAATTGCCCATAGTGCCAGGAGGACTAGCTAGGATAAATGTATGGGGTTATGGGGACAGGGTCAGTGCAGACTCGATGGGCTGAATTACCTCCTTCTGAACTATGGGGATTCTATGCATTCTATTCTAAATACATCCTGGTCAGATGTATTGGCCATGCTAAATTCTCCCTCAGTGTCCCTGAACAGGTGCTGGAGTGTGGCAACTAGGGGATTTTCACAGTAACTTCATTGCAGTGTTCACGTAAGTTGATTTGTGATGAATAAATAAACTTTAAACCAGTTCGGGTGGGAAAGGGAATGCCTAAGGTTGCAGCAGATTCTCTATCAGTCGTTTACTTCTCAGAAAAGAAGCAGGCATTCAGGATTTGAAAATCCTCTCCCCACCCCACTCTCTATGTATCAAGAATAGCTGACAGTCAAGACTGAATGACAATCTTTATTGTTAGACTGTGTGTCTTCCTGAGGCGTTCACACTGTTTTTAATCTACAGAGACTGGCAAAAATAAGTACCTATATTACTAGCATATCGCAGCCACAGGTAGCTAATTGATAGTTTGAGTTTTTCTTTCCCTGCTGGGTTATTGTTGTGAGAAAATGAACACTTAGCATGACAGAAATATTACAAGTTTAAAAAAATCTAATTCAGCTAACACAGGGAATGGGCATGGTATAGATGATTACACTTTCTTCATTCCGACCCTCGATGGGAGGAAATTGGTGGAACGTTTTGCAAAAAAAATGTCTTTAACAGCATTTTAAATTATTAACATTATTAGTTCACTGGTTCAACCGTAGAGAAACCTATAGAAATTCCAGGTATGTTAAGATGTTTCCAGACAAGTGTCACACAAACCATTTTATATAATCAAGTGAGTCATTGGTGATACATTTTCCCACAGGAATCAATCATTGGCCACCTTCTTCCTGTTGTAACAAGTGGATATCATGGTTGGAATTCTCTGCTCTTGCACGCACGGCCACTGCTGCCTGCGAGAACGGAGAATTTGGCGCTCAGCCAAACCTCCTCCCACTGCAGCAGGACTGGAGAATCCCAGCAGTAGGCGAGGTCAGAGAATTCCAGCATATATAGAACCAGAGAATCTCTACAGTGCAGAAGGAAGCTATTCAGCCCATCGAGCCTGCACTGACAACTATCCCGCCCATGCCTCATTTCCCCATAACCTCATGTATTTACCCAGTTAATCAGGCTACTCAGCATGTTCTACGCTTTGAGCAGGATTTTACAGCCCAGTACACCACTGGGATTATCTGTTTCCATTGAAAGTCAACTGACTTTTGGTTGGGTTGGCAAACCTCCTGTGGGACTGGAAAATCTCAATTCTAGTCGTATCTGTTTTTTGAGTCTGCAAAAATTCTGTTCATGGTCAACATCCAGGATCCCCCTCTCTAACAGCACTGTGGGTGTACCTACACTGCACAGACTGAAGTGGTTCAAGAAGGCGGCTCACCACCATCTTCTCAAGGGCAATTGGGGCAACAAATGCTGGTCTAGCTAGTGACGCTCACATCCCATGCAAAAAATAAATCTCAGAGCTATTATATTCTAAGCTGCCACTAGAAAACTAAATAATACACACCAGTGGATGTCCTGCCTGCATTCTTCTCTGACCAGTTTGCATATTAATATTGTACATAATTAATTTTGATTCAACACCCTTTTTCAAATTAGGTGAATTTTATAAAATGATAACTTGTGACGTTATTTTGAAATAGGTGCTTTGTTTAAAATCAGGACTGCAATGGTCTAAATTTTGAGAACTCCACTGAGGCAGAGAGAATTTTATGAGATTAATGAGTTGATTTATTCAGTTGTGTTTGCCAGCAAAGTCTAATTAATCCTTCTGACAAGAGGTAAAAACAATTAAATAACCAAAACTGGAGTTTGTTTTTTTCTCCATTAAAGAGGCATATTTGGGGGCCTCAAAATAAGGCAGAGTCAATTTAGAACAGAGATGAGGAGGAACTTCCTCTCCCAGAGGGTAGTGAATCTTTGGAATTCTCTGCCCAATGAAGCAGTGGAGGCTACCTCCTTAAATGTGTTTAAGTCACTGGCAGATAGATTTCTGATCAATAAGAGAATTGAGGGTAATGGGGCGCAGGTGGGTAAGTGAAACTGAACCACTATCGGATCAGCCGTGATCTTACTGAATGGTGGAGAGGCTCGAGGGGCTGGATGGCCTACTCCTGCTCCTATTTCTTATGTTTTTATATTCTACTCATCCAAATGAATAATGCAAGAGCCTTTCAGATTGTTAACTGTAGAAGTCTGTTCTCTTTCCCAACTCTATAATTTTGTGACTTTCCTGATCATCTTAATAATTTAACTGTTGTAATGATGCCGCACCTGCAGAGTATGCCACAGTGTCTTAATACTTGCAGCCATGTTTGAAGAAATTGGGTGGGGACATCAAAAAAAATGAGGGGAAAGTCACACCCACCATTACACAAACAAGGATTTTCCTCTCTAACACCACTGGGACCACTACTAACCCCTCCTTCCCCATACCACATTATCTCAGAGAATCAGAAAATCACATCAGCACACAAGGATTTCATTCAGCCCATCGAGTCCGCCCCACTCTCTGAAAGCACATCTTACCCGGACCCTATCTCCGTAATCCCGCATACTTAATCCCCCCCAACCTACACATGTTGGGACAGCAGAGGTGGCACTGTGGCAGTGTTTAGCACTCAAAGCCTCCCCAGCACCAGGGACTCGGGTTCAATTCCTGGCTTGGGTGATTGTCTGTGAGGAGTCTACATGTTCTCCCTGTGTCTGCGTGGGTTTCCTCCGAGTGCTCCGGTTTCTTCCTGCAGTCTGAAAGACGTGCTGGTTAGGTGCATTGTCCATGCTAAATTCTCCCTCAGTGTACCCGAACAGGAGCTGAACTGTGGCTACGAGGGGATTTTCACAGTAACTTCATGATAATGTAAGTCTACTTGTGACACTAATAAGTACACTTAAAACTTAAAAAAAAACACCAAGGAGCAATTTAGCATGGCTCATCTGCCTCACCTGTGCACCTTTGGACGTGCAAATAGTGGTAGAGGTAATCAGGTATGTTTTTTTGTTGATTTTCATCCCATTTACAACTGCTATCGGGGCCCTCCCAAGGTGTGAAAGGTGATGGGCGAATTAATAAGCTAAAGCTCTTGAGACTTAGTCAATTGAAAATTTAGAAATGATTTTATTACGTGAATATATTAAAGAATACTAAGCATACCAAGTTGAGTGAATTGTCTAATTGAATTATGGATTAGGCTCAAGGGCTAGTTGACTTATTCTTATTCCTGTAGATTCCTGTCCCTATGGACCCTGAGGTACCCCGAGTAAAAGGAGAAACTTTATTAATTGTGCACCTCCCTCCAGCGTAGTTCAAACATTTAACTGAATGCTTTAGTCTCGGTCAAAGTCTTCAGAGGGAAATTTGACACTGTTTTCTTGTGCTAGAGCAATGTCACTATTGTTTTGTTTGACCTCTTTACACTGCCAGACCCTCTCCCACAGGAAAAACCTACATGCTTTTGAAATGTGCCCAACCCAAGGAGATAGATTGGACTGAATTTGGAAAAAAAACTATCAGGGCCTAATTCCGGCCTGATGTGAAAAATCTCAATCCTTATCTTCATTTTGTATTATCCTTCTTAATAATTCACTGCCTTCTTATTTAACCTGAAGAACTGTAGATGCTTGTTTCCATAGACAATAGGATTTGGAAGGTGGGGGCTTGACCCCTGCCAGCCAGAGAGTTGGTGGGGAATACATTCCCGCTGGCTCCAGCTGGCTCATTGCCATTTTGAGCATGGTTGGCAGTGGGCAGAACTGCTGTCTATCCTGGAAAGATGCCAGCCAAATACATTGGACAACACCTCTTCAGACCCTTCACACACAGCGCTGCAATGGCTGGAAGAGATACTACAGTAAGAAGCCTCACAATATCAGGTTAAAGTCCAACAGATTTATTTGGTAGCACAAGCCACTAGCTTTCGGAGCACTGCCCCTTCATCAGGTAAGTGGGAGTTCTGCTCACAAACAGCATATAAAAACAAAACCTGGACTTTAACTTGGTGTTGTGAGACTTCTTACTGTAATTACACCAGTCCAACTCCAGCATCTCCACATCCTGGGATTAACAGAGAGAGCCAGTGTGAAGATCAGTGCAGAGGTCAAAGGAAGGAGAGGGTAGGAGGTGCCTTGTTGGGCGGGGGAGGGCAGAAGGGGCGGTATTGAGGGGAGATTTGATTGGGTTACTGGGGTAGACAAGTGGGGAAAAGGTTGAGAAGTATCGGCCTGTGAGGAGAAGTTGCCCCTCTCCCTCTCCCACTCCTACCATCCAGAGTTGGAGGGGAGCTTCCCACAGAGCCCCGGGTCCCTGCCACCTTACTGCCTGAGATTGAAGATGTGAATTTTTCTTACCCTGAGTTACTTTGTGCCCTTCAGCCTGAAAATTGAGGCCAGATAGGAAAGAACTGGGTAAAGGTGGTCTTATCGACTCAATGACCTCCCACTGTTACACAGTGCCAGGTTTGAGCTAGGGGGACAGCAGAGGGAATCCCATACACACAATTTCACACTCCTACTCACCTCAAAACCTGCTGGATGGGTGGTAAAATTCAGAGTTAGCTGTAATATCCAGAGCCTGTGGATACATGTGGAAATTGTCTTACTTCCAGATCTATTAGGCATGGGATTGAAACTGCTATCATTTCATTCAATTATAGAAACTAGTGCACTACTTGTCAGTTCATTTGATTTTGAGAATTTCCAAATATTGAGTTTAAGAACACATTTAAATTGATTTAAACATAGGGAAGAAACCATGTCAAATTTGCATTATATATATGCATAGAAGACAAATTCTCAGTATTTGAAATTATATTAGTTACTCTGCATACAAAAACAGCAACAAAAAAAACATATCAAGTCATCAGAATAATTTCTTATACCATTCCATGATATCTATCGGGAGAAGCAAAAGCGCAAAAATAATGCCCTGAATCAAGAAAAATCTCAATGAAATTCTTCCCTAATATTCTAAAATGATGTCACCTATGATTCTTGATAGGTAGAACCTATTATCAAAACTAAACATGCCATTGTTACAAGTTTAATGTCTTGCCTTGGTATTCTCTGGGTTACACCAGAGCTAGTCACCTATGTATATGTTTGGAGTGTTCGATGTTTAAGGATGTATCCAACATCTAATATTACACTAATGTGACATTTTCATTCTGATCTGAATCAAATGTTCATATTTTTCACACAGGTGGTTTGTCTAATCCTTTTGAAGTTGGCAAAATGGGGCCAGATAGAAATCATTAAGTTGATTTAACTCACATCAAGCTCAATATATTGCATATGATAGACTCCCTACATTGCAAAAGGAGCACATTCAGACATCAAATCTGCATCAACTCTTAGAAAGAGCATCTTACCCAGGCCCATACCCTTACCCTAGTCCATTGAATTGAACCCAAGTCCCTGGCGCTGTGAGGTAGCCATGCTAACCCACTGTGCCACTGTGCCATCATGCAGTCTTTCTCTATTTAAATAATATTCGTATTTATCTTATTCTTCCTACCAAAATGGATAACCTCAAATTTTTCCACATTATACCTCCATTGGGCAAGTATTTGTCCACTCGCTGAACCCATTACTATCTCTTGGCAGAATTTTTGTATCCTCACAACTTATTTTCTAAATGTCTTTGTATTGCCAGCAAATTTGGCCATGATACAGTTAGTCCCTTTATCCAAATAATTCATATAGATTGTAAATAGTTAAGGCCACAGCAATGGTGCTTTTGGTCATCCACTATTTATAAGTTGCCATCCTGAAAGGGAAATGAAATACTTTTGTAACAAGATCGTAAAATTTAAGAAAAAATAATGTTGTAGTTCAAATACATTATAAAACTAGAACAACCAGCTCACCATTATAACTCCCAACACAAACACAAGAGGATAGATAAACAAAGTGCCACTTAGAAATGACATGGAGCATGCTGGCTGCTAAAACATTAAATCTTTCCTTTGCTGAATTTTTGTTGTAGTCAGTATCCACTGTCTTTGTGACAAGGACGGTATAGTAAATCTTCTCATAGAATCATAGAATCCCTACAGTGCAGAAGGAGGCCATTTAGCCCACCGAGTCTGCACCGACCACAATCCCATCCAGGCCCTAACCCCATGCATTTATCCTAGCTAGCCCCCCCCCCCCCCCCCCCCCACACCAAGGAGCAATTTAGCATGGCCAATCCACCTAACCGTACATCTTTGGAGTGTGTGAGGAAACCGGAGCACTCAGAGGAAACCTATGCAGACACAGGGAGAATGTGCACCTTCTACACAGACAGTGACCCGAGGCTGGGAATCAAATCTGGGTCCCTTTTGCTGTTCTGTTTGCAGAGCTAAAAACACAAGTTAACTGTCAAAAATGGTAATTCGCAAAGATAGAGAAAGTAAGTGATGCAGATTTCTAGCTGTTTATTGCAGAGAAGGAGGCCATTTGGACCCTTATGTCTGTGCTGGTTCTCTACAAAAACACATCTATTTCCATTCCCCATCTTTTTCTCTGTATTCCTTCAAATTATTTCTGTTCAGATAATTATCTAACTGACTTTTGAAAGCCATGAATGAATCTCCCTCCATTGTACTCTCAGAGAGAACTAAACCACTTCCTGGTAAACGAGTTACTCCTCATGTTCTTTTACCAATCAATCGTTGCTTCTTCAGCCAATCACCTTAGATAAGAGCATAATGGTGGCATAACGGTTAGCACTGCTGCCTCACAGCACCAGGGGCCCAGGTTCGATTCCTGGCTTGAGTCATTATCTGTGCAAAGTCTGCATGTTCTCCGTGTGTCTGTGTGTGTTTCCTCTGGGTGCTCCAGTTTCCTCCGAGATACTGAAGGACGTGTGGGTTAGGTGCATTGGCCATACTAAATTTCCCTCGGTGTACCCGAACATGCATTGAAGTGTGGTGCCTAGAGGATTTTCACAGTAATTTCATGTTAATGTAAGCCTACTTGTGACTAATAAAAAAATGGGGTAAACTTCAAAGAAAAATGTGTCCCTTGATCGATTCACTTTCTCCCTATTTCCCCTGTCTAGACCCCTCATCATTTTACACACATCTATTAAGTTGCCTTTCAATATTCTCTTCTCTAAGGAAAACAGTCCCAACTTCTCCAGTATGTACACATCACTAGAACCATTCTTATGAATCTTCCCAGCATTTGATGTTGAATCTTCATATCCACGGTCATATCAGTGGGTCCTAGAAGCATTGAGTGCCTTTATCTATCAAGGTTTAACACATTATCCATATTATTTGTCCGCAGGAAAACCTCAGTAACCCGCAAAACTATAAAACATCATCAGAGATTTTGAAGGATTTGCTGTAAACCCATGGATTTCATGCTAATACTGGGATGATAGTATTAGTTCATTTTAACCACCCTCTACATATGGGTAATTATTTGAGGTTAAATTAGTTCTTCAAGAGCCTGGCTATAATCCTGATTTTTTTTTAAACAAAGTTTTTAAGTTTCAGCAAATTAAATGCATATTTCATATAGATGTATGATTTTTTTTCCTTAATTGTAAATAAATTGGTACTTATGCTTGGGTCTTGAGATTAAAATCAGGCAGATATCAAATATTACTGCTGACTCAACCCGTGTATAAACATGTTTTCCATTTTAATCGCTGCGCAGATTCTATATGAGATTGAAAAGCAGTCATGTTAAATGTACACAACCTCGGTTACACCACATTTGCATGGTTCTTGTTTCTAAGTTACGAAGACTGCAGAGACCATGGAGAAAGTACGTGGAGAAAAATGTTTGCAAGGATGATAGCAGTAAAAAGATGCTGTACGGGCTGGTGCTTTTTTGGATTTAAACATGAAAGTAAGGATGTTATACTTCAGTAATACAGGACTTGTTGAGATCAGGGCTTGAATTTTACTGGCATGTCTACCCTGTGAGGATCGCAGAATGGCATTCTCTCTCGGCCTCAGATGGGGTCTTACAAGCCTCGGGCAGGTGAGTGGTAAAATTATGCTACACACCTCCAAAACTGTGTGTAGTTTTGGTATCCTTAGTTAAAGGAGGATGTAAACGTATTGCGGTGGGGAGAGGGTGATTCAGAGGAGATTTAACCTGGAATGAATGGGTTGTCTTATGAGGAAAGGTTGGACAGGCCGGGTTCGTTTTCACTGGTGTTTAGAAGAATGAAAGGTGGTGTGATTGACATCTGTATTGACAAGGTGGACATGACAAAGATGTTTCCACATGTGGGTGAGTCCAGTACCAGGGGACACTGTTTGAAAATTAGAACAGAGATAAGGAGGATCTTTTTTTCTCTCAGGGAGTTGAGCAACTTTGGAATGCTCTGCCCGAGATGGTGGTGGAGTGGGGTCACTGAATATTTTTGAAGTGGAGATAGATAGTTTCTGGTTAGGCAAAGGAAGGCAATGTTATTGGGAGCAGATGGGAATGTGGAATTCGACACATAAGTAGATGAGCCATGATCTTATTGAGTGGCATATGTCTGTACATATATTCTCCTTCTTCAGAAAGAGATGGCTTCACAGAGGCTTGATGGAGGTCTTTAAAATTGTGAAGGGGCTTGAGAGTGTAAGCACAGAAATGTTTGGGCAGTACCGGTCTGGCAGTGTCAACCTGGCACCTTGGCACAGACAGCCTGGCATCTTGGCAATGCCTACCAGGCCCTTTGGCGCCACTGAGGGTGGGCTGTGAAGGGCAAGGCCTACATGGCAGGGCCAGAAGGGGACAGGACCTACAGGGCGGAGTCTGAAGGTAGTGGGAAAAGATCAAAAACAGGTAAGAGGCCAGAGGGAGTGGTGCAGGTGGAAGGAGAATGCTGGAGGTGGGTGAAAGGATCTGCTGAACAGGGGAGGATTCCTGTCCAAAGAAGTGGGCACAGAGATGAAAACGATGGAAGAATAGTTCAGCATCACGTCGAGTCCGAGATGCGAGGGCACAAAAACCGAGTGCTTTGCTGAGTACGTAGAACATAGAACATTACAGCGCAGAACAGGCCCTTCGGCCTTCAATGTTGCGCCGACCAATTAGGAAAAAGCAATGACCCTCTAACCTAAACCATTCCCTTTTCATCCATAAACTTATCTACTAACCTCTTAAACGCCACTAAACTTGGCGCATCTACAACTGACGCAGGCAGGGCATTTCATACCCTTACCACCCTCTGGGTAAAGAACCTACCTCTGACATCTGTCCTATAACCACCACCCTTAATTTAAAGCTATGTCCCCTCGTGCTAGCTTTCTCCATCCTAGGAAAAAGGCTATCACTGTCCACCCTATCTAAACCTCTAATCATCTTATATGTTTCAATAAGGTCTCCTCTTAGCCGCCTTCTTTCTAACGAAAACAACCTCAAATCCCTCAGCCTCTCTTCATAAGACCTGCCTTCCATACCAGGCAACATCCTGGTAAACCTCCTCTGTACCCTCTCCAATGCCTCCACATCTTTCTTATAATGCGGGGACCAGAACTGCACACAATACCCCAAGTGCGGCCGCACTAGAGTTTTGTACAGTTGCAACATGATGTTGTGCTCTGAAATTCAATCCCCCTACCAATAAAAGCCAAGACTCCGTATGCCTTCTTAACAACCTTATCGACTTGATTGCCAACTTTCAGGGATCTATGCACATATACACCAAGATCCCTCTGTTCATCAACACTATTAAGAGTCCTACCATTAGCCCTATACTCTACACATTTATTATTCCTGCCAAAGTGAATTACCTCACACTTTTCCACATTAAACTCCATTTGCCACCTCTCGGCCCAGCTCTGCAACTTGTCCAAGTCTCTCTGCAAACTATAACACCCCTCTTCACTATCTACCACTCCACCGACTTTAGTGTCATCTGCAAATTTACTAATCCATCCTTCAATACCCTCATCCAGATCATTTATAAAAATTACAAACAGCAGGGGCCCCAAAACAGACCCCTGAGGTACACCACTTGTAACCGAACTCCACGATGAATATCTCCCATCAACCACCACCCTCTGTCTTCTATCTACTAGCCAATTCCTAATCCAATTAGCTAAATCACCCTCAATCCCATACATCTGCATTTTCTGCAGAAGCTTCCATGGGACACCTTATCGAACGCCTTACTAAAGTCCATATATACCACATCAACTGCCTTACCCCCATCCACCTCTTTGGTCACTTTTTCAAAAAACTCAATAAGGTTAGTAAGGCACGACCTACCCTTCACAAAACCATGCTGACTATCCCCAATCAATTCATTTCTCTCTAAATAACTATAAATCCTATCCCTAATAATTCTCTCCAATACTTTGCCCACAACAGAAGTAAGACTCACTGGCCTATAATTCCCTGGAAAGTCTCTCTTCCCCTTCTTGAACAATGGGACCACATTCGCTATCCTCCAGTCCTCCGGAACCACACCCGTAACCAACGACAACCTGAAGATCAGAGCCAGAGGCTCTGCAATCTCCTCTCTTGCCTCCCAGAGAATCCTAGGGTAAATCCCGTCCGGCCCAGGGGACTTATCTAACTTCAAACCCTCAAGAATATCTAGCACATCCTCCTTATCTACTTCAATACTTTCCAGTTTGCAACCCTGTATCCCAGTGTTCTCCACAACTACATTTACATCTCCCTGCGTGAATACCGAAGAGAAATATTTGTTCAGTGCCTCTCCAATTTCTTCAGGCTCCATGCACAACTTTCCACTGCTGTCTATGACTGGCCCTAATCTTGCCCTAACGAATCGTCTATTCTTAACATATCTAAAGAAAGCTTTAGGATTCTCCTTGCTCCTATCAGCCAAAGTCTTCTCGTGTCCCCTTTTGGCTCTCCTCAACTCACTCTTTAGCTCCCTCCTGGCTAATCTATAGCTATCCATTGCACTAACTGAGCCTTCAAGCCTCATTCTGACATAAACCTCCTTTTTCCTTTTAACCAGCGAATTAACTTTTTAATACACCATGGTTTCCTTACTCGACCATTTCCTCTTTGCCTGACAGGGACATACTTATCAAGGACTCGCAGTAGCTGCTCCTTGAATAAGCTCCACATTTCAGATGTTCCCAGTCCCTGTAGTTTCCTAGTCCAATCTATGCACCGTAATTCCCTCCTTATGGCCTCATAATTACCATTCCCCCAGCTATAACTACTGCCCCCAGCTTCATTCCTATCCCTATCCATCACTAATGTGAACGTAACCGAATTGTGGTCACTATCTGATCAGGGATACGCAGCATGGCTTCATTAAGCGGAGCTCGTGCCTTACGAATCTAGTGGAATTTTTTGAAGAGGTGACAAAAACAGTTGATGAAGGACAAGCCGTTGATGTCATCTACATGGATTTCAGTAAGGCGTTTGACAGGTTCCCCATGGTAGGCTGATAAAAAAGGTGAAGGCGCATGGGATACAGGGCCAGGTATGTAGATGGGTTGAGAACTGGCTTGGGAGGAGGAGAAGCAGGTATTAGTGGAAGGCTCTTTTTCCAACTGGAGGTCAGTCACTAGTGGTGTGCCACAGGGCTCAGTACTAGGACCTCTTCTATTTGTGATTTATATAAATATGACTTGGAAGAAGGGGTAGGTGGTGTGATCAGCAAATTTGCTGATGACACTAAGATACTTGGATTGGCGGGGACTGAGGAGCAGTGCCAGGCAATACAACAGGACATTGATAGGCTGGTAGATTGGGCAGATAGATGGCAAATGGAATTTAATCCGGATAAATGCGAGGTGATGCATTTTGGCCAGAATACTGTAGAGGGAAGTTATAGGATAAAAGGTAAAACTATCCGGAGTATAGAGACGCAGAGAGACCTGGGGATGCAGGTTCACAAGTCTCTGAAGGTGTCAGTACAGGTGGAAAAGGTGATAAAGAAAGCGTATGGTACGTTAGCCTTCATAGGAAGGGGTATAGAATACAAGAGTAGGAGTTTGATGTTGCAAGTGTATAGAACGTTGGTTAGGCCTCACTTGGAGTACTGCGTCCAGTTCTGGTCGCTGTACTACCGGAAGGATGTGGAGTCCCTGAAGAGAGTGCAGAGGAGATTTACCAGGATGCTGCCTGGTATGGAAGGGCTGTCTTACGAGGAAAGGTTGAACGTACTGGGGTTGTTTTCCCTTGAAAGACGTCGTCTGAGAGGGGATCTATTAGAGGTATATAAGATTATGAGGGGTATAGATAGAGTAAATGGTGGTAAGCTTTTTCCACCATTAGATTCGGATAGAACGAGGGGTCACGGCCTTAGGGTGAGGGGGGCTATGTATAAGACGAATATTAGAGGGCATTTTTTCACACAAAGGGTAGTGGGGGTGTGGAATTCACTACCGAGTAAGGTGGTGGGAGCAGGCACGCTAGGGTTGTTTAAGGGTCTCTTGGACAGCCACATGAGCAGTCTGCAGATAGAGGGATATATGAGGACTGTTTAAATACTTTAATTGTTTCCACAGGCTATTCGGTCCACCTTGTTGACCACCAAGGTGCATGCATTCGGCAGGTCGTGCGAGGGCTGCTCCTGGAGGTTACTTCAGGAGTGGCCTAGTGCTTCATGTCGTTAGTGTATGCTTAAACTGGACCATCAGATGGGCAACATGACAGCTCAGAGACTATCGCTGTTGCTGTGCAGACACATGGATTTGGGTCTGTGTCTGCGGGAGTTTGCGCGTTCTCCCCGTGGTTTGCGTGGGTTTTCTCCGGGTGCTCCGGTTTCCTCCCACATCCCAAAAATGTGCTCTTAGGCTGATTGGGTAACAAATTGTCCCTATATTGGTCTCTATATGTCATTAAGACGTTAGGATGGCGGCGTGGGCTCGTTGGGCCGAAGGGCCTGTTTCCCGTGCTGTGTTGTTCTTTGTTCTTTGTATCATCAAAATGTTCACCAACTTCCAAGCCTAACACCTGCTCTGGCTCATTGCCCAGCACCAAATCCAATGTAGCCTCACCTCTAGTTGGCCTATCTACATACTGAGTCAAAAAACCTTCCTGCATACTTTATTCAAAAACTGACCCCTCTAACGTGCTAGAGCTATAGCTATTCCAATCAATATTAGTAGTTAAAGTCCCCCATAATAATTACCCTATTACTTTCACTCCTGTCCAGGATCGACTTTGCAATCCTTTCCTCTACCTCTCTAGAACTTTTAGGAGGTCTATAAAAGACTCCCAACAGGGTGACCTCTCCTCTTCTGTTTGTAATCTCAGCCCAAACTACCTCAACAGACAAGTCCTCATCAAACTTCCTTTCTGTCACTGTGATACAGTCTTTGACTAATAAGACTGAGTACAGCATGCTCAGCCTCAGAGAGGGGAAAGTCAGTGGGTATGGTGAATAAATGGCTAGGGGTGATGTTAAGACAGATGGGATCTGAAGGATGGGAGAGGTGTAGGGAGTTAGATGGATGTTGGAGTTTTTGGAACTTGTGTTCCTCAACATCTAAAAGGAAGAGAAAAAGTTTCTTGTTAATCTGTCAGATGAGACGAAGAATGAAGTGAAACTGAGGACCAGGACAGCTTTAAGATTGAGTGAGTCGGTGCTGCTGGAGAGAGATATTGAGGGTGTGCTTATGGTGGCGCGTGACATTGAGTGTGGATCTCAGGATTTTACCTACAGTGAGATGATTACATGAAATGTCAGATGATACACTTCTATACTGCAACTCGTTCTACAAATCTGTACCAGCAATTTTATGATTTTTTATTCTATTCTAAAATTAGAAAGCCGTTAAATTGTACTTATTGCAATTTGATTGTTAATGTGGCCTGGTCTTTAAAATGAAAGATTGTTTAATAAAGCACATCTCAATAGCAGAGCACACATTACCTGCATTAAAAGATAGAACCTCATTCAATATTTTGTATATATTGACCAATTAGTGACTGATTCGGAAACACAGTATGCTTCATTCACATCTCAGATAGTCTTTCTCATCGTTTTTATGTGCTTTACATGCTCCATATCTGGCTTGTTTTAGGTAATTTTTGATTGCACTTTCGGACATTTCAATCTATAACTTCATACTAACTGTTGCTTGTAGAATTCTGCAATTGCCTTGTTTTAAAGGATTTCCCTTGTTGCGAGTCATGGTGTGGAGATATCGGCATTAGACTGGGGTAGACACAGTAAGAAGTCTCACAACACCAGGTTAAAATCCAACAGGTTATTTAGTATAGCAAGCTTCATTAGGAAGGATGAAGGAGCAGTCCTCCGAAAACTCGTAATTATTAAAAATCCACACGTGTCCACTATTGCAACGACTGATATCCCAAATGTTCATGGCATTGCTGATTAGTCACCGAAGGTTAATACTGATGGCACACACAATGCAGGACTTGAACTACCAGTTACTCCTGTTCATCAGTCATTTGTTTCATTACTTCGTCACTTTTCCCACTAATTGCTATCAGGTATTCAATCACCAGCTTTTAACAATAAATGTATTCATGGAATTTAACTCAAGGATGATTTCAGGCGGATGGGAGGTTAAAGAAGAAATTATAGCCAGACTCCCACTGTCAGAGTCCACTCCTATAGCTTCTGTAAGTCAAACTTCTGCCATTCATACTCTGGACTCAAAGGTGTGAGCTAATTTTGACAGGGATAGATAGGTAATCCCTAAGGAAAGGTTTTATATATATAAATTGGGACTTGCCAGCCTTTCTCATCAAGGGGATTCTCTGATCCTGGTGCAGGGAATTGAGATTTGGCTAAGTGCCAAATTCTCAATCCTTGCTTGCAGCACCGGGCTGTGAATGACTGGAAAATTCCAGTCATAATCTTTTCCACGCACACGTAGAGTAATCAGAGAAACAGAAATTTCAGGAACGCTGACTGACTGACCTCTCCAGAAACGTTTCCTATGGGAATTTACCCAATTACTACAGGACTTTGTTCTTTGTTCTTTGACTTCAGAACAGGAGTAGATCATTTGGCCCTTTGAGCCTGTTCCACCATTCAGTAAGATTATGGCTGATCACTGGTTGTGATCTCAACTCCACTTTCCTGTCTGCATTTGACCCAAGAGCCACAGCAATGTGTGGTTGATCCTAGACAGCCCAACTAGGAAATCAGTAATAACTGCTGAGTGATTACCCATCTCCAGAGCTTCAACAATTCTATTGTGGCACCTTCATTACATCTTTCCTTTTAAGCAGCTTTATGCCCTGGGCCTCGCAATCACAGCAGAGATATTTGCTTGGCTTTTCACTGATGATCAAAAATAAAATGTTTAAGAAATGCCTTCTCATTTCACACACAGCCTTTTTTAATACCAAAAATATAAAAATTATGCAAAATCCAATGTCCCATTACGAACAATCCTCGTGGAATCATTTCCTTTCAAGCAAATTCCTTCACAATTTAGCAAACAACATGAAATGCAATGCTATGTGTGTGTTTTTTTTTAAATTGTCTATGCATTGAATGCAATTTGCACTTGACCCATTAGTTATTATTTATTTTGGTTATTTAGATGTATCCTGTCAAATACTTTTTCACAGCCTAAAGACACAATCTCCTTTAAAGTTAATCTTCTCCCTCAAGAACAAATTGGGTTCAAAATTGTCTGGGACAGAGTGCAAAAGGGCAGCAGTGAATCAGCCGCAATTTAACACTCTGTCCCGTTCTCTTTTCCGTTCTGGAAAAGAAAATTAGACAGAGTGACAAACGTGCTGCAGATTCGCAATGGCGTATTTCATGTTATTGTCCAAGACAAATTTATACTTGCTTTGGATCCAGGTGGATAGCTCTTTTATCTTTGGTGTCCGTGTAGAAATACTGTGAGATCTTTCCGAGTTGTTTAACATTGTAAATAAAGGGAAATCTCTTTACTTAGAACATGAAAGTAAAGAATCCTAAAAGATGTAAGTAAGAGTTAATTGTCAGCATAACGATGTGGCCTTGGGCACTCTCTGTCTATTTTTTTGTCCCCCTCATGTGTAATGTGCCCCTGTTCCCAGTTGCAATCATATCAAACTGTAATTGAGACTTCTGTCACCATGGTAGTTGGCCAGTTGTTAGAAGTCACCTTAGTAACATGAGGATATGTCTCCAGGTTTCGCCTTACTGGTCCAAAAACAACATTCAACTCACCATTATCTAATCAGTCCCATATTCGCAGTAAACCTGTGATTCTGAGACACATCTGAGGACTTTACATCGTTACATGTTCATTTCCTTTAAATAATGACTTCTATCCTTCTTTTGCTTTCTATCTCACTAACAGTTAACTATATACATGGCTATCTCCTCTGTTGATAACAGGCATTGATTTGCATGTCAGTGTATTTTGCCTGTTGGGCAGTAATTGATTTTGACAATATGAATGCTTAACATGTTCACGAGACATTCCTGTGACAGCTTTATTCATCCATAGTATATAGGCATCACTAACTGGCCAGCATTTATTGCCCATGTCTCGATGCCCTTGGAGGGCAGTTGAGAGTAAACCACATAACTGGGGATCTGGAGTGACATATAGGCCAGAACAGATAAGGACAGCAGATTTCCTTCCCTAAAGGATATTAGTGAACCAGATAGCTTTTTCTGACAATTGACAATGGTTTCATGGTCATTAATAGACACTTAATTCCAGGTATTTTTAATTGTGGATGGCATGGGAGCACAGTGGTTAGCACTGCTGTTTCATAGCACCAGGGACCTGGGTTCGATTCCCAGCTTGGGTCACTGTGTGGAATTTGCACATTCTCCCCTTGTCTGCGTGGGTGTCCTCCAGGTGTTCCAGTCTTCTCCCATATTCTGAATGACGTGCTGGTTAGGTGCATTGACCCAAACAGGCGCCAAACTGTGGCGATGAGGGAAATTTCACAGGAACTCCAGTGCAGTGTTAATGTAAGTCTTACTTGTAACTAATAAATAAACTTTAAAAAACTTGAATTCAAATTCCACCATCAGCTGTGGCAGGATTCATTGAGTTTCTGGTGACTATACCACTAAGCCATCGCCACCCCTTAATTTTGCAGATATGTACCTGTTAACGTCAAGTGATTGATATCTGGAATAGCGTCTACACCACATGGACTGCAATGATACAAGAAGGTCACTGACCTTCTCAAAGGCAATTCGAGATGAGCTTTGGATGATGACCTAACCAGTAACACCCATATCCCATGAATGAATTTTTCAAAATGAAGTATTTATCCATTAACATTGTCCAATGGTCATTTCTGACCTTGCATGTCTTTCTTTGGTTGTTAGTTTTCAGCACCTAAAATTAGTTTTGCATAAAATGACACCTTGATATAAATGACATGTTTCAACTGACACGTACTGTGGCTTGTTTTACTGTGCATGAATAAAAATCTTTCCCTTGTCAATAAATGTATTAACTTGTATACCATGATGAGAGTGGCACAGCGATTAGCATTGCTGCCTCACAGCTCCAGGGATCTGGTTTCAATTCTGGCCTTGGGTAACTGTGTGAGCTTGCACATTCTCCCCGTGTCTGCATGGGTTTCCTCCAGCTGCTCCGGTTTCCTCCCACAGTCTAAAGATGCGTAGGTTAGGTGGGTTGGCCATGCTAAATTGCACCTTAGTGTCCAAAGATGTGCAATCCATCACGCCTACCAGCCTCCCATCCATTGACTCTGCCTACACTTCTCATTGCCTTGGAAAATCAGCCACATTAATCAAGAATCCCTCGCACCCCGGTCATAGTCTCTTCCATCTTCTGCCATGGGAAAAAGATACAAAAGTCTGAAAACATGTACCAACCGATTCAAGAACAGCTTCTTCCCTGCTGCCATCAGATTTTTGAATGGGGCTATCACATCTTAAACTGCTCTTTCCCTTCACCCCATCAGTAACTAACAGTGTATTCTGAGCCTTCTCCTCTATGTATTCTGTGAACAGTATGTTCGGTCTGTATAGCACACAAGAAACAATATTTTTCACTGTATCCCAATACATGCGATAACAATAAATCAAATCAAACCTATTTATTACAATTAATGTAATCTGCAAACTTTTCATTGATATTATAAATCAACAGTGCTCCTGATACTGACTCATAGAGAACAATGCGCACATCAAATCAAATCTGATTCTACAGACTAAGGCATTCAGAGAGAAAATACGCCATGTTATTATAATAGCTGCAGAGGTGGTCTGGTCACTCAGTCCAAATGTTTGACACTAAAATATTCTAGAGTGAGCTAAAACTTTCCAGTATCAATTTAAAAGATGTTTGGATTGTCCTTAAAAAAATCTTAAAAAAGAAGTGACATGTCAATTGACACAAGGGAGCATGGTGCCCCGACAGGAAATTATGGATAAAGATGATTCACCACGGCAGGGCAGAGCTTCAAAGAAGTTATATCACTTGTTGAAGAAACAAAAGCCCAAAAGAAATTAAACAAAGCTGAGGCTTTTTGGCAACCAGCCTTGTGTGTCATGTGCAGGAAAAGAGTCCATGTGAAAATTAAGCTCGACTGTCATAAGAGAACTCACAACCTGTGCAATTGGAGATGACCCAGAAGCTGTTATCATCGGCAATGATGGGCAAACCATCATTATCTTTATTTATTTCACTCAACTGACTGTGATTCCATGTGTTTTTCTTTTATGACCATTTATTACAATGAACAACATTAGCTTGTGACTTATCATCACTCATTTTATGAATGAGTTGGCTTATTATTCCATCTTTAGTAAATTGAAGTAATTAATTTTTGTTGTGTATGAGTCATTTGCCATCGGTGAATACAGCTGTAGGATATTTAGCTTGAATCAGATGTCTGAGCCTGCAGGGTTAGGATATTCATACTCCTGAATGAGCACATTGACCAGAACTTCCCATCAGGGTGGGTGAAGGAGTAGGGTGCCAGGTAAATGGGTGAGAGGCTAATGTGCCTGACGAGTGGGTGAGAGGCTAGGGTACTGAGTAAATGGATAAGTGGGTAGTGTGCCAGGTAACTGAGTAAGGGGCTACGGTAGCTGGTAAGTTGCTTCATAGCAGTTTCCACCAGTCCTCATTGCACATGCTTGGTTGACAGCATATAGAAATAAAAGCATTAGCTCAGTGGGGAACCTGGCAAATAAAGTTTCCTTGATTGGCATCTTTAGATGGTTATAATAAGTTTTTCTTTCAGGGATTTCTTTAACAATGTTTCAATGCTTATTTGGACAAGATGCAGAGGTATGAAGTGTTTGAGCCTCTGTTATTGATACTTCAATGTTTTGTCTGAGTGGCATTTTTACAGGGTTGCACTAACAAGCTGATATAACTTCCTTAAAGCTTTGCTCTGCCGTGGTGAATCATGTTTAGCCATGATTTCCTGTCAGGACATCATGCTCCCTTGTGGCAATTGACATGCCACTTCCTTTTTAAGATTGGTCTCAGGACAATCCATACACCTTTTAAATTGATACCAGAAAGTTTTAGCTCATGCTAGAATAGCTACCTGATTATTTCAGTGTTTGACTTACAGGCATAATAGACGGGAAAAGTCTAGTCGGCCTGTTGAGTCTGTCTTGTACAGGCGGGTTGCAGCTGAGCATCATGACCCTGAATGGAGCCACATTCACCCAACAGTTATACAATATTTTGTGAGAGGCAAAAGCAGCTGGGAAGAGTACAGTTTTCTCATTCCTGATCTTAACTTTACCATCATTAGGGCATGGTGTCCAGCAAGCCTGGGAGAGGGAGAATCGAAAGGGTCCGTGACCAGACTTAATTAACTGTAAACTGCACCATCAGATTTATATCCTGCATTCTTTACGTCATTGCCTTTGAGATTGGCAGGACCTTCACAGCATGATGTTTTTTTTGAAACATCTATTTATGGTCAGCCAATGTATCGAATGAAGTAAGTTGAGGAAGGCTTTACTTATTTGTAACTAAACTGTTTATATTGGATGCAATGGCATAATTAGGCAGCAGACATAAAAATAAATGAATTATAATTCATGATTGGTAATAACAACTGTAATAAACGTGTTTCTGAAGTGCATTCAAATTAACTTTTTAAAGGTTGAATCAGCCAGTCGATTTCTTTGCACTAAAAAGAGGTTAGAACACATATTACTTATTCTTGAAGTTCTCTTTAAACATGCTGCCCTGCACGATTTCAGTGAGCACAATCAGCTCAGCCAAGTTCACAAATACTTTTTTGGAGGTTATTAAATATGAATTGAATCAATGGAACCACTTAGAGTAACGTATTCAAACACTGCAGCAATTCTAACCACGAAAGAGAACTCATATTATAATCAGAATGATAATAAGTTATACCATTTGAACCTTAGAGGTGTTTTGACAGTTCAGGATGCTGCTCCCAAGAATGTTATTAATAAACATTGTTTATTAATAACTTAACCCTACAAAGAAGCATTACTAGGGAATAAAGGATAAAGGTTTATTTATCAGTGTCACAAGTAGGCTTATATTCACATTGCAATGTACAGCACATGGTGGCACAATGGTTAGGACTGCTGCCTCACAGTGCCAGGCATCTGGGTTCGATTTGGGCCGTGGGTCTGTGCAGAATCTGCATGTTCTCCACATGTCAGTGTGGGTTTCCCGCAGATGCTCTGTTTTCCTCCCACAGTCTGAAAGATAGGCTGGCTAGACACACTGGCCGTGCTAATTCCTCCCTCAGTGTACCCGAACAGGCGCCGGGTTCACAGTGACTTCATTGCAGTGTTAATGTAAGCCTACTTGTGACACTAATAAATAAACTTTAACTTTAAATAATGAGGTTACTGTGAAAATCCCCTAGTCGCTGCACTTCGGCACCTGTTCGGGTGCACTAAGAGAGAATTTAGCGTGGCCGATGCATCTAACCAGCACGTCTTTCAGACTGTGGGAGGACACTGCAACATCCAGAGGAAACCACTGTCGCCGAATTATAGAATAGAATCATAGAATCCATACAGTGCAGAAGGAGGACATTTGGCCCATCAAGCCTACATCAACAACAATCCCACCCAGGTTACCTATCCCTCCCTGCAACTCTACATTGTTAATCCCCCTGAAATAAGAGGCATATTAGCACAGCCAATCCACCTAACCAGCACATCTTTCCGACTGTGGGAGAAAACTGGAGCACCCGGAGGAAACCCACGCAGACATGGGAGAATCGGCCTACTCCACATATATTGGATAGGATGGTGTTGTTATTTCGGAGCAGAAGGGTAAAAGAATAAGTTGCAACACCACAAATGCAACAACAAAGTCTGATGTACGAGGCAGGAATCCAAGTATCTCTCATTGGAAACCAGACCTCCTCTGTGTCCCCCAGCTTTGATTCACATCTGCAAATTGACCTTTTCCTAGATCATAGAATCCCTACAGTGCAGATGAGGCCTTTTGTCTCAATAAGTCTTCGCTGAATTTCTGACAGAGTGTCTTCACAGTCCATTCTGCCGCCTCCCCACCCCACCTTATCCTGTAAACCCATAAACTTCCCATAGCCAATGCACCAAACTACAGATCTTTGGTCCAGATCTTCCATAAGCCAATTCCAGTTGGGGATATTCACACCACATTCCCAATCACCCTCCTCCCATTAATCAAAACAGAGTTGGATTGAAGAGATCTTGAGGCAAGACATGACCCCACCCCATGGAATTGCACATCATGCCGGTGTCCTTCCGCAAATTTGGATTTGATTTGATTTGATTTATTATTATCATGTATTGAGATACAGTGAAAAGCATTGTTTCTTGTGCAGTATACAAAGCATACCAATCATAGAGAAGGAAAGGAGTGTTCCAGCTATGATAAGGTGTCGAGAAAGATCAACTTAATGTGAGATAGGTCCTTTCAAAAGTCCGATGACAGTAGGAAAGAAGCTGTTCTTGAGTCAATTGGTACGTGACCTCAAACTATTGCATCTTTTTCCCAAAGGAAGAAGATGGAAGAGAGAATGTCTGGGATGCATGGGGTCCTTAATTATGCTGGCTGCTTTTCCAAGGCAGCGGGAAATGTAGATAGAGTCAACAGATTGGAGGCTGGTTTCGAGCTGAGGTTAGTATGAAGGTATGTTAATGAGGCCCAGAACTTAGAATGCGAGGGGCTGTATTTTTAGTACAATTGTTTAATTCCATTATGCATTGTATAAATATAGATTGTGACGATGTCATGCTAATTTGCTTCTGCTCAATAACAGATGACCTTATCACTCTTCAATTAGTCCATAGTTCCAGTGAATGAGTGGACTAAGCTTCACTCATTCACTGCCAGACAGTTGGGATTCAAATGAAATTCACAGGCTGGAAATGTTAAATCTGTTTATCTCCCTACTGGTGACAGGGGCAATGCAGTGTCACAGTGGTTAGCGCTGCTGCCTCATAGCATGAGGGACATGGGTTCAATTCTAGCCTTGGGACACTGTCTGTTGTTCGCCCCGTGGCTTTCTTCCAAGTGCTCCAGTTTCCTCCCATGCTCCAAAGATGTATGGGTTAGACTGATTGACATGGTAAATTGTCCTTTAGTGTCAGGGTAAATAAGTGGGGGTTATGAGAATCGAGACTGGGTACAACTGTTGTTGGTGCAGACTCAATCGGCCAAATGGCTTTTTTCTGCATTGTAGGGATTCTATGATTTATAGAACCATACAGTGCAGGAGGAGGCTACTCTACCCATCAAATCTGCACTGGGTGCACTTTTTTTTAATCTTACCCAGGCCCTGTTCCCAGAACCCCAGGTATTTACCCCACCAATCCCCCAACCTTCACAACTTTGCAAACTCAGGGGCAACTTAGTGTGGTCAATCCGTAGAATCCACACACATTTGGACTGTGGGAGGAAACTGGAAGAAAAACTCCATGCAGAAAGCCACCCAAGAGCATCAGAGGATGTGGTGACTCTCAGATGGCCAGATAGGTGGGGAATTGAATCCGGGTCCCTGGCTTTGTGAGGCAGCAGTGTGCATCTGTGCCACCCTTGAAGGTTATGAAGGGTTTTCATAGAGTAGATACAAAGAGAAAGTTTCTTCTTCTGAGGAACAGCATCAGTGGAGGCCATCAATTCGAGATAGTTACCAAGAAATCCAATAGGGATTTCATAAGAAACATCTTCAAAGTATTGTGAGAATGAGAGACCATATCTAAAAATAGCAACTGCAATCTGATAAGTCTCCTGGAAAGAAAATTCACCCACACTGTTTCTCATTTTGTCTCGTTAGTCAATCAGAGCTTGATCTATGCTTCATATCAGCTTTTTTGATCAGAACTGTGACATAACTAAAATGAAATTGAAATGGCAACGTACCGAGTGGAAAGGTAATTACTAACTTTCAATCGTTTCATGGACATGAGCGAGAGTCTGCTTGTGCTTTGGCAGAAAGCCAGAGAGTGAAGGAAATTGTCTAAAAAATGGTTCCAGCTTAAACACAGCAAGAACTAACTGGAATTTTGGTTAGTTGCACAGAACAATAATTTTACCAGGCAGCTGGAGCAGTGGTCTAAGATCATAAGCTTTTGAAAGTGAGTGAACATCTGGACAAACTAACTTGATGGCAAAACAAATGAACTAAATCAAATAAACTGAGGTGCAAATTTAAAAGGGGCAGCCCCCAAAAAAGAAGCGAACAAAAGATAAAGCAGAAAGGAAACTTATAATATCGAACCAAAATGCAGTTATAGGGGTCAATAATACACCCTAGTCCCTGCGGTGCCCAACGAGCATGGGAGGTCTTGACAGTGCCCTCGTACAGCCTGCCACGAATGTAGTCGCAGTAGAGGGGCAGACAGTTGGGTTGGATGATCCCCTTGGTCATCTGCTGCTTCGACCTGTTAATTTAGCCAGTCCCAGAAGCAGGTTCACAAGGACGTCCTCTGCTTTCCCCATACCTTTCTGTACCACTAGATCAGGAGCATGGGAATGAAGTGCAAACAAAACATCAGTGAGAGGTTTTTGAGATAACTAAAAAAGGGAGTGCAGCCTATAACATTTAAGGTGGGTGGACAAACTTCGTAGATGTCCATCGGGTAATTGAGCCCCAGTCTCTTGCGTGACAGGCAGAGATAGTAACAAGGAGCCATTGTGGTTACTGCAACATACAAGTTACCTGGCCCATTTTCCCTGAAGTGGAATCAGGGGTGAAAGGGCTACTGATCCGCAAGGAGAAGGTAGCCAATTTAATTAGGTTTCTGTCCCATTATGGCCAATTACCCAAGGCCAATTGAAATTTTCCAACTGTATGCTGGCCATCTTCTACTGTGATAGAGTGCTTTGCTTCCATGGATTTGTAAGTAAAATACTTTTAACTATTGAGTGCACCCCTGAGTGCTTCATAACCGATAAATTAAATATTGTAAAAGTCAAGTATAATGCCTCAATATTTTCAGGTGGGGGTGAGTTAAAAAAAAATGTTAAAATCAGCGAGGCAAACCGTAATTGGTAATTAAGGTACAGAACTTGCATTACCTCTGTGCATTAAATAAATTGTATCAATTCTTTTTCAGGCTATTATATCAATGCAATATTAAATTCTATACAGCATTTTGCGTCAAAGGATTTTCAATGAAAGGAAAGGGAACCTGCCTCTCAGAGACTGATCAGGCATGGCAGCGCAGTGGTTAGCACTGCTGCCTCACAGCACCTGGGACCTGAGTTTGATTCCCAGCATGCGTCACTGTCTGTGTGGAATCTGCACATTCTCCCTGTATCTGTTTGGATTTCCTCCGGGTGGTCTAGTTTCCTCCCACAATCTGAAAGACGTACAGGTTAGGTGCATTGGCCGTGCTAAATTCTCCCACAGTGTACCTGAACAGGTGCCAGAGTGTGGTGACGACTGAATTTTCATAGCAACGTCATCGCAGTGTTAATGTAAACCTACTTGTGAGATGAATAAATAAACCAAAAATAGTCTCTTTTTAGTGATGTCAGTAGGATGTTTCTCTTCTCCCCATCTCCAATGACTACAAACATAATAAATCTATTTATTTCCAGCATTTTCTACCCTACAGCTCTGAGCTTCATGAGTTGCAGTGGGCTCCTTTAGATTCTGTTTGTCCCCTGGGTGTCGTGTGACTCCCTTCTTCTGCAAGGCAGGAAAGAAGAGATGTATAAGTGAGTGATTGTGTTCATCTAATGGATGGTGTGCATTTGGTGAAGATGGCTATGAGTGAGAAGCATGATATCACATGAAGATAAGAGTGAGTGGGAATGCTGTATGGATTGACGGAGATCTGAGGAATGGTGTAACCAGGGAAGATGGATGTATCTGCAAGGTTGAGTGTGAGCAGTGATGTGCTGTAGATTTGAGGAAACAGTATGGAATGGGGGCAATGCGCACAGCAGCCAGCAGTAGAACATGTCACTGTGTTTACCTTTCCTCATCTGCTTCAGTGATTGAGATATTTTCTGTATTGAATGCAGGAACACAACCCCACAGTTCTGCTGACCTCCTTAACAACTTCCAGCCATGCCTTGTTTATTTTAGTAGCAAACTTCTTCCTTTGGTTGATAGTCGTATCTCACTCTCTCCAATCCAGACAGCACCCAGATGCACATCCAGCAAAGCATCAATGAAATAGGGTGCAGTCATTGGACTCCATTCTGACACTTAAATCTTACAGGAGATTCATAGAATCCCTACGTGCAGAAGGAGGCCATTTGGTTCGTCAAGCCTGCACCGATAACAATCCTACCCAGGCCCCATCCCCATGTATTTACCCATTAATCCCCCTGACATTAAGGGGCAAGTTAGCATGACAATCCACCTAACCCGCACATCTTTGGAGTGTGGGAAGAAACCGGACAACCCGGAAAAAACCCACGGGGATACAGAGAGAACATGTAAACACTACACAGAGTCACCAAGGGTGGGAATTGGACCGGGGTCCTTGGCACTGTGAGGCAGCAGTGCTAACCACTGTGCAACCGTGATGCCTAACTTGCATATATGATTAGTCCCTTTAAATACTAAAGTAGGGATTGTGCAATGCAGGTCCACAGCCCACTGCTGATGACGAGACAGGAAACTCAGACATGAAATGATAATGAGATGGCTAAGTTAAAATGCCACTAACCGAGGCACTGCACTTACTTCTGGGTTCACTTGCACAAATGAACTCCCCTCCTGCTTCCCGAATGAGAGTTGCAGACTTAAAATTGGAAACAGCCGTCTAGACGCCAACATGCATCAAGGCTGTCTGGACAAAGTGTGAGGGACTCTCATGGAACTGTTTCCAGCATGATTCACCCCTCAGGGAGAAAGGAAAGAAGTCTGGAAAATAAAGCACTGTGCAAAATGAGTAATCTGAGGATCTTGTTAACTTCATAAACATTTAAGGCTATTGTAAGATTGCCATTGCCCACACTGACCCTTACTGTAATGATTAGGATTTAACTTAATGCAATCTAAGACCACGGTCTGGTCATATGCTTAAAATGAGGATTAAGCACGTATTGGATTACACTTTCTTTCCTTGCTTGTATTTTTGCCTTATTAAATTTTATTGAAACAATAACATTATCATTTTAAAATATTGGATTTAGTTTCCATGCTGAATGCAATCGGGAGTAAACTGTGCCCAAACAAACACCAGTTTGAGAAATATTGTTTTCTGGGAGTTTCCTGTCAATCTTATTTTCATATTGCCAGATGAAAAATCTGCCTTGAATCCGCAGCATGTTAAAGAGTAACGTTTCTAAACAAAGAACAAAGATCGGTACAGCACAAGAACAGGCCCTTCGGCCCTCCAAACCTACGCCGATCCTGATGCCTGTCTAAACTAAAACCGTATGTACTTAACCAGCCTGTATCTTCCCATTCACATCCTATCCATATATTCCTCTAGCTGTTCCTTAACAGTAACTATCGTACCCACGTCCACCACTTCTCCATGCAACGTGTTTCAGACATGCATCACCATCTGTGTAAAAATATCCTCTAAATGTTTCCCCACACATCTTAAACCTATGTACCCTAGAATTTGACTTTTCTACCCTAGAAAGAGCATCTGACTATCCACTCTGTCCATACCTCTCATAATGTTGTAAACCTCTATCAGGTCATCCCTCAACCTCTGTCATTCCAGTGAGAAGCTGACAATACCAGGTTTAAATCCAACTGATTTATTTGATAGTAAACTCGCAAGCTTTTGACCCTCTGGTCTTTGTTAGGTGACGAAGGCCAGAGGGCCGAAAGCTTGTGAGATTACTATCAAATAAATTGGTTGGATTTAAACCTGGTGTTGTCAGACTTCTTACTGTGTTTACCCCAGTCCAACGCCGGCATCTCTACATCATGACTACTGTTCCAGTGAGAACAAACTGAGTTTATCTAACCTCTCCTTACAGCTAATAACCTCCATACTAGGTAAAATCCTGGTAAACCTCTTCTGTACCCTCGCCAAAGCATCCCTATCCTTCTGGCAGTGTGGTGACCAGAATTACACACAATATTCTAAATGAGGCCTAACCGAGGTTCTGTACAGCTGCAGCATGGCCTGCCAATTTTTATACTCAATGTTCTGACCAGTGAAGACAAGCATACCATATCCTTCTTGCCTACCATATTCCCCCCATCTGCATTGCCACTTTCATAGAATCATAGAACCCTACAGTGCAGAAAGAGGCCCTTCGGACTATCGAGTCTGCACCGAACACAATCCCATCCAGGCCGTATCTACATATCCCTACATATTATACCCACTAATCCCTCTAACCCACGCATCCCTAGACACTAAGGGGCAATTTCTTAGCATGGCCAATCAACCTAACCCACACATCTTTGGACTGTGAGAGGAAACTGGAGTACCCAGAGGAAACACGTGCAAACTCCATACAGACAGTGACCCGAACCATGAATCGAACCCAGGACCCTGGAGCTCTGAAGCAGCAGTGCTAACCACTGTGATACCATGCCGCTTTCAGTGATTGCTGGACATGTAAGCTTTAACAACAACTTCTCTTTATACGTTTAAGAACCTTATCAATGGAGCTAAAAATGGGATTATCACAAAAACATTTTAAATTTGTGTGTCAGTGGACAACCCAATTTTAGATTACTGAAAGCTTTTTAAAATATACAGAAACAGTTTCCAATTGTATCAAGTCAGATTAAATAAAATAGTAAATTAAATAAAAATGCAACCAAAACTTGTAAAACACATTACGCCCAGAAGATCCAGCTTAACATTTACAGCTCAAAGGTAGAGAAACAAATAAAATTAGTAGAAGCTTCTAACAGGTAATTAATTCATCATAGAATCATAGATTCCCGACAGTGCACAAGGAGGCCAATCTGCTCATTGAGCCTGCATCGACCGCAATCCCACCCAGGCCTTATCCTCATAACCCCATGCATTTAGCCTTGTTAATCTTCCTGACAATAAGGGTCAATTTAGAAAATCCAATGTATCTAACCAGCACACTTTGGACTTTGGGAGGAAACCGGAGCAGCCGGAGGAAACCCATGCAGACACGGAGCGAATGTGCAAACTCCATAAAGAGAGTGACCCAAGTCGGAAATCGAACCCAGGCCCCTGGAGCTGTGAGACAGCAGTGCTAACCACTATGCCATCCACATCCCGGAAGCCTGGTCAGTTTGAGGGGTAGGACTGGCTTCTAGCACAACGCAGTAAAAAGTCTCACAACACCAGGTTAAAGTTCAACCAGTTTATTTGATAGTAAACTCAGAAGTTTTGGGAAACACTGTTCCTTCGTCAGGTGTGTGGAAGGTTCAGATCAGAGAAGGGCATAAAGAAGCAAACACAGTTTACGGAACACTGATTAGAATGTGAGTCTTTACAGCTAACCTGCTATTCAAGTCTTAAAGATGCAGACAACGTGAATGGAAATAGCATTAGTCAGAGGTTAAAGAGATATATATATTTATCTTCAGGCAGGACAATAAGTGAGATGTTGCAATTTCAGGCAAGTCATGGGGGTTAGAGATAATGCAACATGAACCCAAGATCCTGGTTGAGGCTGTCCTCATGTGTGCAGAACTTGGCTATCAATTTCTGCTCAGCGGCTCTGCGCTGTTGTGTGTCGTGAAGGTTGCCTTGGAGAACGCTTACCCGAAGATCAGAGACTGAATGCCCGTGACCGCTGAAGTGTTCGCTAACAGGAAGGGAACAGTCTTGCCTGGTGATTGTCCACATCATTCTAGCGCAATGGCATGTAACTAGTGCAGAAGTTCATGTAAGTTATGGGCAGTACGATGGCACAGTGGTTAGCATCGCTACCAGCAGTGCCAGGGACTGGTATTCGATTCTGGCCTTGGGTGACTGTGTGGAGTTTACATGTTCTCCCCGTATCTGCATGGGTTTCATTTGGGTGGTCCAATTTCCTCCCACAACCCAAAGATGTGCAGTTAGGTGGATTGGCTATGCTAATTTGCCCCTTAGTGTCCTGAGGTGTGTAGATTAGGGGAATTAGAAGTTTATTTATTAGTTGTCACTAATAAGTGTAAACTCACATTAACACTGCAATTAAGTTATTGTGAAAATCTTCTACTTGCTCACACTCTGACACCCGTTCGGGTACACTGAGGAAGAATTTAGCATGGCCAATGCATCTAACTAGCATGTCTTTTGGAACTGTGGGAGGAAACCGAAGCACCCAGAGGAAATCCATACCGACACAGGGAGAATATGCAAACTCCGCACAGTGACCCAAGCTGGGAATTGAACCTGGGTCGCTGGTTCTGTGAGACAGCAGTGCTGACCACTATGCCACTGTGCCACTCTTGTGTGAGATTACTGGGAGAGGTGGGGGTTGGCTTGGTTAAGATGCTCTGTTGGGGAATTGGTGAAGATTCGACGGGCTGAATGGCCTTCTTGTGTACTATAGGGATTTACTAATGCTAAAACTTGTTTTTAAGTCGATTTGGGCTGAGCGTAATTTGCGTTTGAAATTCTGCAATTTAGGCTGTCCTTATTTCAGGCAAATCGAATGGAAAAACAGCTGGCTGTGCGGAAAATCTTGCACCTTTACCCGACCATTGCTGGAGATCAGAAATGTGTGCATTTTATCGTGGGTTGAAAAGCAGACATGACGTAAACTAGGCCTTTAAAGAGCTATTCTGACCCAGCAGCAGAATATAAAATTTAAGTTGGTCTGCAATATGAACTCAATTTTCCATATGTTCAATTTGGACAATCAGGTCTGATTTGAATTTGGTCTGCTTATACAAACAGGGCAAATGTCTCACTGATATATCGACATCATAAATCACTTTCAATTTTGATATTGGTTCTTCATTTATCAATACAAGTGTACAATTGGAATTCTTAAAGTCACAAAAACAACGGAATAATAAAAAAAAATCAAGTGCCTGGAAAATAAATTTATGCACTAATAATAAATATTAAACCCATATGAATACTACTGGAACTTTATGAAACTACAGTGACAATGATGAAGAATGTCAAGAAGTGTAAGAGATTAAATTATTAAATTTGGGAGCAACACGGTAGCAGTTTTAGCACTGCTGCCTCACAGCTCCATGGACCTGAGTTCGATTCCTAGCTCGGGTCATTGTCTGCGCAGAGTTTGCACATTCTCCCCATGTCAGATTGGGTTTCCTCTGGTTGCTCCGGTTTCCTCCCACAGTCCAAAGATGTGCAGGTTAGGTTGATTGGCCATGTTAAATTGCCGCTTAGTGTTCCAGGATGCATAGGTTAGAGGGATTAATGGGTAAATATGTAGGGATACGAGATAGGGTCTGAGTGGGATTGTTGTCGGTGCAGACTCAATGCGCTGAATGACCTCTTTCTGAACTGTAGGGATTCTATGGTTTCTATGTTTTTTTTTAACCAGGACAGTATGGTGGCACAATGATTAGCACTGTTGCCTCATAGCACCTAGGTTTAATTCTGGCCTTGGGTCACTGTCTGTCTGGAGTTTGCACGTTCTGTCTGTTTTTGTGTGGGTTTTGTCCGGGTGGCCTGGTTTCTTCCCACAGTCCAAAGATGTGTAGGTTAGGTGTGTTGGCCATGATAAATTGCCCCTTAGTGTCCCAGATTAGGGAGTTTAGTGGCACATATGCATGAGGTTAGGGCAAGGTTGGAATGCTCTGTCAAAGGGTTGGTGCAGACCTGATGGGACGAATGGCCTCCTTCTGCAGTGTAAGGATTCTATGCTCTGTCAAGGAAAACACAAGTCTAAGATCTATTTGCTTTTGGGTTAGGATCTCAATGCCAACGTCAAATGGGGGTTCTGATGTTGATTTTTGTGGGGAACAGATACTCAATCTGTGATTTTTCTTGCACTGATCGACTAGTGGTGAAAGGTTAATCCCTCTAACCTACGCATCCCTGGACACTAAGGGGCAATTTAGCATGGCCAATCCACCTAACCCGCACATCTTTGGTTTGTGGGAGGAAACCGGAGCAACCAGAGGAAACCCAAGCAGACATGGGGAGAATGTGCAAACTCTGCACAGGCAGTGACCTGAGCCAGGAATTGAACTCAGGTCCATGGAGCTGGGAAACAGAAGTGTTAACTGGTGCTACTGGTTTACCATGCAGTTAAAGACTGTGGGCAGGCTCTTAAAACTGGATGGCCAATAGCAGACTTCCAAAACAGGAAAAGCTGCAGTCTGTCATTTCTGCTAAGAGAAAAAGAGATGCGGTCCCTGTGGTTCTGAAGTTCCAAAGAGAAACAAAAACGAACACAACAGCTGAGCCGTCATTGTGGATGGAGAACCTCATACGCTTGCCTGGAACACTGACCTAGCAGATGTTAGGATGCTGGACCAGAACTCCAGACTGGACCACAACATATTTCTATTTTGGCATAAATGTGAGGATAGGATGCTTCATTCTGGGAGTAATTCTACTGACAAATTAGGGATTTTTAAAAATAGAAACAAACTTTATTTAATGACATAGTTTAAATGTAACTCTAACAAAATGAAGCAGCTTAACTACCAACAATTGAACAATATTTAAAAATGAAAGGAAACAACTTTAATTTCTAATTTATCATTGTTTCAGTTCCAAATAAGCAACATTTTTCTTAGCGATGTAAATGCAGTGTAAGTAGTCTCACATCATCAGGTTAAAATCCAACAGCTTTATTTAATAGCACGAGATTTTGGAGCACCACCCTATCATCAGATGAGTGCAGGATTTGTTTCACAAATAGGGCAGATATAGACACAAACTCAATTATAAAGTACTGGTTGGAATGTGAGTCTTAACAGGTAATCAAGTCTTCACAGATGAAGACACTGTGAGTGGAGAGAGGGTTAGGCACGTTTTAAAGAGGTTTGAATTGTCTCCAGCCAGGACAGTTAGTGAGATTTTGCAAGCCCAGGCAAGCCATGGGGTTACAGAGAGTGTGACATGAACTCAAGATCCTGGTTGAGGCTGTCTTCATGTGTGCGGAAATCGGCTAACAGTTTCTGCTCAGTGATTCTGTATTGTTGTGAAGGCTGCCTTGGAGAACAGTTATCCGAAGATGAGAGGCTGAATACCCTTGACTGCTGAAGTGTTCCCCAACAGGATGGGAACACTCCTGCCTGATGATTGTCAAGCAGTGATTATTCATCCATTGTTGTAATGCCTGCTTGGTCTCACCAACGAGGACATCCTTTCCCGTAGCGCATCAGGTACATAATGTTGGGTGAGTCCCAACAGTATGTACTGTGTACCTGGTGGATGGTGTTCTCACGTGAGATGATGGCATCCATCATTGGTCCAGCACGCCTTGCAGAGATTGCCATGGCAAAGTTACATATTGTCGTGGTCACTGTAAATGCCACAGTCAGCAACCATAAACATACTTGCTATAATGAGTGAAGACAGTCCTGAAGCTTTCAGAGAAAAAATGAGTTTCAGAGCTTGTAGAAATTCTCTACCTACAAAACACATTGTCTGTACCCTTAACACTTGATTACTTGTAAAGACTCACATTCCAACTATTTTGTAAATTGAGTTTGTGACTTTATATGCCCTGTTTGTGAACAGAACTCCCACTTACCTGACAAAGGAACAGCGATCCAAAAGCTAGTGGCTTTTGCAACCGAATAAACTTTTTGGACTTTAAATTGGTGTTGTGAGACTTCTTACTGTTCAAAACATTCCCAGCTTGAACTAAAATTCTAAACTGCAAAAGCTTCTTTCTCTCAGCTACAGACCCACATTATCACACAACCCTGTCAATCAACTTCCCAAGGAATCTTTTGTGTAAACAAAAGCCTATTAGCTCTATCAAAGTAACAAATTCCTAGCTGAAATGGAATTACTTCACAACCCTTATGCTAAATGTTTTCCAGATACCTCAGCTGAAATGTGGAGCTTATTCAAGGAGCAGCTGCTGCGAGTCCTTGATAAGTATGTCCCTGTCAGGCAAGGAGGAAATGGTCGAGTAAGGGAACCATGGTGTACTAAAAAAGTTAATTCACTGGTTAAAAGGAAAAAGGAGGCTTCTGTCAGGATGAGGCTTGAAGGCTCAGTTACTGCACTGGAAAGCTATAGATTAGCCAGGAGGGAGCTAAAGAGTGAGTTGAGAAGAGCTAAAAGAGGACACGAGAAAACTTTGGCTGATAGGATCAAGGAGAATCCTAAAGCTTTCTTTAGATATGTTAAGAATAGAAGATTGGTTAGGGCAAGATTAGGGCCAGTCAGAGACAGCAGTGGGAAGTTGTGCGTGGAGACTGAAGAGATTGGAGAGGCACTGAACAAATATTTCTCTTCGGTATTCACGCAGGGAGATGTAAATGTAGTTGTGGAGAACACTGAGGTACAGGGTTGCAAACTGGGAAGTATTGAAGTAGATAGGGAGGATGTGCTAGATATTCTTGAGGGTTTGAAGTTGGATAAGTCCCCTGGGCCGGACGGGATTTACCCTAGGATTCTCTGGGAGGCAAGAGAGGCGATTGCAGAACCTCTGGCTCTGATCTTCAGGTCGTCGTTGGTTACGGGTGTGGTTCCGGAGGACTGGAGGAGAGCGAATGTGGTCCCATTGTTTAAGAAGGGGAAGAGAGACCTTCCAGGGAATTATAGGCCAGTGAGTCTTACTTCTGTCGTGGGCAAAGTATTGGAGAGAATTATTAGGGATAGGATTTATAGTTATTTAGAGAGAAATGAATTGATTGTGGATAGTCAGCATGGTTTTGTGAAGGGTAGGTCGTGCCTTACTAACCTCATTGAGTTTTTTTGAAAAAGTGACCAAAGAGGTGGATGGGGGTAAGGCGGTTGATGTGGTATATATGGACTTTAGTAAGGCGTTCGATAAGGTGGCCCATGGAAGGCTTCTGCAGAAAATGCAGATGTATGGGATTGAAGGTGATTTAGCTAATTGGATTAGGAATTGGCTAGCAGATAGAAGACAGAGGTGGTGGTTGATGGGAGATATTCATCGTGGAGTTCGGTGACAAGTGGTGTGCTCAGGGGTCTGTTTTGGGGCCCCTGCTGTTTGTAATTTTTATAAATGATCTGGATGAGGGTATTGAGGGATGGATTAGTAAATTTGCAGATGACACTAAAGTCGGTGGAGTGGTAGATAGTGAAGAGAGGTGTTATAGTTTGCAGAGAGACTTTGACAAGTTGCAGAGCTGGGCCGAGAGGTGGCAAATGGAGTTTAATGTGGAAACGTGTGAGGTAATGCACTTTGGCAGGAACAATAAATGTGTAGAGTATAGGGCTAATGGTAGGGCTCTTAATAGTGTTGAGGAACAGAAGGATCTTGGTGTATGTGTCAATAGATCCCTGAAAGTAGGCAGTCAAGTGGATAAAGTTGTTAAGAAGGCATATGGCGTCTTAGCTTTTATTGGTAGGGGGATTGAATTTAGGAGCCGCAGCATCATGTTGCAACTGTACAAAACTCTAGTGCGGCCGCACTTGGAGGATTGTGTGCAGTTCTGGGCCCCACATTATAAGAAAGATGTGGAGGCATTGGAGAGGGTACAGAGGAGGTTTACCAGGATGTTGCCTGGTATGGAGGGCAGGTATTATGAGGAGAGGCTGAGGGATTTGAGGTTGTTTTCGTTAGAAAGGAGGCGGCTAAGAGGAGACCTTATTGAAACATATAAGATGATTAGAGGTTTAGATAGGTTGGACAGTGATAGCCTTTTTCCTAGGATGGAGAAAGCTAGCACGAGGGGACATAGCTTTAAATTAAGGGGTGGTAGTTATAGGATGGATATCAGAGGTAGGTTCTTTACACAGAGGGTGGTTAGGGTATGGAATGCCCTGCCTGCGGCAGTTGTAGATGCGCCAAGTTTGGTGGCGTTTAAGAGGTTAGTAGATAAGTTTATGGACGAGAAGGGAATGGTTTAGTTTGGATGGTCATTGCTTTTTTTCATAATTGGTCGGCGCAACATTGAAGGCCGAAGGGCGTGTTCTGTGCTGTAATGTTCTATGTTCAGCTGCCTGTAGAATAAAGCTGAAGTTTTGATAATCTCCTTTAGTATAAAGCTACGTATATTCGCATCCATTACAATATTCTCATCACACCTCTTCTTTAAAAAAATGAACCAACAGTGTGAAAAGCTGGCTTCATTTTTCTAAAGTTTATTCACACTGTTAGTACTCTATAAGGTATGTATCGAAACATACAAATTTAACAGTAGTATAATGCAGTTCAGGCTTTCTTTTCCAATGTTGCATGTTCCATCCTTTCATATATCATAGTGCAAAATAAACTGTTTGCAATCACGTTCTGTTTTCCTACCACGTGTGTTACCTTTAAATTAAATGGGTGTAACAATAAGTTCCATCTAAACAGTTTTGCTTTTTTATCTCAACTTCTCCAGAAATTTTAATGGATCATGGTCAGTATAAATAATTGTTTCTGATGAATTGTTGGCAACATAAATATTGAAATGTTGGGATGCCAATGCCGACTCAATGGCTGGAATTTTGCCAGCTCGGAGAACTGCGTTCTCCGTTGGCCTTGGGTGGGATTGTCTGAAACTTGGGTGGATGTGCCGGTAAAAATGTCTCCTTCTTGATGGCCGAGTATTTCTTTTAGACCGCCTGTAGAATAAAGCAGAATTTTAAACTTTCCCCTCAAATATATAAAAAAAATTATATCAATTGCATTACTATCACCACACAGGACATCTTTAGTCAATTAATGCAATCTTTAACAAAATGGTGCTAGTGGTCTGTAAATGGCTATTTAACTAACTTCAATTGATCTTCTTGATCCCAGAACGTGGCAACTCCTTTCAAGTGTGCCCAGCATATTTTTCAATTTTATCTTTTACTCTTGTTCTATGCTTTTAAAACTCTTACTCTTCTAACACTACATTCTGCATTCTCTACTTTCCTTCTCTATGTACAGCATGCTTTGTATAGTGTATAAGAAACAACATTTTTCCCTTTATCCTAATACATGTGACAATAATAAATCAAAATCAAATCAAATTGACCACTGCATCCTGACTCCAAGAAAATGGCACCTGATGTGGGATGTTGCTAGTTAACTGGCATAAAGAACAAAGAACAACACAGCACGGGAAACAGGCCCTTCAGCCCAATGAGCCCACACCGCCATTTTAACATTGTGAGTTCCCTCTTCCACCCATGACCCTTGTCTACGCTTATGACACTCCACATTGGAAACCAGATTAAGCGGAGACTAATTTAGGGACAATTTGTTACATCAAACAGCTTAAGAGCACATCTTTGGAGTGTGGGAGGAAACTGGAGCACCTGGAGAAAACCTTCACAAGCACGGGGAGAATGCGCAAACTCCCACAAATACTGGCCCAAATCCATGTATCTGTACAGCAAACAGTGATAGTCACTGAGCTGTCGTGTTGCCATGGCATGCTGTCCAGAGGGGTGGATTTTTATACCCGCTGCTCACCTTGGCAGAAAGTTCAGCCATAACCTTCAATTCCCAACAAACATTTAGTTCTATTTACCTGCAGTGATACCGTGCATTCCAAATAGCTGGCTAGAGCTCCAAGCAACACATCAACTCTTGTCAGCTGTAGTTCCCTGAGACCACTCTACGTCTGAGTCAGAAGGTCAAGTTTCACTCCAGAGACCTCAGCACAAAATGCCAACTGATTGAAGGACTGCTGCATTGTCAAAGGCATCGCTTTTTGATGAGATGTTAAACCAATCACACATTGGCCCTCAAGTGCTGGTAAGTGATCCCTTGGTTCTATTCAAATAAAAACAGAGGAAGGACCTTTGGTGTTTCTTCAAAAGAATAGCAAGGTTTATTAAAAATGTCCAACATTTGACGCTTTATCAACGTCACCAACACAGATTATCTGGGTCATTGTTTGCAAATTAGTTGATCCTCTTACCACATTATCATTTTTCGAAAGTACTTTATTGGCTGCAAAGTACTTTGAAATATTCTGAGATTGTAAAAATTCTTGTTGTATTCCTCAGGGATACAATATCCTTTGCCCATTATCTGTTGCAAGTAGTCCCATGTTGTGGTTTCATCAGGTTGACACCTGATTTTTAGGTATGATGGGGCTGCTTTTGGAATGCTCCTCCAGAACTCTTCATTGAACCAAAATTGACCCCCTTACTTAGTGATAAAGTGGGATTTATGTTGGGTCATGATGTTAAAGATTGTGGTGGAGTACGATTTTGCTGCTGATGGCTCACAGTGCCTCATGGATGCCCAGCCTGAGTTGAAAGGCCAGTTTAAAGTCTATCCCGTTTAGCACAGTCAAATGTGTACATATTGAAATAGTACAGCCAGGAATGTTTAACCTGTGTGCTAAATCCACATTAAGTTTATCTTCCCTTTGATTGAGTTTCTTTCCAAGATCACAAAGCATCCTTTTGTAATTTTAATAATGTATATTCTGCCATTGTATCCAACCTCCAGCTATTGAGCTGCACACACTTAATAAGAGCTAGAAAAACAAGTGTTGCTGATTGGCACAATAAACTGTGCAAAATAACTAGTTATGGACACAATCCAAGTGATATAAACTCCGCAGGTGACAATATCTGAAAATAGAAAACTTCACTGGCCTGTACACACACACACACAAAGCTGCTTTGTACACAAAGCTGGGTACAAAGACCAGTTCCAGGTACACAAATACTGATCGTTTGCAAACGGGGTGAGAAAATTTGACCCTGAATCTTTTTGCTCTTTTGAAAACAGACATGAAGTCATGCTAATTTGGTACAACAAACTTCTTGTCTATTGAAAAGAAGCTGATTAGAAAGACTTGATAAAGTTTTTATTTTAAGTTTACAATGAGGTGGTGATCTACCTTTGTAAATATATTGTCTATAAAAACTTGCAGGATTAAGTCCAACTGTAGAAATTGAGTTAATAGTCTAGGTTGACCTTTCAAACGAATCCTAAAGAAGTCCTGCATTGTTAAGACTTCGCTAACTTTTTGATTTGATTTTACTGTCACATCTTGGGATACAGCCAAAAGTATTGTTTCTTGCGAGCTATACAGGCAAAAATACCACTCATGAAGTACATGGAGGAAAAGGAAAAATGTAGGGTGCAGAACATTTGCCGGAATTTTACCAGCATGCCCGCCCCGATTCTGGGGCAGACGAGGCTTGGAGAACGGCATTCTCCATCGGCCTCGGACAGGACTGTACGAACCTCGGACGGAAGTGCTGGTAAAACTCCAATGAAGTGTCAATGATGTTGATTGAAGGAAAAGTGTGGCCAGAGCAGAAATAGTATGCAAAAATTGCAAAATACTGCAGATACAGAAAATATGGCAAGAAGTCAGCAGGTCTGGCAGCGTCATATCAGAAAAGAAAGTAAAATTAGTAAACTCTTTGCTGTTGTCCAAAACGTCCCATGGGATCTTTCCACTTGAGCAGGGTCTTAATTCAACACCTTGTCAACCATTGACTTCTGTCTACACTTCCAACTGTCTTGGAAAAGCAGCCTGCATAATCAAGGACCCCATGCGCTCCAAACCCTGTTGCAGCTACAGGTAAGGTGAAGAGAAAAATAACTTAACATGTGATAAGACTGTTCAAAAGTCTGACGGCAGCAGGGAAGAAGCTGCTCTTGAGTCGGCTGGTATGTGACCTCAGATTTTTGTATCTTTTTCCTGATGGAAGAATGTGGAAGAGAGTGTCTGGAGTGCATGGGATCCTTGATTATGCCAGCTGCTTTTCAGAGGCAGTTGGAAGTGTAGACAGAGTCAATGGATGACAAGGTGTTGAATTAAGGTCGTGCTCAAATGGAAAGATCCCATGGGATGTTTTGGACAACAGCAAAGAATTTACTACTTTCTAGTTTCTTTCCTAATAGATGCTGGCAGACCTGCTGGCTTCTTCCCATATTTTCTGTATCTGCAGCATTTTGCCAATTTTTGCATACCCTAATTTCTGTTCTGGCCACAATTTTCCCTCAATCAACATCACTGGCACAGATGAGCTAGTGCAAAGTGCCCTGGGCAAATTGATCAGCTCGAATAACAACCAAAATAATAAATGTGGGACATGACATCCTAAGCAGATGGAAGTACATTAAATTTCTCGGTGGTTGAAAATGTCACTGGCCTAAACACAAATGCAAAGTTATACACAAAGAACAGCTACAGGCACACAGATAGTAATCGCTCCTAAATAAAATATGGAAGTTTGACCCTGAACATTGTGAGCAAAGTATGGTTGACTTTTGAAAACAGGCCCAAATCCACGCTGATGCTTTTGTAGTAAGTTTGTTGTTGAAAAGAAAGTTGATTAGCAAAGAATAGGTAAAATATCCTTATTTAGTTAAATCTGACCACCAATATTTGATATTATTTAAGGGCAGCACAGTGGTTAGCACTGTTGCTTCACAGACGGAGTCACTGTCTGTGTGGAGTTTGCAAGTTCTCCACGTGTCTGTGTGGGTTTCCTCTGGGTGCTCTGGTTTCCTCCCAAAGTCCAAAGATGTGCAGGTTAGGTTGAGTAGCCTTGATAAGTTGCCCTTTAGTATCAGAGGGATTGGCAGGATAAAAATATGGGTTTATTGGGATAGGTAATTTGGGTGGCACTATTGTTGGTTGCAGGCTCGATGGGTTAAATGGCTTTCTTCTGCAGTATAGGGACGCTATGATTCCTCTGTGACAATTATTCCAAGAACAGGAGAGTTGTTTTGATATGACCTGACCAGCATTTCTTACTCAATCAACATCACTGAATCAGATTATCTTTGGACAGTGTCAGGTTTGCACAGTGTTGGGTTTGCAGTGTAAGGCTTGCACAGTGTTGGGTTTGCAGTGCAGGGTTTGCACAGTATAGTGTTTGCATTGTAAGGTTTGCAGTGTAAGGTTTGCACAGTGGTGGGTTTGCACAGTATTAGGTTTGAGCAGTGTTGGGTTTGCAGCGTAAGGTTCGCACAGTGTAGGATCAGCAATGTAAGGCTTGCACAGTGTTGGGTTTGCAGTGTAAACTTTGCACATTGTAAGGTTTGCAGTGTAAGGATTGCAGAGTGTTGGGTTGCAAGTGCAGGTTTGGCACTATGTTGGGTTTGCAGTGTAAGGTTTGCACAGAGTAGGATTTGCAGAGTAGGGCATTTGATGGGCAACATGACAGCTCAGTGACTATCGCTGTGCTGTGCAGATACATGGATTTGGGCCTGTGTCTGTGGGAGTTTGCGCATTCTCCCTGTGCTTGCGTGGGTTTTCTCCGGGTGCTCCGGTTTCCTCCCACATCCCAAAGATGTGCTCTTAGGCTAATTGGCAAAACAAATTCTCCCTCAATTATCTCAAATTTGGTTTTTAATCCATAGATCTATAAACACGGACAGGGATCGCGGGTAGAGGTGGGAACATCGGGGTAGCGGCGCGGGCTCGTTGGGCCGAAGGACCTGTTTCCCGTGCTGTTTCGTTCTTTGTTCTTTGTTTGCACAGTGTTGGGTTTGCGCAGTGTTGGGTTTGCAGTGTTAAGGGTCGCACAGTGTAGGATCAGCAATGTAAGGCTTGCACAGTGTTAGGTTTGCACTGTAAGCTTTGCACATTGTAAGGTTTGCAGTGTGAGGATTGCACAGTGTTGGGTTTGCAGTGCAAGGTTTGCACTGTGATGGGTTTGCAGTGTTTCTCCACGGGGGAGTTTGCTTGCTGTGATGTGCTTACAACACCAGGTTAAAGAACAAAGAACAAAACAGCACGGGAAACAGGCCCTTCGGCCCAACGAGCCTGCGCTGCCACCCCGATGTTCCCACCTCTACCCATGATCCCTGTCCATGTTTATAGATCTATGGATTAAAAAATCAAATTTGAGACAATTTAGGTCCTCACATTTCTCAGGATTGAATTCCATCTGCCATCTGTCTGCCCAAGCTACCAGCCTATCTATGTCCTGCTGCATCGCCTGACAATGCTCCTCACTATCCACAAGTCCAGCCATCTTTGTATCATCTGCAAACTTGCTGATCACTCCACTTATTCCCTCTTCCAAGTCATTTATATATATTACAAATAGAAGAGATCCCAGTACCGAGCCCTGAGGCACACCACTAGTGACCGACCTCCAGCTAGAGAAACACCCTTCCACTATTACTCTCTGTCTCCTATTACCAAGCCAGTTACTTATCCATCTAGATACCTGTCCTTGTATCCCATTAGCCTTAAGGCCAACAAATTTATTTGATAGTAAACCGTTCGTCAGGTGAGTGGGCAAAGACGAAAGCTGGTGGGTTTACTATCGCATAAACTTGTTGGACTTTAACCTGGTGTTGTGAGACTCCTTACCCCAATCTCCATGGTCATGCTTCAGCAGGTGGTCCTGAGCCAGCCTGGGACTACATCTCCCAGAGGGCAGAGCGCGGGCGCGCATGCGCACAACGGCGCCCGCTGCCCGGCAGACGGCGGTTACCGCTGGCCGTGCGGAGGCGGAAACATCCCGGCGAACCGAGCCCGTGCACCCTGAATACACCGGGCCCGGGAGACGGCAGGACTGACAGCGATTTAATCGTGGAGTGTTGTGGAGGCTTTGCCAACCTGGATTACCGCAAGGTATCGCTTCTCGCTCGGCACCCCAGCCTGTGCAGGCCGTATGGTTCCCCCCACACCCCGCCACTCCTCTCGTGTTGCATCGTTAAATGTTCTCCGCCCTCCGCTGTACCCCTTTCCAACTGTTCCCGGAGAGGGGCGCAGAGAGCCTTCAATCAGCACCCCCTTCCCCACACTCCCAGTGGAGGTGTGGGGCAATCTGTTGTCTTAGGGTGCAGCTAAATTCCACTTCGTTCACCAATCTCCCCACCTGCAGTTATCTTTTTTTCATTTGGGTTACAAGCAGGCTTGCATTAACACTGCAATGAAGTTACTGTGAAAATTCACTAGTTGCCACGCTCCGGCCCCTGTTCGGGTACACGGAGAGGGAATTTAGCATGGCCGTTGCACCTAACTGGCACGTCTTTTGGGCTGTGGGAGGAAACCGAAGCTTCCGGAGGAAGCCCCCGCCAATACGGGGAGAATGTGCAGACTCTGCACACAGTGACCCAAGCAGGGAATTGAACCCGGGTCTCTGGTGCCGTGAGGCAGCATTGCTAACCACTGTGTCACTACGCCACTCTAGACGATGACTCTTTTTTTAAAAAAAATTCTACAGACACTTATCATTGAGTAAGTTATGTTTAAAAAAATCAGATGCTCATATCTTAACAAGACACATTGTTATTATTGGAAATTACTTCCTGCTGTTCCAAAATTGAGTGGTCCTTTGACACTGATGCCACAACTCAATCATTTTAAATTAAAGATTGTACCATCTGTTTCCAAGAATTTTTCAGGTGTTCTGAGAATTTGTATCAACTGATTTAGGGATGGCCTCACAGTGCCAGGGATCTGGGTTTGATTCTAGCCTTGAGTGACAGTGTGGAGTTTGCACATTCTCCCTTTATCTGCATGGGTTTCTCCCACAGTCCAGAGTTGCGCAGGTTAAAATCATAGAATCTTTACAGTGCAAAAGGAGGCCATTCAGCCCATCGGGTCTACACTGACCACAATCCCACCCAGGCCCTATCCCTGTAACCCCAAATATTTCTCTTGCTAATCCCCCGATACTAGGATCAATTTAGTATGGTCAATCCACCTAACCCGCACATCTTTGGATTGTGGGAGAAAACGCTTGAAAGAAACCCATGCAGATAGGGGGAGAACGTGCAAACTCGACACAGACAGTGACCAAAGGTGGAACTGAACTTGGGTCCCTGGTGCTGTAAGGCAGCAGTGCTAACGGCTGTGTCACCGTGCTGCCCTAGATAGATTGCCCATGCTAAATTGCCCTGTAGTGTTCAAAGATGTGAAAGTTTAGATGGATTGGCCGTGCTAAATACCCCTTTGTCAAGTTGGCTAGGTTGAAGGGATTAGAGGAGTAAATATGTGAGGTTATGTGGATAAGGTCTAGGTGGGATGTTCTTCCAGAGAGTCAGTGGACTGAATGGCCTGCTTCTTTGTTGTGGGGATTCTACTTTGATTTTATTTTAACAAGGATTTCTAATTGTTTGGCGAGAATTACACTCATATTTGTTAAATAAAGTAATGTGCTCAGCTCACATTCCTCAAAAATAGGGATTTTTCAGCTTTCGTTATCTGAAGCTATCAAGTGAAAAGCATGCATTGGGTACGGTATGCTTTGTGTATACAATAGATGAAATATAGATAGATATAAGAGATATAGATAGATATAAGAGATGAAAATGGACCGTCAGAATGATCAGTGATCTTATAATGCAATGACAGTTGGACATTCATCAGTTTTGATGCGTTTAATGTAGAGTCCCTCTGAATTGCTGCAGCAAGCCACTCAGTTCAAGGACAGTTAAGGATTGGCAACAAATGCTGGCCTATCATCGACGGCCACATTTCATGAAAAATTAAAAATAATTAACCACGTTGAAAAATAGAAATATCAGGTAAATAAAAGTGGATCTTGCTGTTCATGGGGATGGAATGCACCTATGTATTTTGGGGTTGAGTTCTGTTCTTCAGAAATTCGTAAGTTGCTTGTACTTCCATATAGAGTTTTAACGTTGAATGCAAAGTTGGCAACAGTAACACCTGAGGAAGGACTGCAATTTGCACATTAAAAATTAATCACTTTTAAGCACATTTAATGTTTATTCGCTCAAATCTGATTATTTGCTTAAGAAATTAAGTGCTGCTGTGTCTCCTAAGAAAGCTTAATTTCAATTATGTGCTGTATCATTGTGCCATCATTTAGAATCCATATAAATCAAGCTTTCCCAAATACTACAGTGTGTTTATAGATGCAAAGTGCAATTATTTTATACTGATGCTTATCACCACAATGATTCACCAACAAAGATAGAATGTTCCTCGATTATCTGTTTTTTTTCTCTGGCGCTGTACAAGCTGTGCTGTTGTATGGCTTATGTTCTCAGAACTTTGCAATCCTTGATCTGAACATCACAAGTAACTGAGCCTTCAGTGTAATGTGTCTGTAACAAGTTGTCCACATGGTCTTTGCTATTATCATGTCTGTTCACATCGTCATCTTTTAATAGAGCATTCCTGGAATCTTCTGGCTGGTAGTTTGTTTCTGATTTTCACGCTTCTCTCAACCCTGTACAGCATCCTTGAATTATGTTCTAATCTTATGACACCAGTAGCTGCAATTATAGATTAGCTCTATTTTTATGATTCATATTGAATCATGAAATGTTACTGCATAAAAATTGGTCACTTGGCCCATCAAATCCTTCCATCTCCCTACGCTGAGCCAAAGTCTAATCTCATTCCTGTACTTGTCTCTCATTTTCAGAAATCCTTCTATGTTTTAACATGTTACTTTTGTAAATATTTTATTTATTTAATGATATTGGGTACACATCTGTTTATCATTTTTAATGTGATAGAAAAGAGAAATCATTATTTTCAAAGTATTTCACTTGTAACAGGTGGTGGGTTTTTCACCCTGCTACATTTAACCACAAATGTAGATTGTGATATTTTGCTGCTGCCAGTGGTGGGCTTAATTTTTTTGTAATCTCTGCTGGTGGAGAATTCAATATTGTCCTCCTGACTTTGACTGATTAAAGGCAGGCCAAGTTACCCGACAAACAATCTTGGGAACCCACGGGAGGCACGGTAGCACGGTGGTTAACTCTGCTGCCTCTCAGCGCCAGCGACCTGGGTTCAATTTTGGCCTCAGGTCACTGTCTCTGTGGAGTTTGCACATTCGCCCCACGTCGGTCTGGATTTTCTCTGGGATCTCTGGTTCCCACTCACAGTCCAAAGATGGGTAGGTTAGGTGGCTGCCGATGCTAAGTTAGGGTTACAGGGGTAGGGCCTTAGTGGGGTTGTTGTCGGTGCAGACTCAATGGGCTGCGTAGCCTTCATCATTGTACGGATTCCATGATTTGCATTCATTAACATCTCAAACATGCTAATTAAAAGGCCACCTCACCAGAATTGAGTTTGTCCTCCAATTTAAGTTTGTCGCCAGCGAGAATTTAGAGTGCTCAGTTTTACGACTGTAAAGTGGTGAGTGCCTGGTGAACTTTGTCAAAAGTCATTTTCCATGATTTTTCAGGTCAGTTGATGTTGTTTTCGTCTTCTCTGGGACCTTGCATAACTCACTGTAGTGCCAGTAGCAAATGCAGCACCAAGGCTGAGATGGGAGAGTTTAGGGTGGGAGGGTGGACAAAGCTTTGGCAAAGGGTTATCTGGACTTGACACGTCAGCTTTTTTTCTTCCCTTTAAAGCTGCCGCCAGACCTGCTGAGATTTTCCAGCATTTTCTCTTTTGGTTTCAGATTCCAGCATCCGCAGCAATTTGCTTTTTATTATAGAAATCAGCAGCTGCTCCATTCAAATCTTGTTTTGGTGTCTCAGGTGTCAGAAATGCGACATGCGCAGGGTAGTCCTTGGTAATAGGGAAAATTCTAAATCGTTATCAACACTTTTGTAGCAGAGAGCTTGGAAAACAGTGGGAAAATCAGACAGAGTCAGCATTGATTTTCAAAAGGAAAATCTACTGGAAATTGTCTGTATCTGTAATTAGTAGAGTTGATGAGTGCAAGTCAGTGGATATCATTTATTTGGATTTTCAGAACGCTTTTGACAAAGTCCCATTAGAGATTACTGTGTAAAACTAAAGCATGTGGGAGTGGGGAAGTATATTCAGATGCCTAGAAATTGGTTGGCAGACAGGAAACAAAAAGTACAAATAAATTTTTTCTGAATGGCGGGCAGTGACTCCTTAGTTCCTGCAATGATCATTGCAGGGACCCTAACTATTGACAATATATATTAATGATTTAAATTAGGGAACTAAATGCATATCTCCAAATTTGCAAATGACAGAAAGCTGGATGGGAGGGTGAACTGTGAGGAGGTTACAGAGATATTTCAGTGTGATTTGGACAAGCTGAGTGCGTGGGCAATTGCATAGTAGATACAGTATAAAGTGGATAAATGTGAGATTATCCGTTTTGTGGCACAAATAGGAGGCAGATTATCACCTGAATAGCTATAAATTGAGAGAAGGGAATATGCAATGAGAACAGGGTGTCTTTGTATACCAGTTGCTGAAGGTAGGCACACAGGTGCAGCAAACAGTAAAAAAGGCAAATGATAATTTGGCCTTCATAGTGAGAGGATTCCAGTACAGGAGCAGGGATGTCTTGCTGCAATTATACAGGGCCTTGGTGAGGCCACATCTGGAATATCGTGTGCAGTTTTGGCTTGAGGAAGGATATTCTTGCTATAGAGGGAGTGCAGATAATGTTTACCAGGCTAATCCCTGGAATGGCAGGACTGAGGAGAGAATGAGTTGGTTACGATTATATTCATAGGAGTTTAGAAAAATTAGGGGGGGAAATCTCGTAAAAGCTATAAAATTCTAACAGGGCCAAACAGGAAGGATTTCCCAATGGTGGGGATGGCCAGATCTGGGAGTCATAATCTATGAATGTAACCATCACTTAAAGTTTCTGTCTCAGACTCTTTCCTGGGCTCAGCAAGAGATCTGTCTGTCAGCAGCACAAATATATATTCAAGGCTATAAGTAATGTTCTGTTTTGTGTACAGGATGACATTAATTTCCATGCAGACTTGGCATCTTGGATTCAAAGAGCTTCAACCATTTCACAGTTAGCAAGTTCCATTCAGGTTCAGGATGCTGTTGGTTGCATCCCATGTTGCCAGAAAAACTCCAACTCTTACCTTAGACACCTTCATCAACTTAAAGTCCTTCCGCTCACTCAATATCCAGGTTATTTGTGTGTGAGATTCTCTGGTAGCTGCCACAACTCCTTGATACTAAGGAGTTACCAACTCTCTCAGCTTTGTAGATCCATTGTTAGCTTCTAGGAGTAAGGACTTGGCAGGTGACCCCCCATATGATAACATGCTATGTTCTATATGTAATGACTTTTATACTCTTTCAGTCACGTTGTTATATCCAACTGTTGTGTACATCCTGATAGATAGTGGCAGTTAATGGGATAATGCCCATGGCACTATCCATCATCCATCGACTGAGTCTTGGCAGCCAACTAATGATGTTTCCCCTGGCTGGTGTATCGAGAGTAAGAAGTCTCACAACACCAGGTTAAAGTGCAACAGGTTTATTTGGAAATAAACATCACTAGCTTTCGGAACAATGTTCCTTTGTCAGGTGAGTGGCCACTTTAGCTTGCTAACTTTAATACCGTGCCACCCCAATGTAATGGATAGTGAGGGAAAATAGTGTAGAGGTAGATGTTCAGCCATAATCTGTCTTGAATTTTTTCAAATCATTGGTTGTGGGCTTCACTGGCTGGCCAGCAATTATTGCCCTTCCCTAATTGCCCTTGAACTGAGTGGCTTGCTAGGCCGTGTCAAGTGCATTTAAGAGCCAGCCATATTGTAGGCCAGACCAGATAAGGACAGAAGATATCCTTCCCTGAAAGACATTAGTGAACTAAATGGGTTTTTACGATAGTCAACAATGGTTTCATGAGCATCAGTAGTACTATATGCTCACGTTGCTCCTAGTTACAACAAGAGCACTTTAAATGACCAATCACATGATGTTCTATGGCATTTGCTTGGACAAAAAGGCAGTCCATCCTAACAGCCTGTAAAATAAAAACCTTCCCAATAAAGTTCTTGTATGACTGTATCTTTCTAGTCTGTAAACCTATCCTTTAAAAATATCAGAATTAGACTGTTAATTCCAGATTTTTATTGAATTCAAATTCCATCATTTGCCATGGCGGGATTCGAACCCACTAACCTGGGTCTCTGGATTACTCATCCATTGACAATGCACCAGCATCTGCCCTTGAATGACAAAGCAGGCTTGTTGGGCCAAATGCCACACTCCTATTTGTACACTCCTTTTGACTCTTGTGCATCTGGCACATAGAGGAAAGTCTACACCATACTGCTTATTTTCCAGCCAGTCAAGGCATTGCTTTTTGAATTTTAATTTTATCTCAACTTAATCTGCAGAATTATTAATTCGGAATTGCGAGGTATAACTGTTTTCTGTATTTACCATCCACTCTGATATTGAAATATATTGTGCAAATCACAAAACTATTGGCATGTGTCACACGACTATTCTTGATTCAGGAGACAGTGTTCTAAATTATCTCTTGACTGACTGTTAAACACTGCAGTGAATAATTTCTTCAATGATTGTGAAACTAATCAACAAAGATTGTATTCATTTTCTCGTACTTTTTTAAGAGTTGTAGTCTTCAATTTCACAGTATTTCATGGAACTAGTAAAATAAAGTTAGGTTAAAGTGCTAGCTTCACGCTAATGGTCAAATCATGTGTTTGTTGTCACTATTGCTATGTTGCATATTTGCGAAATTAAAGTTTATGAAGCAATCACTATAATTTGTTTAATAGTTTGGAGAATTACAGTTTACACTTCCAAACCATAACTGTTTTTAATTAAACCTGACTTTCTTCTCCCACAGTAATACGTATTTACAGGCTGTGTTGACACATTTTTACCATCTATAATATTATGCTTGTGTCTTTTTTTCCATTCACCATTGCAGGCATTGCTTTCCATTATTTTTTTAAAAATCCATCTCATCAAAGCATTGACCAGAGAGAGTGCAGTTCTAAAATTGGCAATGCCTCATCCACCTGGTCATTTATATGTTAGCTTCGACTGATTATTTGACTGTGGAAGACATCATTGTCAATCCTTTACTCACTTGATGAGTCTGGGTTGCCAGATGGTGATCAGCAATTGGAACCATTACATTTTCCCTGTCCCGTGTCCAGGGATGCCTAGCTCAGGCAGGGAATTATGTCTGTCTGTGCTCTTGCTGCTTTTCCTGACTGGCATTTGAAGTTGAACCAAGTGGATCATTTGGACAGTTTAATGGACTTTCTAACTAGTAAAATAACATTTAACAGCTAAAAGCTGCTTGAGTCTTATTTACATTTGTCAAAAATAGAAATATAAAAATGTTTCTTTCAGATTGATCTTTCCATAATGGACAATATTTTTGCCTACTTCGATTGGACAGACTTAAAATTTAATATCGCTGTCCTGGCTGTCGCCTTCAACCCATTGTTCTGGAATATTGTGAGTATTGGATGTTGCTTATACTGTTCAGCATGTTTACTGCATTCTCTGTTTGATGTATTTTCATACCTTTTGTCAAAAGTGTATTCGTTCCAAAAGTGTCCACCCAAATATCCTGATGAGAGAAATAGAAATCTGTGTGTATAAAACAGCAAAGAAAAATTCACCAGATAGATATTCTGAATGTGTCAAATAGGACCTTAGCATGTAAGGGATGCCGATTGGCAGAGGCATCAGATTTATTAAAAAGTACTCAAAATCTTAAAGTTCCAGCTTGATATAAATTCAGTAAAAAACAAATAATGAACAAACATAGAGGTGACCAATCTGACCCCTGAAAAAAAAATCGTGAAGCACTTCAAATATCTCTCCTGATTCCACATCACCCCAGCGTTAATCTCTGAAAATATAGTTTATTGAATAATACAAACAACTTTTTGTAATCTTTCCCAACTTTCGAATCCCTTCAATAACTTCTTCCTGTCATCTCTCTGGAGCATTTCTTTGTACCTGTTCTGCTCCCAGAGACTGAAACTTAGTCGAACAATTTTATGGTCTTAGCAAATATATAAATTTTCAGGCTCTGCATAAGCCTTCCTTGGCTTTGCTTAGAATCTTCTGCAGTCTTTTTGATTTGATTTATTAATGTCACGTGTTGCTATACTGTGAAAAGTATTGTTTCTTGTCGCTATACAGACAAAGCATACCATTCATAGAGAAGGAAAGGAGAGAGTGGAGAATGTTGTTATGGTCATAGCTAGGATGTAGAGAAAGAGCAACTTAGCGCGAATCTGATAGCAGCAGGGAAGAAGCTAATGGTACTGTTCTTGAGTCGGCTGGTACATGGCCTCAGACTTTTGCACCTTTGTCCTGACAGAAGAAGGTGATAGACAGTGTGTACGGGTTGCGTGGGGCCTTAATTATGCTGGCTGCTTTCCCAAGGCAGCGGGAAGTGTAGACAGAGTTAGTGGATGGGAGACTGGTTTGTGTGATGGATTGTGCTACATTCATGACCTTTTATAATTCCTTGTAGTCTTGGTCGCTGAGCAGAGACTGATAGCCAAGTTCCGCACACGTGAGGACGGTCTTAATAGGGATCTTGGCTTCGTGACACACTATCTGTAACCCCTGTAACTTGCCTGGGTTTGCAAAAAACCTCACTTACTGTGCTGTCTGGAGAAAATACACAATTCTGTAACCAATGCTCAGGATTCCCTTCACACGCATTGTTAGCCACTTTAACACTTGAATAGCAGGTTAGATGTAAGGATTCGCATTTTAATCAGCAATCTGTGACTGTCTGTGTTGAATATGTGTGCTATTGCAGACCAGAACACTGCATTTGCCTGACGAAGACAGAAAGTCAAAAGCTCGCAAATTTACTATCAAATTGGTTGGATTTAAAATTGGTGTTGCTAGATTCTTACTGAGTTCTAGTCTCATCAGTCAGGCGAAACTGCCTCTTATGAGACAAAAAAACCACTGTTGCATTTCTGTAGTGCCTTTTGTAAAGTGCTTTCGAGTTATTTTTGAAGTTTGGTCATTGTTGCAATGTCAGAAATGTGGCAGCCAATTTGTGCACAATGAGCTCCCACAACAGCAATGTGAAAATGACCAGATAATCCAGGCAGAATTTTACCAACATTTGTCACTGTCAAATTCAGACTGAAAGCCGGCATGTGTCTCTCCAGATGCACAATGTGCTTTGAAACCAGATTTCCTGGCACTGAGTACGGAGAAAATGAGGGTGTGGTTTGCGCCATCACCCTGACAGGGTGTGACTTGGTAGAACTGGCAAGGTCTGCTCCACAGAGAGCAGGTGCCACTTTCAAAGGGCGCGTAGATCAGTGCTGCAAATGAACCATCCTTTAAGGGCAAGAGGAATACCTCTCCATCCCCAAGCAAGCACTGGGCTGATCCCCACCCCTCCCTCCAGCATCACACAGGGTGCAGGAGGCAGTGCCCAACATTGCCAGAGGGGGCAGTTCCAATGCAGCTCTCCCCCAGAACTATACTTACCTTGTTGTCCCCTGGCGGATGCCCAAGACTGAGTCCCATTTTTATATGGCGGTGTAAACATCCGCGAGGTCTGAATATTCACTTAAGGGGGGGAATTATATGGCAAGGTAGGCCTTTAAAGATGTTGAAATTTATGAAAGTAAATGGAAATGAGGTTGGAATTTCATTGCATCACTGGCGAAGGATGGAGAAAATTGGAAAACAAGATTTTGTTGGATAGAATCCCATTTCCTGGCTCTCGTGGGATTTTGGGCCCACGTTGTTGTTTGCATTGACAATTAATGTGGGCTCAAACTCGTCCCACTGTATTTTTACGCTAATTGAGGTGTAGATATTGAGATGATACAGCTGATGGTACCTCTGCTTTTCTTCAAAATAGCATGTGTCCTCTTCATGAAATTATAAGAATTTCATGCATTTCAGTGAGATCACCTTACTCGTAACAATTCCAGAAATTATAGGCTCATTGTACTCAATCTCTTCTCATAGGGTAACACTTTGTTCTCAGGGATTAATGTAGTGAACCTTTATTGCACCCCACCTAAGGCTTGTATATCTCCCTTTGGTGGGAGATGCAATCTACACACAATACATCAGATGTGGTCTCATCAAAACCAAATGTATTGCAAATAAGCTTCTTTACCTTTATATTCCAGCCTTCTTGTAACAAAAACTAACCTATCTTTCTCTTTAGAGCAGCGGGGGATGACAGGCAACTTAATAGAGGTTTATAAGATGGGGAGGGGAATAGATAGAGTGGACAAGCAGAGACTGTTTCCTCTTGTGGATGTAGCTGTTGGTAGGGGACATAACTATAAAGTTCATGGTGGGAGATATAGGAGGGATGTCTGAGGTAGATTCTTTACTCAGAGATTGATTGGGGTGTGGAATACACTGCCTGCTGTGAGAGTGGAGTTGGACACTTTAGGAACTTTCACGTGGTTATTGGATAGGCACAGAACAATAGGGAGTGAGATAGCTTGATCTTGGGTTTGAACATAGCTCGGCACAACATTGAGGGCTGAAGCGCCAGTACTGTACTGTGCTGTTCTATGTTCTACGTTCAATCCTTGCCTTCCAGACAGCTTGTTGTAGCTGCTTGTTAACTTTGTGATTCCTGTATTGAAAGCATCCATTAAATACAAATATTTAATAGCTTAACAGTTTTTTAAAAAAAGGTAATGCTTTTCTATTCCTCCAAGCAAAGTGAACTATTTCAGTCTTCCACATATTTCATACTTTGTGTCACCATCTCACAGAATCAGTGAAGTAATCTGTATATCTTTGGAGCCTCTTTGCATCATTCATTTACTCTTACACTTAGTTTTGTATCGTCAGCCTACTTAAACATATTACACATGATTCTCTCATCCCGTCTAAGTAGCTGAGACCCAGGCACTGAAAATTACTCATTTATTTTTATTTGGTATTTTCTGCCTGTTGGCTAATTCTTAATTCATACGTATATGACTTCTAATTTCATGGAACCTAATCTTGTATGACTGCCTCTTATCTATCACTTTATGAAATGTCTTTTGAAAATCTAAATATACCCATCCACGTATTCCTGCTTATTTGTCTTGTCAGATTTCATCCTCAGAAAAAGTCCGATAGATTCATAAATTATAGAACTGTTGCCTTTGCCTAATATAAGTGACCTGAGACTCATTGTCAATTGTCATAAAAATCCATCTGGTTCACAGATGTCCTTTAGGGAAGGAAATATGCTGTCCTTACCTGGTCAGGCAGACATGTGACTCCAGATGCACAGAAATGTGATTGACTCTTAAATGCCTCAGTGATGAGCAATAAATACTGATCCAGCCAGTGACATTGCACATCCCAAGAATTAATAAAGTCCCAAATAATAGGTTCTAGCATTTTTCCTACTACTGATGTCGAGCTAACCGGCCTATAAGTTCCTAATCCTTGATCGCAATGCCACATTCCCAATTTCTCCCCATACCCATAATGCCATTAGAATTGAAAATATTATCTATCTCTTTCCTGAATACATTTAGTAACTTGGTCTCCACTATTGTCTGTGGTGGAGAATTTCACAGTTCACTACCTTTTGAGGAGAGACATTTTTCCTCAGCTCAGTTCTAAATGGGCCATTCCGTATTCTGAGACTATGTCTCCGGTTCTCAATTTCCTCAACCCAGGGAAAACATCCATGTTGCGTTTAGTTTGTCCAGCCCTGTAAGAAATATGTATGTTTCATTCAGATCTCCTCATTCTTCTAACCTCTAGTGAATACAGGGCCTGTCAAACCAATCTCTTCTCATATTACGGTTCAGTATCAGTTTAGTGAACCTCTGCTAGACTCCCTCTATGACAAGTGTATTCTTCCTTCGGTAGGGAGGCTATAACTGCACACAATTACTCTGTTGGGTGTTTACTACAGACCGCCCAACAGCCCGCGTGCCGCGGAAGAAGGGATATGCAGGGACGTTTTAGATAAGTGTAGGAGAAATAGGGTGGTAGTAGTGGGAGATTTCAATTTTCCTGGAGTAGATTGGAGTGTGCCCAGGGCTGTAGGAGTGGACGGGGAGGAATTTGTACAGTGTGTTTTGGAAGGGTCCTTGGAGCAGTATGTGGATGGCCCGACTAGAGATGGGGCTATACTGGATTTGGTTCTGGGAAATGAGCCAGGCCAGGTGGTTGACGTCGAGGTAGGAGAGCAGGTGTCAAATAGTGATCACAACTCTGTCTGCTTTAGGATATAAATGGAAAAGGACGAGACTGGCCCAAAAGGGAAGGTATTTAACTGGGGGAGGGCTAGATACGGCCAGATTAGGCAAGATCTTAAAGATACCGACTGGGATAAGCTTTTTGAGGGCAGGTCGACGAGGTACATGTGGGAGTCTTTCAAGGAAAACTAAACTCTCTGCAGGAAAGATACGTGCCGGCAAGGAGGAAGGATGGGAAAGGTAGGATTAGAGAACCTTGGCTTACCAGGGAGATTGAGGACTTGATCAAGAAAAAGCGAGAGGCTTACATTAGATCTAGGCAACTAGGGACTGAGACAGCGCTGGAAGCTTATAGAGAGTGTAGACGGGATCTTAAAAGGGGTATTAGAAAGGCAAAAAGGGGCCACGAGGTGGCTCTGGCAGGTAGGATTAAGGAAAATCCAAAGGCATTTTACACCTATGTAAGGAGCAAAAGGATGGTTAGAGGCAAGATTGGACCTCTCAGGGACAGAGGAGGGGATCTATGCTTAGAGCCTGAGGGAATGGGGGAGATCCTGAATGAATACTTTGCGTCGGTATTCACGCAGGAGACTGGACAGATGTCTGTGCCTGATGTTGACAAAGTTGAGGATCGGTTGAGGGAAATAAGGATTACGAGGAAAGAGGTGTTGGGGCTGTTAGGCAGCTTAAAGACATATAAAGCTCCGGGGCCTGATGGCATTTACCCCAGGCTGCTAAGGGAGTTGAGGGAAGACTTGGCTGGGCCTCTGACGCAAATCTTTGTCTCTTCCTTGGACACAGGTGAGGTCCCAGAGGACTGGAGGATAGCAAATGTAGTACCGTTGTTTAAAAAAGGTCAGAGGGATCACCCAGGGAACTATAGGCCGGTGAGCTTGACTTCAGTTATAGGTAAGCTAATGGAGAGGATCCTCAGGGACAGGATGTATGAGCATCTGGAGCGCTGCGATCTGATCAGGGATACGCAGCATGGCTTCGTCAAGGGGAAGTCTTGTCTTACAAATCTAGTGGAATTTTTTGAAGAAGTGACAAAAACAGTTGATGAAGGACAGGCTGTTGATGTCGTCTACATGGATTTCAGTAAGGCGTTTGACAAGGTTCCTCATGGTAGACGATAGAGAAGGTGAAGGCGCATGGGATACAGGGTCGGGTATGTAGATGGGTCGAGAACTGGCTCGGGAGGAGGAGACAGAGGGTAGTAGTGGAAGGCTCTTTTTCCGGCTGGAAGCCTGTCACTAGTGGAGTGCCACAAGGCTCATTACTAGGTCCTCTTCTATTTGTGGTCTACATAAACGACTTGGAAGTAGGGGTAGGTGGTGAGATCAGCAAATTTGCTGATGACACCAAGATGCTTGGATTGGCGGGTACAGAAGAGCAGTGTCAGGCAATACAACAGGACATAGATAGGTTGGTAGACTGGGCAGATAGATGGCAAATGGAATTTAATCCGGATAAATGCGAGGTGATGCATTTTGGCCGGAAAAATGTAGAAGAGAGTTATAGGATAAAAGGTAAAACTATACGGAGCATAGAGACGCAGAGAGACTTGGGGGTGCAGGTTCACAAGTCTCTGAAGGTGTCCTCACAGGTGGAGAAGGTGATAAAGAAGGCGTATAGTATGTTAGCTTTCATAGAAAAGGGTATAGAATACAAGAGTAGGAATTTGATGTTGCAGTTGTATAGAACTTTGGTTAGGCCTCACTTGGAATACTGCGCCCAGTTCTGGTCGCCGTACTATCGGAAGGATGTGGAGTCCTTGGAGAGAGTGCAGAGGAGGTTTACCAGGATGCTGCCTGGTATGGAAGGACTGTCTTATGAGGAACGATTAGATAGACTGGGGTTGTTTTCCCTTGAAAGACGTCGGCTTAGAGGGGATCTCATAGAGGTGTATAAGATTATAAGGGGTATAGATAGAGTAAATGGAGGTAAACTTTTTCCACCTTTAGAAATGGATAGGACGAGGGGTCATGGCCATAGGGTGAGGGGGGCTATGTATAAGACGAATATTAGAGGGCAGTTTTTCACACAAAGGGTAGTGGGGGTGTGGAATGCACTGCCGAGTAAGGTGGTGGGAGCAGGCACGCTGGGGCTGTTTAAGGGTCTCTTGGACAGCCACATGAGCGGTATGCAGATAGAGGGATATATTAGGACTGTTTAACTACGGCTTTTTTCCACAGGTAATTCGGTCCATACTTGACCAACATTGAGCATGCATTCGGCAGGTGGTGCGGGTACAGCTCTTGGATGTTGATTCATGGGTTGCCTGGTACCTCATGTCGTAAATGAGTGCTTTATGTGGACCATCTGAAGGGCACCATGACAGCTCAGAGACTATCGATGTGGCTGTGCAGACACTTGGAATTGGGCCGGTGTCTGCGGGAGTTTGCGCGTTCTCCCCGTGGTTGCGTGGGTTTTCTCCGGGCACTCCGGTTTCCTCCCACAACCCAAAAATTCGCTCTTAGGCTGATTGGGAAACAAATTGTCCCTATGGTGAGAATTTTCCATATTAGGAATAATATATATATTATTATATAGGAATATTAAAATAGGATAATGGATTTGCTACTATATAGTATGACGGCGGCGTGGGCTTGTTGGGCCGAAGGGCCTGTTTCCCGTGCTGTGTTGCTTAAAAAAAAACAATTCTGCAGGTGTCGTCTCATCAAGGCCCTGTACAGCTGCAGTAAGATATCCGTACTTCTGAACTCAAGTTTTCTTGAAATGAAGGCCGTTGTACCAGTTGCTTTCCTAATTGCTTGCAGCAGCTGCCTTTCCACTTTAAGTGACTGGTGTACAAGGACACCCAGATCCCTTTTTCCAATATATCACCATTTAAACAATGCTTTTCATTTCTGTTTCTTCCGGCCAAGAGTATAGCTCCACGCTTAGTCACGTGGGCAGAATGGTTAGCATTGCTGCCTCACAGTACCAGGATCCTTGATTCAGTTCCAGTCTGAGTGCCTGTCAGTGTGGAATTTGCAAGTTGTCTCCATGTCTGCACAAGCTTATTCTTCACTGTCCATCTAAATGAAGAATTCTATCACATATGGTCACTCTTTCTCGAGGACTCAGCACAACAAGATTGTTAATTAATCCTTTCTCATTGCACAGTTCCCAGTTTGAAGTAGCCTATTTGCTAGTTTAATACCTTTCATGCATCTCCACTGCTATTTTGGGACATATAGACAACCCCCAACAATATTTACTGCCATAGAAACCCTTCAGTGCAAAGGAGGCCATTCGGCATAATTAAGCCTGCATTAGCAATCCCACCTACATAGAACATAGGCCCTCGATGTTGCGCTGACCAATTGAGAAAAAGCAATGACCCTCTAACCAAAACCATAGGTTTTCATCCATAAACCTATCCACTGACCACTTAAACGCCCCCAAACTTGGCGCATCTACAACTGCTGCAGGCAGGGCATTCCATACCTTTACCACCCTCTGGGTAAAGAACCTACCTCTGACATCCGTCCTATAACTAACACCCTTTAATTTAAAGCTGTGTCCCCTCGTGCTAGCTTTCTCCATCCCAGGAAAAAGGCTATCACTGTCCACCCTGTCTAATCCTCTGATCATCTTATATGCCTCAATAAGGTCTCCTCTTAGCCGCCTTCTTTCTAACAAAAACAACCTCAAATCCCTCAGCCTCTCTTCATAAGACCTTCCCTCCATACCGGGCAACATCCTGGTAAACTCCTCTGCACCCTCTCCAATGCCTCCACATCTTTCTTATAATGTGGCGACCAGAACTGTACACAATACTCCAAGAGCTGCTGCACCAGAGTTTTGTACAGTTGCAACATGATGTTGCGGCTCCGAAATTCAATCCCCCTACCAATAAAAGCCAAGACTCTGTATGCCTTCTTAACAACCCTTATCGACTTGATTGCCAACTTTCAGGGATCTATGCACATATATGCCAAGATCCCTCTGTTTGTCAACACTATTAAGAGTTCTAAACAACCCCAGATGTTTATCTCTCTAATTTGTCTAAGCTATGCATCCTGGGACACTAAGGGGCAAATTAGCATGACCAATGTACCTAACCTGCACATCTTTGGACTGTCAGAGGAAACCAACAGGGAGAACATTCAAACTCCACACAGACAGTGACCCAAGCTGGGAATCAAACCCAAGTCCTTGGAGATGTGAGGCAGCAGTATTAATCACTGCGCCACCAAGTTTGTTGTTTTTTAATTTCACCCATACAAATTCCATATCATGATTTTCTGAGCCAATATCCTTCGTCACTATTGCATTGATTTCCTCTTTTCCTAACAATACTACCGCACTTTCTTTCCCTTTGTTTTGACTTTCCTAAATAATAAATATCTCTGCAAGTTCAGTTCCCAGATTTGGTAACCCTGCAGCCATGCCTCTGTAACTTCAGCTATAGCATAGCATATCATTAATCAGGACCATGCCCGATTTCTCAGCTCTCAACCAACAATGTGTGGAGTAAGCTGGTAAAATTCTGGCTGTGGTGTCCAGACCAGTGTGAAAAGATTGGCACAGGGTCAAAACCCCTTTCGACTGGGGAGCAGCAGTGGGAGGTCGTGTGATGATGCATCTAAGAAGAAATCCAACCAAACTTGGCAACTGATTTGAGTAAACAAAAAATGAAGTTTTGATATAATTTTGAAATTGTGTTTTTGTACATAAACTTTTTATCTTTTATTGTTTATTTTGTCCATGGCTGCTTCTATTATATTTCTTAAACCAAAGTCATATTTTTTAGCCTCAGATATGAGATTTGTCAAGAGTGTTTTGTCCAAAATGCTGAAAGCAATTAGCAAGTGTGAAGTGACTTGTACTAATTTGATTTGCATGTATCAGCAATTTGAGAGGTTTACTACTTAGCCTTGGCACTTTATCGCCCAGATTATTTGATGCATAAGATGACACTTCAGCTCATATAATAGAAGCTTTGATCAGGGGAAGAGAAGAGAGGTATGAAATTCGGCTCACTAGTGCCTTTGGGTGCTTTGATGCTGCTTGGGGGACAATGCGGCATCATGGCATGTGCTGCAGATTTCTGCCACGCACGGTGCCAGATGCCATATTTATGAAGACTCTGTCTGCCAGGAGGATGCAGAGCAGAGAGATCATAATATTCATCAGAGACTAATGCTAATTTGATGTCTGCTCTGTCATTTTAGAGCTCCACATACAAACCAGCACATTTTCTCAACCTAAGACAGCTGATAAGCAATAGGAAGTACTCCCACCAGTGCTATTTAAAGGAATAATCAACTAGTTCCAGTTAGTTGCAGGTTGATTTTGCTGTTGCTATGATTGAGCAAAGGTTTCATGTTTTTCGTAATTGTTTCAAGTTGCAATAATTTGGATTGGAATTGGGATCGGTTGAATATGTTATAGTATCCCAGGAGTTTTTGTTAACTAAGGAGGGTGAAACAATCAGTTGAGAACTACTGTTCTTAATAGATAGGCTATCAGTAATTATTTATTTAATTTTTATTTATTAGTGTCACAAGTAGACTTGCATTAACACTACAGTGAAGTTATTGTGAAAATCCCCTAGTTGGCACCTGTTTGGGTATATTGGCCATGCTAAATTCTCCCTCAATGAACCTAACCAGCACTTCTTTTTGGACTGTGGGAAAAAACCAGAACACCTGGAGGAAACCCACACAGATATAGGGAGAATGTACAGACTCCACACACACACACAGTGACCCAAGCTGGGAATCGAACCTGGGTCCCTGGTGCTTCAAGACAGCAGTGCTAACCACAGTGCCACCATTCTTTTAGTGAATGAACAGGAATTTTCTTTAGAACATTAAAGTTCATGTCAGATTATGAGCTTTTAGGGAGTACCATTTACAATAAAACAGAATTCTAAACGTCCTTTAAATTTTGCTTTTCTATTTTTACTGCACCTACGTCTTGCACCTTAAGCAGCTGACCTTCTCCAACTCAGAAGGAACAAAAAAAATGAATAGTAAACTCAAAAGCTTCTCCTGTAAACATTTATCCAGAGTACGTTGTCAACATTTCTTTTAAGTCATAGAAATGGAAAATCTTCAACTGTTCTCAGTAGTTTTTGTATCTTTTCAATTAAAGGTGAAGGGAGGTTATAACCAATCTCACCTCTGTTCCACTTCATCAATAAAAATATTATTTAAGAAAAACTATAGACCAAAAATACTTTTATTCCCTTTCAATCCAAAGATTTCATATTAGACATTGCTTAGAACATTCACAGCCGCTTACTTGGAAGTGGTTACTCTGGAGATTGGAACTGAACAAGGAGCACGTGGTACATATTATAAAGAGCATGAGATTCTCAGAACAGCATATCATTTCATGACATGAACGTCATGAAATTTTGATGTTTTTGAACGTCAAAGACTGGGCTGTAGCTTGGATGGAAAAGTAACTTTTTCTCTATTTTGTGATCTTAATGGAATTCTGGATTTCAGGATCTAGAATAGAAACTGAAGTTGTATTCTGAGACATTTTAGAAACAAATTCAAAGCCCAAGAATTCAGTATTTGCTGCTTCAGACACAGGTGCCAGTATTTTACTGCCTGTGACTCATAAGGTCCCACCGTCCTGGGACTGGCAAGGCAAGAAAAATTCGACAAGCGTCTAAAGTAAAATAGAGAAACTACTACATTATTTGTATTTGATTTCCGTTTTGATTGGCCCCTTTCGCTTCTTAATCTAAAACATTGATTTTATACATGCTGATAAATTACTCATTTTTAATGACATGCAAAATTGTGAGGTAATTCACTTTGGCAGGAATAACAAATGTGTAGAGTATAGGGCTAATGGTAGAACTCTTAATAGTGTTGATGAACAGAGGGATCTAGGTGTATATGTGCATAGATCCCTGAAAGTTGGCAATCAAGTCGATAAGGTTGTTAAGAAGGCATATGGAGTCTTAGCTTTTATTGGTAGGGGGATTGAATTTGAGCCGCAACGTCATGTTGCAACTGTACAAAACTCTAGTGCGGCCGCACTTGGAGTATTGTGTGCAGTTCTGGTCCCCACATTATAAGAAAGATGTGGAGGCATTGGAGAGGGTACAGAGGAGGTTTACCAGGACGTTGCCTGGTATGGAGGGCAGGTCTTATGAGGAGAGGCTGAGGGATTTGAGGTTGTTTTCGTTAGAAAGAAGGCGGCTAAGAGGAGACCTTATTGAAACATATGAGATGATTAGAGGTTTAGGTAGGGTGGACAGTGATAACCTTTTTCCTAGGATGGAGAAAGCTAGCACGAGGGGACATAGCTTTAAATTAAGGGGTGGTAGTTATAGGACGGATGTGAGAGGTATGTTCTTTACCCAGAGGGTGGTAAAGGTATGGAATGCCCTGCCTGCGTCAGTTGTAGATGCGCGAAGTTTGGTGGCGTTTAAGAGGTCAGTAGATAGGTTTATGGATGAAAAGGGAATGGTTTGGTTAGAGGGTCATTGCTTTTTCTTAATTGGTCGGCGCAACATCGAGGGCCGAAGGGCCTGTTCTGCGCTGTAATGTTCTATGTTTGCAGTTTCTGGCTACAAACAAAACACGTGTAATCGAATTTTTTAATATTGATTGGAAACACAAAACTGTGCTGCCCAGCACAGAGGGAATAAAGCTTTTGAGTCTGGATGACCCTTCGTCAGAGTGAAGGGTGATCCAGACTGAACCATTGGTTCTATTCACTCTCCACAGGTCCTGCCAGACCTGCTGAGATTTTCCAGCATCTGCAGTATTTTGCTTTTGTACAAGTAGCAGTGGGGGACCGTTTTGGAGATAATGACCATAATGTATTTAGATTTTAGCATCATTATGAAAAGGACAAAGAAAGAACAGGAATCTGTTAGGAATCTATCCAGGTGAGGAGTGGTGAAGGTGATTAGCGGTTGCAGGTAAGATTTACATAGGAGCAGTTACTGCGACCAGAAAGTGGTTTGTGGAAGGGCTTTTGTGAATGAACAGTTAAATCCCAAACAGCACTACAGTGTTTCCTTCCCTACTTCCGCTTGTAACCAAAAAAAAGTCATTGGGAGGACTACAAAGAAGAGAGGGGTGAGTTAGATTCTTTTATCCTTTTACCGTATAAGGGCAATATGGCAGTTAGGGCAGTGGTATGCTCCTCCTGTCAGATGTGGGAAATTAGGGAGCAATCTAGTCTCCCTGACAACTTTGTCTGCATGAAGCGTGTCCAATTGCAGCTCCTCACAGATTGCATTGTTCAATTGGGGCAGCAGGTGGATGCACTGCGGAGCATACAGGAGGCAGAGAGTATGATAGACCCCAGTTACAGGGAGATTGTCACACCACAGATTTAGACAGGTAGATGGGTGACCGCCAGGAGAGGCAGGCAGGTGGTGCAGGAGTGGTTATTCCCCTTTCAAACGGATACTATTGAGGGGATAGCCTGTGAGGGGAAGATACAGACAGCAGCCAGGCCTGTGGCATCACACCTGGTTCTGCTGTGGAACAGGGTCAGGCAAAGAGCAAGCGAGCAGTAGTAATAGGGGACTCGCTAGTTAGAGGCATAGGCAGGCATTTCTGTGGCCACAATCGAGACTCCAGGAGGGTGTGCTGCATCCCTGGTACCAAGGTCAAAGATGTCTCTGAGCGATTGCAGGACATTCTTAAGGGAGAGGGTGAGCAGCCAGAGGTTGTTGTATATATTGGTACCATGATATAGGTAGAAAAAGGGATGAGGTCCTGAGATACGAATGTAGAGAGTTAGGCAGAAGGCTAAAGTGCAGGACCTCGAAAGCAGTAATTTCTGACTACTAGCCACGTGCTAATGAGAGTAGGAATAGGAAGATGAATGCTTGAGAGCTGGTGCAGGGGCAGAGATTTGGATTTTTAGACTATTGGGATCTTTTCTGGGGAAAGGGTGACCTGTTCGAGAAGAACAGGATACACCTAAACTGGAGGGGTACTAACATCCTTGCGGGGAGATTTGCTAGAGCCACTTGGAAGAATTTAAACTAGTTTGGCAGGAGGTTGGATCCAAAGCAATAAGGAGACGGAAGAGAAGGTTGAAAACAGCACAGAAGTTGGAGATCACATTTGGAATAAAGGCAGTGTCAGTGATCTTAGTATCAGACACATCAGGCAAAAGCGAGACAGAGAACGAGGGAAGTCCAGATTAAATTGTTTTTATTTCAATGCAAGAGGCCTGATGAGTGAGGCAGATGAATTCAGGGCATGGATGGATACGTGGGACTGGGATATTTTAGCAATTATTGAAATACGGCTAAGGGAAGGACAGGATTGGCAGCTCAATGTTCCAGGGTACAGATGCAAAAGGAAAAATAGAACAAGAGGTAAGAGAGGCAGCGAAGTTGCACTTTTGATTAGAGAAAACATCATGGCAGCACTGAGAGGGGATATATCCAAGGGTTCAGCCACTGAGGCTATATGGGTAGAACTGAGAAATAAGAAGGGGGAAATCACTTTGTTGTACAATAGGCCCTCAAATAGTCGGCAGGAAATTGAGGAGTAAATATGTAAGGAGATTACAGTTAGCTCCAAGAAAAATAGAGTGGTAATGGTAGAGGATTTTAACTTTCCCAACATTGACCGGGACAGCCATAGCATCAGAGGGTTAAATGAATAGAAATTTGTTGAATGAATTCAGGAGGAATTTCTCTTTCAGTGTGTGAATTAGAAAGGGGGCAAACCCTGATCTCCTCTTGGGAAATAAGGAAAGGCAGATGACAGAACTGTTAGTGAAGGATTGCTTTGGGACCAGTGACCTTCTGCCTAACTCTCTATATTCACACTTCAGGACCTCATCCCTTTTTCTATTAGTTTTAAGATAGCTATGGAGAACGATAGGTCTGGCCCAAAAGTTAAAATTCTAAATTGGGGCAAAGCCAATTTTGATGGTATCAGGCAGCAACTTTCAAAAGTTAATTGGGGGAGCCAATGGGAAGGCAAAGGGATATCTGGTAAGTTGGAGGCTTTCAAAAGTGTGTTAACCAGGGTTCAGGGTAAGCATATTCCTCTTAGAGTGAAGGGCAAGGCTGGTAAAAGTAGAGAACCCTGAATGACTCGGGATATTAAGGCCATGATCAAGAAGAAAAAGGAGGCATGTGATATGCATCGGCAGCTGGGACCAAGTGAATCCTCCAAAGAGTAAAGCAGGTGTAGAGGTAGAGTTAAGAGAGAAATCAGGAAGGCAAAAAGGGCACATGAGATTGTTTTGGCAGATAAGGCAAAGGAGAACCCAAAGAGTTTCCACAAAAACATAAAAGACAAAAGTATAATAAGGGAGAAAGTAGTGCATCTTAAGGATCAAAAAGATCACCTGTGTGCAGATTTATAAGAGATGGGTGAGACCCTAAATCAATATTTCTCATCAGTATTTACTGTTGAGAAAGGTATGGATGTTAGGAAACTTGGGGAAATAAATACTGATCTGTGAGGAGTGTACATATTGCAGGGAGAGGTGCAGGAAGGTAGGTAGTAAATCCCCGGGACCTGATGAAATGTATCCAAGGACATTGTGGGAGGCTAGGGAGGAAATGGCAGGTCCCCTAGCAGAGATATTTGAATCATCGATAGTCATGCGTGAGGTGCCTGAAGATTGGAGGGTGGCAAATGTTGTGCCTTTGTTTAAAAAGAGCTGCAGGGAAAAGCTTGGGAACTACAGGCCAATGAGCCTCACATCTGCGGTGGGTAAGTTGTTAGAAATTATTTTGAGAGATGGATCTATAGACATTTAGAGAAGCAAGAATTCTTCATTAGGGTTAGTCAGCGTGACTTTTTAAGTGGAAAATCATGTCTCACAAATTTGAATGAGCTTTTCGAAGGATAAACAAGAAGGTATATGAGGCCAATGTAGTTGATGTTGTTACGTGGACTTTAGCAAGGCCTTTGACAAGATATTGCATGGTAGGTTATTGTGTAAGGTTAAATCTCACGGGATTCAGGGTGAGATAACTAAATGAATACAAAATCGGCTTCTTGGCAGAAGCCAGAGAGGATGCAAAGGTTTGTTTTCAAACTGGAGGCCTGTGACCAGCAGTGTGTCTCAGGGATCAGTGTTGAGACCACTGTTATTTGTCATCTATATTGGTGATTGGATATGAAGATAGGACACACGGTTAGTAAGTTTGCAGATGACACCAAGATTGGTGGCATAGTGGACAGTGAAGGAAGTTATCTCTGATTGCAACGGATCTTGATCAATTGAGCCAGTGGGCTGACGAATGGCAGATGAATTTTAAGTAAATGCGAGGTGATGCATTTTGATAGATTGAACCAGGGCAGGAGTTATTCATTTAATAGTAGGGCATTAGGGAGAGCTCCAAAACAAAGAGGTCTAAGGATACATGTTCATAGCTCCTGGGAAGTGGTGAAGAAGGCATTTAGCATGCTTGATTTCATTGGTCAGAACATTGAAGACAGAATTTGGGACATATGTTGAAGTTGTACAAGACATTGGTAAGGCCACACTTAGAATACTATGTAAAGTTCTGGTCACCCTATTATAGAAAGGATACTATTAAATTAGAAAGAGTGCAGAGAAGATTTACTAGGCTGCTACCAGTACTTGATGGTTGGAGTTATAAGGAGAGGCTGGATAGACTGGAACATCTTTCTCTGGAGTATAGAAAGCTGAACTTATAGAAGCCTATAAAATAATGAGGGGCACAGATCAGCTAGATAGTCAATATCTTTTTCCAAAGGTAGGGGAGTCTAAAATTAGAGGGCATAAGTTTAAGGTGAGAGAGGAGAAATACAAAAGTATCGAAAGGGGCAATTTTTTCACATAGAGGGTGGTGAGTGTCTGGAACAAGCTGCCAGAGATACAAAGAACAACACAGCACAGGAAACAGGCCTTTCGGCCCAACAAGCCCGTGTCACCGTTTTAACGTTTCCACTTCCATCCATGACCCTTGTCTATGTTTATGGAAATCTGCATTGGAACCAAATTGAGGAGACAATTTAGGGACAATTTGTTTCGCCAGTCAGTCTAGGAGCACATCTTTGGGGTGTGTGAGGAAACTGGAGCACCCGGACAAAACCCACGCAAGCACAGGGAGAATGCGCAAACTCCCACAGACACAGGCCCAAATCCCTGTATCTACACAGCAGCAGTGATAATCACTGAGCTGTCATGTTGCCCATCAACTGTCAGTTTAAGCGTATACAATAATGACGTGAAGCACTAGGTTACTCTCGAAAAATCCAAGAGCAGCCCTCTCATGACCCATCGCGTGTACGCCCTTTGTTGGACAACAAGGTGGACTGAGTAGTAGTAGAGGAGGGTACAATTTTGACTTTTAAAAAGTATTTAGATAGTTACATGGGTAAGATGCATGTAGAGGGATATGGACCAAATGTGGGCCATTGAGATTAGTTTAAAGGTTTAAAGAAAAGGGCAGCATGGACAAGTTGAGCCAAAGGACCTTTTCCATGCTGTAAACCTCTGTGACTCTATGATTCTATCTATGTTCTAGTTTGGGGCAGGAAAAATTTTACACAGCTGGGAGATGAGCCGCAAGAGTGGAGTGGGTACAGTCTTCATCTGTTAACTTTGTTGAGAAAAATTTGGTTCTGATTAAAATGACCTCTGTTCTTTATTTATTTATTTATTATTGTCACAAGTAGACTCTCAGTAACTGCAATGAAGTTACTGTGAAAGTCCCTTAGTCGCCACAGTTCAGTGCCTGTTCGGGTGCAGTAAGGGAGAAGTTAGCATGGCCAATCCATCTAACCAGCACGTTTTTCAGATAATGTGGGAGAAAACCAGAGCATCCAGAGGAAACTCACACGTACACAGGGGGAATGTGTGAACTCCATACAGACAGTGACTCAAGCCGGGAATTGAACCCAGATCCCTGGTGCTGTGGGACAGCAGTGCTAACTACTGTGCTACCGTGCCGCCCATTAAGTACTATAAAAGTGATAGAAAATACACTGTAAGAGGACATTTAAGAATGGAGTGCAACAGATAAAAAAATTTCTTATTTTCAGCCATATCAGTTCAGTTTCTTCTTTGGATTTTGGTGGCTGGCCCATTTCTTAATTAGACGTTTCTGAAATAGCTTGTTTATAAGCTTTAACACACGTCATTTATCTTAAGCCAGTATGATTTCAAAATATGGTTATGCCGTCTCTGCAGAAGTGCATGTATTATAGTTCACCTAGCTACTTGACAGCGATTAATATTGACGATAATATACAATGATGTAACATGGAAATACAGAAAATCAAATTGGAAATGTTAAATCACTGGGAAAGGGAAAAGGTGCTTACAGTTGCATAAGTATAAATATTGCATCAGCAGATTGCAGTCAACCCTGTTTTGATCGATGTTACAGTATACGTTACAGTTTCTCCTTCGGTTTTGGTATCCAAACCATCAAAGGGTACAACTGTTGTCCCAATACACAGTTCCTATGACGCATCTCCATTTTACTAAGCAGCTCAAAGGGTTTGTACATTTGTAAATATTTTATCAATAATAAAAATGTAAGATGTAGCAAGCAAGCTGTTACTGATTGAAAATTTCTCAAAGCATCAGTGTTTTATTAATTTTGAAATTGGCTTAAATATTAGTGAGAGACCACACATGTTATTGCAATCTAGCAAAACTTGCCATGTTTGCTCTTGTCTGTTTAATTTTACTTTGTAATGAACCTTGTTGAGCTCATGCTTTAAGCAACTGAATAATCTGTCGGAATGATATTTATCAGCTAGAAAGTTTTCCGGTGTACGCATTGAAAGTAAGTGAGCTCATAGGTCATCTGGGACCATTCCACTTGCAGATTTTGATATTGGCAGTATATCCTGGAGGGGTAATCCGGAGATGGAATACCTCCCAAATGAGTCAGATTTTGTTAGTTTTAATTTCCTGTACTCCATCTCACTGACATCACACCAAAGTCAATGATACCTCAATGCATCAGGGGCTAGTGCGTCAAAAGGTTGAGGCTAACTAGGACTATAGTGAATCATATCTTCATTCTTCTCCGTATGGGTGTTGAGTTCATTCCTCCTGACTATTCAGCAAGGATACTTAACTCAGTTGGGTGGAGGGAATAAAAGGGACAGACAAAATCTGATATTTACTACAAAATTATAAGCATTAAAGGAAGAATAGAAAATGGGGAGAGAACAAAGTAGCACTAGCCACGTTTAATAAAAAGAAGAAATGTCACTTATTATCAAGCAGAGGCCAATGATGGAGTAACATCATTATTACTCATTCAAAAGACAAATAGCTCAAGCAGTGTAGCATTCTGTCAGCACTGTGCTGGAGTATCAGCCTGGACTTTCGTGTTCACGTCCCTGAAATGGGAAGCCATCCTGTTTTGATTCCAGAGACGAGAGAGGGCTACAGACTGAGCTGTATGTTGCGGACAGAAGAAGGTTAATTTAAACAGCATTAATTTCTCCTCTCACCTTCTGCCCATAAACAAATGTGTTTTGATTTGCTTCCTCCCCTTTAAATTATGTTTGCTAACCCCTCAGTTTTGGTGTGATCAAATTTTTATGAGTAACCATATAGCAACTTGTGATAGAATCAATTCAAAGGGTTAATTTATTTGTACATCCTCAAAATATGGTGGAGGGGTCACAATGTAGCTTTCTTTGCATTAATACAGTAAAAGAGAGATAGAGAAAAGAAAGATTTACAGTGCAGAGACCACAGAGAAAAATAAAATGGTATTTCACATGGGTTCCAGAGTCCAGAAACAAAAAGAGAAAATGCTGGAAATTCTCAGCAGGTCTGGCAGCAAAGCTTTGCTAAAGGGTCATCTGGATTCGAAATGTCACCTCTTTCCTCTCCTTACAGATGCTGCCAAACTGCTGAGATTTTCCAGTATTTTCTGTTTTGGTTTCGGATTCCAGCATCTGCAGTAATTTGCTTTGATCTGGACTCTGGATAAATGTGTTATTGTCCTACAGGAAGGTCGGCAGGATGAGAATGCTTGCTGTATAATTCACTTTTCTGGTGGTTTTGACTTCTTACATGGGATAAGCATGCAAAGATGAATCAGTCTTCTGGACGGTAGTACAGAAGTTCCAGCAGAAACAGTGTACGTGTGGCCCGGTATTCGATCTGGGCGAGCCTCTTTTCTGTAGTCGCTCCTGGTTAGATGCCAAAGTAGTAAACTGAGATTTTCATTACAGCAAGGCAATGTTATTGGTTACATATGCAGAAGTCCATGTCACATGGCCCACACCTCTTCACAATGTCTTTGGCAAAGGGTGTGTATCTCCCAATTTGGGTTCCTGAGATTAATTAAGAATTGAAATTAGGGTTGTGGGGCCCTCTGTCCTGGGAGATGATTAGCCAATCTGGGTCACGAAATCCAAGTTGCCTTTATATAACTCTCTCTGAATTTTATTTCTGGAGTCCAGAAATTTTATTTCTGTCTCTTCAGAGATAGAGATGCAAATTGTTTTGATACTGCCATATAGCTTCTTTTGTTCAGGGGTCATAAACATAGGGCAAGATTTTCTAATCTTTCCCACCAGTGGAATCTCCCAGTATCGCCAACGGTGACACCCTACCCTCTTTGTGCTGGGTTCCCAAGGGGCAGGATGGGCAAACCATGCAAAATGCCTTAGATATAGTGGGGTTGGAAAATCCTGTCAGTGGCCAATGGCGAACCACCTCCACTGCCAGAGACCACCATGGATGGGCTGGAAAATCCCATCCATTGATTTGGCCATTTAAAAAGGTCTTTGCCCAGTTTTTAAAATTTTATAGACATCTTCAGGGCTATTTTCATTTCATAAACAAGACACAGGGTGAGGTTTTAGGCCCCTCACACATGACTGATATCAAAGGTATCTGCTAAGTTCTGTTTTGATAATGCTGATTTCTACACTCTCAAAATTATGTTGTGGATTAATGCATCCAAATCTCTGAAATTTCTCATTTTAATGTTATGTTGAAGATAAATAACAGAGGGAATGATTTTAGCATTTGCATTGTTCTGTCCTTACTTTACCAGCTGTTCAGCCCAATAATGTTTGCACAGCACAGACTTGAGTTTTTATTTGACCACCAGATCATGAGATGTAGGAGCAGAATTTGGCCATTTGGCCCATTGAGTCTGCTCTGCCATTCAGTCATGGTTGATCAGTTTCTCAACCCAATTTTCCTGCCTTTTCCTTGTAATCTTTGATACCTTTACCAATCAGGAACCAATCTATCTCTGTCTTAAATACACTCAATGACCTGGCCTCCGCAGCCCTCTGTGGCGATGGATTCCATAGGTTGACCATCCTCTGGCTGAAGAAATTCCTCCTCATCTCGGTTCTAAAAGATCATCCCTTTATTCTGAGGCTGTGCCCTAGTATCTGCTGCTAATCTTCTCCATGTCCACTCTATCCAGGCCTTTCTGTATTCTGTAAGTTTCAATGAGATTCTCCCTTCATTCTTCTAAACTCCATCAAGTACAAACCCATACTGCTTAAGCACTCTTCACATATCAAACTCTTCATTCCTGGGATCATTCTCATAAACCTTCTCTGACCCTTCAAAGTTGAAGTTTATTTACTAGTCACAAGTAAAGCTTACATTTCTGCAATTGAGTTACTGTGAAATTCCCCTAGCTGCCACAATCTGTGCCTGTTCAGGTCAATGCACCTAACCAGCACGTCTTTCACACTGTGGGAGGAAACTGGAGAACCCAGAGATAACCCATACAGACACGAAGAGGACATGCAAATTCCACACGGTCAGTGAGCCAATTGAGGGAATTGAACCTGGGACCTTGGAGCTGTGAGGCAGCAATGCTGACAACTTTGCCACCATGCCACCCCAAAACCCTAGCCTTGGAGAAGGATTTGGGGTGGCATGGTGGCACAGTCGTTAGCACTGCTGCCTCACAGCGCCAGGGTCCCGGGTTCAATTCCCATGCAGTCACTTAATAAGGCTGTGTACATCCTTTCCTAGATACGGGCCCAGAATTGCTCGCAATATTCCAATGTGGTCTGACCAGAGCCTTCTAAAGCTTCAGCAGTATTATTACTTCTTCTTCTTTATTACTTCTTCTTCTTCTTCTTTATTACTTCTTCTTCTTCTTCTTTATTACTTCTTCTTCTTCTTCTTTATTACTTCTTCTTCTTCTTCTTTATTACTTCTTCTTCTTCTTCTTTATTACTTCTTCTTCTTCTTTATTACTTCTTCTTCTTTATTGGCAACACTTCCAGCCAATTGTTCTTTGTAAACTGAATTCAACTGAGTATCACTTCTGAGCTATTAGCCCAGGCCACTAGACTAGTAATCCTGAGACTATATGAAAGAAAAAATGTGTCATTCATGATCTCAGGTTGTTCCATGGTTGTCGTTGATGAAGTACTTTTGAAGTTTAGTTACAAATTTGAGCACATACTCCCACAAATTGGAATGAGATGAATGAGCAGATATTGTATGGTGGTTGACGAATATACCTCTCTCATCCTGTGTGGTGAGAACAGTAAATAGCTTTATTTGTGCCACCGTGCAGCCACTTAATAGGGCTGTGTATTGGTATGGCTGTGTCAGCAATTGTTTTTTTGTAATAATTGAACTCAGCTTTACAAACTGCCATAACTTGCTTTGAAGACACATCTCCAAATGATTCATCCAAGCTAGAACAAAGAACAAAGAGCAACACAGCACGGGAAACAGGCCCTTCGGGCCAACGAACCCGCGCCGCCATCCTAACGTCTTTACGACATAACCATGACCTTAGGCTATGCCTATTGTGGAAGATTCCCATATAGGGACCAATATAGGGACAATTTGTTACCCAATCAGCCTAAGAGCACATTTTTGGGATGTGGGAGGAAACCGGAGCACCCGGAGAAAACCCACGCAACCACGGGGAGAACGCGCAAACTCCCGCAGTCACAGGCCCAAATCCATGTGTCTGCACAGCAACAGCGATAGTCTCTGAGCTGTCATGTTGCCCATCAGATGATCCAGTTTAAGCATACACTAACGACGTGAAGCACTAGGCAACTCCTGAAGCAACATCCAAGAGCAGCCCTCGCACGACCTGCCGAGTGCATGTACCTTGTTGGTCAAGGTGGACCGAATTGCCTGTGGAAACAAATAAGACAGTATTAAACATGTGAAAAACTCAGGGATTGACATCCCTGAGACAAAACTAAAAGATATTCTAATACTACTTGACTAGTTATCCATAGATGTGGACTAATGATAAAGAACTGTTTAAATTGCACTATGTTCTTTTGTCATGCCAAATTCAGTTATTTTTTTAAAAAAAAAATTAAACTAATGGTGAGGGTAAGGATATCAGATAGTCATAAAGACAAAACTGGTTATGGAAGGAAATCTGCTATCCTTGCCTGGTCTGGCAAAAGCAATTTATTAGTCATGAGTGGGCTTACATTAACACTGCAATGAAGCTACTGTGAAAATCCCTTGGTTGCCACACTCCAGCAGCTGTCTGGGTACACTAAGAGAGAATTTAGCATGGCCAATGTACAGGGTCTTTCAGAATGTGCGAGGAAGCCGGAGCACCTAGAGGAAGCCCACACAGACACAGAGAGAACGCGCAAACTTCACATGGACTGTGGCCTAAGAGGGAATCGAACCTGGATCCCTGGTGTGTGAGGCAGCAGTGCTAACCACTGTGCTGCCCCAAGGCACTCTCTGAGGCCAGCATATCCTTCCCTAGATAAGGGCCCAAAATTGCTCATAGTTCTCCAAATGTGATCTGACTGGAATCTTACAAAGCCTTAGCTGTGTTTATTTCTTTGTTATTAACAACAATGTGAAAAAATTGCTCAGGAATGTCCAGTGCACAAAGGGCAGGACAAATCCAAGTTGGCCAATTACCACCCAATCAGTCTACTCTCGATCATCAGTAAAGTGATGGAAGGGGTCATCAACAGTGCTATCAAGCAGTGCCTGCTCAGCAATAACCTGCTGAGTGATGTTCACCGGGATCACTCAGCTCCTGACCTCATTACAGCTTTGGTTCAAACCTGAACAAAAGAGCTGAATTCCAGAGGTGAGGCAAGAATGACAGCCCTTGACATCAAGGTTGCGTTCAACCGAGTGTGGCATCAGGGAGCCCTACCAAAACTCAAATCACTGGGTACCAGGGGGCAAACTCTCCGCTGCTAAAGTCATATATAGGAAGGTGATTGTGGAGGTCAGTCATCTCGCTCCAGGACATCAATGCAGGAGTCTGTTGACCTCGGGTAGAATTTTCCGGTTTTGGAGTGAGCAGAAAATCCCATCCCATATCTGCAACAACCCATCAAAGACAATGAACTGAATCACCTAAGGAATTCAATTCATGGATTCCAACTGGTGCAGACACAATGGGCTGAAGGGCCTCTTTCTGTATTCTAAAACTCTATGACTATGACCATTAAATCTAACCGCTTGGATAATGGGAGAAATTCTCAAACAAGAGATGGTTTGCCACATCATTGCAGTTTGCTTTGTCATTCGCTATGCAAAGAAGTGAGGCCCTGCCAAAGGGTGAACTGGAGGAGGAATGAGGAAGTGCAGAAAGCCCAAGGGGTTGCTGAGGAACCAGATGATGTCATGAAGGAGGGGAGGTGTGCCTTCATAGCTGAAGAGTTCTAAGAGGAGTCAAACTAAGTCTGATCACCAGGAGACATCTCAGCCAGCTCTCCAAGCTATTTATTGATTTCTGAGGGAATAGCCAAACCATCGCTGAGAGGATGGAGAGTCGAAGTGGAACTTACCTGTATATAATTAATGAGCCTCCAAGCGCAGAATCTGGCGCAGGGTCCTGCCATTCTGAGCAGTGGGAAAGTCACCACCAGAGTTCTGCACTTCCGCATTTAGTGTCAAGTCCATTGTGACATTTACATCCCTTAACACTTGCCTGTCATAATTTTCCTATCTACTGTGTTCAGATGTCTTGGGTGAAATCTTAAGACCTTGCGTAGCTAGCAAGGTATCATGTGCTACACATGCCGCATTGGAAATTCGCAGATTAAAGTCATCCATAATTAAGCCGCTGAAATAAGGATTTTTTTTTGTTCTTATTCCAGTTTAATTTAGGAGCTATGGGTCTTCACCCTCAAGCCGAGTTGCAGGAGTTAGAAAAATTCCCGTTTCAGACTGCCTGACTCAGGAGCAAGTGCTCATAAAGGCTCGGCGTAGGCTTGGGCTGGAGTCAGGCTACTCAACCTGTGAAGATGTTTGAAGATGTGGGCTGCTGGGTGGAGTGTGGAGGGGGGGTGTTCCTATTTGAACCCCAGTTCAAATAGAAAACACAAACTCTCCAGCCCTTACTCACTTGCCCTCCAAACAGTCACCTAAAAAGAGGAGCTCTAGAACCTTTTGTATTCTAAAAGTTTCTTTTCATTCATGGGCTGGCCAGTATTTATTGCCCATCCCTAGTTGCCCTTGAGAAGATGGTGGTGAACTGCCTTCTTGAATTGCTGCAGTCCATGTGCCATGGGTTGACCCACAATGCTGTTAGGGAGGGAATTCTAGGATGTGGAACTAGAGATTGCAAAGGAACAGTGATATATTTCCAAGTCAGGCTGATGAGTGATTTGGAAGGAACTTGCAGGTGTTAGCGTTCCCATGTATGTGCTGTCCTTGTCCTTCTAGATGGAAGTGATTGTGGGTTTGGAAGGTGCTGTCTAAGGATCTTTAGTGAATTACTAGTGAGTACATCGTGTAGATAGTACACACTGCTGCTACTAAGTATGATTATTTCAAACTTCTGGAACCATGAGATATAAGAAAGGCAAAGTATTCAGTAAACCTGTACTTAGAAGAACTAGAAAACATTTTCTACCCATGAAAAAGACAACCTGTGTCTTCAGGTCCCAATCAAATTCAAGTCGATAAAAAGTTAGTTTCATGATGCTTATTTAAATAAGTACTGATGCCTTTATTTGAATAAATTCACTCTTTTCTGTAGTATAATATGCACCTTCATGAAGTAGTTGATGTTTCTATTAATACACTTCATATTTAGTACTTGCTTGGTATGGAAAAAATGTATTTTGTACATTCAGATGAAACCATTTCTTGTCACAATAATTTTGTTTCAGGTTTACGTCAAGAATCAGTCGTCACAGAATTATCTTGGTGGGAGGAAATTATTTGTCCGAGATTATCTATCTCATTAGTTTTGTATTGCAATAGCCTGTGATTGTTGAGATATGAGTGTACAGTTTGAACCTGGGGAAAATTTTAGTACTGATTTTGCAGACACCCAATATACTTTTTCATATGGCAATTGATTTTCCTTATGTCTCAATTTGTTACCCTTGACCAGAGTGAGGGCTAAGAAAACTACTCCTGCCCTTTTTATCACTGTCAGAGGTTTACTTGTATTATCCGTGTTTTAAGTAGAGCAGTAAAATATTGATGCAGGCCCTATCTTGAACAATGGAGACACCATCTATATGAATCTATGGGAATCTCTGGTGATCCAGATTTTCTGCAAATTTGGACAACTGAATTTCTCTGTAAAAGCTTCAAACTGCGACAACAAATAGAGAAATAATGTCATTTCAATTAAATGTCATTCATTTTTTAAAAATGCATTGAAGTCGGATGTCATATTTCTTGTATCTATTCTGTCTAGTGGTATTAAGACTTTTATAGATTTCAATGAGATCCCTCCTCATTCTTCTGAACTCCATTAAATATAATCCTAAAGGACTCTCTCATACGTTGCCATCCCAGGAATCAATCTGGTAAACCTTCTCTGCACTCTCAAGAGCAAGAACATCCTTCCTCAGATAAGGAGTGACAAAACAGCATACAGTATTCTAGGTGTAGCCTTATCAAGGCCCTGTGTAATTGCATCAAGACATCCCTGCTCCTGTACTTGAATTCTCTCACTATGAAGGTCAACACACTATTTGACTTTTTTATTGTCTGCTGCACCTGTATGTTTACCTTCAGTGACTGGTGTATTAGGACACCTGGGTTTCATTGCACGTTCCCCTCTCCTTCAGATAGTAATCTACCTTTGCAGTTTTGCTACCAAAGTAAGATGGGTATTGATGGGTATGGGCCAAATGCAGGCAATTGGGATCAGCTTAGGGGTTTAAAAAAAAGGACAAAATGGACAAGTTGGGCTGAAGTGCCTGTTTCCATCCTGTAAATCTCTATGACTCTATAACTTAAGGTGAAATCTGGTTCTTAAAGGGACCTAACATAAAATAAAGGACCTAACGTAAAACCACATGGGTGACAGCATATACATTCTAAAATAAAATCAATTGGTTGTGACCCTTAGGTCCTTGAAAGTTATCACTATTAAAGTGAATTGAATCAAAGTAGAAAATGTAATTTTTATTTAGTGACTTGTAGTAGAGAAAATTAAATGCTGGGCATTCACGGCAAGTACCTGAGGCCATAGCCGGTGAAGACGTAAGTGCCGAAAATTTCCACTGTCTGTTGTCTACTTTCTGCATTGAAATAACCCAGCTTGAACGTGGCATTAAATTGACAAACTCGCTGAAAGATTGATGTGGCAATTGAAAACAAATATCATTTATGCGGGAAGTTCACTGGGTGAGAGAAGAGGGGACTTCTCTGTATCTGACTGGGAATTATGCAGGCAGATGGCGGATGCCTAAAATGGCAACTTGTTCTGGTTCCCAGTGTTAATATTCTTTCCCTTGCAGGGTTGAGATGTCATACAAATCTCTTCAGGAAAGGGTTCAGCAGACTTTGGAATGAGATACATTTTTATTCATTGCTGCAGGGAAACTGTATTTTGTGGAAAAAAGTAATTATCTCTTTAAAAACATGAGCACAGCCTCTAAAATCTCTGAATAACTTTGGTCTTTTTTTCCCATATCAAATCCTGGCTTTTATTGGGCTTTCTTCTGACGTACTGTAGTCCCAGAATATATCGTGGAAACATTTGTGTAAATATCTATTGATATTTAGGCTTTAAAACTTCCAATGTTTTATTGCATTGGGTTTTCCCAGAGAAGAAATGTTGCTATTCGTTAAATCACCAAGTGAACCACCTTATACTTTTTTAAAATAATAGGAACATGACCATTGCAGTCTGAGTGAACACATTGCTGTATCCATGTTTTCTTTTTGCTGTTATTGTTACTTTTTGTGTTTTAATTGAGGCGTACAAGATGACAAGGGCGCTTGACAAGGACATGGAGAGGATGTTTCCTCCTGTAGAGTAATCTAGAACAAGAGGCCGTAGCTTTAGGATAAGGGGTGGCAGACTTAAAACAGAGGTGAGGAGAAATTACTTCACTCAAAGGGAGGTGAGTCTGTCGAATTCACCACTCTTAGTGGATGCTGGTACGTGGAGTAAATTTAAGATAGATTTTTAATTAGTTTGGATTTGAAGGGTGAACAGACAGAAAAGTGGAGCTAAGGCTGAGATGAAATCAGCCATGATCATTTTGAACGACAGAGCATGTTCGAGAGCCTAAATTGCCTACTCCAGCTCCTCGTTCTTATGCTTAATTGCAACTTACTAAGGTAACCCATCACCAAGGTTTGTTAGTTTATCCGCCTATAAAAAGCACCAATTCTACGTTTCCTTTTTTTTTGGTGGAATGTGAGTGCAGCTGGCGAAGCTAGCAATTGTTATTCATTCACAATTGTCCGTGAGAAGAGATGGTGAGCTGCTTTCTTGAACCGCTGCAGTCCATCTGGTGAAGGTGCTTCCACAGTGCTGTTAGGGAAGGAATCCCAGGATATTGATCTGGCAAAGCGAAGCAACAGCAATCTGTTATGTTTAATTCGGAGGGAAACTTGAAGATGGTGGTGTTACCGTCATTCCCTGCCCTTGTCTTCTAGATATCAGAGGTTATCCTTAATCATATGGCCAGTTAAGTCAAGCAATATCAATTAATTTAATGTGAGATGAGTGATTGTGATATTTTTCAACCTGAGAATTAATCAAGGTTGTACTGTATTAACAGCGTCTGTAAGTACCTGTGTAATTTATTTGAATAATTGGCAGGAACATTAAAATAGTTTTTGTTTTATTAGTCATGGTTATGTGTACTCTGGCCCTTAATATTATATGCTGTAGTAGTATTTCCTTTAAATATTCCAAAAGTTTGAATCAGGTCTTTCTGGTAATAAATGGCACCAGGATATAAATTTATAGATTTTATTTTATTCACTATCTCAATGGGGTGCACACAACATATAAATGTAAAAGTAGATTTTCCTAATTTTGCATTTATTCACTTTTTTATCATTTGAAAAAATGTTATATAATTTCTGTAAGGGAATTAATCACGTGATGCATCTTTCTTTCCCCTGTTGCACTAATGCATCAGTCCACCTTGTGTTTTACATCTGATGTGAGCAAAGTATGGTATTCTCAGGTTGGAAGCAACAGGAATTGGAGCATGCTATGCTCCTGAGGATCGTTTGCATTTCCAGTCCAGAGAAAGTGTCTTAAACCTGAAATGTCTACCAGAAGTGATTGCTGTTTGTTCACAGATGTAGCCTGATCCCTTGGGTATTGTTGTCTTCTATGCTTGAGTTTTTAAATTTCCAGCATCTGTATTATTTGAATTTTTTGCAGCTCATTTAAATTATTTTCAGCGTTGTGTTTGAGCTGCTCTGACTGAACAGCTGTCCTGTGGTTTACTCAGTAGTTACAATCAATCAAAGCTTGCAGTCATGTCGCACCTTTAACATTCCAAGTTGCTTTGAGAGACAAAGAACAAAACAGCACGGGAAACAGGCCCTTCGGCCCAACAAGCCCGCGCCGCCACCTCGATGTTCCCACTTCTACCCATGATCCCTGTCTGTGTTTATAGATCTATGCATTGAAACCAAATTTGAGACAATTTAGGAGAATATGTTCTGCCAATCAGCCTAAGAGCACATCTTTGGGACGTGAGAGGAAACTGGAGCACCCGGAGAAAACCCACGCAAGCACGGGGAGAATGCACAAACTCCCACAGTCACAGGTCCAAATCCATGTATCTGCACAGCACAGTGATAGTCACTGAGCTGTCGTGTTGCCCATCAAATGGTCCAGGTCAAGCGTACAGTAACGACGTGAAGCACTAGGATACTCTCAAAATCCAAGAGCAGCCCTCTCACGACTCATCGCTTGTATGCCCCTTGTTGGACAATAAGGTGGACCAAAGTACTTGTAGGATAAAACAAATACATCAATATCATCATCTATTTACACACTTCCCAGGGAACTCCCATGGCTTATGATGTCTATTTTAAATCAGTTTTCTATATCCCTCCATTCCCATTCTGTTCATGTGCCCATCTAAGTATCTCGTAAATAACTCCAGAGTGCCTGCCTCCACCACTTCACTTGGCAGCGCGTTCCATACTCCCACCACCCTCTGTGTGAAAAAACTCCCTCTAGCATCCAAATAGCATCCCCTCACCCTAAGCCTGTGACCCGTCATGCTATTTGAGTCCATCCTAGGAAAAAACTCTATCTATACCCCTCATAATCTTGTACACCTCTATTAGATCTCCTCTAAGTCTACGTCTTTCTGAGGAAAACAGCCCAATTTACCTAACCTCTCCTCGTAACTCAGACCTTCCGTACCAGGCAGCATCCTGGTAAACCTCCTCTGCACCGTCTCCAGAGTCTCCACGTCCTTCCGGTAGTAAGGCAACCAGAACTGGACACAGTATTCCAAATGAGGTCTAACCAACGTTTTATACAACTGCAACATTAAAGGCCAGCTCTTGTACTCTATACCCCTTCCTATGAAGGTTAGCACACCATATGCTTTCTTCACAACCTTCTCCACCTGATCTGCCACCTTCAGAGATTTGTGCACCTGCACCCCCAGGTCCCTCTGCATTTCTATACTCTTAATAGGTCTACCCTTTATCAGATAACACACTGCTACATTCTTTCTCCCGAAATGCATTACCTTGCATTTATCAGGATTGAATTCCATCTGCCATCTGTCTGCCCAAGCTACCAGCCTATCTATGTCCTGCTGCATCACCTAACAACGCTCCTCACTATCCGCAAGTCCAGCCATCTTTGTATCATCTGCAAACTTGCTGATCACTCCCCTTACTCTCTCTTCCAAGTCATTTATATATATTACAAATAGAAGAGGTCCCAGTACCAAGCCCTGCAGCACACCACTAGTGACCGACCTCCAGCTAGAAAAACACCCTTCCACTATTACTCTCTGTCTCCTCTTACCAAGCCAGTTACTTATCCATCTAGCTACCTGTCCTTGTATCCCATCAGCCTTGACCTTTTCAACTAACCTCCCATGAGGGACTTTGTCAAACACCTTACTGAAATCCATATAGACAACATCAACGGCTCGCCCTTCGTTGACCGTTTTCGTCACCTCCTCAAACAATTCTACCAGATTCGTAAGGCACGACCTCCCTTTAACAAAGCCATGCTGCGTATCCCTAATCAGACCGCAACACTCTAAGTGCCTATACATCCCATCTCTAAAAATTCCCTCCAACAATTTCCCTATCACTGACGTCAAACTCACCGGCCTATAATTTCCAGGGTTATCCCTACTACCCTTTTTAAACAACGGTACAACATTAGCTATTCTCCAGTCCTCTGGGACCTCACCTGTGTCCAAAGAAGAGACAAAGATTTGCATCAGAGGCCCAGCAATTTCAGCTCGCGCCTCCCTAAGCAGCCTGGGACAAATGCCATCAGGCCCCGGAGATTTATCAGTTTTAATGCTACCTGGAAGCTCTAACACTTCCTCCCTCGGTATGGATATTTCCCTCAACTGGTCTACAGCTCCCTCAGAAACAGGATCAGTCAACAAGCCCCTCTCCTTTGTGAATTCCAACGCAAAGTATTCATTCAGGATCTCCCCCATTCCTTCGGGCTCTAAGCACAGTTCCCCTCCTCTGTCCATAAGAGGTCCGATTATTTTTTTTCCTCTAATTGCCCTTTTATTCCTAACGTTGGAGTAAAAAGCCTTTGGGTTTTCCCTAATCCTATCCGCCAAGACCATTTCATGCCCCCTTTTTGCCCTTCTAACTCCCCGTTTGAGCTCCCTCCTACTCTCTCTATATTCCTCCAACATTCTCTCCGTTCCTAGCTGCTTTGACCTAACATACGCCTCTCTTTTCTTCCTAACCAAGTCCTCAATATCCCTGGTAATCCACAGCTCTCTAATCCTACCTTTCCCATCTTTCCTCTTAGTGGCACATACCTTTCTTGCAACATTTTCAGTATTCCCTTGAAAGAGTCCCACGTGCCTAGCGTGGACTTTCCCTCGAACAACCGTTCCCAATCAGTTTCCATAAGTTCCTGCCTAATCTGACTGTAGTTAGCCTTTCCCCAATTCAGCACTCTCCCCATAGGACAACGAGCATCCTTTTCCATCTGTATCCTAAAGTAGACAGAATTGTGGTCACTGTTAGCCACATGTTTCCCTACTACAATATCAACCACCTGCCCTGGCTCATTACTCAGAACTAAATCCAATATAGCCCCCTCTCTAGTTGGACTAGCCACATACTGCTCCAACGATCCTTCCAGTATACATTTTACAAATTCCTCCCCGTCCGAACCCCCAGCTCTAGGTACTTTCCAATCCACCCCAGGGAGATTAAAATCTCCTACTATAACGGCTCTGTTCTTTCTGTACCTATCCAAAATGTCTTTACATTTGCCTTCTTCAACTACCCGTGGGCTGTTGGGTGGCGTATAATACCCCCCTAGCATAGTAATTGCCCCCTTTCTATTCCTCAACTCCACCCACAGCGACTCCACTCTTAACTCCTCTGTATTGTCCTCCCTCTGCACCGGCGTGATGCTCTCCTTAACTAACAACGCCACTCCCCCACCTCTTCTGGACCCTCCTCTGTCACGCCTGAAACACTTATACCCAGGGATGTTCAGTTGCCACTGCTGCCCTTCCTTTAACCACGCCTCCGTTACTGCAAACGCATCTAAGTTCCTCACAAACATTAAGGCCCTATGTTCATCTGTTTTCGTTACGCTCCTTGCATTGAAACAGACACACTCCAGACCTCTAAGCCCACTCGGAACCTCCTTCTCCCCGGTGTATTTCTTCTCATCCAAGCATATTCTATCTCCCATCTTGCTCCCTACCAAGCTATCGGTCTCAGCCCCTCCCCCCTCCATATTAGTTTAAATCCTGCCGAAACACTCCAACTGACCTCCCAGCAAAGATATTCACGCCCTTCCCATTTAAGTGTTCCCCGCCCCTTCTATACAGGTGCCCTTCTTTCACAAATTCTTCCCAGTTATCCACAAATATGAAACCCTCTGCCCTACACCAGTCCTTCAGCCACGCATACAGCTGTGGGATTTCATTTCTCCTGGCCCTGGTAGCAGCCCTGATATCGCCACCCTGGAGACCTGCTCTTCAGCCTATCTCCCAACTCCCTAAACTGCCTTTGTATATTCTCCTTGCTCTTCCTTCCTACATCCTTCTCTCCTATGTGAATAATCACATCCGCCTGGGTCCCCTCGTCCTTCAAAATGCCCTCTACCCGGTCCGACACATCTTGTACCCCTGCTTCAGGGAGGCAAACTACCATCCTGGAGTCCTGCCTTGGACCACAGAACCGCCTGTCTATTCCTTTAACCCTCCCATCTCCCACTACTATCTCCCTTCTAGCCCCCTTCCTCCCGTGAGGTACTCTGGTCCTCCTGCCTTATCTTTTCTACCCCTCCACCCTCGGTATTTTGGGGGGCTGCCACTGGGGAAGTCTTTGGACTGTTGCCCCTTTCCTTTTTCTCCTTCCTTACAGTAACCCACCTGTAAGGGTCAGGTTCCCTCCCCACTTAGGCTCTGGGTCCACCACCTTACTATGTCTCCCTTCCATTATTGCCTCGTTCTCTCTGTCTAAAAATATATCTTCCAATTGTCGCTCTAGTTGCTTGACCCGAGCCCTCAGACGCTGCAGCTCCAAATGCTTGATGCATATGTGGAATTTCAGAAGACGTCTTGCCTCCAGGAACTCCCACGTATGACACTGTATGCAGGTGAGGTGTCTACCCGTAATCCCTACCATTGAATACCTTTGGAGGTGTGAACGAATTGTAACACACTCTGCCTAAGCTCAGCGAGCCAAAGCCCTCAAATCTCTCACTCTGCTCCCTGCTCACTCCACTGCCCGCTCCCGACGCTGCCTGCTGTCTATTGCCACTTTCTTTTTATACTCCCCAGCTACCCCCACGCCCAACTACGGCAGCAAAAAGGCAATCAGAAACAGAAAAAAAAGCAAATTGAAAATTTTTCACACTCAGCCACCAGCACTTCCAAACACTCTGTTCCAGAGAACAATGACTAATTAGGCAGGAAGCCACAGGCAATATTAGAACGCTGACTTAAAGTTTTGTCGAATTAATAAGCTTTAATGAGCATCTAAAGGATCGCAGAGTGGTTAAAAGGAGAGATTCAGGGCGGGAATTCCAGAGTTTAGTAGCTAGACAGCTGAGGACAAGATTGCCAAAAGAAAGACAGACAAAACCAGGGATGTACGTATTCCAGAATTGGAAAAAGGTTTTGTCATAGAGGTTTACCGTATGGAAGCAGGTCCTTCTGCCAACTTGTCCACGCCACCATTTTTTTTAATCACTAAGATAACCCCAATTGCCTGTGTTTGGTCCATATCCCTCTATTCCCATCTTAGCCGTGTAACTACTTAAATGCATTTTAAAAGACAAAATTGTATGCGGCTCTTCTATTAACTCTGCCAGCTTGTTCTAGACACTCACCACCCTCGGTGTAGGGGGAAAAAAATGCCCCGCTGGACCCTTTCGTATCTCTCCCCTTGCACCTTAAACCTATGCCCTGTAGTTTTAGATTCCCCAATTTTAGGAAAAGATATTGACGATCTAACTGGTCCAAGCCCCTCATTATTTTACAGACTTCTTATAGACCTCTATAAGTTCACCCCTAAGCTTCCTATGCTTCAGACAAAAAAGTCCCAGACTATCCAGCCTCTCCTTATAACACAAACCTCAAGCTCTGGTAGCATCCTAGTAAATCTTTTCTGCACTCTTTTTCTAGTTTAATAATATCCTTTCTATCATAGGGTGATCAGAACTGTATACGTTATCCCAAGTGTGGACTTACTAACATCTCGTAGGGCTGAAACAAAGCCATGTGGTGGCAGGATTTGAAAAGAACATACAAAGTGAGATTTAAAATGTGAGGGGTGTTACTGGGCTAGTAGTCTATATAATTCAGTCATCACATGGGTGAAGGGCGAGCAAAACTTAGTGCGAGTCAGAATACTTGCTGTAGAGCTTAAAGATGAGCTTTATTGAAAATGAAAGATGAGAGTTTGGCTGGGAGAACATTGAAATAGGCAAGCCTGGAGGTAACAAGATAATCAATGAGGGTTTCATGAGGAGATATATTGAAGAAAGAGTTATTTTCTTCAATACTACAGAGGTGAAAACAGATAGTCAAAGAACAAAAAAAACCAAAAAATAATACAATACAGTCCCTTCAGCCAATCAAGTCTACACCAACATATGATGCCTTTCTAAACTAAAGACCTTTTGTCTCTATGTGGTCTGCATCTCTCTCTTCCCTACCTATTCATGCACTGTCAAGGTGCCTCTCAAATATTGCTATTGTATCTGCTCCTCTGACAGCACATTCCAGGCACCTAGCACACTCTGTATAGAAAAGCTTGCATCTAATATTGCCTTTAAACGTTCCCCTCTGTACCTTAAACCTATGTTGGCAAGTAATTGACATTTCTACTCTGGGAATGATGATGGTCAGGCTTGCGAGTGATAAGTTGAAATATGCATTTCAAAAAAACTCTTAACAAATCACAGCTGAGCCTCAATGAAACACACCAATCAACAAATGATAAACAGAAATGCAGACCATCAAGTAGTAATCAGGAGGTAATAATTTTCCTAAGACTCTGATCCCTTCAGTTTCTCTGGATTCTGAATTGATTCTGGTTCTGGATTCATAGTAATCCAGTGCATTGTTGTTTCTTCATGTTGCGTGATGTAGCATATCAGTGTGAACAATTGATAACTACTAGACTAACATTTATTGTTCAAACTATAGTCAACAAAACAAGCACGTGGAATAAGCAGATCATTTTTCTTCTAAGTCACCATTGGCTGAACTAACTGTAGATGTTCCTTGAGTTTTTGGGGGCAGTAAAATACAAAGCAATATCTTGGATTTATGCAACCCCTTCCACAATTTCAGGTCATCTCAAAATGTTTCACTGCCTCTAAATTGGAGTGACAATCACAGGCAGATTAAAAGTCCACTTCACTTAGTTAGGAGCGGCACATTTTAGCCTGACTTTGTGAATCTGGCCTGGTGAGAAATATGAAGTGTGCTGCCTCCAGGGACTCTTGAATGCAACATTGGGGTGAATCCCCTTTTTATTGCAGTAGCTGCCATGAAACAGACACTTTGAGAAGCCAGGGAGAAGGTAAGAGTACAAGGTAGGCAGAAGAGTGGATAGGATGAGAGGGAGCAGTTTAGTTGGGTTGGGAGTACCAGGTGGTCATTCGGGGAATTGGGAGGTTAATCAGGGAGTGGGAAGTAGTTGAGTGGTAGTTGGAGATTGTGTCAGGTTAGTCAGATTAAGTGATAATGCAGAGATATTTGGGGAGTGTCAGTTAGTCAAAAGGCAGTGGAGAGAGTAGTGAGGGTGTGAGATTGTAGTCGTGGAATTGGGAGGGTGGTTGGGGGTGGAGGTGTAGTATGCAGGATGGTCTTGGTGATGTGGAGGGGAGGGGTGTTGTTGGTGGGGTTGCAGGATAGTGGATTGGGAAGAGGATGATTGGGGGTTGGACTTGTGGGGGAGGGGGGGGGGTGGTGGGGCGAAAGGAGTGATGAGGGGCATTGTCAGGAGGAAGGAGGGGGACAGGTCTAGTGAGGGTTGTCAGCACCATAGTTACCCAAAAATTAAAAGCGATTTTCATCCTTTTAACATTTAGAACATAGAACATTACAGCACAGAACAGGCCCTTCGGCCTTCGATGTTGCGCCGACCAATATAAAAAGCAATGCCCCTCCAAACTAAACCATTCCCTTCTCTTCCATATACTTATCAAATAACCTCTTAAACGCCACCAAACTTGGCGCATCTACAACTGCTGCAGGCAGGGCATTCCACTCCCGAACCACCCTTTCATACAATTTCATACAACCATTTCCATACAAAGTCTCTGGAGTGTTGGGTTGGTTCCAGTGCAGGGTGATTTTCTATCAGATGTGTGAACTTCCAGGGAAATTCCTGTTCAGTCCTTGTCAGGGATCTCCAGAGAGGGTCCCCCTTTGCAACATCTAGGGTACCTCCTGGCTATGACCACATCCAGCATCCAGAAGTTCTGGGCTCATTTGTTATCTGAAATGTTGCAGTGCCGGGAAATACCAATTTTCTACAAGTTGAGACCCAACAACAGCAGTGAGATAAATAGCCAGCTAAACTTTTTATTGGTGGTGTTTGTTAGGGAATAAATGTCAATCAGACATCAGGAAAACTCGATGCTCTTTGCTGAATAAAGCTATGGAGTCTCAGTGGACGGTCTTAACAGGGATCTTGGCTTCATGTCACACTATCTGTAACCCCTGTAACTTGCCTGGGTTAGCAAAAAACCTCACTTACTGTGCTGGCTGGAGAAAATACACAACTCTCTAACAATGCTCAGGATCCCCTTCACACACATTGTTAGCCACTTTAACACTTGAATAGCAGGTTAGATGTAAGGATTCGCATTCTAATCAGCAATCTCTGACTGCTGATGTGTGCTATTGCAGACCAGAACACTGCACTTGCCTGATGAAGACACGGGAGTGTTGAAAGCTCGCCATTTTACTATCAAATAAATCGGTTGGATTAATAATTGGTGTTGCTAAATTCATACTGAGTCTCTGAGAGGACAGGCGAGTCCATGGAATAACAGCAGTGCTGCACATCTTCAATATTGCATTGAAATGTCAGCCTCGCATGTTTGCTAAACCCCATAACTTTTGATTCAGTGGCAAGAATTCTACCATCATTGTTTATTTTGACCCGAGAAGATTATGTGCTTCTAAATAGATACCTCTGATTTTTCTGCTTAGTTACTTTCTTGTGTCACATATATAGAGTAAAGTTTATTTGAAGAAAAAGGAATATTCTGGCCAATAGGTTTCTTTGAAACAACACCACCAAAACGAAGGAAGATACAATTAGTGTGGATGAAATATTGCTTTGGATGAGATTTTGTTTAGCGGAGATTGGCTGGTAAGTTTATTCATGTAACATGTTCTTGCACAGAACAATTCATTGAATGCAAAATTATTTTGACATGTCCCTGAGAAATGTGATGAACAGATTTATGTAAGTGCAGATTTTCATTTATTTACAAGATTGCATGACAGTTCATCAGTGATATTATCTCAAATTATATTGGAAGTATGTTATGCAGTTATGACTTAAAGAAGTCATGGCTTAAAGATAATTTTCCAGTTTTATGCCACCCATGAAGAGTCTCATGCACCTACTGTTCATAATCATGAAATTGTGCACATTATTTAAATTTTCAAAATAATAAATGGATAAATGTAAAATTGTGGATGAAAGGGCCATAATTTGTGATCCATTAGCTGGTGAATAGAACCTCGTAAGAAGTCTGACAACACCACGTTTAAATCCAACCGATTTATTTGATAGTAAACTCACAAGCTTTCGACCTATGACCTTCACCTGACGAAAGCTTGTGGGTTTACTATCAAATAAATCATTTGGATTTAAACGTGGTGTTGTCAGACTTCTTACTGTGTTTACTCCAGTCCAACGCCGGCATCTTCACATCATGAATACAACCTCCCCACTGATAGCACAATCTTAGAAGATTTAAACAATTTTCTAGATCTTTATATTTCAACCATTTTTAATGGCTTAAATGCTATTAAATAGATAAAATTATGTCTTCAAAGCTTTTGGAATGAATTGGGATACCGTAGGAGGCTGCTGCTGGACTGGGAAAATTAGTTTACCCGTGAGCTGTAGGCGCCTCCAACGGTAGCTTGAGAAAACCATTTAGGGTGAAGATGAATTAACGGTTGAACTGTGGTTGAACGCATCACCCTGTGCAATACGTGGCAAATGTGACCAAGGCAGATCCCCTGGATTTCACAGCAACCTCTTCCAGTTGTCAGTAAACACATCAGGTAGCTTGCTGATCCCAGCTGGCACCACGAGGAGATGGCTGTTTGCCAGTCAGGCTTGTGGGAAAAAAAGCTGGAGACAATTGGAGGAGAGCAAGCAATGATTGGCAGCAACATGCAAATTTAATCAAAAGGAGTACCACTGAACCACAATAATGAAGTTAAAATGAAAAAAGTTAACTTACCTTCTTTGTGATCACCAACCTGGCTTAAAAAAAATCGAAGAATATTATGCTACAGTCAGTCACAAACAAATTCTGCAGAGGGAACTCCAAATAGCCACCAGACCTTAAGTTTTAAGATGCAAAGGGCTTAATGCCTGTTCCAGGTGTATGCTCTGGTCATCTATATAGAATCCTACAGTGCAGAATGAGACTCTTCGGCTCATCGGGTCTGCATTGGCCACAATATCACCCAGTCCCTATTCCCATAACCCCATACGTTTACCCTAGTTAGTCCCACTGACATTAAGGGACAACTTAGCATGACCAATCCACCTAACCCACATAGTCTTTGGACTATGGGAGAAAACACATGCAGACACAGGGAGAATATGCAAACTCCACACAGACAGTGACCCAAGCCTAGAATCGAACACTGGTCCCTGATGCTGTGGGGCAGCAGCCCTCATCACTATGCCACCATGCCGCACCTGCAAAGGCGTGAGTTGGTCTGGGATTTGAACCCAGGACCTCACTCCTTCAAATGCTATTACCCTAAGCAAGAATCATACCCCTAAACCAACGAACCTACAGCCAAAACCAACGAGCTCTTGCAGCCCAGCAGAGTTATAGGACTCATATATATCCATTTTATACCTGTAAAATTGACATGATACAAGCAAGTCTCTAGGTGCTGATGCCCTGACGTTATTGCCTTACTTCGTCACTTACAATCGATTCTATCATGCTGTCAGTGTAGCATAGTAGGTATTACTGCTTTTCTACAGTAAGTAGCCAAAATTCTACAAATTCAATGTTAAAAACATGACATTTACATCCCTAATGATACATTTTCTGCAGGTCGTTTTTCTTGACAATGTTGGTTGCTTCCCAAGGTTGCCAAAATCTTTGAGAGGAAGCGGACAACAGAAATAGAATATATGTGGGAATAGGCAAAGTGCCCGATTTAGCTCATACGCTTTTCTTGTTGTTATTGTGGTTGAAGAAAAAGTTTTTAAAATAGCATTTCAAGAAAAATTGAGAATTTACTGTAAGCAAATTGCAGAAAAGGAATAATCATAAGTAGAACTGATGTTTCTTTGAAGTAAGTTCTCCTGTGGTGGCCCAGTGGTTGCTAGAGTGCGTTCCAGCCACGCCCCAGCAGCGAATTTCTTCAAACTGGTGGGAAGCTGAGCACGGAGTGTGGATGTGGAAGAAGAAAATGAGGATTATTATAATGTCATTATCCATGGCATCTCCAGTCCCTTAGAAGGAGCACCTGCGATGCAGGTTCCAGTGACAATGAATGTCCTTACAGAACTGCAGGTCAAGCAGTCATGGGACCCCAGACAGATCTCTGGACACTGAGACCAGTTCCCATGGCCCTTACGAGTTAGAGACATGAACAGCCTGCCTCTATCCTGAGGCAACAAGGGAAACACTTTTAAAAAGTGTTTGCTCTCTGAGCTCGATGTTGCATTGATCACTGAATAGATCACTGTGGTGTATTATCTTCTATAATTTGTAAATAATTTGTTACACTCACAATTTAATTAAAGTAATTGTTTCGATTTTTAATGCGTCCTTTACAAATCAGTGCCAAAACTATTTACGATGTATATATATATATCAGTAGGATCTTCATGTGCCAGTGGAATTGTTGGCATGGTTGACTTCCTTGTAAAGATTCATCACCTTTTTTTATTCATTCATGCGACATGTGTGTTACTGGTCGGCCAATATTTATTGCTCATCCCTAGTTGCCTTAGAGGGTAGTTGAGAGTGAACCACATTACTGTGGATCTAAAGTCATATGTTAGCCAGATCCGGTAAGGACGGCAGATTTCCTTCCCTAAAGAGACATTAGTGAACCAGATGGGTCTTTCCGACAATTGACAATTGTTTCATGCTCATTAATATATTCTTAATTCTAGATATTTTTAATTGATTTCAAATTCCACCATCTGCCGCGGTGGGATTAAGAATATATTAATGAGCATGAAACAATTGTCAATTTCATTCCCTAAAGAGCATTAATGAATCAGATGGGTTTTACAACAATCCACAGTGGTTTTGTGGTTATCAGTAGACTTTTAATTCCAGATTTTTGGTGAATTCAAATTTCACCATCTACCTTGTTGAGATTTGAAGCTGGGCCCTCCTGTTCCAGGTTACTGGATTGCTAGTGCAATGACAATACCAATGTGCTACTTACTCCCCTATACCACCATGCAGTGGACCCCGGAAAGTGTACATTGCAGAGCTCCACCATAGTGACCAGGCAACCAAACCTCATCGTGTGTGAAGGTGACTCTCCTTCTGGTGATGATGGGTATTTGTTCATGAATCTGTAGGTGTGTTGGGAACCACCTCCTTTATCTGTATCTCTCAGCACCCAGCCTTGCAAAGAGGGCACCTGTGACAACATGAATACAGTAACGAGCAGGACTGAGACCAAGATATCCCACAGAGGTCGACAGCTAGACCCTGAAATAATCCCACAGTGAAAATATTCAGCGCCACTGCCATCTTCAGTGCTCCCAGAAGGGTCTATTGATGGGTAGTGTGAGCTGAGAGTTCAACATGACAGAGAAAGCAGATGTTCCTCACCATCCCCCTATCTCCCCCGCACTGGTGTTTGAACATTTCTGCGTACCTAAGCCTTTTGTGGGTGGCCCTGTGCTTCACTTACCCTCAAGCCCTTCTCCTTGACCTTGATCCTCAGATTCACTCTTCTTCATACCACTTAATATGTTGCTGCACTGCCTTGATAGCTGGTTGGTGTGAGGAAATTGTTACCATGTTTATTGGTAGCCTTCCTTCCTTGGATAGTGTTTCTAAAAATTGGGCAGAGTGGCCTGATGCCACTTTGGTTGTAGATTGTTGAGCAGCCCCTGAGTTGCCATAGGAGTCTCTTCTCATCTCCCTTGTGCATCTCCAGCACCTTCACTGGGCATTTCAAACTCTCCTTCCATAAAGGTCTGCTCACCTGCTGACTTTTCCAAACTTTTCTGTCCCTCTTGTGCATGTCTGTCATCACCTCCTTATCCCCCAACCAATGGTTGGTGCCGTTTTAGTTAAGTTGGAGGCCCCTTCTGTCACCATGGAAATCTGGGCCTATGTCTTTTATTGTTGCTGAACCAGGTTTTGGTTTTGCCTCATCCACATATATCCACTTTCCAACTAAACGTGATGGATAGTACTCAAAACTGGAACTTTGTTTTAATTCTGAGGACACTAAGGCTGATTGCAGTGACAGGATTGAAATAAATGTTTTTAAATGCCTTAAGAAAACAAAACAATGTTGTGCTCTTCAACTAGTTAAGCTCATTGCTTGTCTCAGTCACAGTTTCAACATGTGTAGTGTGAGAAGACTATGTCATTTTAAAACCTAAGAATGACTGAATAGGTCATAAGTTTCCATTTCATGTACACTGAATATTCTGCAATGGGGAACTGGAATGCAATGGCATCTCTTGGGAGAAACAGAATACATTTTTCAGACTAAAGACTCTCCAAAGATGCTGAATCCCTCAGTGAGTGTTTCCAGCATTTTTTGTATGGTTTCCAGCATCTGACAGTACAGTGGATAGCACTGCTACCTCACATTGTCAAAGATGTGGGTTCAATTCTGGCCTCAGGAGCTTGTATGTTCTCCTCTTGTCTGTATGGGTTTTCTCCGTGTGCTCTGGTTTTTCTCCCACATTCCAAAAATGTGTGGGTTAGGTTGATTGGCCATTCTAATTGTCCCTTTGTATCAGAGGGATTGACAGGGTAAATACTTGCGGTTACGTGGTTAGAGCCTGGATGGGATTGATGCAAGCTTGATGGGCCAAATGACCTCCTTCTGCACTGTAAGTTCTATGACTGGCCTCCTATCTGCACTGTACGGATTCTATGATCTTGCTTTCTCACTGCATGGTTGCATCTGCTATCCCAGTTGCATTTAGGTGATACCAAAACTTGTAGTTGTCTTAAAAATTGGCTTAAAAAATTAATTTAACACTGTCTAAAAAGGTATAAATTTCAGATTGCGTGCAACTTTCCTGTGGATCTAAACAAACTGACCTTTGGGGTAATGGACAATATAGCTTCTCTGATAGAGACATGAAAATCCAAGATGGTTCTGTCTTGTTTCTCAGTCTTTTGCCTTTTGTCCCACGCCACTCTTTCCTCCATCCCTTCCATTTTTATCTCTTCATCTGCCTTTAACTTTTTTCCCTTGTCCACTCCACCTCACCATGCTGCCTTATCTTTTAAGCCTTCTTAATCTGATTATTAATTGAGAAGAATTCAAATTAGCCATCAATTGATCCTTCCCGTCAATTACAATGGAAAAGAAATTGTGTGAGGTTTGTCACAGGATCTGAGTGACGTTGGGACCTGTCAAAATCAAGTTCTAGTTCCCTACTTTTAAATCCATATGAAACCAAGAAAACTAACGCTGGTTAAGTTTCCATAATGTTTAAGTGAATTTGTTGCCTTTTTTTCTGGTTTCTTGCTATACCTTGTGAATGTGCAATGGATTAGCGCATTTTTATATATGTCTGGGTTTTTTTTAAATGCTTGTCTGATGTGTTGGCATATCTGTTTTAATTTGACAGGTAGGGCGGTGGGAACACAGAACAAGATCGCTCACTAAGTTGTTTGGTTCCCCTTTCACTGCGTGTTACTTTGTAGCAATTGTAATCCTACTGCTGAACTTCTACAGGAGTTACAGGTGAGACAATAGTCTATGGTTACTTCAGAAAATGTGACAAGTGATTTTTTTTATGTGCTAGCACTGATAGAACTTTAGAATCCCTACAGTGCAGATGGAGGTCATTCGGCCCATCAAGTCTGCACCGACTCTCCGAGACAGCATTTTGTCATTTATGCACTTTATACCTAAAGCCATAATAAGGTCTTGATATGGTATCACCTTTAAAAAGAATCATTAGGATTTTCTTTCAAAAGTAATTTGTGCTAGGTGAGCATGGATTGTAATGTAATTTCTGTTGTTAGGTAGATAATTAATTAATTGAAAAATCATCATGGTGGCAAGCGTTGAATTGTAATGACAATACAAATGAAATATTGTCATAGTTATAGACAATCTACAAAATATTAAGGGATTGCACAATTACGATCATTTCAATACACACAATTACAATTCATTGCAAAATACAGCCCTTCATTTACTGAATAAAAATGAAAGGTGTCCTGCACTCTGCATTTTATATTAAAGCCCATAGATCACACCTTGCCATATGTTGAACATGTCTTGAGATTCATTGCGCAAACCTTGGATTCAGAAATTCAATTTTTGTACTCGGTAATCTGAGGTTTTCATTTAGAATGGTTAACAATATAACATGCCTTACAGCCAGCTTCAGATGTTATGTATTCCTGTCCTTATTGACACACACATTCTGTAACAGTTAGTGCTTGGTACTAAATGGATTAGGAAAGAAATGAATCCAATTTTGATTTATTCCAGGTTTAAGATTGCTTTGCAACTCTTTGGCTTGTGTGCACAGTACTACACAGTTCTTGTCAGTGCTGGAAACTGACAGATCATGCCACTGTCATGCTGAAAGAGATGAGGGAGGGCAGACTACTCACACATCTTCACTTGTCCTGGAGAAGCAGCATGCAGTAATACAGAGAGAAGGCTTGAACGGGGGGCAGAGTGCGAGACATGGATGATTTGACACTTAAGGAGGAGGCAATGCTTGATGTGTGTGTGCCACTGCGGCAGGCCCTTTACCATGGCAAGACAAGAAGATATGTCGAGCAGGATAATTAGATAGCTCTACTTCAGGTGGAAGGAATGGAGGTAGCTCTTGTCCAGTGCACGCTGTGGCTATGTGAGCATTGCCATCTATGGTTGTACTGATGGACCTGTTAAGTTGTCTGAATTATCATTGTGACCTTGTGTCTTGGGGACATAACAAGGTAGTCCAATGAAGGATTTAGTAGCCTCTTCAGCCGGGGGGAGTGTCCACAAAGCCTGCAGTGTCACATCAGATCTTTGTAGCGTCCACCAGCACACATACACTCATGTCAAAATTGCAGCGAAGAGCACTGGATAAGCAGCACGTCACAAGTTAAAAAGAGGAGAGGGAGGCAGAGTCAAATGCTGGCACTTTCCCTGAGAGAACAAACATAGCCGTTCTTCACAGGACAGAGATGCTGAGCTTCGAGTGAGTCTTTCTGGAACATTAAAGATAGGTGAATTTCTCAATGTTGGAAATTCCTGAGATACCCTGGGGACTTGAGCAGTTACTATAGGAGCCCATTTGCAGTCCATGTACTCTGTTACGATTTGTGTCCTCAAGGCCCTTCATTGAGGGAGTGGCCATCGTCATAGAGACGCACGTGAGGTACCACTCTGGGTGCAAGGGCAGCGTGCTGACATGTACAGAAAGGCTGAGACTCTTTATGTAAAGAACATGTCGCTGACGGTGCGGTGATGTTTGAAGTGGTGAGTGCCAGCTGCATCCCAGCTGAAGGTTTCATCGAAAGCCACAGACATCTCAGCAGGATGCAGGTACAATGGAGCAGGCTGTCACTACTTCCCCATGGGTCATAGCAGAACATCTGTTGGTCTCAGTTGGGAGAACTATGCTGTTGATTGCACTTGATGGTCACCTAGATAGAGTTTGGTCTGTTTTTACTGATTTATCTCTTTTAAGTGATTACAGTATTATATCAATCAGATCTGTGTTTTTAAAGCTTGCTGTGAAGACTGAAATGAAGGTTGACAGTGAGGGGTCAGGATCAGAGCCCTGGGTATAATGAGGTAGATGTAGGTTCCTGGTATCAGTGAAGAGCCAAAGCTCTATTTGTCCGTGTGATAGAGGGACAATTCGTATTTGTGTGCTACATATTTATCTCTGGTGGAGGGTGAGTTTTGGAGTTATCTGCCATAGTACTGGGAGCCACTCCAGTCAAACATTGCTGAATCAGCAGTTCCCTTGCAGCCATGCCAACCTTCTCATCGTTATGGAACATGGGATGGTCTCAGTGTCTTCTTTCAATGTCTGGTACCGGACTACCCTCTCCCCTGTCTCATCTGGTGGCACAATGGTTAGCACTGCTGCCTCTCAGCACCAAGAACACAGGTTCAATTCCGGCCTCAGGTCGCTGTCTCTGTGGAGTTTGCACATCCTCCCCATGTCTGCATGGATTTCCTCTGATGCACCGGTTTCCACCTACAGTCCAAAGATGTGCAGGTTAGATGGATTGGCCATGCTAAACTGTCCCTAGTCTCAGGGGGATTATATGGCGTTATGGGAATAATGCCTGGGTGGGATTGTGGTCAGTACAGGCTCGATGGGCTGATTGTCCTCCTTCTATACTGTAGGAATTCTCTGGTTCTATAAAAATGATGTTCCAACCCTTCTCTTAATCTTTGTATTGCCATGTGGGCAGCAACAATACAGGATGCCCTGGCTGACACACTGGAGGGTACTACCTGATCATCAAGGCAACAGAAGCATATCATCAAGATACCAATGATCTGTTCAACACAAGTGCATGTGCACAGATGACTCTAGGGTTGTAGTACCTCTCCGCTTTTGTGCTTGGGTACTCCCAACTGCCTCTTTAGAGTTTAATTCTTATCCCCCCAGCAGCCATCTATACTGTGGCACGTCTTTCAGGATGATGGAATCATGACGGCTGCCCAAGGACTGAGCAAGAATCTGCAAGATGTGCTTCTTATCACACACCAGCTGGTTAGTCAATGAGTGTATGGCTGACTGGTCTGTTGCTACCTTGCTGGCTATGTGAATGCAATCGATAATCCCGTGGACTTGAGATTATCGATTTACCGGTGGTAGAGTCCATTCTGCCTACACTGGCCCATCTATCTTAAAATAGATGTAATCTTTCACCTTCAGTAAACTTACACAGATAATGCCGTAGATACCACCATCACCCTTCCTGTCCCTCCAGCAGGGCAAACCCAGCAGAGGTGGGGAGGCCACAGTGGCTGTTGGGAGAAAGTCTCATGGCATCGGGTCAAAATTGGCAAGTGAACCTCCAGCTGATTACGACTCCATCTTCTGTCAGCTCATGATTCAATACTCTTCCATGTCGAACACCACTTGGAGGAGGTACTGAGGGTGGCAAAAGTGCAGAATGTACTCTGGGTGGAGGACTTCCATGACCAAGAGTGGCTTGGTAATACCACACAGACCGAGCTGGCTGGATCCTAAAGGACATGGCTATTAGACTGGGACTACAGCAGGGAACGACGAGAGAGAGAAACATACTACACTTCATCCTCACCAACCTACCTGCCGCAGATGCACCTGTCTCTGACATATCAGTAGGAGTGACTACGACACAGTCTGTATGGAGACTGTCTGCCTACATGTTGAGGATACTCTCCATTGCGTTGAGTTATTCTACCGTTGTGCGAAATGATATTTAACAACACAAGACAAGAGGCAATACGGGCCATCAGCAGTGGGAGAATTGTACTTGACCACTATCTGTAATCTCATGGCCCGATATATCCCTCCCTCTGAAATTACCACCAAGCCAAGAGATCAACCCTGGTTCAATGAAGAGTGCATGAGGGCACATCAAGATCAATACCAGGCATACCTAAAACTGAAGCATCAACCTACAAACCTATAATACAGGACTACTTGCTGCATTAGCAGTAAGTAATAGAGTTAAATAATTTCATAACCCATGGATCAGATCTAAACTCTTTAATGCTGCCATGTCCAGTCATGAATAGTGGTGGACAATTAAACAACTCGCTGGAGGAGGTGGCTCCACAAATACCCCCATCTTTAATAATGAAGGAGCTCAGAACAACGTGCAAAAGATAAGGCTGAAGGATTTGGAAAACTTCAGGCAAAAGTGAACTGAACTGGACTAGCCATATAAATAGTATGCAGTTCAGGGGCTAGGAACCCTGCAGAAAGTAACTCACCTCCTGACTCCCCCAAAGTCTGTCCACCATCTATAACATACAAGCCAAGAGTATAATGGAAAACTAAAGTTAAAAGTTAAAGTTTATTTATTAGTCACAAGTAAGGCTTACATTAACACTGCAATAAAGTTACTGTGAAATTTCTCAAGTCGCCACACTCTGGCACCAGCACATCTTTCAGACTACGGGGGGAAACTGGAGCACCTGAAGGAAACCCACGCAGACATGGGGGGAACATGTAAACTCCACACAGGCAGTGACCCCAGCTGGGAATCAGACGCAGGTCCCTGGAACTGTGAGGTAACAGTGTTAACCATTGTGCCATCGTACTGCCCAATACTCCCCACTTGCTTGGATGAATACAGCTCCAAAAACACTCAGGAAGTTCATCACCATCAGGACAAAACAGTCCACTTGATTGTCACCCCTTCCATAAAAATTCAATCTGTCCAACACCGAACATTACTTAAAGGTTTTTCTTGTTTATGCAGAATTGAGAGATCAGCACATGCAGAAATCAGCAAGAATGATTTTGGAATGTCTTCTTTTCACTAAAGAAAAGAACAGATAAAAATAAAGGACTTAAATGACTAACAGATCCATCCATGCTCGTTCTGTCTTTTAGACAGTGCATTCTAGTACATCACCTTACCAACAGCTAGTAGTCATAACTGCTGTGGAACAGTCAAAACAGCAAGAGAAAAAACTAGCCAATTTAATCGAACTTCTGGGAAAGAAAAACAATTATCAGTACAATGTTTCTGAGAATCAGAGATAAGGCCACTGAATAAGTATAGAGTTTGGTGTTAGTGGGAGTCAAGGTTAGCACTATCTACTTTTTAAGCTAGTGAAAACCAGAGATTATGGAATCATAAGTGTATCACGTCTTCATTTTTCTTAGAAAACTGTCTACAAAGCATAGCATTGTAATGTTCAAGGCACAATTAACTACACTGTGTATTAGCAGAGAGAATAAGACATTTTCAGATCATACTGTCCAGAATGTGGTCAACCAAGAGACAGTGATAGATAGTCCGAAGTGGAGAAATAGTGTAGAAGAAGACAGTTTGGTACCCAGCTGTAGAGGCAACAAAAAGCTTGGTACAGGAATCTCTGACTGACAGAAACCTTTTAATAGATGAGGGTCCAGGATCTCCAAGTTGGACAATGGTTATGACTCAGAGGAGGATGGTTCTGAGCAGCAGTCCAAAGCTCTGTGGGTGAGGTGCATTGGCCATACTAAATTGCCCCTTAGTGTCCTGGGATGCATAGGATAGCAGGATTAGTGGGATAAATATGTGGGGTTATGGGAATAGGGCTTAGGTGGGATTGTTGTTGGTGCAGGCTCGATGGGCCAAATAGCCTCCTTCTGCAGTTTAGGGTTTTTATGATTACCATACTATGGTGTAGAGGACTATCCAAGTGGTATAAAATGAGTGGCTTACAAGAATAGGAGGTGGAAGATTCTTTAATCTGAACATTAGAGATATTGCATTCTTGACCAGAATACCTTTCTAATGTTGGGAAAAACTTTATGGAATGTGTGGTCAAGCTAAGAGAGATAGCAGAACACTCAATGAATAGGGGGATTTAATAAAGCTGAAGTTTATAAAGTTTATTTTTTTTAGAGCAACACAGCACGGGAAACAGGCCCTTCGGCCCAACGAGCCCGCGCTGCCGTCATAACTATATAGTAACAATTCCGTTATCCTATTCTAATTTTAGGTTATTTCTAATATGGAAGAGTCTCAATGTAGGGACAATTTGTTTCCCAATCAGCCTAAGAGCGAATTTTTTGGGATGTGGGAGGAGACCGGAGCGCCCAGAGAAAACCCACGCAACCACAGGGAGAACGCGCAAACTCCCGCAGACACCGGCCCAATTCTAAGTGTCTGCACAGCTACAGCGATGGTCACTGAGCTGTCATGGTGCCCTTCAGATGGTCCAGATAAAGCACTCATTTACGACATGAAGCACCAGGCAACCCATGAATCAACATCCAAGAGCTGTCCTCGCACCACCTGCCGAATGCATGCTCCTTGTTGGTCAAGTATGGACCGAATTACCTGTGGGAAAAAAAAGCCATAGTTAAACAGTCCTACTATATCCCTCTATCTGCATAACGCTCATGTGGCTGTCCAAGAGACCCTTAAACAGCCCTAGCGTGCCTGCTCCCACCACCTTACTCGGCAGTGCATTCCACACCCCCACTACCCTTTGTGTGAAAAACTGCCCTCTAATATTCGTCTTATACATAGCCCCCCTCACCCTAAGGCCATGACCCCTTGTCCTATCCATTTCTGAAGGTGGAAAAAGTTTACCACCATTTACTCTATCTATACCCCTTATAATCTTATACACCTCTATGAGATCCCCTCTAAGCTGACGTCTTTCAAGGGAAAACAACCCCAGTCTATTTAATCGTTCCTCATAAGACAGTCCTTCCATACCAGGCAGCATCCTGGTAAACCTCCTCTGCACTCTCTCCAAGGACTCCACATCCTTCCGATAGTACGGCGACCAGAACTGGACGCAGTATTCCAAGTGAGGCCTAACCAACGTTCTATACAATTGCAACATCAAACTCCTACTCTTGTATTCTATACCCTTTTCTATGAAAGCTAACATACTATACGCCTTCTTTATCACCTTCTCCACCTGTGAGGACACCTTCAGAGACTTGTGAACCTGCACCCCCAAGTCTCTCTGCGTCTCTGTGCTCCGTATAGTTTTACCTTTTATCCTATAACTCTCTTCTACATTTTTCCGGCCAAAATGCATCACCTCGCATTTATCCGGATTAAATTCCATTTGCCATCTATCTGCCCAGTCTACCAACCTATCTATGTCCTGTTGTATTGCCTGGCACTGCTCCTCTGTACCCGCCAATCCAAGCATCTTAGTGTCTTCAGCAAATTTGCTGATCTCACCACCTACCCCAACTTCCAAGTCGTTTATGTAGACCACAAGAGGATTTATTGGTCACAAGTAAGGCTTATCTTAACACTGCAATGAAGTTATTGTGAAAATAAATAAAATTATCAAGTCTGGGTCCTTTAACTATTGAAATGTGAATGTAAATGTACTTTAGAAACATAATTTATTATGAAAAAATAACAATTCATGGGCACTGACCAGCATTTGAGACAGTTATTGCAAACCAGCATGCAGCTAGCTTTACTCATTGTTCCACCTTTCTCCTGCCTTTTAAAGACACCTTAAACCTATGTAATTGATCAAACTTTTGGTTACATCTCCGAACTCCCCCAAAATGGTTCAGTGGCCATTAATTTTTCTTTCATTTTTCTTTGTGTATCAAATCCAAGTTTCTCAATATTTCTTGATTTCTCAATGTGTTGCATCATCTAACAATGTACAGTACTGGGTACTGTAAGTGGAGTAGTGGCTGACACAGGTTTGTAGATCAACCAGGGGACTAATTGTTGTAAGATTCTTCAAGTTAGCAACCAGTTAGCTGCTCAACACTCTTACTAAACTCCCATCAGATACTTTTTTTTCTTAGTTCTAATGCATGAATCCATTTTCATAAGATAGCCCTTTCAACTGTGAACCCAAGCATGATCATAAGCACAAAGTAATTTATTTGTAGACCACAGAATGAATAGTAATCCCTTTTGCTAATGAGATATTAACTAAACATCACGTTGCATTCCTGAAACATTCCTGATCTCTTTAAAGTCAGCAGAAAATGGTACCCACAGCCAATAGATTTGGGTTAAAAATTCTATATTTTTAAGAGAAAAATTGACATAAGTACACAAAATGGATTTATTAGCTGACCGTGCACTGTCATATAATCAGTGATCTCCCAGTAATACTCAAACTGTTTTAAAATAATATGCAAAAATCATTAGTTTTCATAATCCTGGTATATTTATCCGTGAAGTGAAGCTTTTGTTAGAGAGAGGCAACATCAGATCTGCCTCTTTCCTTCCAGCTGTACAATGGTACAGCAAAAAAGGTACTAATGAACAAGGACTCGACCTTTGCAAATCTTCAGGTTTCTTTGAACATGGTGCCACAAAAGATAAAAGGTTGCTTTCAAAATAATTCAAACCTGTCAATCAGAAACTCCCAAGGTTTAAAGCAACAAACTAAGAATAAATATGAGTAATATTGAGTGATTTTATCACCAAGGTGCACAGCTAATCCTTATCGAGTGATCCAAATAGCTCGTACTGAACTGTTTTCATAGAGGTCATTTGGCCCATCGAGTCTGCACTGACTGCAAGATGCCCTTTTGGAGAATATCTCTGTAACTTCATACATTTACTGCACTAATCCCCTAATCTATACATTTTGGGACACCTAAGGGGCAATTTAGCATGCACATCTTTGGACTTTTCATCTGCTTTAATCTTGAATTGCCAACATAGGCACAACAGGTACCTGACTAGCTTTAATGAACAGAATAACTTTTAATGGTAAGGTGCAAATATTCCCAAACTGGGAGGTTATAATGATATCAGAGAGGCAATGGCTGGAGGTGATGGAGAAGAAGGCCGTAAGGATAATGCTAGCAGTAATGTGCTAAATGGCAATGTTTGCAATACCTTTTTCTCCCATGGTGCCACTGTAGCACTCTCCTCAGTTCTCTCAGGTTGATTCCAAGCGCTTTTTCTCTCCAACTTTCAGATAGCTCCTGTAGAAGGCTCTGGTTTACGAGTGTTAGTATCCTCAAGTATTAGAGATTGTACCTCTGTGCAGTATATATATCTTTCTTAAAGTGCTCATGCCCCAAGGTCCCAATGCCATAGAGAAATAAACAAAGATCAGCAAAAAAAACTCATTCCTCGCTCCCCCTTCATAATTTTGCTTCAAAAATTTGTTAACAGGTTCTTTACTTAAAATTTTATCTTAAACATTCACACTTTTTGTTGTAAGGTTTTCATGAATCCTTGGATCCCCAGGATATTTAGATGGAACAAATAGTTTGAAGTTTATTTATGAGCCACAAGTAAGGCTTATATTAAAACCGCAATGAAGCTATTGTGAAATTCCACTCGTGATTTAACCAAAGAGTTGGAACTGGGTGGGCGATCCGGGCAAGTTTTGCAGCAGAGCCTGTTTTACTGCTATCCAGTTACTCACTCAGTGGTTGGTGTCAGACCTAACACAAAGGAAAATGGTTGTAGTTGTTGGAGGTCAATCATCTCAGCCCCAGGACATAACTGTCAGAGTTCCTTAGGTAGCGTATTACGCCCAACTATCGTTCCCTCCATCATAAGGTCAGAGTGGGGATGTTGGCTGATTATTGCACAATCTTCAGTACCATTCCTCAGCTACCAAAGCATTCTGCACTCGTGCAACAAGATCTGAGCATTCAGGTTTGGGCTGATAAGTGACAGGTATCATTTGAGTCATGCAAATGCCAAGTAGTGGCTTTCTGCAAGAAGAGAGACTCGGAACAACTTTCTGTGCAATTCAGTGGCTTCATCATCAGTGAAATCCCCATCATTAAAATCCTGGAGATTACTATCGACCAGAAACTTAACTAGACAAATCATATAAATACTATGGCTGCAAGAGCGCATCAGAGATAGTAATTCTGAACTGAGTAATTCACCTCCAGACTCCCCAAACCCTACCTACCATCTATAAAACACAAACTAGGAATGTAATGGAATAGTTTCCATTTGCCTGGATAATTGCAGCTCCAGTAATACTCAAGAAGTTCAACACCATCCAGATAGATTGACACCCTATCCCTTCACTTCCTCCACCATCAACAGGGACAGCAGTGTGGACCATAGACAAATTGCACTGCAGCAACTCACCAAGAGTCCTGTCACCTTCCAAACCAACCACCGCTACCAATTTGAAAACAACAGCAGCAGATGCATGGAAACATCACCACCTTCAAATTCTCTTTGAAATCATACATAACTTAATTTTCAATTTTATTGTCATTTCTTTGCTTTTGTTGATTTGATTTGATCTGAATTATTATTGTCATATGTATTGAGATACAGTGAAAAGTAATGTTTCTTGTGTGCTTTAGACAAAGCATTAGAATGTTCGCAGAATATATGGGGGAGAAGGGAAGAAGAGGGGGCAGAAAATAGTATTGCAGTTACAGATAGGGTGTGGAGAAAGATCAACTTAATATAAGGTAGATCCATTCAAAAGTCTGACAGCAGCAGGGAAGAAGGTGTTTTCGAGTCAGATGGTACGTGACTCAGACTTTTGTTTCTTTTTCCTGATGGAAGAAGGTGGAAGGGAGTATATCCGGGGTGTGTGGGGGTCCTTGTTTATGCTGGCTGCTTTTCCGAGGCAGCGGGAATCAGTGGATGGGAGACTGGTTTGCATGGCGGGTTGGTTGGTTTGTGTTCACCACTCCCTTTTGAAATGAGAAGTTCCATTTAGACCAAGTTATGCATGCCATAGCCCATGGTAACTGTTCGTAATTGTAGACCACGTGTGCACATTTCTGGGAGCAAATCTACACTAATGTACAGGTTCTTCTGATCATAATTTTTGTTCTTCACCAGCATCTTCCAATAACTTCAATGTCAAGAAAGAAAAGCAGGAAACAACTGGGGCTTTTTCTCTTCTTGTCCACTTTTTGTTCTGTGTGACATGTTGATGATTTGTAATTTAAATAAATACCAGCAGATCTCCCATTGCTTTTACTCGCCATCAATCAGACAGTAGGTCTTTAATAACAGCAGGACGTTAAGAATAATTTGCAGGAATGTAGAATTGGACGCATAATTTTAATGTGTTGTGGATAAAATTGTAAACCTTACATTTTCTTACCGTATTCCTATGTAGTTTTTGCAGTGTTTTTCATAGTTACAATATCTGGCATTCTCAGTAATGAGCATTTGACACACCATTGTTTTAATGGTATGGGCTTTCCCCATGTCCTTATTATAAAACCGTAGAAAGGTTACGATGCAGAAAGGGGCCATTCAACTCATTGCTCGGAATTTTCCCATTTTGCCCCGCCATGGGAATCGCAGTACACGGACCATGCAAAGGTGCTTTGACGTCTGGCTTTAGGATAAGCGAAGTCGGAAAATCCCACCCATTGTGTCTATGCCGATCGAAAAGCAGAAGAATCTAGCCGTTCGTTTTAATCCCGTTTTCCACCACCTGATCGCTTTCCTTGCGGCTTTTAGCATTTTAGATACAGATCCAGGTACCTTCCAATGAGTTGAGCATCTCAGCCTCAAACACCAACTTATTCGGTGAATTCCTCAGAGCACAGTAAGGGTGAAAAGGTTTTTCCTCATATCCCCTCTAGCCCCCTTAAATCTATAACTCTTGGTAATTGACCCTCAGCTAGGTGAAATCTAAATCTTTACTGTCTCTTCAGTCTAGGTCCCTCATAATTTAATACATAAATGTCCACCACTCAGCGATGTCCACATCCCATGAACAAATATAAAAGAAACTTCAAAAAACAAGAGATGCTGAAAATCAAATGCAGAAAGAGGGTACAGATCAGAAGTAAAAAAGAGTTGCCTGAAGGACATGCTAACGTAACATATAATGGATAAGGTTCTCCGGCCACGTGTTTCCTGCCGGTGGGAGATGACTGTTGTTTGCTTGTGGTGGGTTCTCTGTTCCCTCCTCGTCCTCCTCCTCGTCCTCCTCCTCCTGTCAATGAGAACTCCCACTGATGTCATCTCATGCCAGTGGGCAACTTATAGGCAGAGGTTCACTGCCGTGTAGGACCGGAAAATCCTGGCAACATGAACGATTGGAGAATTCCAGCCAATATATCACTGTTCAACTCAGAATTAAACAGGAGGGAGTTTGCAGTTTAGAACAGTGTTGACATCGTATCCGCAAAATATTTAGATGGTTGGTACATGATCGTTGGAAGTAATTTGCAATTAAGAAAGGGTAATTTTTCATTAATGTATTTAAAAAACTGAATCATGAGTCAGAGGTTGTGAAGGAATGTGAGCATTAACTCAGAAATGTAATTATCACAGGAGAGATTTATGTGAAGCTGTTTCATTTCATTTATTTTGAAAGCCTGACATTTACTTCTCCCAGTAAAATTGTTTTCTTTGTGCAACTCACTCTATGGATGGCAATGCAAGTATATATCTATAAGTATGCTGAAATGTTACTTCATATGCAAGATGTTAAGTGTGAATAGTGGAAGAACGCTTGTGTATTCATTCCATAGAGCACAAGGCATAATTATAGATTGCAATCACAAGGAGGGTCCACATATCCATCCAGTAGATAATTCACAAATTGTGTCATTCACATGATATTTGAGAGATTGATGTAAGTGGTGATGTGAATCGGACTTGATGTTCCATAGCCACAGACAGTAGAAAACTCAAGGGATGAACTTCAGTAAAACTCCTGACTGAATCCACTGCTCTTACCATATAAACAATTTTGCTCTTTTTTTACATGTTTCTGCTGCCAATTTTCTCCCCTTTTGAAGTTTTCCTTTTATTTTCGATTCATTCACGGGACATTGGTGTTACTGGCTGGCCAGCATTTATTGCCCATCCTTAGTTGCCCTTTAGAAGACAGTGGTGAGCTGCCTTCTTGAAACTCAAAGGTCCACGTTGGAGTATTGTGTGCAGTTCTGGTCGCCTCATTATAGGAAGGATGTAGAGGCTATTGGGAGGGTTCAGAGGAGATTTACAAGGATACTGCCTGGATTGGGAGGCAGGCCTTATGAAGATAGGTTGAGGGAGCTGGGACTCTTCTCACTGGAGAGACGTAGGTTGAGAGGCGACCTGATAGAGGTTTATAAAATGTTGAGAGGAATAGATAGGGTGGACTCTCAGAGACTATTTCCCCGAGCTGAAATGGTCACTACGAGAGGACACAGATTTAAGGTGCAGGGAAGCAAATACAAAGGAGATGTCAGGGGTAGGTTTTTCACTCAGAGGGTGGTGAGTGAATGGAACCGACTGCCGTCGGAGGTTGTTGAGGCAAACTCACTGGGGTCTTTTAAGAGACTTCTGGATAAGTATATGGAAAAGAATAGGATAGGGGGTTATAGATAGGTCTGTGGATTGGTAGATGTGATCGGCGCAACTCGTGGGCCGAAGGGCCTGTTTGTGCTGTATTGTTCTATGTCCGCGTGCTGTAGGTTGACCCACAATGCTGTTATGGAGGAAATTCCAAGATTTTGACCCAGAGAGTGTGAAGGAATGGTGATATATTTCCACCTCAGGATGGCGAGTGGCTTGGAGGGGAGCTTGCAGGTGATGGTGTTCCCATGTATCTGTTGCCCTTGTCCTTCGAGATGTAAATGACCATGAGTTTGGAAGGTGCTGTCTAAGGGTTTTTGGTGAATTTCTGCAGTGCACATTGTCCTTTTTGTTTTGTTTACAGGACATACCTGGGCAATTTTCCACATTGTTGGGTAGATGCCAGTGTTGTAACTGTGCTGGAAAAGCTTGGCTAGGGGAGTGGCAAGCTCTGGAGCACACGTCTTCATTGTTGGCATGTTGTCAGGGCTTTGCAGTATTCAGTGCCTCCAACCATTTCTTGATATCACATGGAGTGAGTCAAATAGGCTGGACACTGGCATCTAAGATGCTGAGGATCACTGGAGGAGGCCGAGATGGATCATCCACTTGGCACTTCTGGCTGAAGATTTCTGCGAATGTTAGACTTCATCACGTGGGTACACACTGCTGTTAATTATCTCATATTCAAATGCATTTATTATTTGAATGTGAAATTTAACTGAGAGTTGCAGTTGGTGATAACAGCTGAGGATTATTCAGTTTTATTATCTAATGCTTACCCCATGCTCAATTCCAGCAGGGGTCACTGGATACTAATAACTTTTGCTCACCAGTTAGGCATGAAATAACCATTGTTAATTTACAAGTATGATCTTATAGAGCCTTGCAGTTTTATGGCTGCCAGGCAGTGTCCGGAATCAGTCTGATGCAAAAGCCTACATTTGGTGAGGATGAATCCCATCCTGGTCCTCTGGTTTCTCCAGGTCCACTGATTCCCCCCTTAAAGGGGCTGGCTACCATATCCCTCCCCCTCCAAATCTTTTGGTTCAATGATAGAAGTTAAAATATAGTCCCCAAAAATTTAAACATTCAACCAGTCCCTCATAGAGTTAGTCGCTTTAGTGGTTTCTGCATTCTGACAAAGCGGCACAACTCCACAGACTTGGGTGCACCTACTGGGCTACTTTTAAGTCCCATCTCCTCAGGCACTGGCAACTACAGGCTCTTCTGTCACAGGTTGACTCAGTATTCACTGCTTGCACAACCAGCAACATTTCCTGCTGGCAATATGGTTTCAGACTAGCATGGGCTGCTAGGACAACTCTCATCTATGCACGTGGTCCATATGTTTCCTGAAACTCTATTTTATAGATTCATTTTGCAAGCTAGTGATCCTTTCTTGGCTCCTGGGATCCAGCTTGGTCTGCTTCCAAAATCTCTGACGTATACTGATTCACCTATTGCTGCTTTGCCTGACTTGTGGTTTTTCTTCTGGCTGGCCTCTTACCCTCCCCAGCAAATATACAAACATAAGACACTGGGCCCAACAATAATTCCACTAGCAGCACTCATGCCATAGCGTGTAGCATTGTTCAGTATCCCAGAAGAAATTAATACATTCTGATTTCTAGAGTCGTGCCTGATTGCTTTTTTAAGACCTGTCTTGAAGGTTTGGACTGCTCGTTTGCCCATTCCGTTAGATGCTAATTAGTATGGCACATTTCTGATATTCTTTATACCATTCGTGGAAGTGAAACGCTGAAATTCTGCACTCTTGAAGGTCATTCCTTAATCCAACATGATTACTTCAGGTATCCCATAGGATGCAAAACGTAAGAACATCACAGTTTCTAAACTGTGGCACACAATGCCGTGGACTTCATTTCAACCACTTGCATCCTCTTAGGCATCTAATCAGGAGCAAAATCATTGTGCTTAAAGATGGCCCACATATTAATGTGGAGACACATCTATTGCCGACTAGGCCATTGCCAAGAATGTGAAGGAACTGCAGCAGGCAACTTTTGTTGCAACTGGTACTGATTGAGAGGTTAATGAAGCACTGCAATCTCAGCATCAATATCAGGCTACCAATCATAATAAGCGTCTTCATTTTTGACACACCTGAATGAGCATTATGTCATTCAGCCAAAAGCAATTCCCTTTCTGGTACCAAGACAGCGGCTCTTGCTCCATCTTCACAGCTTCACAACGTATGATGCCATCTTCACAACTTAATTCATCTTTCCAAATACAATATGGCTGCTTCACTTCACACAGTGGCTCATTTGTCCATCCTGTCCATTCTATGTTTCAGTTTGGACAAAGGTGGGTTTTTGCTGGTCCAATACTTAATTTGCTGCACCAAAACTGGTAGTGTATCCAAACAATTTAGCAGCATCTCAATTTCCTGCAGTGTGGGGGATGTGCTACGCTTCCAGGCAGGTAACTTGAGGCATCCACATTTGCTATATACGTTTTAATGTGGAGATGCCGCCGTTGGACTCTGGTAAGCATAGTAAGAAGTCTTAACACCAGGTTATAATCCAACAGGTATATGGTAGCAAAATCCACAAGCTTTCGGAGCACTGCCCCCTCATCAGGTGAGTGGGATTTCTGTTCACAAATAGGGCATATGTAGATACAACCTCAATTTACAAGATAATGACTGGCATACGAGTTCTCCAAGGCAGCCTTCACAACACGTGACAACGCAGAACTGCTGAGCAAAAACTGATAGCCAAATTCGGCACACATGAGGATGGCCTCAACCGGGATCTTGGGTTCATGTTACACTATTTGTAACCCCCACAACTTGCCTGGGCTTGCAAAATCTCTTTAACTGTCCTGGCTAGAGACAATACACATCTCTTTAACCTGTGCTTAATGCTCTCTCCACTCACGTTGTCTGTACCTTTAAGACTTGATTACCTGTAAAGACTTGGATTCTAACCATTATCTTATAAATTGAGTTTATATCTATACGTGCCCTGTTTATAAACAGAACTCTAACTTACCTGATGAAGAGGCAGTGCTCCGAAAGCTTGTGGCTTGTGCTACCAAATAAAAGTGTTTTAACCTGGTGTTGTGAGACTTCTTGCAATTTTTACTCATATGCTTTTAAATTTAATGCCCAATACTGTATTGTTGCTGACACAATAGGTGGAGTGGCCTTGCTACCTTAAAAAGATCCAAATGCATTCCATTACAATGATAAAATGTCTTCCAAAAACACACTGGTGGAAATTCTTCATTCCAAATGCGACAGCTAGCCTTTCTTTTTAAATCTTTAATAGCCTTTTGCAGCCTTGATATAGTCCTGGGGAAATATCCTTTAGGTCATTCAGACCCATCATCCATTTAATGAGATCAAACTGCACCAACACCATAAGGAGCAGTATCACAAGTTATCATTAATTCTCTGGATGTGTTGAAATGTACCAATGTAATAACGGCTGTACTTTGTTAAAATTTCCCTCTGAGGTTTCGTCTAGAACCATCGCTGGTGCTTCTTTAGTAACACATATACGGAGGCCAACAATGTCAACAAATCTGGCAGGAACCACTCACAGTAATTCACCATTCCTAAGAAGGACAATCTCAGATGTGTTTCTGGGAGGTCTCCTTTATTGCTGTAATCTTATCTTTCAATGGGATGACCCCCTTGTACATCTACCCGGTAATCCAGGGTAAACCACTTCATTGGCCTGAAAAGTACATGTCTTCTTCTTGATGTGAACACTATCCTCTTGAAATACTCTTAGCACCTGTTCCAAGTTAGCAAGGGGCTCAGCTTCAGTTGAATCTGTTATCAATACATCATCTAGATATTCTATTACACGTGGCATTCCTTGTAACAAATTTATCATATTCCAATGAACAGTGGACGAGCTAACTGCACACTCAATGATGTAGACTGAAGTAATCCCTTTTGTTGTAATTATAACTTCAGAAAGCATCGTTCAATTCAAAGTGCTGATAAGCAATCTTCATATAAGATTGGCACTGTCTCTAGATCTACATGGGTCTTCACCTGCAGACCTTTATAACTTTCCCAGATTCATCACAAAATACATCTTTGTACTTCTTTATTGATTCTTGTAGGCCACCTTCTTTTAATATGAAAAATTTTGTTCTATTTAATTTCTTTGAGCCCGTTGTAGCCCAATAGATTCCATCCTTAGCTGCATACGCTATCAGTGGGAGTTGGCCAGCTGGCAACACCCGTAATCTTGATGGCCTTTCATGTATAGAGCATCAATGTACTGCTGTATTCCTTAAACTCAAAGACTGAAGTCCTTCTCACAAGTAACTGTATATGAGTTCCTCTATTATGGTAGAGGTCACTCTGGTGTCTACTTCTATTTTTTTTATGTTTACATTAACCTAAAGCATTACCGTGATGGGGGTTACCTTGCAGGCTTTCATGTTGTTCAGAGTGAATGAACCAGTCATTTGTAGGAAAATCTTCTAATATGTATTTGTCATGTACTTCTGTCTTCAGCACTGAGCAGGTTTGGCTTGCTCTTACACCAGTGCATCAAAATGCCCCTTCCAGTGGCATGAATAGCATTCTGCTTCCTTAAATCTGCAAGCCTCTGGGCAGTGGTTACCCCAACACCAGTAACACACTGCTTCCATCCTTGGTGTTACGTTTGCCCTCCTAAATTTTCTGACTCTGTTGCTACATTTGCTTCTCATTTAAAACAAGTATCTTCACTTTTGACACCGGTGCTGCCCGCAGTTTCCCACCCTAACTGATGACGTGCTATTTTGCACATTCTGAAGTACCTGTATACCCTTTTCAGCACTCTCCATCTATCTAGCGCTATTTCCAGCACCTTTTTAAAATTAAACAGTTTTCTCTGGATGGCCAAATTGTTGAATCAAAAGACGAAGCAATCTCTCAGCATATCATTCAGGATGGCCCCAAAGTCATAGTAATTTGCCTTAGCTTTGTAATATAAATTGCAGTGGTCTCTCCTGAGACTCAGCTTGAAATTAAACTTAAAAAGCTGCAGGATGACTGAGAGCATTGGATGATAGTTGCCTTCACTGAACTACTGTTTCCGTGAATGAACTTGATTCAGGCACATTCAGGGTATAAGGCTACAGATTAGAGTGGCCTAGGTCTCATACGTGCTTAAAAGGACTGTTGCCGCCTTCTTCTCTATTCCACTGGCCACAAAATAATAATAATGTTCTATATACTGTGTCCAATCCTCTATGGAGCAGTCAAACGATCTAATTGACTAGACAGAAGTATTTTACTGCAGTGCACTTCTGTTTTGCAACCTGACTTTGACCTCAATGGGTTACATACGCTCAGTCTTGGGACCACTGCCAGGGGGCAGTGCCAGAGGGTACTGCCTGGTCATGTCCTTCTTCTCTTGCTGCCTATACTTTGCGTTCCCAAGCGAGTTCCCCTTGATAGCTTCTCATTTTTGCTGAAGCTCTTATAAACATTACATTGACGAAGGGGTGCCCCTTTCCTGGGAAGAACATGTGGTGGGTAGCCCTTTAAATACATTTAAATCTCAGAATGAGATCTCGCCACTGAGATTCACGTTCCAGTGATATTGTGGGATTTTCTGCTGACAGTGCCATTTGCACCTGGGGTGAACGCCAACTGAAAATTCTCCAAATACATCTTAAACTAACCAGAATATTCTCAGTCATCATCAAAATGATGAAAGATGCCAACAACAGTGCTACATTGGCACTTAATCAGCAACAATCTGCTCATTGATGCTCAATTTGGGTTCTGCAAGAAGCACTTGATTCGACACCTCATTTATTACAGCCTTGGTTCAAACATGACCGACGAATTACAGAGGTGAGGTGATCGTGGTTGCCCTTGACATCAAAACAGCATTTGACCAAGAGTTGCATCAAGGATCCCTTGCAAATTGAAGTTAATGGAAATTCAGGGGGAAGATTGGAGTCATACTTGGCACAAAGGAAAATGATTATGGTTGTTTAAAAAACCACTGTCTCAAGGTCAGGATATTGCTGCTGGTGTTCCTCAGAATAGGGTTCCAGGCCCAACCATCTTTGGCTTCTTCATCAATGTGGGCAGGGTTCTCATTGAGTACTTTGAGTCTGTCTTCACTATGGAGAGGGATAATGCAGAAATTTTAGTTACAGAAGACGAGTGGGAAATATTAGATACAATAAGCATAGTGAAGAAGGAGGAAGGACTTACTGACTTCATAAATCAGGTCCAATTGAATTGTGTCTCAGGCTTTTAAAGGAAGCCAGGGGAAAGACAGCAAATGCTCGGAGGATCATTTTCTGATCTTCACTAGGTGAAGGTGAGGTACTAGAGGATTAGAGGGCTGCATTTATTGTAACATTATTTGAGAAGGGTGCAAAGGATAGCCCAGTATATTTTAGACCAGTAGTGGGCAGATTATTGGAATCAATTCTGAGAGACCAGTTAAACTGTCATTTAGAAAGGCATGGATAGATCAGGGATAGTTTTGTTGAGGGAAGATCATGTTCGACTAGTTTAATTAAGTATTTCAGGAAGTAACGAGAATGATTGATGAGTGTAGTGAAGTGAGTGTAGTCTTACACGGATTTCAGTAGGACAACTGTCAAGAACCCACATGACAAACTGGTCAGAAAAATGGGATCTTGTTGGATACAAGGAAAGTGGAAAGTTGGGTCCAAAATTGGCTCAACGATGTGAAACAAAGAGTGATAGAAGATGAATATTTTTGCGAAAGAAAAATCAATTTCCAGTGGTCTTCCACAGGCACAGGGTGTTGGGGCTCTTGTTTCTTGTACGTATTCATGATTTAGACTTAAATATTTGAGAAATTTGCAGACGATAATTACATTGGCTGTGGAGTTGACAATGAAGAGGATAGCTATCAACTCCAGAATGATACCAATGGTTTGGTTGTGTGGGTGGAAAAGTGGCAAATGGAATTCAGTGCAGAAAAGTGTAAGGTAATGCATTTGAGATGGACAAATAAAGTAAGGAAGTACTGAATAAATGGGAAGATATTGAGAGGAGTTGAGGAAATGAGAGACCATGGAATGCATGTTTGCAATTCCCTGAAGGTGGCAGGACAGATGGATATGGTAGTCAAGTATGTGGAATGTTTTTCTTTGTTAGACAAAGTGTTGAATAGAAAAGTAGGGATGTAATGCTGGAATTGTATAAAACACTGGTTAGGCCACTGCTGGGATTTTGTGTGCAATTCTGGTCACCACATTACAGGAAGGACATAATCGCCCTGTACAGAGCGCAGAAGAGATTTACAAGAATATTACCAGAGCTTTAAAATTGCAGCTATGAGGAGAGATTGGATAGGTTGGGGTTGTTCCTTGAAATGGAGGAAGTTGAGGGGTCAACTAGTACAATATAATGAGGGGCATCAACAAGGTAGACAGAAAGACTTGTTTCCCTTAACTGAGGGGTCAATTACCAGGGGGCACAGTGATTGCAAGTGATTGATAGAAGGATTAGAGAAGACATAAGGAAAAGCTTTTTCATCCAGAGGGTGATGGATGTCTGGAATTCGCTGCCTAAGTTGCTGGTTGAGGCTGAAATGTTCAACTCATTTAAAAGCCAGCTTGATCTGTATCTGAAATCCTGGAACCAGCAAGACCAAGACCGGATTCTAGAAAGTCAGATTACAATGAGCAACTAGTTTATTTTTTTCTCTTGTTTGACTGTTCAGACACAGTGGAACGAATAGCCTCTTTCTGCACGATAACTTTATGATTCTGTGACCTCCTTGAAACATAAGATTGGAAGTGGGGATGCTGGCTGAGGGTTGCAATGTTCAGTACCATTTGCAGCTGTTCAGGTGTTGTAGCTATCCGTGTCTGCATGCAGCAAGATCTGGACAGCATTCAGGCTTAGACTGATAAACGGCAAGGTAACATTCATACCATACAGTTACCAGGCAATGACCACGTCTAACAAGAGAAAATCTAACCATCATCCTTCTCATTCAATGGCATTGTCGTCACTAAATACTCCAAATATCATCATTCTGGGGGTTACCATTGACCAGAAACTGAACAGGACCAGCCATATAAATAAATGCTGTGTTTACAAGAATAGGGAATTCTGCGGTGGGTAACACATCCACTGATTCCCCACAATATGTCCATACGAGACACAAGTCAGAAATGTCTTGGATGAGCATGGCTGCAATAATTCAAGAAGTTTGACAGCATCCTAAACAAAGCAGCCCACTTGATCAGCACTCCATCCACCACTTTCATTCCCTCCATCATCAGCACGTAGTGGCAGCAATGTTTACTACCTGCAAAGTGCAGTGCAACCACTCAGCAAGATTGCTTTGACTACACCTTTCAAACCACAACCTAAGGACGAAAGCAGACACGTGGACACACAATCGACTGCAATTTTCCTACTAAGCCACGTGGCACCCTGATTTCGAACTATTTTCACCATTGCTGCACTCTGTGTTTCATCATTAGCTTTTGTCCACTAAGGGCATTTCTCTGTTCACTGCAATTGTACACACTGCTGTAATTCCTCCCTCCAACAGATTTCTGATGTTGTCTGCCCATTCAGTCTTTCTCCTGCCCGACCTGTTTAGTAAATTACGTTTAAGACATTTGGACAGGTACATGGATATGAAAGGTTTAGAGGGATATGGGCCAAACACAGTCAAATATTCAGTTTAGGAGACTGGTTGGGCTGCAGGGCTTGTTTCTGTACTATATATCTCTATGACTAATCCTGTTATTTCACCTTGTAGTGTCACCAACACCCGACCCCACTCTTCCAGTCATTGGAATTTCTCCATTGCCGCTTCTTCACTCAGCTTCTTCCCTAAGACTCCAGTTATCCTGCGGACAAATTAATTGGCTCTTTGCTGATTCTAAGCATTCTTTGCTGAAGCTACATTTCAAAGAGCTGTAATCCTCTTCTCATCAGTTTTATTGAGGATTCAGCTCCAGTGCCCATGCAGTGCACCACACCAGGTATTTTGCAAGCTGCTTTTTCAGGTTCAGGCTGTTGTTGGATGCCCTCCATAGTTCATTCAGAGTTGTAGAATGGGCAATTGCTAGTCTTGCCTTGATTTCAATGCTGTTTTCAGTGAATCTCAACATCTTTCTGAACACCAAGCCAACCATGTTTGCTTGTTAACATTCAGCCCAATGTTTTTAACCTTAACAAGGTGAGAGGTCACAAACACTAGGTTATGCTCCAACAAGTTTATTTGAAATCATAAGCTTTGGGAGTGCTACTCCTTTGTCAGATCATCTAACCTTAATGATAGAGCTATATCACTATTTTGTTAGTTAAGCCAAGGTTGTTTATCAGAATTGGCAGAATAGTACAAGCCCAAGGTCACAACCATGGATAATGACTTTTCAATTCAACATCAAAGAAAGACAAAAGGCCTCAGGGCAGCTTGTACTTTTTGTTCAGTTAACAAGAGTCATGCTAAGATGAATAGACAGTGATACCGATCCAGAAGACAAAAAATGCAAATGCGGGTCAAAACAAATAAAATTAATTATTAATAAATATGAACACGCTGAGTTATGTCAAAGAGCAGGGAAATGGGAGCAATTGAATAGTTCTTACGAAGAACTAACACAGCAGGAAAACTACAGCTCAAGGTGTCTCATCCTTGTGTTTAGTCTTGTCTCTTTCACACACAGACACACACACAGGATTTGTCTATATGGCTGGAAATCTTCAGCAGTCAAGGCCGTGGGAAAAATGCGTTTGAGCTCATTTCTAGGCATAATTCTTCGAAAAGTGTGATGCTGTAGACATAGAAACAAAGTTCATTAATTGCATTGAGCAGTGAATTTCTCATAATGCTGAACACGGAGTATAGTTTTCAGGTGACATGTTGGAAGCCAGGGGATGGATGAACCAGAGCACACAGGTATAATTCAGTCCCCCCTGATTTAAGGTCATGCATTATGGCCCTAGTCTTGTGGTTCCACTATAAATAACTATGTCCATACTTAAAATGGAAACTACTCATGTGGACTTGTCAGGCTGTAATTAAACTTCATAGTGTTGGTGACGTGATTGTGCTTCCGCTGAGGGGAGGGGAAATGTGGTATGTCGCAGCCTCTGTTATGATGTAGGAATATATAATGGACAATATTGATAATAACAGAAATGCAGGCAGATGTGAAATATAAATGTTATTTTCATTTTCAAAAGTTCACAGAAAATGTTGCACTCCTTACTTAACCGATAATACTTTTGTAATATATTTAATTTGCTATTTCCTCCTGTCTTCCTGCTGCAAGTGCAGCATTCACGTTGGGAAGTGCAGCAAAACATCATTCCAAGTTGAACTGTTTTTACTTCCTGCCACTTGTGCAGTTGGTAGTCAGTGAAGAGAAGCGGTGTCACAAACACTGATTGTAACATTCAGAAACCCCGTACCACCAGCAAGCCTTCACAAGAGACTTTATTTGGCTTCCCTTCTGGCTTTAGCTTTCTAGCAGAGTAGGTCCATAGGGCTGTGACACTGAATCTGGAGACCCAGTTCTTCCCTTGCAGCAACATGGCTTCTTTCTGGGTAACCAAAAACAATTATCCAATAACCTGTTGCAATTGCCCTTTTATAGGGACTGTGCCTTTAATTAGGGGAGGTTGTTGGGATGCATGCCTTCTAAGGACTAGTCGCCGGCCCTCCAAAGTGTGCACAGAGATGGAACACCAGAGTTGCACTTTGCTAAGTCACCATTGAAGACCAGTTTTCTCTATTAATCAATCCATTTGCAGCAGGTATGAGGGTAGCAGTTCACAGCAAGCTTGCATCTGAAAATCTGAGAAATTAGAATTCACAGTCTCTTTCTGCACTCCAGTCAGCTGAAGCCTCTTTTATAACTATAGAGACAAACTGTTCAGTCTAATTCATGTTTAATTTCTTGTCTAACAAGTGCTGTCTGTGTCTTTCCTTAGTTTTACTGAAGCAATGAAAATTCAACCTAAGGCCCAAGTCCTTGACAACGCGGTAGCATTTTACATTGGCCTTGGCCTGTTGCTATTAGGTACTATTCTTGTCCTGAGCAGCTTCTTTGCACTGGGATTCATCGGTACATTTTTAGGTGAGAACAATTATTGTTGATAATAGTCAAGCTAATAACTATCTTGTACTAAGTTCAGCTTCCTTGATCTAAACTTAGTATTATTTTTGTGGCATGTAATCACTTGTATATAGTAGGTATGATTTACTGTGTTGCAAGAGTTATAGTTTTCATGTTCACACTAATAACTTGTATTTGTTGAGCTTACTTCATTTGGCCGCACATATTCCTCTGTCAGAAGCCTGTGGGTTCCAATCCTCTCCAGGACCTGAGCACATAACCTAGGCTGACATTCCAGTGCTTTGGTGAGGGGCTGCTGCATTTTGTTTTTAAGAGCAACACAGCAGGGGAAACAGGCCCTTCGGCCCAACGAGCCCACGCCGCCGTCATAACTATATAGTAGCAATTCCATTATCCTATTATAGATTTAGGTTATTCCTAATATGGAAGACTCTCACTATAGGGACAATTTGTTTCCTAATCAGCCTAAGAGCGAATTTTTGGGTTGTGGGAGGAAACCGGAGTGCCCGGAGAAAACCCACGCAACCACGGGGAGAACGCGCAAACTCCCGCAGACACCGGCCCAATTCCAAGTGTCTGCACAGCCACATCGATAGTCTCTGAGCTGTCATGGTGCCCTTCAGATGGTCCACATAAAGCACTCATTTACGACATGAGGTACCAGGCAACCCATGAATCAACATCCAAGAGCTGTACTCGCACCACCTGCCGAATGCATGCTCAATGTTGGTCAAGTATGGACCGAATTACCTGTGGGGAAAAAAAAAGCCATAGTTAAACAGTCCTAATATATCCCTCTATCTGCATACCGCTCATGTGGCTGTCCAAGAGACCCTTAAACAGCCCCAGCGTGCCTGCTCCCACCACCTTACTCGGCAGTGCATTCCACACCCCCACTACCCTTTGTGTGAAAAACTGCCCTCTAATATTCGTCCTATACATAGCCCCCCTCACCCTATGGCCATGACCCCTCGTCCTATCCATTTCTAAAGGTGGAAAAAGTTTACCTCCATTTACTCTATCTATACCCCTTATAATCTTATACACCTCTATGAGATCCCCTCTAAGCCGACGTCTTTCAAGGGAAAACAACCCCAGTCTATCTAATCGTTCCTCATAAGACAGTCCTTCCATACCAGGCAGCATCCTGGTAAACCTCCTCTGCACTCTCTCCAAGGACTCCACATCCTTCCGATAGTACGGCGACCAGAACTGGACGCAGTATTCCAAGTGAGGCCTAACCAACGTTCTATACAACTGCAACATCAAACTCCTACTCTTGTATTCTATACCCTTTTCTATGAAAGCTAACATACTATACGCCTTCTTTATCACCTTCTCCACCTGTGAGGACACCTTCAGAGACTTGTGAACCTGCACCCCCAAGTCTCTCTGCGTCTCTGTGCTCCGTATAGTTTTACCTTTTATCCTATAACTCTCTTCTACATTTTTCCGGCCAAAATGCATCACCTCGCATTTATCCGGATTAAATTCCATTTGCCATCTATCTGCCCAGTCTACCAACCTATCTATGTCCTGTTGTATTGCCTGACACTGCTCCTCTGTACCCGCCAATCCAAGCATCTTGATGTCATCAGCAAATTTGCTGATCTCACCACGTACCCCAACTTCCAAGTCATTTATGTAGACCACAAATAGAAGAGGACTTCTGGAGGTGCTATCTTTAGATAAGGCCGCTTAAGGGATGTAAAAGATTGAAGAGTGGGAAATTCTTCTGGATCTTTGGCCAACATTCATCCCTTAATCAACAACCACAAAACAAATTAGCTTGTATCATGTACGGTTCTATTGGTAGCACTCTTCCCTCTGAGTCACAAGAGCCAGACTCAAGTCTTATCAAAGTTAATACTTCAGCAGAGTGAAGTGCTGTACTGTTAGAAGTGTACTGTTGGTTGAGATGGCGTGGCACAGGGGTTAGCACTGCTGCTGCCTCACTGTGCCAGAGACCTGCATTCAAGTCTAGCCTCGGGTCAATGTGTGGAGTTTGCACATTCTCCCCGTGCCTGCATGGGTTTCTTTTCACTGTCCAAAGGTGTGCAGGTTAGGTTGATTGGTTATGCTAAATTATCTCAAGTATCAAGGTATTAGCATGGTAAATATGAGGGGTTATGGGAATAGGAACTGGGTGGGATTGTGGTCGATGTAGATTTGGTGGGTCAAATGGCCTCCTTCTGCACTGTAGGGATTCTGTGATGATTCCATGATAAACTGAGGCTTGGGTGGATGTAAAACATCTCAAGGCTTTATTTTAAGGAAGAGCAGTGACTAGTATCACAAGTATCACAAGAACAAGTATCTAGTCTTTATCACTTTTCTGTTTGCTGTCTGGATTTTGACTGCTACATTACAATGCTGGCAACTTCATTAGCTGTAAAACACTTTGACATCAAATCAAAGATTGGTCACAGGACAACAGGAGGCTGTTTGGCCCATTATATTCTACAAAAGCAACTCAACTAGTCCCGTTCACTTGCCTTTTCCTTGTAGCCCTGCATTTATTTCTCTCCAAATAATTATTAAATTTTCTTTAGAAGGCTCTGATTTAATCTTTGTCTACTACATTCTCTGACAGTGCATTCCAGATTTGAAGTACTTGCTGCAAAGAAATGTTTTTCCTCATGTCACCATTACTTCTTTTACCAATCATCTCAACCTGCTTTGCCACCTTCACTGATTTGTGCACCTATATCTCAAGTCCCTCTGCTCCTACACCCTCTTTAGAATTGTTCCCTCCATTTTCTATTACCGTTCCTCATTTTTTTCTACCACAGTGAGCCATTTCACACTTTTCGGCATTAAATTTCATTGTCACTTGTTTGTCCTTTCCACCAGCTTGTCCATGTCCTCTTGGAACGTTATCATTATCCTCATAGTTCACAATACTTCCAAGTTTGTGTCATCAGCAAATTTTGAACTTGTGCCTTGTAAACTCAAGTCGGGATGATCAGTGTATGTCAAGAATATCAGGAGCCCTAACATTGATCCCTGAGGAACCCCACCTTTCCTCCAATCTAAAAAATAACTTCACCATTGCTGTCTTGATTCCTATCACTCAATCAACTTTGTATCCATGCTGTTATTACCCTTTTAATTTCATGATCTCTAATTTTGCTGTCATTTGATGCCTTCTCAAATGCTCTTTGGAGATCCACATAAACCACATTATAGAACATAGAACATTACAGCACAGAACAGGCCCTTCGGCCTTCGATGTTGTGCCGACCAATACAAAAAGCAATGCCCCTCCAAATTAAACCATTCCCTTCTCTTCCATGTACTTATCAACTAACCTCTTAAACGCCACCAAACTTGGAGCATCTACAACTGCTGCAGGCAGGGCATTCCACTCCCGAACCACCCTTTGGGTAAAGAACCTACCTCTGATATCCGTCCTATTACTATCACCCCTTAATTTAAAGCTGTGGCCCCTCGTGCTAGCTTTCTCCATCCTAGGAAAAAGGCTATCACTGTCCACCCTATCTAAACCTCTAATCATCTTATATGTTTCGATTAGGTCTCCTCTTCGCCGCCTCCTTTCTAACGAAAACAACCTCAAATCCCTCAGCCTCTCCTCATAAGACCTGCCCTCCATACCAGGCAACATCCTGGTAAACCTCCTCTGTACCCTCTCCAATGCCTCCACATCTTTCTTATAATGCGGGGACCAGAACTGCACACAATACTCCAAGTGCGGCCGCACTAGAGTTTTGTACAGTTGCAACATGACGTTGCGGCTCCGAAATTCAATCCCCCTACCAATAAAAGCTAAGACTCCATATGCCTTCTTAACAACCTTCTCGACTTGACTGCCTACTTTCAGGGATCTATGCACATACACACCAAGATCCCTCTGTTCATCAAGACTACTAAGAATCCTACCATTAGCCCTATACTCTACACATTTATTATTCCTGCCATAGTGCATTACCTCACACTTTTCCACATTAAACTCCATTTGCCACCTCTCGGCCCAGCTCTGCAACTTGTCCAAGTCTCATTACTCTCATCAACTCTGTTGTTATCATCAAATACTCAAGCAAGTTAGTTAAACTTAATTTTCCTTGAAATCCATTATGATCTTTCTTAATTTATCCCCATGTGTCCAAGTGATTCTTAATTTTGTCTCAAATGATTTGCACTAAAAGTTTTTCCACCACTGAGCTTAAGCTGACTGGCCTATCATTGTTTGACTTAGCTTAACATTCCCCTTTGGAAAAGGCTTTAACATTTGCAATTCTCTAATACTGTATCATCATCTGTGTATCTAAGGAAAATTGGAAAAAGATGACTAGCTCCTGCAATTTCCATCCTTGCTTCCCTCAGTACCTCAGGATGCAGTGCATGCTGTCCACACTAATATCTCCCCTTTATCAATTCAGTGTCTCAGCTACCTCCTCTCTCACTATGACAGGCAGCATCTTCTTCCTTGGGAAAAACAGATGCAAAGTGCTCATTTAGTACTTCAGCCATTCTTTCAAGAATTGTCCTTGCTCAGCCATTTCAGAGGTTAGGTAAGAGTCAACTCAATTCCCAACTCCAGTCAACATCAAGCGACCTGGTTGCACTATCAGATTTTGAATGATGCACTGGGCACCAAGTGCCAGGTTACAGTGCCAGTAGTAGTTATCTTTCCACTAACTTACAACGGGTGGCACCTGTTGTGGTTAGCACTTCTGCCTCGCAGTACGAGGGAACCCTGCTTGGTGGCTATGTGGAGTCTGCATGTTCTCCCTGTGTCTGAATGGATTTCCTCTGGGTGCTCTGGTTTGCTCCCACACTCGAAAGACGGTTACGGTGCATTGGCCATGCTAAATTCTCCCTCAGTGTATCAAAAACAGGCACCGGAGCATGGCAATTAGGGGATTTCACACTAACTTCATTGCAGTGTTAGTATAAGACTACTTGTGACACTAATAAATGAACTTAAACCTATCTCACTTTAAAAATTATATGGTGCCAATTCAACATAGGTTTGGATCGAAAGGCCTTTGCAGAGCTGAGGATGACAAATTATGACAGAAGAAGATGAAAATACATTTCCCTGTGGACTATATATTGCTTTGGCATTACATTGCTGAGCTTGAGTAATTCAGTTAATCTTACAGCACTATTTTGTGTGGGTCACAAAGCTCAAACAGCACAGCAGTAAGTATCCACAAGTTTATAAGTACTCCTGTGGCTTTTTCACATTGTAAAACATATGACGTACTGCTACCCTGTGTCTTTTGTCGTCCTGTTGCTATTTTGATTCCCCATAATTCAGCTTGTGTTTTCTTTACTGTCCTGCTAATTTCTCCAATTGTTTTCACTGAGTTCTCAAGAAAGTACATTCAGAAATCCATTTTCTTGAACTGTTGTGAGTCTTAGTGCACATCAGGTCAAGAATGTGCTGGGGTAGAGGGATCTCACTAGTGTTCCATGGTAGCTTTTCTATGCCCATCAACTGAAAGGTTTGACCACGAAGTAGTTGTTTTATGTGAGATCTGATTAGGTGTCAAATCTGCCAACAACTTGTGGTAACGGCCACAAATGTTAGCGAATTGTAGATCCAACAGGACTTAATCAGCAAGACGTAACAGATTCAGTAATAAACAGAGGAAGGGCTCAGAAGAAGAGTTAATTAAAATCAGTAAATTCATTGTTAAATTAGAAATGGTAGCAAAGTGAGGAAAGAAAGATTGGATTAAGAAAGAGAGGATACAAAAGGAAGAATTTTAATTTTAAAATTTAGCATTTTTAAAATCCCCAACACCTGAAGAAATGAGATTCCGCACTTTTAATTTTTCACTTTCTGGTTAAGAGAGGTTGATTGGCAATGATTAACAGTTATTGAGGCATTAAAAGAATGCATACACTGTCATTTAGGCTTAATGTTCTGTGGTGAATTTAATGGGCATTAATGAGAAAGTACAGCAACATCATGCAGATTATGGAGACGGTGTTTTCCCAAAGCTAATTCCAGATCATCCCAAATTGGGCAACATCTTGTGGCAATTCACAACTCGTGTCTTATTGTTTTCTTGCCCTACATTGCTGTAAGACCTGCCAGTTAATAGTGGTGCATGTCATTCAAATGCTTTTTTTTTTTTGGCTACTTTTGGCTTCTTGAATGAAGCCATTATGTACTTAATTGCATGTTCGCAATTACACTATAGAGCATAGAATCTCTACCTGGAAGCCATTTGACCCATCAAGTCTGCACCAAACCTCCGAAAGAACATATTGCCCAGCCTCCCCATAACCCTGTGCACTTAACATGGTTAATCCTTCCTCATTACACAATTCCTAATCCAAGATGGCCTATTCCTTGCTGCTTTGTCAACATTTTGGTCCAAAAAAACCATCCTGAATGGATTCCAAAAACTTGTCCTCTATTGCAGTGCAACTAATTTGACTCACCCAGTCTGTATACTGATTAAGTCATCCATAATCACAGGTGTGCCCCTTTATCATATGCATTTCTGATTTTCTGTCTAATGTGATTCCCATCATTACCACTACAGTTGATGTATCCGACTATTTCAATGATACAAAGCTAGGTGGCTAAGTGAGCCGTGAGGACGATGCAAAGAGAAGCAGCCCAGATATTTGCCACAACGGAGTGGGTCTCTGCCAAAAATCCCAAAAATGGCCACAATTTGTAAGTCCCTTAACCAAGTCTGGTTTTCCCATCCTCGCGAGGGTGGGACTGAAGTCAGGCCAGGGTTCGTGGAAGCAAAACTTACAGGGGCAGCTGACCATTTAAATCAATCATCAGCTGTCTCAGTGACGTCCAATTTTTGAACTCTGTACGAATCCCAGAGTGTGCAGAATAGACCAGGTAAGGAGATGTCAGAACTTGGTGGATTTTTTTGGATAGCTATTGTACCTCTTTGGAAAGGTATGTACCCATATGGAGAGGGTTCCAGGACACCTCTTGGCGAGACAAGGTCCCTTTGGGAGAGGTGAAGCATCCTTTTGAAATTGTTAGAGTGAAGCACGGTTATGCACGTTTTACTCAAGCTCATTGAAGCTGCAAGGGAACTGCTCAAGAAGTGCCAAAGCTATTTTGGAAGAGTCCAGTAATACAAAGTGAGTTGGCATGAAAGGGGTGAGAGGAAAGGATTCCAGATGTTGGCATGAATTGGCAGTAAGTTAGTTGGTTGGGGGTAATAAATGCCAAGGTAGGTAGGTAGTGTCATGGGTTGTCTAGGTCATAGAGAGTGGGAGTGGGAAGTGTGAAGACCAGAGGGATGTCTTTTTTTAATGTAAAAATATTAAAAACAGTGCTAGAGCACAGGAGATTGGAAGGGGGAAGGGTTTCTTATACTGAGCTTCCTTCACACCCAGCAACCTCCGTATTCGCTCTGTAGTCACCCACCCCAACTCCTACCTCAGCCTCCCTTCCCACTCCCTCCCTCCACAGAAAATAGGGCTATTGTCAGACGTCTTTACCTTATCCACATAAACCAACAGGAATTGAGTACTAAACCAACTAAATTGTATTTCCTACCATTGCCTTTTCCCAGAGCAACACACTGATCAGCTCCTCGCCAGATTTCCCGACCGACCTGAACTAACAATGAACGATCTTATTGACAGCAATCCTGGCAAGACTCACAATGGCAGCAGTGATTTCAGGAAACACTCCAAGCTGAGGGAGCAAAAAGCCTTGAGACAAGGGTGGAAGATATAGAACGTCTGCCTCCAGCTGGGGAGGGGGAGGGGGATCAGGATCAGGGGGACAGAAAGATCCCGACAGCAGGAAAAGCCAGCAAATTCATTCTTTGTAAACCTTATAGCCTGGTTTTACTGGACCATATCTTTAATAATTTAAATTTGTTATCTGAAGTGATTTTTGTGTTCAGGGAAGATTTTATTGATAAGGATTACAACTCTAAGCACAGCTGGCTATTTTGGCTGCATCTCACTATATCTCACACATGGCTTTGTTCATTTAATATGTCGTAAAATAGAATCCCTACATTGCAGAAGAGGCTGTTGAGGCAACTTGGTGTTATCTAGTCCTCCCCTCCACCCACACCCCTCTCCTCCACCCACCCCTTCCCCCTCACCCCCTTCCCTCCCCACCTCCCTACCTCCCACTTCCCCCTTCAGCCTTCCACCTCCCTCTTCCCTTTGCCTCCCCCCTCCCCCTCTCTTCCCCCCTCCCTCCCCCCTCTCTCTCCCTCTCTCTCCCCCCCCCCCCCTTCTCCCCCCTCTCTCTTCCCCCCCTCGTCGTTGGACCCCCCCCCATTCCCCCCTTCCCCTCGCCCCCACCATCCCCTCTCCCCTTCCCTCTCCTCTCCCCCTCTCCCCCCTCACCCATCCTCCCCATCCTGCCCCATCCCCCCTCTCCCCCCCCCCCCCCCATCCGCCCCTCCCCCCCCCCATCCTCCCCTCTCCCTCCCCCCCTCTCCCCCTCCCCCCTCTTCCCTTCCCCCCTCTCCCCTCCCTCTCCCTCTCTCTCCCCCCCCCCCCACTCTCTCTCTAACCCCCCCCCTCTCTCTCTCTCTCTAAACCCCCCCCCACCTCTCTCTCTATCTCTCTACCCCCCTCTCTCTCTTCCTCTCTACCCCCCTCTCTCTCTCTCTCTCTCTAACCCCCCTCCTCTCTCTCTCTCTCCTCCCCCCCCCCTCCTCTCTCCCCCCCCTCTCTCTCCCCCCCCCCTCTCTCTCGCCCTCCCTCCCCTCTCTCCCTCTCTCTCTCTCTTCCCCCCCCCCCCCTCCTCCCTCTTCCCCCCCTCTTCCCTCTTCCCCCTCCCCCCCCCCCTCTTCCTCCCCTCCCCTCTTCCTCCCCCTCCCCTCTTCCTTCCCCCCTCTTCCCCCCCCCTCTTCCCCCCCCCCTCCCCTCTTCCCCCCCTTCCCCCCCCTCCCCTCTTTCCCCCCCCCCTTCCCTACTTCCCCCTCCCACTTCCCCCCTCCCCTCTTCCTCTCCCCCTCCTTCTCCACCCCCTCTTCCCCCTCCCCTCTTTCCCCCCTCCCACCCCTCCCCCTCTTCCCCCCCCCTCCCTCTTTTCCCGCCCCCTCCCCTCTTTCTCCCCCCCCCCCCTCCCTCCCCCCCCCCTCCCCCTCCCCCCCTCACCCCCTCCCCCCCTCTCCCCCCTCCCTCCCCCCTCTCCTCTCCCCCCTCCCCCCTTTCCCCCTCCCCCCTCCTTCCCCCCTCTTTTCCCCTCCCATTCCCCTTCCCATCTCCCCCCCTCCTCCTCCCCTTCCCCCCTCCCTCCTCCCTCCTCCTCCTCCTCCCCCCCCATTCCCCTCCCTTTCCTCCTTTTCCCCCCCCTTTCCTCCTTCCACCCTCCCCCCCCCCTCCCCTTCTCCTCCTCCCCCCCCCCCCCTCCCCTTCCTCCTCCTCCCTTCCCCCTCCCCCAATCTCCCCCCCTCCTTCCCCACTCTTTCCCTCCTTCTTCCCTTCCTTCCTCCTCCTCCCCCCGCCCCTTCCCTTCCCCATTCCCTCCTTCCTCCTCCGTCTTTCCCTCCTCCCCCCCTCCCCCCCCCCCCCCTTTTCCCCCCCCCTTCCCTCTCCTCCCCCCCTCCCCTCCCTTTCCCCCCCTTCCTTCCCCTCCCCCCTCCTCCCCCCCCTCCCCTCCTTCCTCCTTTCCCCCCTCCCCCCCCTCCCCTCCCCTCCCCCCCCCTTCCTTCCTCCCTTCACCCTTCCTCCCCCTTTTCCCCCCCCTCCGATCCCCCCTCTTTCCTTCCCCCTCCCTTCCCCACCCCGCTGCCCATTCCCCCTCCTTCCCTCCTTTCCCCCCCTTCCCCTCCCCCCCTCCCCCTCCTCCCCGCCCCCTCCCCTCCTCCCCCCTCCCCCTTCCCTCCCCACCCCCTCCCCCCCTCCCCCTTTGTCCCCCCCACGATCCCCCCCCCCTCCCTTCCCCCTCCCCACATTCCTTCCCCTCCGTCCTCCCTATTCCCTATCCCCTCCATTTCCTCAAAAAACTTCCCCCTTCCCTCCTTCCCTTCCCCCCTTTTTCCTCTCCTTCCTCCTTCCCTTCCCCCCTCCCACACCCCCCCCCTCTCCTCTTCCCCCCCCCCTCTCCCCCCCCCTCTCCTCCTTCCCCTACCCCCTCCCCCCCCTTCTTCTTTCCCCCCCCCCTCCCCCTCTCCTCTTTCCTCCCCTCCCCCCCCCTCTCCTCCTCTTTCTCCCCTCCCCCCCCCCTCCCCCCTCTCTCCTCTTTTTCCCCCCTCTTCCCCCCCCTCTTCCCCCTCTTTCCCCCCCTCTCCCCCCCCCCCTCTTCTCCCCCCCCCTCTTCTCCCCTCTCTCCTCTTTCACCTCCTCCCCCCCTCCTTTTCCCCCCCCCCTCCTCCCCCTCCTTTCCCCCCCTTTCCTTCCCTTCCCCCCCTCTCTCCTCTTCCCCCCCTCCCCCCCTCTCCTCCCCCCCCCCCTCTTCACCCCCCCCCTCCCCCCCCCCCTCTCCCCCTTTCCCTCCCCCTCCCCTCTCCCCCCTCCCCTCTCCCCCCCCTCCCCTCTCCCCCCCTCCCCTCTCCCCCCCCCTCCCTCCACTTTCCCCCCTCCTCCCTCTCCCCCCCCCCCCTCCTCTCCCCCCCTCCCTCCCCCCTCCTCTCCCCTTTCCCCCCCTCCCCTACCCCTCCCCTCCCCCCCCCTCCTCTCCCCTTTCCCCCCCTCCCCCCCCTTCCATCTCTCCCCCCCCCCCCCTCCTCTCCGCCTTTCCCCCCTCCCCTCCCCCCTCCCTCCCCTCCCTCCCCCCCCAAAAATCCCCCCTCTCAGCCCTTTCCCCCCCTCCACCCGCCCCTCCCCCCCCTCTCCCCTTTCCCCCCCTCCCCCCCCCCCCCCTTCCCACCCCCCCGCGGCCCGCCCCCGCTCCCCTCCTTTCCCCCCGCGTCCCTCCCCCCTCTCCCCCCCCCCCTCCCCTCCCCCTCCTCCCCCTCCCCCCTCCCTCTCCCCTTTCCCCCCCTCGCCCTCCCCCCCTCCTCTCCCTTCCCCCCTCCCTTCCCCCTCCTCTCCCCCCCCCCTCTTCCCCTCCCCATCCCACTCCCCCCCCTGCCCCCCCCCCCATCCCCCCTCTCACCCTTTCCCCCCCCCACCCTTCCCCCCTCCCCCTACCCTTTCCCCCCCCCCCCCCTCCCTTCCCCCTCTCCCCCTCTCCTTCCCCCCCTCCCCTCCCCCCCTCTTCCCTCCCCTCCCCTCCTCTTCCCCCCCCTCCTCTCCCCCTCCTCTCCCCTCCCCCCTCCCCCCCTCCCAACCTTTCCCCCCCTCCTCCCCTCCTCCCCCCTTTCCCCCCCCCCCCCCCTCCTCCTCTCCCCTTTCCCCCCCTCCCCTCCCCCCCCCCCTGCCCTCTCCCCCCCCCCTCCTCTCCCCTTTCCCCCCCTCCTCTCCACCCCACAGCCCCCCCTCTCCCCCCCCCCTCTCTCCCTCTTTCCCCCCCTCCCCTCTCCCCCCACCCCCTCCTCTCCCCTTTCCCCCCTCCTCTCCCCTTTCCCCCCCCTCCCCTCTCCCCTCCCCCCTCCTCTCCCCTTATTTCCCCCCCCTCCCCTCCCCCTCCTCTCCCCCCCGTCCCTCCCCCCTCCTCTCGCCCTTTCCCCCCTCCCCTCCCCCCCCTCCCCTCCCCCTGCCCCCCCTCCCCCTTTCCCCCCCCCCCCTCCCCTCTCCCCTTCCCCCTCCTCTCCCCTTTCCCCCCCCCTACCTCTCCCCTTTCCCCCCCCCCTCCCCCCTTTCCCCCCCCCCCTCTCCCCCTCCCCCCCCTCCCCCACCCCCCTCCCCCCCTCCCCCCCCCCCCTCCCCCTTCCCCCCCCCTCCCCTCACCTCCCCCCCCTCCCTATCTCCCCTCCCCCTTCCCCCCCCTTCCCTCTTCCCTCCCCCCCCCTCCCCTCCCTCCATCCCCTCCCTTCCCCCCCCCCCCCCTTCCCCTCCCTTCCCCTTCCCCCTCCCTCCTCCCCCCCTCCCCCTTTCCCCCCCTCCCCATCCGTCCCCCCCCCTCCCCCCTTCCCCTCCCCCCTTCCCCCCTCCCTCCCCCCCCGCCCCCCCCCTTCCCCCTTTCCCTCTTCCCCCCTCCCCTTTCCCGTCCCCCCCTCTTTCCTCCCTCCTCCCCTCCCCCCACACCTCCCCTCTCACCCCCCTTCTCCCTTCCCCCCTTTCCCCCCCTTCCCCCTCCCTTTACCCCCCTCCCCCTCCCCCCTTCCCCTCCCCTCCCCCCCCATTCCCGCCCCCAACCCTCCGCCTCCCCCCTCCTCTCCCCTTTACCTCCCCCCTCCCCTCCCCCTCCTCTCCCCTTCTTCCCCCCCTCCCTCCCCCCTCCCCTCTCCGCCATTCCCCCCCTCCCCATCCCCCTCCTCCTCCCCTCCCCCCTCCTCTCCCCCCTTTCCACCCCCTCCCCTCCCCCCTCCTCTCCCCCTTTCCCCCCCTCCCTCTCCCCCCTCCTCTCCCCTTTCCCCCCCTCCCCTCCTCTCCCCTTTCCCCCCCTCCCCTCCTCTCACCCTTTCCCCCCCTCCCTCCCCCCGTCCTCTCTCCCTTTCCCCCCCCCCGCCCTCCCCCCTCTCTCCCCTTTCCCCCCCTCCCCCCCCTTTCCCCCTCCTCTCCCCTTTTCCCCCCCCCTCCCCCCTCCCTCTCCCCTTTCCCCCCCTCTCCTCTCTTACTTCACCTCCTCTCCCCCCTCCACCTTAACACCCCCTCCTCTCCCCTTTTCCCCCCCCCCCCTCCCCCCTCCTCTCCCTTTCCCCCCCTCCCCTCACCCCTCCTCTCCCCTTTCCTCCCCCCTCCCCTCTTTCTTTACCCAGAGGGTGGTAAGGGTATGGAATGCCCTGCCTGCTGCAGTTGTAGATGCGCCAAGTTTGGGGGCGTTTAAGAGGTTAGTAGATAGGTTTATGGATGAAAAGGGAATGGTTTAGGTTAGAGGGTCATTGCTTTTTCTTAATTGGTCAGCGCAACATCGAAGGGCCTGTTCTGCGCTATGTTCTATGTTTTAAAATGCAGAGAATAACTATGAACCAAGAACCTGTTGCAGTTGACACAGGAAGTTCCAAATTGCTGTGGCAATGTGTACTTTTACATGCATGATGTAGCCTTGAAAAATGGCTAGTGGTAATTGACTCTCCCATTTTGTTTTTATCATATATTCATCAAGAATCTCTCCCAATCTTGCTGCCTGCAATTGGTGTGAGTTGGAAGGATTTGGAAGTTGATATTCAACTTGATGGCCAAGAAAGGCATGTTCATAATGCGGCCATGAAGTCCTGGTGTGGGACTTGAACCCTAAGTCACTGATGCTCCCCACTGCACCACCAGATTTCCATCTCCCAGTACATTTTGGAAGATAAATCTCCATATAAACTGGTTAATGGTTGGATCTGAAATCAACTTTAGCAGGATATCTTGTGATGGGAGCTAGGAGGCAGCTCCAGAAAGTCTAAAAGATGAATAATTATTGTAATGGAAATTCATACAAACTTCACAATTGAAAAGTTATTTTATGTTCTTCACCCAAAGTCTTGACATGGGAAGTAAGAGTGGAATTAATGGTCACTTAAGGCCCTAGGAATTCACAGTTGGGAAGGGGATCCATGCACTGTAAGCAAGCCATCCAGGAATGCCCCATTAGCCTACCTGCAGGCTTAGTAGGAGACCTCTGGATCGGGTTAATTGTGTCCCATAAAAAAGGGTACTCCATGAGAAGACCCCTGCCCACCCTTATCGGCGCAGGCTGACTGGGCCAGGCAGAGCATCTTAATTTACCTGGATTCCAGGACCACCATGGCTGCTTCTGCTCCCAGGCCTCTGACAGTCCCAGCACTGACTACTGCTCCTGGTGGCGCTGCTGGGACTGAGGAACCGCCTCATTAGGCCAGACTTGACCATCAAGTCGTGCCTGCCTTTGGGTGCGAAAACTTGGTAGCGGGGGAACCAGCGTGGACGTGGGCGCAGATTGTGCTACTTGCCTCGCACCAAGGCCCAAAAATGGCCACGATTGGGGACCGTGCCCAAAATGGGTGGAACAGCCATTTAAATGCACTTGCACGCATTTAAATTGACATAATGAGTTGGGCGCCCAACCTTACTGGCACTTGGCAACAGCAGAATACTGCACCAGAGACTACAAAGTTAAGTGGTTCTCATTTAAGTCATTGTGCTACAACTTTCTTCCTACTCCAAACTTTTATTTTATAGTTGGTGCTTGGAACCATCCCTGCCTATCATGCTGTTCTGTTCACAACCTCCAACAGATACCCAATAAGCTCTGCACAGGCAGTATGAGATAAATGTGCACTGAGCTGTGTTAGATTGAAAAATCACCTACCGTGCACAGCAGAGTACTTGGCTGAGAGGAGAAGCTACAGCAATGAGACCACGATAGTATGTAAAACAAGGCCATTTGAGCCAGCAGGTTCATGCTTGTGGTTATGCAACACATGAATCTCCTCTCTCTTTAATTCACCAGCCTTTATTAACCAGTCACTCATTTTGTGTCCATTTAATGTCTTCTTACCATGCACTTCAGTGTGGATTAGACATCAAATCTGAATCCGACAATTTAAAAGACATGGGCCAGAATTCTCTGGCTGTTCACGCTGGCAGGATTCTCCGGTTCCATTGGCAGCACATCCCCGCCCGTGGATTTTGCGCCAGTGTGGGTTGAGGTCAATGGAAAATGCGCGGCTAGGAGGCCAGAGATTCTCCCTGTCCCTGTCCTTCCTCTGTGGTTACTTCCATTTCCTGTTCCAGCTGATCATTTTGTTCCTGACCACTCTCAAGTTTCTAATTTTGTGCAATATAAGCATTATACAATGGGTTGCATGTTAAAGAAAGCAAAGGCCTGTATTTCTGTAGTACTTTTTGCAACATCAGGACATCACAATCAATCAAGTACATTCTAGGTGTAGTCATTGTATTAAATACAGGAAACACAGCAACCAGTTGGTGTATAGTGCAAGGTAAAAATACATCCAGTTCTTAGACAATTCTGTAATCCTAGAGTATAATAATTTGTATATGGTCAGGATTTGCCGATGCTCCAATGGTGGAAGTGGCTCACCGTAGGATCTTCCAGTCCCTCCAGCCAATGGTCATTTGCATTGCTCACTAATTGGGGAACCCACCTTATGAGTAGCAGAGAGTGGGGTCACCTTTAGTAGGACCAGAAGATCCCGCCAACAGGTTGGGCCAGAAAAACCCAGCCAATGATTCTAGGTAGTTTTCAAATTTAATTATTGTTTGACCTGTTTTATCATTCAGAGCCTGTGTGGAGTTTGCACATTCTCCCTGTGTCAAAGAACAAAGAACAAAACAGCATGGGAAGCAGGCCCTTCAGCCCAACAAGCCCGCGCCGCCATCCCGATGTTCCCACCTCTACCCGTGATCCCTGTCTATGTTTATAGATCTATGGCTTAAAAACCAAATTTGAGACAATTTAGAGAGAATTTGTTTTGCCAATTAGCCTAAGAGCACATTTTTGGGATGTGGGAGGAAACCGTAGCACCCGGAGAAAACCCACGCAAGCATGGGGAGAATGCGCAAACTCCCACAGACACAGGACCAAATCCATGTATCTGCACAGCACAGCTATAGTCACTGAGCTGTCGTGTTGCCCATGAAATGGTCCAGGTCAAGCGTACACTAACGACATGAAACACTGAGATACTCTCGAAAAAATCCAAGAGCAGCCCTCTCACAACCCATCGCGTGTATGCCACTTGTTAGACAACAAGGTGGACCAAAGACCTGGAGGATAAAAACAAATACATAAATATCCTTATGAAGCTGTAATTTTCCTGTCCCGCTCATTGCAGGCAGGATGGAAAAGTCAGAGGAGCAGTCAAATGACCGTTGCTTTTGGGTGAAAATTTCCTGCCCAACCGCAGATGGAACCTGAAAATCTTGGCTCAGGTAATTAGTTTTAAGTGAGGGTTGAGAGATGTATGTTGGATTTTGAGAACTCCACTGCTCTTCTTTGAACAATATCCTGGAAACTTTAATGTTCACCTGGGAGGGCAGACTTACTTTAATGTCTCAACCAAAACTCCTGTCAAAACTGTACTAGGGTGCCATGATAAGATTTTGTTAAGCCTCTGAAATGGGGCTTGAATCTATGAGTTTGTGCATCAGGGAACAGAGTGCAGACGCTGGGCAGTAAACGTATTTTAAAATAAGTTCTGGGAAGCTGTCTTGTCAGTACTTCATAAGGATATTTATCTAATTTGGGCGTCTTCACATTTGCTTAAACCTTGTATATAATTTAGTGAATTAATAATATGCCAGAAGTGAAAAGCACCATTAAGCAATTGTTATTTGAATTTACCAATTATCAGCCTCCGTTTTTAATGAACAGAAGATAATTACAGAGTATTGCTATTACGGCTAGCTTATAGTTGATTGGATAAGGATGCACAACAATTCTTCGAGAACAGCTCTTTAAAAAGTCTGCATCATTAATGCTAAGCTCATAAGATTAGTCCCGCCAAAGGCTGGTGACATCTAATATCAAAGAAATTTACGAGCTTCACATGAAAGGTCTGGAAACAAACTTCCATGTTTGAAGTACTGAACAAATGTGATGACATTTCAGCTGTAATTTTCCAAGGCTGTTCATGGCACGTGGAAGCTCAGAGGCACTGGTTGACAGTTGGCGTATCGTTATAATTTAGATGTTCAAGGCTTTTGTGAGCCTTATTCCAATGCTACCTCTTGCCCCAGATTTCCATTTTGGAATGCCAAGTGCATCCATACAAGTGTGAGACTACTCAAACAGGCCTTTTAAAATAGATAGCTGGTGGGTATTGAATGCTTTCCTGTTCCTTCTAATACTTGTTGCTACATTTTTTCCTTGTGCGTTTATTTGTTAGTATTACTGGCATCTCTGCAATCCTTTTGCAGTTTCATGACTTGCTGCAATGGATGTTGATTGATGCTGAGCAACTGAAATGGTGACAAGGAGGCAGCAAATATAGATGCCCGAGACTTGGTGGTTTGTTCATACATATTACAATCCTAGTATCTACATTTACAGAGCACCTCCCTCCCCCCACCCCCGAACTTATGCCAACCACTCCACCCCCCCCTTGCAACACCCCCAACTCCCTAGCACGTACATGGACATCAGAGGAGATCTCATTTTTGCCTGCCTTTCACAAGTGTACAAAAATATAGCATGATGACCTGCAGATACATCAGGAATAGCGAAGATAAAGGTTACCATGGCATGAGGCTTTCTTGCTGTTCTTCCTAGGCACCAAAGGGAATTAGTCTAACAGAAAGCGGCATACTGACTATCGCCTTTCTCCTGGAACCTGCTGTAGGAACATGAAGAGCAAATCTGTGTCTCATACCTGTGCTTCAACTGGTGGATGATCCTCAGACCCAATTGGGACTGTGTTCTCCATCGAGATGCCTCTTTGCAGCACTACTTCCAACTGCACGTCACGGACCATGTGTCCTGTGTCATGATAATAAGCTTCCCCACCGTAATTGGTTCCACACAGTAATTGGCTGACAGCAGCATTTTAAGATGTGCTCTCTGGCCAGGCTTTTCATTCCCCAGCCAAATGTGCTGTTAACTAAGTCCTCCGAGCCTGCTTTTCTAAAGCCTATAGCCGATTAAATTGCAGGGATTCCTATTGGAAATTTGGGTCAGATCAGTTCTTTCACAGTGCCAGAGCAAGCAAGCCAGCTAATGGTCTTTCTGGATTTTAAAACTTGGGATTTACAGTAGACTCTTGGAGAAATGGTGCTCTATGGGGAAACGATGAACCAGAACACTGAAATCTTTTGTTTTTGCTGTTAACATTGGCCACCATTGCTGCAAATGCATCTTTAGCTTATAGTCTTACTAATTCACAATTGCAAGTTTACTTAACACTGCACAAAGTTAGCAGTATTAAGAAGGGAACAATCTATAACAAGTGATTCAGGCCTAATGTTTTAGAATTCAACCGTATATTATCATAACTTCTCTCAACCAAGTATTTTTGTAAAACTGAAATGCTAATTCTATTCATTCTAGCATTACAGCTATGAGTCATATAAGGAGATCTTTTTATCAAAACACCAATTTGAAAGATGTGCCTCAGGATTTGTGCACCATAATTTGAATTTCAAGAGACTTCTGGATGAGTACATGGAACTTAATAGAATTGAGGGTTATAGGTAAGCTAGTAGGTATGGCTATCATCGGTGCTACTTATAGGCCGAAGGGCCTGTTTGTGCTGTAGTTTTTCTATGTTCTAAATAGTTTGATTTTCAAAAGACATTCAGTGATGTACCAAAGAAAATTGGTCTGAATCCAAACTGAAAATTTATGACAGGCAGAGTGCTGTAAGTTGACTCACCAGTTGTGGTTTAGCTGCCCCACTACCTACAGGCACAAATCCCATAATGGTCGCTAAATAGCGCAAGACCAGAAACAGATCTGTGCCGGCAAGATTTCCAAATGCAATTTTCTTGTCCCCCTCCGATGATGTGATCAGGTTCATGCCAGAGGGTGGGGGTGAGCCAGATTACCATATATTACAATACATTTAAATATCACTGGGGAGCTTAGCACCTCTTCTTTCACCCTCTCAGTATCGTTCCTCTCAGCCGACTGCACTTCACACCAGTGAGAATCATTGTTGGTTTTCAAAAACGTGCTGGGGGCACACAGGTAAACATAGCCCCAAGTGGTGAGGGGCATGCTTGGGCAGTACCAGCATGGGCAGGCCCTCTAGGGATCCCCATTAGGCCCCTTATGTATAGTGGTTATCGTGGTGGAGGGAGTCCGTGAGGAACCGTACCTGGGCCAATGCCTGTTTAGGGGAAGGGGAGAGTGGGCTAATGCTGGCCGAGTTGGTTGGCCCTGTTGCTTGTAAATTGGGGGGATCGCCCCGGTGCTCTGTGTCTGTGGGAGTTGGGGATAAGTTCAGAATGCCATTTAAATATGCAACCCAATCTTTGTGGAACTGGCCTTGCTGAGACTATCAGATGCCCCATCCAGTTCCAGAGCGAAGGTGCAAACCACTTAGTGCCAGACAATGGAGTGAAAACTCAGTTGTTCATTTGGAGAGTCCGTTCCCTCCTCATGATGCCTTGAAGTGGTATCTTGTTGACTTGACTCACTGGACACATACATTGAATTACATGGAGTTTTTGCACTTATGCTACAGACTAAACTCATTTGAGAAAAAATACAGCCTGTCTATTTCAGTGCCCTTTACAGAAAGAAATGAAAGAATTACATTTATATGGTACTTTTCATGACCTTATGTGTCCCAAAATGTTTCACAGCCAATGAATAGTTTTTGAAGTGTAGTTACTGTTTTAATATAGAACTCAAGGCAACCATTTTGTTCACAGTTGGGGGTTTCCCCTTTCCCCCTTTTTTGGACAGGTGGGGCAGAGGGAATCAGAGAATCCAGTGGAAGTTCCAAAATGGCTGATACGCCAGAGGGATTTTCCGTTGAGACAGTTCCCACCTCTCACCAATGAAGTAAAGGTCTGGAATACTATTACCATGAGTTTGAATGCCATTGAATGCCCTTATATCCCTTTCCCCTCTTCCCACCAAGGTCATGTCTGGGCAATACCTTGACAGTGTCATCTAGCACTACCTCTTGGCACTGCCCCTTTGTTTTAATTTTTCAAGTCCCCATCTGTTATCCATTTTGTTTTGTTTTCTGTACGTGATTTAACATCAAATTCAACATTTTAACTCGTGCTTCTGTTTCTGACTCTGCTTTATTCTGATTGTTAGGTGGGTACACAATTGTGTTAATGGGACTCTGCACTTAGAAAAGGTCATTTTCATTGCTAGAGAGATTTATTGGCCATAATAAAAATGTCACATGGTTAAAAGTCCTATCCCTGAAGCAGTAAGGGTTAAAGATCCCTGTGAAGGACAGTCTGCTTTTTGGCTAGTTAGATGAGACAAACTAGCCATGCAAATGCCCTCAGTAACCCCGTGCTAATGCAACAAGTAGCTGGCATCATGAGTTTGCTGTTCAGAGCAAAATCCAAGCGTATTATCTAAGCAATAAGCTGTTAAATCTCTAACGAACCCTCCAATAAGATGTGAACTGGCAAAAAATAAAGTTGCTATAACTAGAAATCTGTAAGTTGAAATGTCCTGTTGCTGGTGAAACAAGCAGCAAGAAACTGCAGATGCTGGAAATCTGAAGCAAATCAAAGTGCTGGAAACTGCAGGTCAGGCAGCACTTGGAGAGAACAGATGAGAAAATATTTTGGATTCAGTCTTTTATCCAGAGTGAGGGATATCATTACATTGAGAAAGGCAGAGGCAAACAGAATGCACTTGCATGTATACACTCATACTGCACATACGTGGGAAAAATAAATAGATGGACCTGGTAAGCACTTAAGCAGAACATGGAGACAACTTTTTCATAAAAAGCGAAGCAATTAAAGATAGTTATCAGTCTGGGAACCTATGAAGGCTGTGGGAAGGAGATGGAAGTGTGACAAACTAGCAAAATGGAGAAGATTCACTTGGAGCCTCGGAGGGAAAAAGCAAGTTTACTCCAGCACAGCTGGTAATGTACTTTACCGTCTACTCATTCACCATTTCTCCCACAGAAGAGTGTGAATACTAGGAAGTTGGAACTTTTCACTATTTTGATTGACAGGTTTTTGTTGGGTACTGATACAAGTGAGCTAAAGGGCAGATCCGCACTGATTGGACTGAATGCCATAGCAGTCCCAAGGGGCCAAATAGTGTCCAATTGCAATGCTGTGAACATTACAAAGATGCTTTTAATGACACAAGTAATCCAAAGTCTAACTGCAAGATGATGTTTACAAAGTAGCTCAGTAAACGGTTTGATCTCTGCTATTGCTTCCTTTATATACCAATGATGATCATTTTAAGCATTTGAAATTTGATGCAGTATAAAAGTGTCTTTAAACTTACAAAGAAAAAATACAAAAGCAGTTTGTGCCTTTTTTTTGATCATCTGCTTTACCTTTTTGGTCAAAGCACAAAATCCAAAGAAATAACAAATTAAAATGCATGCCTTTTTTTTATAATGTATGGGTTTCATTGCCCTTTCATTACAGCTGTTTTCATTACAGCTTCCCTGTAAACATATGGTAATGTTCAAATAAGGATAGAGGTTAGTGAACACATGCTTATTCTAAATCAATGTTTCCTGATGCCAAGAGGATTAAGAACTATTCAATAACATTGTGTTCTGGGAATTTATTGTGAATTGCCTCAGGGCTCTTTGGCCAAGTGTAAAATATACATATTTTACTAAGCAGCCTTCGTACGCAGACAAAATCATTAGCCTGCGACACACTGACAGCTACCGAGCTATGTTGCTCTGACTTACAAGATTGCAGGTACAACGATCTTACTTTTGTAAAGAATACTTCTCAACAGCCACATCCAACATTCTTTTCTTTTCAGATCTAATGCAAAGTTTTCACACTTTTTGGAATTACAGTGATCATTTCATCAAGTGAAAATAAGCTGTGGTTTAAAAATCCAGATTTCTAGAATTAATATTCTGTTGTTGTTTGAATCACTGAATAATCTGCTGGGAGTTACAAATGTTGTGAAATTAGTACAAATATTTAATCCCAAACTCATTTATTCAGAAAATAACTAAATTTAAAGAATACTGTTTTGCTTTGAAAGCATACAGGCCACCCAACTGAGACCCATTCATTGTACAGCAATTTTGGAGCTTGGTGAGAGTACAAAGGGATTTATCAGAATAGTACAAGAGATTGTGAGGAGAGACATTCATAATCATGAAGTGATTTAGTGGAATAAATAAGGGAAAATTGTTTCCGCTGGCTGAAGAGTCAGTAACCAGAAACATAGGTTTAAGATAATAGAAATCAATTTAAGATTATCAATTGGGCTCGCATTTTGGCGCACTTATTTTTTAAAGTTTATTTATTAGTCACAAGTAGACTTGCATTCATACTGCAATGAAATCACTGTGAGAATCCAACAGTCGCCACACTCTGGCGCCTGCTTGGATACACTTGAGGAGAATATAGCGTGGCTGATTCACCTAACCTGCGCATAGTTGGACTGTAGGAGGAAACCACAGTTTCTTCCAGGGCATCCACAAGAAACCCACAAGTCATGGGAAGATTGTGCAAACTCCACGCAGACAATGACCCAACTAACCACTGTGCCATCGTGCTGCCCTTAGGCATGCTGAAAGCCATATATATTCACACCACAGGGTCCTGCCCTTTGCAGACAGAAGAACATGTACACACTTTACAACAAAATAGGCAACAGCCAATCCATGGTTCATTCCCTCAGTAATGAACTTGCCAACTTGCCTGGTTTGAACTTAAACAAAGCGTGGCAGTTAACGATCAGTTATCAGTTAACCGGTGCATTCTCCATGGCGATACACTCCTCTACCAATTAGAATCCAGTTGCCAATCAATATAAATTGTCCCTTTTACAATTTGGTATTCTTGTGAATTGTCCTGAAGCGACAATGAAGATGAAAAGCTTTGACAACATGTGTCTTTGTCAGCAACATTTAAGGTAATTGACAAACTGCTGGAGTAAAGATGAGAACCTTTCTTATTCAGCAGTTTGTTATGATCTGAAATTCACTGAAATTATCTGTTTAAAATAAGAATTTAAAAATGAGATAACTGTGTGACTATGGAGGAGTAGTAGTTGTGGGGGGGGGGGGGGGGGTGTTGTTATCTGTTGTTTCAGAGAGTTGTCACTGTCGTGGTAGCCACATGGACTCCTTTTGTGCTGTATGATTCTGTAACGCACATTTAAAATATTGTGCTCGTGAAATTTCAAGTGTTAATATTTTACAGACGTGCATTAAATGTGCTGCCAGGTTATGTGTGCTTGTGTGACATTGTGCAAAGAGAATATTTGGGTATGACCGAGGTTCTGGGACTGAAGATGCACAGGTACTTGGATCATGAGCACGGTCTTTGCCTTCTATAATGGAGTTTGGAGTTGGGATGCTTCACTCTTCTGCTGCTCCACTGTTTAGAATCTCTTTTTATGATACCACTGATGGTTGCTCACTCTGGACATATTCTGGGAGCTTAAATCAAGAGACTTCTCACTTCTAACAACCCAGCTAGTGTACCTGCCTGTTTCATATCGAACAGTTTTCATCTCTTAACATTTGAGTTCTAGTTGGGCTCGAAAGCTTAACTCTTGTTTCTCCCTCCGCAGATACTGCCAGACCTACTGAATTTTTCTAGCTCCATTTCTAACATTTTTCAGTTTGGCTGAAAGATTATTGAATTGAAATGCTAACTCTGTTTCTCATTCCATAGTCTCTGCCTGACCTGTGGAATATTTCCAGCATGTTTTTATTTCAGATTTCCAGTAAATGTAAAATTGGTCATTTGTTGATTGCACAAAATGGGAAGTTTGCAAAGTGACAACTTGTCAGGTTTTGTTTCCCCGATTGCTGTCAATCTTAACTGAACAGTACAAACTGTTCAAGTACGTGTACCTCTTTTCTGGAGCTGGCTTAGTCCTTTTGTTTTTGGAGATTTTATGCGAATATAACCCTTTTACTTCAGGCAGTACCCTTTTGTTTAAGTTTGAACAGCAATAGAACATTAAAAGTTCAGTTCTGTTTTCCTTGGAAGCCACATGGATAAGTTTAATTACTTGCACATTTAATTTCAGTTTTAAAATATGCATCTTGTTGTTGACTACATGTCTTTTTGCATGATTTCATCTCATATTTAAGCAACTTTCAGAGGTTTTTTTCAATTGTTATTTTCATACTTATAGGCTTACATAATTCAGAACTGTGTGTGATGAAGTATCTGTTTATCATTTTCTACACTTTTGTTCTTCTGACCCTAAAAAAACTTTCTCCCAAGACTGGATTTATTGATAATACAGTGCATTATTGCGCATGTGCAATTGCAGTCAGTGGTATCATAAACGTTTGCCTGGATTAGGGAACTGGTTCCACGATTCTTTAAAGATAAAATAAATAAAGCACCTTTGGAAAAAAAAGAGTGGAAGTGGATTTACATTTAAAAATAAATAATGAAGTCAAAAAGCTATTTATCAAAAGTAAACCAATCTTGGAACAAATCCAGTTCGGAGCACATACTGGCAATGAGGAATGTTAATTCGACCCCTATTTTCAATTTATAATCGTTTAATGAGCTGGCAAAAATTAATAAAAACACCTTTTAACCAAAAAAATCTGTCACCCACTGTAGGGTTTAAGACCACAACTCCGGGATTTAGGAGCCCCTTTATCTACCAATTAAGGTAATTCTGCTGTGAAGAAACTCCCCTGCAACTGGTTTTACAATTTGTTCACTGGCTTTATGAAGCTTTGCTCACTTCCAGGGTCATATTTTTGTAGAATGGTTACAGCAATAGAAGGAGACCATTTGGCCCATTGTGTCTGTGCCGGGCTCACTGCAAGAGCCATCTATTACATGCCAACCCCCTACCTTTAATCCTAGCCCTGTAAATCTTTCCTCTTCAGATAATGAGTCAGTTCCCTTTTGAACACTGTCAGACAGCGCATTCTAGATCCAAACATAAAAAAACATATGTTGTCACTTTGGGAATTTCCGATTGAAATCCTGCCCACACTATTCTCTGGTAACAGAATCAAAAGCAAGGGGCACAACCTTACATTTAAAGCTAACCATTAACAAAATCAGGAACGTTTTTTCACATGAGGAATAATAGAAATTTGGAATTTCCTCCTTCCCCGCCCCCTTAACACACAAAAGATACCAGGGCAAGTGCATAATTTTTTTTAAGATAAGGGCTTCAAGCAATCTGGAGCTAAGTTGGTAAGTAGCATTGAGGTACAGTTTAGCTATGATCTATTGAATGCTGGAGCAAACCTGAGGGGCTGAAAAACCTTCTCCTGTTGCTGTGTTTTGAAGACGCTTTGTGCAAACATTACAGAGATGTTTTTGATACAAGTGATCCAAACGTAACAGCAAATTAGCATTTGAAAAATAGCTCAATTATGAGCTTTCTCCCACTATTCTGAATCTTTACCTCAAATGATGATCATTGCAAACACTTTAAAGAATTTTAAAATCTGTTTCAGTGAAAACACGTTTTCAAATTTGTAAAGAAAAAAATGCTGAAACAATTTCTGCCAGACTGGTAGGCCTTTTCCAGAATTTTCTGCCAGTTTCAGCCCCCCTCTCTCTCTCTCTGACTGTGTGGTTATGTCCCACAGGCCGGTGACTTTAAGGATGGAGAAGCTTCTTAGAAACGATGATTTAGGACAATATTAATAGTCACTTGGGCAAATGCATGTTCATTAAGAAAAGCCAGCACTGATTAATTAATGTTTAACTGAGACACATGAGCTTTGCGTGCAATAGCAGAGAGGGTTGCTGAGGGTAATGTTTTTTGATGTAGGGCACATGGACTTCCAAAAGGGATTTGATAAAGTGCCACACAACAGACTCAACATATAGGTCACATTCAAAAGATGTCACCTTGATATTTTGTTTTATAATGTATGATTATTACAGTAGTCTTTTTCTGTAGAGTAGCTCAGTGATGTAAGAATCTGTAGCAGTGTTACCCCAGCTGCTTGACAGATTGCGTGAAGTACTTTCACTCATTACAGAAAGGACAGAAAAGCAATTGAAGTTGCATTATGAGGCAATAAATTTGTCAGATAACTCAGATGACATAAACTGCAAGGGCAAGATTCTCCCAATCTCATGCACTTTAATCTTGCGTGATAATCTCTTCTGTGGGACTTTGTTTTAAATCTGCAAGGCGATATAGTACATTTGAACTTTCAGAAAGTGTCTGACAAAGTGTCTCATATGCTGTACAGGTTATCACTAGTGCAATTGGCCTCCTGCAGCTGTGAGCCAATGAATCATAGATCTGAATGTTTTAGTGTATGTGACAATAAATTAAAAAGCAGTGTAAATTTAAATTAGTGCTCTAAACTTGATGCCATATAGATATAAAATGACAAGTGACAGGCTGTAAATTGAGCTATAATAGTGGATGTGACGTCACCCACTTTTACCTCCACTGTCACCATTAGCTGGCTTTCTTCTGTCTTAAGGGTGATACAGGGACTCCTGAATTGGTGTTACAGTAAATATCCACAAATTTACTTTCTCTCTATGGATTTCTACATCAATCTCCCTCAGACTCCTGCTATTCCTTCCCTTCCGCCACCTCCCCATTTGTGTTCCCAGGTAGATATAAAAATCCCATGACACTATTTTGAAAAAGAGCAGGTGTTTCAGGTCCTGTCCAATATTTCATCTCACCACAGACATCACTGAGATCAATTATCAGATCATTCATTTTATTGCTGTTTGTGCGATCTTGCCGTGCAGAAATTAACTGCCGTGTTTTCAACCATTACATCAGTGCCTTCACCTCAAGTAATTACTTCACTGCTTGTAAAACACTTTAAGACAAGTATTTTGCTAAAAGCACTATACAAATGCACGTCCTTTCTTATGTAACTGTAAAGGAAACTTGGAATGCATTGCCTAAGAACATGGTGGAGGCTGTTTCAATGGGAAAGGAAGAATGTGATAGTGACAGGAGGCGGGGGTGTGGTTGGAATGGCAATAGATGAATTGTTCATTTGGAGATCCAGTATGGATGCAATGGGCCAAATTCCTGCACCGTAATAAATCTCTGATTCTGTTACACAAGTATAGGTTTTCTAGCAATGGATTATCATCACATTTATATACAACTCATAGCATACTTTACCTTTGGTAAAGAAATGATTTACATTGGTTGTACCAGCCAATTAAAATTAGCATATACTTTTCACAGGAGACTATTTTGGAGTCTTGATGGAGGCCAAGGTACTGACATTTCCTTTTAATGTAATGGAGAACCCTATGTACTGGGGAAGCACATTAGTCTACTTGGGCTGGGCTGTCATGTGAGTATATAAATTTAAATTCAGCATGCATTTCTTCCCGTCTCTTGCCTTCCTTCCTGAATCTTAATTTTAATTTTTCTTTCTTTAACTCAGAGACCCTGATATTATCGAAGATACAAAACTAATATGACAATTACAGTTTACTCATTTAATGCATGAGTAGAAATAGTTAATATAGTTAACACTTTTACTAAATGGAAAGCATTAATAATGGAACTATTTTAAAAAGAGTTTTAGAGTTAGATCATGTGTATGAAAGAGAAGTTAGCGAGAAAACAGAAATGAAAGATAGTGGATAATGGTTGTTTTTGGGTTGGCCACATATTTTTAAAAAAATCTTTGAGATTTGACTATCACACACAACATGGCATTTATTACCCATCTCAAATTGCCCTTGAGAAGGTGTTGATGATTCTTCTTGAACTGCTGCAGCCCATTTGCTGCTAAGTTGGGAATTGCCAGCTATTGACTCAACAATACGAAGAAATGCTGAAATATGTCAGTCCGGACGGTGTGTGAATTGGAACTTGAAGGTGACTGTGTTCTCAAGCACCTGCTACTCTTGCCCTTCAGGGCAGGGGAGATGACAGATTTGGGAGCCGCTGTCAAAGAAGCTTTGGTGAGTTGCTGCAGTCTTCAGAGGGAGAGGATGGTTAAATTATTGGAAGGACTGCCAAGTATTCTGGTTGGTGTTGAACTTATTGTGTGTTGTTGCATCTGCACTGATTCGGGCAAGTGGACTATGTTCCATCTGACTTGTGACTTAGAGGTGGCGGAGTGGCCTTCAGAAGTTAGTGAGTGAAGTACTCACTACAATATCTAGTCTCTGACCTACTGTAGTGCAGTGGTTCTGGAAATGTGAGTGGTTCACACCTAGATTATTGGTGGTTTGCAAAAGGTCCTCCATATGAGTCATGGGCGAATTGACAATTAGTCTTTTGCATCCAATGCCACGACTGAGGCCATAGAAGAGAACAGACTCATTCTTACTACTACCATGACCTCATATCATCAGATGGGTTCCCATATGAATAGTACAAGATGTTATAAATACAAGAAAATGTCTAAAGATACTATTTCACAAGAAAAGTTTGGTTCCACAAAAGGTCGAAGTAGCCTGGATTTGCCAACTCAGTGCTGAGACACCTGCCATTGCCAGCAACAAACAACCAGGTGATTGCAATGCCAACACTTGTGGGACTGAACATGGAGACCACCATGAGGATGAAGCTCTGCAGCTTAGAACTAGACAATTCTCATTGGTGTCCCTTCGAAAGCAGTACGATTGCAGTGACATGCTCATGATGGTAGGGTAGGATTAGTCGATCCTACCGAGGTGGTCAGCGAACGAAAGTGGATGAGAACCCCTTCCCTACAGACGTAATCATAGTCCATTGCTTGTTTTAATAGATAAGTTAGAGTGAACTTAATAGCTGAGGTGATGATCCTGTTAACCACCCAGAGAACCAGTGGAAATTCTGCTGCAGTCATTCTCAAGAGCCCCAGTAGAATTAGACCCCAATTAGGCAGCTGTCTGCTGTCAGGGTCTTCAGACTGAAAACTCCTCTTCCTCTGTACCAACGATGGTATTGCTGGGGGGGCCAGAAAGAGGAAGGATTATGGAGGAACTTGCCAGGATCAGCCAGACATATCCAGCAAGGAGATGCTGGTATGTAGGGCGGGATGGTTCTTCCCTTTGGGGCAACTCTTGCCGACAGCAGAGCTATTCATGGGGCATATTGTATCCAAACAGGATAGCACAATGATGCCCCTAAAATGATTCCCCTTAATGACTAGATAAGGGCCTTGTTTGGCCTAGCCAGCCAAGAAGGCTGACATGAAACTACCCCTGCCCTAATTGAAATCAGGTGGAGCTTCCATGCCCCCCCAACCCCCCACCCAACTCCTCAGTCTGATCCGGGAGTGACGGAAAGGAGGGAGTTATATTTGCATTGGGGACATAATAAATAACATACAAGTAAAGACCAGGACTGCATAATATAGTCAAGAGTTAGTAGATTGCATAAATTGACGTCAGGTCAGATTTCATAAGAGAATTGTAAAGTGATAAAACAAAATAATGATAGAATGTAAAGAGTCACAATAGTTCACGTCTACAAACTTTCAAAAGTGAGAGAACAAGTTGATAACTATGTTTAAGAAGAAAGCTTGTGACTTTCTACGTTTTATAAATAGGAGCACGGAGCACAAAAATAACAGGAGCAATGATTGATCACTCAGAATTTTAATACAATGTCCAGTATTGAACACTTTAATTTAGGAGAATATCAAAGCGTGAACTGGATACAGAAAAGATTCATCAAGAAGATATGAAGAATGAGAGACTTTAGTTAGGTGAAGAGATATGAAAAAATGAGGCTGGTTTTAATAGAGATGGTTAGCATTAAAAATAAGTTTTTTGTATGAATAGTTAATTCTTAGTGGTTGGCATGTTGGTAACTAGAGGGCACAAATTTAAGATAATCATCAAAAGAATGAAAACTGAGCTTTGAGTTGTGTGTAGAATGTAGTATTCAAAAAATGGTGGAAGCCCCACTCGTACATCTACAGTGTTTAAGCGGATAAGTGTTTATAAACAAAAGAGACATGTATGACGAAAGGGCAGGCCAATGAGACTAAATGGATTCTATCAGAAAGCTATCCCAGGTTTGATGGGTCAAATGGCCACCTACCGTTTGGTAAAAATTTTATGGTTTTGTAAAATAATGAAAATGGAATGCACTGTTTATAGTTTCAAGCTTAATAGTCATTTTAGAATCTTGACATTCCGAAGCAGATAACATAAGACCCTGTTTAGAAAATGTTATAAACTCTTCAGCACCTCTTTAGGATTTAGCACAGATCAGTTATAGACTGGAAAGAGTAAATATAACGCACCAGTTCTAGTCGTTAACTTTTCCGCATTTAATTTATTGAGTCAATTCAGCTCATACCAGACTAAGTATTTGATTGTTTGCTCATGTACATTTTACATTCTGCCACAAATATAGTGTGGGCAAAACCTTTTAAGTTACTTCAACAGAAATTTTACACCAAGTTGTTATAGCATTGTCTTTAACCAATTCTAGTTTAGCTAATGTCGTTAGTTTTTAATTCTCTTCCGCCATCTAAGACAGACTTTCGTCTGTTTTCATAGCTAATTATTTCTGGAACTGACCGCTGTTCCATTGCCAAAGACTTGTATGGCTTAAGGATACTGCTCCACATCAAGTGTGACTGACCAGAAGTCTCTCTCTTGTTCTTACTATCTGCATTGGTGTGTTAGAAGGATTTGCGGGTTGGGTGCGATTATGAACATGCCTTCCTTGGCCATCAAGTCATGGGGTAGCACTTGAACCCAGAGCTGCTGGCTCAGAGGCAGGGACACCTCCCTGTGTGCCACAAGACTTCCACAATGCTGTTAATGGTATCTCATAATTGCTGGAATACGTTTTGATTCTGCCTGGCGTGCCGTGGTCTCTAGTGTTTTGTTTTATTGTAACGTGCTACTTTGCTGTGCGGTACTTTCAGTTCTCCTCTCTAAAGATAATGAAATTATAACTGAACAAACTAATAGTATTCAGTCTGGTGCACTGATCAAATTAAAATTTTAATTTTGTGCATTATCTATAGTAATTGACAATTTCAGACTTAACGTCTTAGTGCCTCATGAAACATGCAGATCTGCTCCTAGAGTTTATGAGTCTTTCTGTAATAGCTATAATAAATGCATGATCATATAATTTAAAATTTTGTACAAAATCATTTAAGATCTTTAAGTATTTGAAATGAAATTAATGTCCTTGCATGGGACATTATAAATCTTATTGTACATTTGTAATTACTGAATGTTCAAAAACATGAGGTTCATACTTAAAAAAAACAATTTAGATCAGTCTTTTAGATTTAGATGCATATTTGGTTAAATAATTACCTGACTTAAACTTATATATATTTATACAAATAATATATTTTTGCACTATCCTCCATTCTAATTATAGTTTAATGGTTTTAAAAATATTTTTATTGTATTTCCAAAGAGATACAATTTAAATTCATCTACGAGATGCAAGATTTTTTTTTATGTTATTGCTTCAATGGTGCTATTCCAGAGCCAGTTATATTCAAGATGCAAAATCAATTAGTTGGCACCACAGTGTCCCCTCTGTATATGATGTTTACGCTACAAAACCAGACAACTAGGAAACATCTGCTCCAAGCTGAAGTTGTTAGTAATACGACAATAGCTGTTGCAACTGTTAGCAGAGAATGAGCCATTGCCATTTGAAATATAAGCCAATTGCCCCTTCACAATGGCTTCGTTATGTCTTCTTCACAACTCACATCCCAATCTAGCTTTGTATCTTCAGCAAGCATCATTCTAGCACCAACTGGTGGTGACTGTGTGGAGTTTGTATGTTTGCCCCATGTCTATAGGGGTTTTCTTTGGGTGCTCAGGTTTTTTCCCCCACAGTCCAAAGACATGCAGGTTAGGTGAACTGGGCATGCTAAATTAGTGTCCAAAGATGTACCAGTTAGATGGATATGCTGTAGGAGATGTGTGGGGATAGGACAGGGGAGAGAGCCAGAGTAAGATATTCTGTGAAGACTTGATGGACCAAATGGCCTCTTCCGTGTAGGGATTCTAAGACCAATACAATACATCTTTTGTCATGAAAACTTTGTATTTCTACATGGCACACACAGTCTACCTCACTAATATAGATCATGAAAAGCATAATATTGAATCATGGGGAACCCCTTTCTATAATATATCTTCCATTGGTCTGAAAAATAACTGTTTACCACTACTCAGTTTCTTGTCATTCATCCAGTTTTGTATCCATGATATACCTGATTATTTTATTGCTTGGTCTTCGACTCTGCTTGTTATGTGGCACTTCAACAATTATCTTTGGGGATTTCATGTATACCACATCAACCACATGGCCCTCATCAATCTTCTCATTTAGTTTATCATAAAACTCAATCAAATAAGTTAAACATAATTTATCTCTAACAATTCTGCTCTGGTTTCCCTTAATTAATTGGCATTTCTCCAAGTATTGTATCTGTTAATTTTGTCCTGAATTGTTCTCCTCACAGCTTTCCCACCATTGATGTTAAACTGTGGGTGCTGAACTTATCCTTACACCCGCTTTTGAACAAGGATATAACATCTGCAGTTCTCTGGTCCTCTAGCAATACTCTTGTATCTAAGGAAGATTATCAAGCAATGCCTCTGCAAATTCCACCTTTATTTCTCTTAGTATACTCGGATGCATCCTATCTGGACCTGGTGGTTTATTCAATTTAAATCAGACGCCCTTTCTAATACCTCCCTTTATCAACTTTTAGCCCATCCTGTGCCTCAACACCATGACTACAGCAGATCACTAACAAGTAGTTTTTAATCTATAAACAAAGTCAGGTACAATCACGTAACTGTGACCTATTACTTTGAGAGCCCTACCTATCCGATTGTGCTTCTATTTTTTTGGAGGAAGGATTACTATTCAGAGTGAGTTTATAATAGGCAGTCCGATTCCTGGGCCAGGATTTTGTGGTCACTCCTGCCGTAATATGAATATTATAGTGCTGCCAAACTGAATGGAGATTTAAATGGCTTGCCGCATTAAGTGGGGAGGGGAGATATGCTGTGGTGAGGCTGTAAAAACGTAGCCCTGGTATTCTTCATACCTGAGTGATAGCAGTCTGTCTCAAGTCTTTCATGTATTACTCCTGCTGAAAAGAGTTAGAGACAAAGTCATTTAATCTGATGGAGAGAATGGGCTGGTTACAATTCCAGTGGCAGAAGGGAGGGGCAACAAAGATCCGTGTTAGCTAAATTGTGCACCCCCTCACCCCTGAAAAAAATACTTTGAAGCTGCAATGGAGATGATGTTGATACAAATAATAGCACACCAAGGAAAGGAAATCCCAGAAATAGGAAGTCAAGCATTTTGAAAGGAGAGGGGGGGGGGGAGGTTCAGATGATCACTCTTGTCTCATCCACCCACCAATGGCTGTGGTGCAGTAAACATTTGACTGACCTTCCCAGATTGTTCAAGGTGAGTAAGCATTCACCTAAGTGAGGAAGGTAAGTTCACACTGAAATACTATTAGAAGCCTAGCTCATATCCACACCATTTGCTGCAGTCATGAAGCATAGCAGAACCTCAGTAAATGCTTGCCCCTTCTACACGCAGCCTCGCAACTTCCTTTGACTATTCCACTCTCCCAAATCACTGTTCCTGTGGTATGGAAATGAAATGTGGAAATTGTTGTATATTGCGTGCACTTGAAATCATGATTCAAGTTGAGTTTGAACGGAGCGGAGAAGAATGCCATTCCCAAGAAAGGCATCAAGGAAACAACGAGTAAAATCACAGCATATTCTGGAATGAAGCAGAGAAGGTCAAGGAAGGAGAGTTTCTACATGTACAAAGTGATGAGGCATGTTCACACGGCCAGAGCACCACTTTCAAAGTCGTGATCATCGTGAACTCCAATGTGAATAATATTATTGTGTATATTGCAGGTGAAGTGTGTCGCTTGGTCCATTATAATAGGTGCCTGGAAGATTCAGATCACTGTGCTTGCTGCTGCCCAGGTCAGAAGAGACAAAGATTGCTATCTGCAAGTGCACCATCTCCAAGTCAAACTCCACAATTTACTGAAAGCATCATCACAGTGTACTATCTGCAGACATCTGAGTGAAAGGAAATTCTGAATTAGTCTGAAGACTTTCGACATCATGATGTTCTTTGCAAAGGAGAAGGAAATAAGCAACCAAAATAAAGAAGTATCACAGGTCCCGTAATCAACATGGGGAAATTCTTCATCAGGGAGACAATAGGAAATGAAGATGTTGGAGAGGATTTGTCAGGTTCTGATTAGAGTTGATTGGTCAAATCACAGTATTGCATTGGTTTACTGTTTTCATATGTGTAGATTTTGTTGAAAGCTCCCTGTCATTGCTTGTCACAACTTCTGATTCACAAATCACAGGATGTTCTCCTAAATTAAGTATCCCTCACAGCTGCCTTTTGAGGAAAAAGAAATGTGTCAGGCAGACCAGCAGCCCACATTGCTCACTCCTGCACTTGGTTTACCAATTAGCATCACGGCACCTCAATAAATGAAGCGGCAACCCAAACACTCCTTATTAATTCATACAATAGAAGGAATTTCAGAGCAAAAATTATAGAACATCATGAGGTGGGAAGAATGAGGGAAGAGGTGCCCTTCTTGTAGAATGCTATCCATAGCAAATCTTTGATTTGGGAACATAGAGGCATACCTATCTGATTGTAACATGGACATCGTGAAGGCAGGCTGACTTGACACTTTGGTGAGTTGAGAAAATTTCTGTAACCTCAAAGATGTCAGCAGGAGCTCTTCAGAGCAATTCTTGGACCCAGAGTCACAACATTGAATGCCTCCACTTACTTTACATATATATTTTCCTTCTTGCACTATGACCTGTATTTTAGAGCTTGAAGTCTTTTTGTTTTTATTCCAATTCAATCCAATCAAGTCCAATTCAGAGTCTCAACGAGTTGAGACATTCTCGATCCAAGCTGATAAGACAGGGCTCTCACCTCCTGTATTGGGCTTGATCTATATGATCCAAGCTGATTGGAGTAGGCATAGCTCCTCCTCCAAGGCTTGATCTCATTTGCATCTTAGCCAAAAGGCCAAGATGCCTTTTAAAAATGGCTTCAAATGAAGCTGAAATGTAATCTAATGATTTCAATCAAACACAGCATGTCGATACTACACTTAATCTTAGCCAAAAGGCCGATCTCCCTCTTTCTTCACATTGTCTCCCACACACAACTGAAATCTGTCTTTCTATATCGGGTACACACCTATCCAGTTCCTCCCCTTAAAAAGCTGCAAGTTTTCCTTCAACACTCCTTGTGAGAAAGCATTGCATCTCTTATAAAAAAAAACATTTCTGCCGATTTAGTATGATGGCATATATTAAGCTAATAAAAAAATGAGCTTAGATGAGTTCCAGTAAGAACACATATTTCATGTTCAGAAAAGGGCTTACTGGTCTCCTGTGCCAAAATTTCTATTTCTAAACTGCTCTGCCAGTCTATTTGCTCATCTCTGGTGATTATTTTAGATTTATTATTTATAGTGTTACTATTACATCCACCACAGAAAGCTCAAGGGACCAGTGAAATACTTTTATCCAGGACAACCTACGTTATTTACAATTTGTCCTTAATGATTCATTCATCTGAAGTCCTCTCCCTGGATAGCGGGTCCCTTACAATCTTATTCCCATATCCTTTATCTTCTGGCAATTTTATTTGGTAACTGCGACCTTAATATCTCTAATAAACCAAGTAGTTTATAATTGCTTCATTCTCTAAAATGGCAATATAAATCAGTTCTTCAGCTTCTCCTGGTACGCTACCAACCAAGATCACTCTCCCACATTCCTTTTGAAGTGAAGTTCAGTTGTGTTGTAATACGTCACTGTAAAAGGCATGCCAGTGCGGTTTTAAGTTGTAAATGTTTTATGTATATTTATGTTTTTTTTAAACTTCAGGGCAAATAATTTATTTGAAATAAAGCATAAAATGTTCTGGTCCTCATGGAATGAATTAGCACAACTGTGCTTTTATTGACCTAGGCTCAAGGCTGTTTGACCTTTTTAATAGCAGTTGGTTAACTAGTTTTACTAGTTTTATATTTTGTGACATATAATTATTGAATTAGTTTGGACCATCTGCAACAATTTCCTGCCTGGGCGAGGGCAATCAAAACCATTGGTTTGGGGAAAGAAGAAAGTGAAATTATTGTTAGGTGAGATAAAATTGTGTTCGTAACAAGTGAGATTTTGGCTCTGTTTGCAAAATGGTGACTGAAGAGAGTTAAGCGGACTGGGATGTCACAATGTGCAATGCCTTTTGGAATTAATAATTCTGAACAATTTGTAAGTTATTTTTATAGCCAAAGTTGTAATCATTGGCAATGTATCTAAAGTGAAGAAGTTGCGCGTGAAAAATGATTTGAGAAATTGATTTGCTTTGTGAATAACATTTCCCTGGTAGTATGATTTTACCTGGTCATTTACTGAAGTTTAGAAACTAATGCTACATCTATTTAATAATAGCTGGATAAACTGTGGTTTTGAGAATGCAGTGAAGATGCTGGGGTTGGACCAGGTTGGGCACAGTAATAAGTCTCACAATAACAAGTTAAAATCCAACACGTTTATTTGGTCCTGAAGAGGGGCAGTGCTCTGAAAACCCGTGATATCAAATAAACCTGTTGGACTTTAACCTGGTGTTGTGAGACTTCTTACTTTAGAATGAAAACAGAAAATGCTAGAAATGCTTAGCAAGTCTGACAGCAGCAGTGGAAAGAGAAACAGTCAACCTTCCTTCCTTCAAAATATCAAAACACAGCCAAAAATAGAATCCCTACAGTGCAGAAGGAAGCCCCTTTGGCCCATTGAATCTGCACTGACGACAATCCCGCCCACGCCCTTTCCCTGTAACGCCATGTATTTACTCTATTAATCCCCCCGGCACTAAGGGACAATTGAGCATGTCCAATCCACCTAACCTGCGCGTCTTTGGATTGTGGGAGGAAACCGGAGCATCTGGAGGAAACCCACGCAGACACGGGGAGAATGCGAAAACTCCTTACAGGCATTATTTGATAGTAAAATTGCGAGCTTTCAACACTGTCTGTGTCTTTGTCAGGCAAATGCAGTGTTCTGGTCTGCAATAGCACACATCAGCACAGACAGTCAGAGATTGCTGATTAGAATGCAAATCCTTACATCTAACCTGCTATTCAGGTGTTAAAGTGGCTAACAATGTGTGTGAAGGGAATCCTGAGCTTTGGTTAGAGAATTGTGTATTTTCTCCAGACAGCACAGTAAATGAGGCTTTTTGCTAACCCAGGCAAGTTACGGGGGTTACAGATAGTGTGTCATGAAGCCAAGATCCCTGTTAAGACCGTCCTCATGTGTGTGGAACTTGGCTATCAGTCTCTGCTCAGCGACTTTGCGCCGTCATGTGTCACGAAAGCCCCCTTGAAGAACATTTATCCGCGGGTTGGAGGCCGAATGCCCATGACTGCTGAAGTGTTCGCCCACAGGAAGGGAACTGTTTTGCCTGGTGATTGTTGAGTGATGCTCATTCATCCGCTGTCGTAGTGTCTGCATGGTCTCCCCAATATATCATGCTTCGGGACATCCTTTCTTGCAACGTATTAGGTAGACAATGTTGGCCGAGTTGCAAGAGTATGTACTTGTATGCACCTGTTGAATGGTATCCTCACGTTTGATGATGTCGTCCATGTCTATGATCCGGCATGTCTTGCAGAGGTTGCTGTGGCAGGGTTGTGTGGTATTGTGGTCACTGTTCTCCTGAAGGTTGGGTAGGTTGCTGCGAACAATGATCTGTTTGAGGTTGTGCGGTTGTCTGAAAGCAAGAAGTGGGGGGGTGGGGATGGCCCTAGCGAGATGTTCATCGTCATCAATGATATGTTGAAGACTCCGGAGAAGATGTCGTAACTTCTCCGCTCCGGGGAAGTACTAGACAACAAAGGGTACTCTGTCCACCGTGTCCGTCTTCTGAGGAGGTCAGTGCGGTTTATCGTTGTGGCATGTCGGAACTGTCGATCGATGAGTCAAGCGCCATATCCTGCTCTCACAAGGGCATCCTTCAGCATCTGGAGGTGTCTGTCACAATCCTCCTCATCTGAGCAAATTCTGTGTATACGGAGGGCTTGTCCACAGGGAATGGCTTCTTTAATGTGTGTAGGGTGGAAGCTGGAGAAGTGGAGCATTGTGAGGTTGTCTGTCGGTTTGCGGTACAGTGAGGTGCGTCCTTGATGGAGATGCGTGTGTCCAAGAATGCAACTGATTCTGGAGAATAGTCCATGGTGAGTCTGATGGTGGGATGGAACTTGTTGATATCATCATACAGTTGTTTCAATGATTGTTCACCATGAGTCCAAAGAAAAAAGATGTCATCAATGTATCTAGTATATAACCTTGGTTGAAGATCTCGTGTGGTGAAGAAGTCTTGTTCGAACCTGTGCATGAAGATGTTGGCATACTGAGGTGTGAATTTGGTCCCCATGGCTGTTCTGTGTGTCTGGATGAAAAGCTGATTGTTGAAGGTGAAGACATTGTGGTCCAAGATGAAGCAGATGAGTTGTAAAATTGCATCCGGAAACTGGCAGTTGTTGGCATTGAGTACTGAGGCAGTTGCAGCAATACCATTGTCGTGGGAGATGTTGGTGTAGAGCGCCGAGACATCCATTGTGACAAGGAGTGTCCCTGGTTCTACTGCTCCATGTGTGCTGAGTTTCTGTAGGAAGTCTGTAGTGTCAAGACAAAAGCTGGGGGTTCTTTGTACAATGGGTTTCAGGATGCCCTCGATATAGCCAGAGAGGTTCTCACACGGGGTCCCATTGCCCGATACGATGGGACGGCCGGGTATGTTTTGATAGCCAAGTTCCGCACACATGAGGACGGTCTTAACAGAGATCTTGGCTTCATGACACACTATCTGTAACCCCCGTAACTTGCCTGGGTTAGCAAAAAAACCTCACTTACTGTGCTGTCTGGAGAAAATACACAATTCTCTAACCAATGCTCAGGATTCCCTTCACACACATTGTTAACCATTTTAACACTTGAATAGCAGGTTAGATGTAAGGATTCGCATTCTAATCAGCAATCTCTGACTGTCTGTGCTGATGTGTGCTATTGCAGACTAGAACACTGCATTTGCCTGACAATTTTACTATCAAATAAATCGGTTGGATTTAAAATTGGTGTTGCTAAATTCTTACTGAGTTCTTACCACCCCAGTCCAACGCCGGCATCTTTACATCATGACTGCTGTGTATTCACAGTGGTTTCTCTAGTTATTACAGATTTCTTCAGTCTGCAATATTTTGCTTTTGTAGTATTGATCAGTGAATAATTTCAGAGGGCTGTGAGTAACGTGATAATAATATCTTCCTTTTTTTTTTACCTTTTGCCCTTCTGCTGGTATAAATCAAAAGGAACGCTAGTCCCACAGGTCTGGTTCTCACTGCTTGGGTAGCAGCTGTGTACAAGGTTGCAATTCTGATTGAAAGGTGGGTATTATGTTGTAAGCTTTGGACTTATCTCCACAGTTGGGCTATGAGTAGGTTATTGCTGACTAAGTTCTGCTTGATAGTGCTGTCAATAACCCCCTCCACCACCATGCTGATAATTGTGAATAGATTGATTGGGCAGTAATTGGTTGGGTTGAATTAGTCCTGCTCTTTGTGTACAGGACATAGCTGGGGCAATTTTCCACATTGCCAAATAGTTGACGGTGTTATAGCTTTTCTGGAACAGCTTAGCTTGGAGAGTGGCAAGTTATGGAGCACAAGTCTTCCATACTGTTGCTGGAATGTTGTCAAGGCCCATAGCCTTTGCAGTATCCATTGCCTTCAGCCAATTCTTCATACTATTTGAAGTGAATTAAATTGACTGATAAGTGACATCTTTGATGCTGAGGGCCAAGATGGATCATCCAGTCGGCACTTCTGGCCAAAGATGGCTGCAAATTCTTCATCCTTATCTTTTGCACTGCGATGCTGGGCTCCTCCATCATTGAGGATGAGACATTTGTGGAGCCTCTTCTTCCAATGAGCTGTGTAATCATCCAATACCATGTATGACTGTATGTAGAGGAACTGCAGAACTTAGATCAGATGCCTTGGCTATGAGATCCTCAAGCTCTGTCTATCGCATGCTGCTTTCATTGTTTGGCATGTAAATAGTCCAGTGTTGTATCTTCACCAGATTGACGCCTTATTTTTAGGTATGCCTGGTGCTGCTCCTGACGTGCCCTCCTGCACTCTCCATTAAACCATGGTTGGTCCCCTGGATTGGTGGCAATAGCAGAGTAGGAGATCTTTCAGGCCATGAGGTTACAGATTGTCGTTGAGTACAACTCTGCTGATGGCCCACTACACCCATTCCTGAGTTGCTAGATTTGTTCAAAGTCGATCCCATTTATCATGGTGGTAGCACTACACAACACTAGGGTGTTGGCAGTGTGAAGACAGGACTTTGTCACTGCTACCATTGCTGTCATGCAAAGTGCACCTGCAACAGGCAGATTGGTGAAGACAAGGTCAAGGAGGATTTTTTTAACTCAACGGGGTGTGTGTGACACTGGCTAGGCCAGCTTTTATTGCCTATCCCGAATTGCCTTTGAGAATGTGGTGGTGAATTGTCTTCCTGAACTGCTGCAATCCTGAGGTGTAGGTACACCCACAGTGCTGTTAGGAAGTAAATTCCAAGATTTTCACCCAGTGACAGTGAAGGAACGGCTGTATATTTCCAAGTCAGGATGGTGAGTGACTTGAAGGGGAACCTCCAGATGGTGATGTTCCCAGGTGTCTGATGCTCATGTCCTTTGAGATCATAGTGGTTGTGGGTTTAGAAGATGTTGCTTAAGAAACCTTGGTGATTTCCTGCAGTGCATCTTGTAGATGTTTTGCTCTGTTTCTGTGCATCGGCAGTTGAGAGAAAGAGATTGAAGGTGGTGGATGGGATGTCAATCATGCGGGCTGCGTTGTCCTGAATGGTGTTGTTGCAATTGCACTCATCCAGGCAAGTGCCATCACACTCCTGAATTGTGCCTTGTAGATTATAGAAAGGCTCTTGTTGGATCCCTCACCACGTGCTGAAGATCTAGTCTAGCAGCTATGCTTTTAGAATAGTCAGCTTATACAGTGGTGCTGGTGCCGAGCCATTTATGGTGATGGATATTGAAGTCTCCCACCCAGAGTACATTCTGTGCCTTTACCACCCTCATTTCTTCCTCCAAGTGGTGTTCAACATGGAGGAATACTCATTCGTCGGCTGAAAGGGGACGAGAGGTGGAAACCAATGGGATGATTCCTTTCCCATGTTTTGACCTGATACCCTGAGACTTCTTAGGCTCCAGACCCAATGTTGAGAACTCCCAGAGCAACTCCCTCCTGACTGTGTACCACACTGCCACCACCGCTGCTAAGTCTGTCCTTCTGGTGGGACAGGATATATCCAGGAATGATGATGGTGGTGCATGGGATATTATCTATAAGGTACGATTCCATGAAATAAGGCAGGCTATTCCTCATCTAGTCTGAGAGACAGCTCACCCCATTCTGGCATCAGCCCCAGATGTTAGAAAGGAGGACTTTGCAGGGTTGGCAGGGCTGGGTTTGCAGTTGTTGTTTTCATTGTCGAGGTCAATGCCATCCAGATTCATTCATTTTGGATTTTGTAGCAGTTTGCTGCAAACAAGTGGCTTTCTTGGCCATTTTGGAGGAATTTAAGAATCAACCAAAAGGAGCGTGAAATCACATGTAGGCCAGACCAGATAAGGATGGCGGGTTTCCTCCAAAAAGTGAGTGACAATCGACAATGGTTTGTAGTCACCATTAGACAAGCTTTTAATTCCAGATGTATTAATTGAATTTGAATTCTACAGGGTGTTGTAGTGGGATTTGAACCAGTGTCCCAGAGCATTAGCTTGTGATTCCGGATTACTTGTCCAGTGACAAGCTCATTGAAGTAAATCATAAATGTGTGTAAGTCACAGTGACCTCTATAATTTTTGACCAAGGAAGCAGTACACGTTTAGAAAAAGTTTTAAAAAAAAGCTCTTTTCAACTGCCCCAGTGCATCAACACATTTATCCAGTCAGTGACTGAGCTGTACACAGCAGAAAGCTCACTCTTAGTTGACTTCAGCTGGACTTTGACGTAGCCTGCATTGGAGGGGGGCGGGGTGGGGGTAGGAGTTCCTGTTAAACCACAACCCCTGCTGGAAACTTTTATCTATGGTTATCAATCAAAGACAGGACCGGGTTGAATTCACCATGGTGTGCAGCCTGCCAACATTGACAGTTTAGGTGCACACATGAATAATGACTGTTTGGCCAAATTACAGCACGGCAACTCGCACTCAGGAAGCTATAATTCAGCAACTAGTCTCGAGAAAAAGACGAGGAAAGAAAATTGGCTAGGGATAAAATGTTGCACGGTTAAATAACAGATTAAATTATATGCCTGTTTATTTTTCCATGTTGAAATTATTTTGTTGGCTGCTGCAATATGGCTGGAATAGGAAAATATATTGTAAATACAAAATCCAAAAAGTCTCTCTGGAAAAGAACTAAACATCTTAATTTTTTTATTCGTTCGTGGGACATGGGCGACACTAGCTGGCCAGCATTTATTGCCCATCCTTAGTTGCCCTGGGAGGGCAATTGAGAGTCAACCATATTGCTGTAGCTCTGGAGTCACATGTAGGCCAGATTTCCTTCCCTAAAGGGCATTAGTGAACAAGATGGGTTTCCAACAATCGACAACGGTTTCATGGTCACCAGTGGATTCTTAATTCCAGACATTTGTGTTCTATTGAATTCAAATTCTACCATCTGCCAATGGTGGGATTCGACCATGGATCCCCAGTGATATAAAAACAGCTCAGTCTGTTACGGATATCATCTGATGAAGGAGCAGCACTCTGAAAGCTCGTGATTTCATATAAACCTGTTGGATTTTAACCCGGTGTTGTGAGACTTCTTATCGTTAGGGATGGAATGGAATTTTATCTATTATTATATTCAAGGATATCTCCAATTTTCTCAGTTGTTTTCATATATATAGTAAAATGTGGTGAACATTTTGTAGCACGAGGAAGTCTTTTGGTGAAAATAGAGCTTGCATTAACAGGATTTTAAGTAACAGCCACACTCTAACAGTCTTTGTGATCCTTGTCTCTTCCTTGTAAATGTCAGCCCATTCACAGATGAAGTTTATCGTCAAAAAGAAAAGGCTGCGAAGGAGAACTGAATGGCTGGTGCTCAATAAGAAGATGCTATCTCATTGGATTCAGTCGGATTGCTTGCTTTGCTTCGATTTGAATGGGTTCTAATATTTTAATAACTATTAATTAGTTACAGTGCAATGCTCTGCTAATTATGGTTTAAATATACAGTTCTATAGCAAACATTGAGGGATGACACTTAATACGTTATGAGTATGTTATTCCAGACAATGAGAGTTATAGATTATTTCATACGATTCAGGTAATGATGAGCACATTCATATTGCCTATGGAAAAACACCAAATTGTTTGACATGATCTCACTGTAAAGGCAATCTAAATGGAACCCATCTAACATCAGTCTATTTAGACCTGGACAGGTTATTAAACCAAAAATATCAAATCATTCCCATTCACCAAACCCAGTACTTTCAAACTGGGTCATTCATTTTTGCTCAGCAAGTGATAAGTTTACCCAAATATTTCTCACTGCCATATCAATGATCTCATTAATTCCTTCTAAATGTGGTGTTACCTTCACACTTAATGACATCATGGTTACATTGTAAGGCTGCTTTATTAAAGAAAAGTAGATATTGCTCTTTGACAGCTGGTGAGAATTGAATGTTTCATAGAAATTGGACTTGTCATTCCCATTAATCAAACGTGAGCCTTGCAATGGGATAGTGCGAATCGCGTTATGAATCCTTGCTGGCACAGAACTAAAGCAGAAAGCAGATTAGATTACCTGCTGAAATCTCTTTTTTTACATTGGAACATAACAATGATAATAGAAAATATTACATAGCTAGCATTTCTGACCTTTTGTTTGCAATCTCTTGTATGCTACTGGATATTGTGCAAACCTATTAGACCTAAAACTATTGCCTCATTCCTGGCTGAAAGAGCATATTGTGAACAATAATAGCTCGAATGTTGTATTTCACATTAATGGTTAAGAATGTATTTTTATATAGTGGAATTTGTTCCCATTATCTTTGATGCCATGTGGAAAATTCCAAGCTTTCAATTCCTGGCCTGTCCTGATGTAGGTGATAAACATCTGGGTTTGGATTAGGATCTTGGCCCCAGCGTCTCTAAGCAAGGATAGGGAAAATCGCCTGGGGTTCTGGTTCCTGAATACTGTCAGTGACCCTCTGAATTATCATGTACAAGCATAGTCCTGGGTAAGGACAAGATTCAGTGGCTCAAATCATAGAATCCCTTCAATGCCGAAAAAGCCATTCGTCCTATCGAGTCTGCACTGACCCTCTAGCAGAGCATCCCACCTAGACTCAATCCGCTGATCCATCCCTGTAATGGAAAGGATTAATCATGGCCAATCCACCTAACCCACATCTCTTTGGACACCCTATTTTACCATTCTCATTCAAAGTGGTGGACACACTTGAAACTGGGAGAGTTTCAGATCCAACTTTCAGACCCGTTCTAAGACGCCCACATACACAATCTGTCTACAAAAATATCAGCAATTCCGAATCGTGAATCGTGCTGCACAAGTCTATGGGCAGAGCTTAACGCAGTTGAAATCCTACAGCTCCGATCAGCACCTCCAACTGCATGTATATAGAAAAAAGATGATAGAAACATGTGGCATTATCCTGTCACATGGTTCCCTAGTCGAATAACGCCTCCCCTGGCTCCCAACAACATATTGCCATTTCCCCACAGCATCACTAAACCCCTTTAAAGACCTCCTCAGACCAATCACAGGTCCCTTCCCCCTACCCCCTCACTGATTTCTGGCAGGGTGGCAATGGAGTCCCCCTTTCCTGCCACCGATCTCAAGCAGAGAGCCATGGGACCCACTTCTTACTGTTTCACTAACTGGAACACCTGAATTGGACTTGTATGGAATGTGTCTGTTTTGTGCCGATTGTGGATGGGCGAATGCAGTGATAAAGGGGGACGTGCCAGTAAGATTAGACATGCGTCCCATTAAGTCAATTTAAATGCATGCAAATATATTTAAATGGCCATCGCGCCTGATTGTGGCCATTTTCAGGGGAATCGCGCAGAGGTAGGTTGTTGCACAAGGTTAAATCTCACAAGATTCAGGGTGAGGTATCTGAATGGATACAAAACTGTTTCTTGACAGAAGCCAGAGGGTAGTTTTAGACAGTTTTTTTTCAAACTGGATGCCTATGACCAGCAATTTGTGTCAGGGATCAGTACTGGGTCTGCTGCTGTTTGTCATTTATATTGATTATTTGGAAGAGAATATAGAGGGCATGGTTAGTAAGTTTGCAGATGACATTAAGATTGATGGCGTAGTGGACAGTGAAGAAAATAATCTCCAATTGCAACGGGATCTTGATCAATTGGGCCTGTGGGCTGAAGAATGGCAGATGGAGTTTAATTTAGATAAATGCAAAGTGCTACATTTTGGTAGATTGAACCATGACAGGACTTAGTCAGTTAATGATAGGGTGTTGGGAAGAGTTACAGAACAAAGAGATTGAGGGGTACGTGTTCATAGCTCCTTCAAAGTGGAGTCACAGGTGGACAGAGTGGTGAAGAAGGCATTTGATATACTTGGTTTCATCAGTCAGAACATTGAATACAGGAGTTGGAATGTCTTGTTGAAGTTGTACAAGACATTGGTAAGGCCACACTTGGAATACTGTGTGCAATTCTGATCACCCTATTATAGAAAGGAGCATAGGAGGCTGAGGGGTGATCTTATAGAGGTCTGTAAAATAATGGTAGGGGAGTCTAAAACTAGAGGGCATAGGTTTAAGGTAAGAGGGGAGAGATACAAATGTGTTCAGAGGGGCAATTTTTTCACACAGAGGGTAGTGAGTGTCTGGAACAAGCTGCCAGGGGTAGTACAGAGACAGGTACAATTTTGGCTTTTAAAAAGCATTTAGACAGTTACATGGGTAAAATGTTTACAGAAGGATATGGGCCAAATGTGAGCAATTGAGATTAGCTTACTTAAGAACATAAGAAAAAGGAGCAGAAGTAGGCCATCCAACCCCTTGAGCCCGCCCCCGCCATTCAATAAGATCATGGCTGATCTGTAGTGATTCAGTACCACTTTCCCGCTTTCTCCCCGTAACCCTTAATTCCCTCGTCAATCAAAAACCTATCCACTCTTGACTTGAACATATTCAGCAAGGAAACCTCCACCACTTCAACAGGCAGAGAATTCCAAAGATTCATCACCCTTTGTGTGAAGAAACTCCTCTGCAACTCTGATCTGAACCCCCTCTCCCCAGTCTTGAGGCTGTGCCCTCTAGTCCTGCTATCTTTGCTAAGCGGGAAGAGTCTCTCAACCTGTACCCTATCCGTCCCCTTCATTATCTTATACGTCTCTATAAGAACCCCTCTCAGCCTTCTAAACTCCAAAGAGTACAAACCCAGCCTATTCAGTCTCTCCTCATAATCCAACGCCCTCATCTCCGGTATCAGCCTCGTAAACCTTCTCTGCACCCCCTCCAAGGCCAATATATCCTTCCTCGAATGCGGTGACCAAAACTGTACACAGTACTCCAACTGCAGGTAAAAAAAATGAGCTTTCTAAAAAAAAAAGCAGCATGGACAAGTTGGGCCAAACGGACTGTTTCCATGCTGTAAACCTCTCTGACTCTGAGAGGTAGGCGCAGATTACATTAATCACCTGACACCAACTTTACCAAGTTTTCGCGCCTGATGACAACTTGTTAGTAAAATTGGGCCCAAAGAGGCAATTTATCGTGACCAGTCCACCTAACCTACACATCTTTAGATGTAGAAGGAAACCAGAGCACCCAGAGAGGGGACCCATGCAGAGAATGTATAAACTCCACACAGTCAGCCAAGAGTGGAATTGAACCTGGGTTTTTGACACTGTGAGGCGACAGTGTCAACTGCTGTGCCATCGTTCCAAGCAATCTACTTGGGACAATGCAGCGTAATGCATCTGCTGTGTATTTGTTCATGGGATGTGGGTGATGCTGCCTTTGTGGTGAGCTGTCTTCTTGAACGTCTGCAGTCCCATAGGTTTTTCTATCGATTGTGATGCTACTGAATGTCTTGAGTCTATTTAAGATCGCCCACGTTGCTGAGAGCCTGGAATCACATGGATGCCATAATGGGCTTAGTGAATCGAATGGAGTTTTGTTTCTTTACACCATTTGAAAATGGTCGTTAGATTTTTAATTCCAGATTTTTTTTTTTCCCAAATTCAAATTCTACCATCAGCCATGACAGGTTTCAGAGCCACTCTGAGTCTCTCGATTATTGACCCCGTGTCAATACCACTGCCTCCATTCGATTAGTAAGCATCTTCACTAAAAAGTGGTAAATATTTTAAGACGAAGAAAACATTAGAAAATTTCTGCTCTGTATAGTGAAATTGTAAGGGAGGTCTTGGTGTAAATGCTTGCAATCTTGTTTTTAATAGTGAAAAACATATTGTTTCCATTTGTGTCACAAATAAAATGATAGGGTTGGCTTTACTGCAACGGGAAAAAACTTGGCCAGTTGTAGTAAATTAGAGTGGGCGATTTACCCACCCGTGTTGATCTCTTTGACAGCTTGAAGCAGGCAGTGTCCTTTAACTGTCCAGGCTGGGCTCTGAGCATGTCTTCAGCACCTGAGTCTTAGGGTCACTGGAGATCTGAACAAACAGCAGTGGTGACACTCCCGCAATGCAAGGATTTTCCATCAGGATCCAGATCCAGAAACAGAAGATAAGTCTACTTTTTTTTATTTGTTTGGCAGGTTTCTTTGTGAAACCGTATTGCTGCTCCGAGCCTAGGAGGATTCTTCTGCCTCATGTTTCCACCCACTACACATCACAATCCCTACTAAGAACATAAGAAATAGGAGCAGGAGTAGGCCATCTAGCCCCTCGAGCCTGCCCCGCCATTCAATAAGATCATGGCTGATCTGAAGTGGATCAGTTCCACTTTCCCGCTTTCTCCCCATAACCCTTAATTCCCTTGTCTATTAGAAATGTATCTACACATGACTTAAATATATTCAGCGAGGTAGCCTCCACCACTTCAATTGGCAAAGAATTCCAGAGACTCAGTACCCTTTGAGTGAAGAAGTTCCTCCTCAACTCTGATCTGCTACACTTGCCTTTTCTGGAGACAAGGCCCAGGGCCTCCAGGACAGTGTTTGAGATGCCTGATTTTAACAGGCACATCTGTTTGAGGTAATCATATTGTATCTGTGCTATGTCTTGTATTATTTAACTAGATTGTAGCCGACATGCCCAAATGTATGAGCAGGTTTCTACTTCTACAGAAAGTAGAAGATATTTTTAGTGTATTAGTAAATTTTACGCCAGTTACATCATATCATATTTCACACATAACACAAGGTTTTAAATTTATTTTCATGTTCTGAATTGTTCAGTTTGTTTCTGCTGTGAGTAGCAGATTGCCAAAATGGCCTCTAACTTCAGTGTATCTGTTCTAATAAAACTGAGGAGGTCAGACTGTCCATCCCCTTTATACTGCAACTTACGATTGTGTTTGTTGCTTCAGTCCCTGATGCACACTGACAAATACTTGCAGTGATCACAGAAAGCTTTGCCATTTAAAATATCTTTTATATCTTTCGATTTATAGCTTTTTAAAATGAGTCAGAATTTTGTTTTGAAAGGTTAAAGATAATTTCTACAAGAGTAACTGATGCTATGTGTTTTATCTGGGATATTCATTTCACGTTGTAAATCCAAGCATTTAAGTCACTGCCTCTGTAATTCTTCAGTACAGGGACAGAGATGCCAAGTAATAGCAGATATCAGTATTTAATTTATCTGTGACTTTGGGTGCATATCCAAAACACATCAAATACCAAATGCTCCATCTGCCATAAAAGGGAAAAAAAACTTTCCAGTTTCTCACCCATTGACACCACATTGGGAAAATATCACTGGGCGAGGATTTACTATATTAAATAACCTCAAAACCTTCCTCCCTCTATGTGAGCAGCGGAGGAAGCCATACTTGATCCTGACTGACAACCAGTTGAACTCTTGAGAGCAAGGACATCATTAGAGACTACTAACTATGTTGTAAAAGCAGATTTTCTGTGCATCCTGGTATTATGAATTTAAAACATTGGGTACGGTAAAATGTTTCTGCTGGGTTATTCATTACAATGTTTGTAATTTGTTACCTTGCACAAGAACGTTAATCATTTTAACTTTTTTGGATGATTTGTATAATTAAAAATTAGTTTCTCTTCTCTTGGTGTTCCACCCTCTTTTTATAATACAATGATAATGGAAATAATTGGCCGTTTTTGTTCCAGCTAATTTGCTCCCTAACTGTCAATCATGAATAAAATGATGAAAGGGGCACACACTCACCAAGAACCTACTGAACATTGTTCAGTCTAGTTTCTTCCAGCACTACTTGGCTCAGAACTCATTGCAGCTTTGATCTATAAGACTGTTAGATATAGGAACAGAGTTAGACCATTCAGGCCCTTGAAGTCTGCTCCACCATTCAATCATGGCTGATAAATTTCTCAACCACATTCTCCTCCTTTTTCTCGGTATCCCTCGACCAATCAAATATCAACTTCACAACGATACCGATATATTCTTTTAAATGCCTTGAAAATATCATTTGCTATGCTCAGAACTTTTGTGTAAAGATACTTGGGCTGTTTCTGAGCTTTGCAAGTTTCTGTTTATTCGTTTATGGAGCGTGGGTGTCACTGGCAATTCCAGCATTTGTTGCCCATTCATGAAGAATTGCCACGGTGGGATTAGTTCCCAGATCACTGGCCTCCACAGTCTAATACTGGCAATGAATTCACCACTCTCTGATTGAAGAAATTCCTCCTCATCTTGGTTCTAAAGAATCGTCTCTTTACGGCTGTGCCATCGGGCCCGAGTCTCCTACTAATGGAAACATCTTCACATGTCCACTCTATCCAGGCCTTTCAATATTTCATCTGTAAGTTTCAAAGATATCCCGCCTCATCTTTCTATACGCCACTGACCCAAAGTCCTCAGAAACTCCTTATATGTCAAGCTTTTCATTTCTGGAATCATTCTTGTGAACTTCCTCTGGACCCTCTCCAAGGCCAGCACGTCATTCCTTAGATTCGGTGCCCAAAATTGCTCGCAATTTCTAAATGTGGTCTCACCAAAGCCTAATAAAGCCTCAGCAGTACATTACAAAAAAAAATGAATGCCAGAGGTGAGGTGGCAGGGACTGCCCTTCATACCAAGGCAAAATATTTGATTGAATCTGGCATCAAAGAACCCTTGTGAATTTTAATTCAATGGGAACCAGGAGAAAACTGTCCATTGACTGGAGTCATACCTAGCACTGAGAAAGATGATTGTGCTCTTTGGGAGTCGTGTACTTAATTATACCAATCATCAAATACCTACAACAAAAATCAACTTCACAACGATACCGATGTATTCTCTTAAATGCCTTGAAAATATCATTTGCTATGTTCAGAACTTTTGTGTAAAGATACTTGGGCTGTTTCTGAGCTTTGCAAGTTTCTGTTTGTTTTATTCGTTTATGGAGCTGGTCCAGTTGGACAAAGGTATTAGCCCAGTGGCATTACCACTACCACACCATCTGCTTCAAAAACATATTGTGTCTGGCAGGACTAGCACTTCCCCAGCTTCACCCCTGCAGTTTCTGGTTGAAAATGCTACTGAGGTGTTTAAAACATCTGGCTACGATGTTACGTGAATGCTTCGTAGCTGACCACAAGGCTGGAATGTTACCGCCGTTCCTGCCTGTGGGGTTGTTGCCATCACGCTGTAGTGAATGGAGTTTTGGCTGGGCTCCAGATTTTCTGACCACACTCCAGCAGGAGCGTGGAGTGGATGGCCAGTGAGATTGTGCCCAATAGCCTTAACTCAGTCATCTCTATCCTTAAACTGTGACTCATGACACGGTAGCACAGTGGTTAGCACTGCTGCTTCATAGCTCCAGGGTCCTGAGTTCGATTCCTGGCACAGGTCGCTTTCTGTGTGGAGTTTGCACATTCTCATGTCTGTGTGGGTTTCCTTCGGGTGCTCCGGTTTCCTCCCACAGTCCAAAGATGGCCGGGTAGGTTGATTGGCTATGCTAAGAAATTGCCCCTTAGTGTCCAGGGATGTGTAAGAGGGATTAGTGGGTATAATATATAAGGATATGGGGGTACGGCCTCAGTGGGATTGTGTTCGATGCAGACTCGAAGGACCTCTTTCTGTACTGTAGGGTTCTATGATTCCATGACTCTTGGTTCTGGACTCTCCCACCATCGGAAACATCCTTCCTGCATCTACCCCTGTTAGAATTTTTCAAGTTTCTAGGAGATAGCCCCTCATTCTTCTAAACTCCTGTGAATGTAATTTTAACTGAGTCAATCTCTCCTCACACATCAGTCCTGCCATCCCAGGAATCAGCTTGGTAAACTTTTGCATTCCCTCCATAGCAAGAACATCCTTTCTCAAATAAGGAGACCAAAACTGCATATGATATTCCAAGTATGGGCCAGATTTTTCCATCCACAGCTGGGATTCTCCAGTCCCGCTGCAATGAATGAAGATTTGGCTGAGCGCCAAATTCTCCATTCTTGCTGACAATAGTAGCGAGAGAATGAAGAATTCCAGTCACAATTTCACCAAGGCTGTGTATAATTGCAGCAAGATATCCTTGCTCCTCTACTTGCATTGTCACTATGAAAGAGAACACGCAATTTGTCTTCTTTCTTGTCCGCTAAACCTGCATGCTTACTGTCAGTGACTGGGGTATGAGGATACCTTAACAAATCCTCTGCAAACATTTTGTTCACTTGAACTGAAAGAGTTAAACCTAGAAAGTAAACTAAGGAAGATAATTTGGTCTCTAGGACACGTGAGGCCTTGAGAATCTGGAGTGAACTTTTCCAGGCAACCATCCAATAGGGTCAGATAGTGAAAGTACACACTGATCTATCAATGATTTTACTGGTTAGGCAATGTACATTTTTATAAAAGCAAGTCGCTTATCTACGCAATGAACGGACATCATCAGAGTCAAATTAGTCGCAGTTCAGTGGACAAGTGCTTAATATTGAAACTCCCTTGGTATAGAACCAAGGCATATGAAAACTGGAATAGAGAAAGCAATGCCACAAATATATACAGCGTGAGTGTTCTGAGGTGGGACACTTGGCTAATTCAATGTAATGGTTCACTGACTGTGCACGTCATGATTCATTTGACCAGGACGTAGTTTATGCTTATACAAGGTCCAAAAAGCTACCAGCTTGTTCCAGTAAGGGCATCTCATCTGAATCAGCACACAATTCAATAATTTTGAACACATTGTTGGGAATAGCTTACTTTGTGTTAAGCAGAGGGAATTCATATTCAGTGACCTCACTAATTCACGCACCTTTGTTAAAATAGCGATTCAAAGCAAATACATGAATAGCACTTGGAGGAATTTGATGCAAACACATCAATAGCACACAGGAATTTGACGTGAAAATCTGAATAGTACACAGGAAATCCAATGTGAAGAGATTAAAAAGCATATACAAGAATTTGACAAAGCATTTTGTCAACCCCAGTGGCTTTAACTCTAAGACAATCTATAGGTCACGCATTGCTGTTTGGGAATAGCAACTTCCAAATTGTCATGAACGTTGACCTCAAGCATAATAAAAATAAGGACATGTAAAATAAGGAATCCTCCCATGCCATGGCTAGTTTTATGGTAAGAAGGCTCACAACACCAGGTTTGATAGTGGACAGAAGTAGAGAATCTAGCTGGAGCCAAAAAGCCAGAAAACTGATGCATAAAAACCATATTATAATTCTCTTAATGGCGAGGTAATGATGGATCAGTCGTTCCACTGACCGGAGGTGTGAATGCCATTTGTGTCCATTTAAATCTCATGAATGTTCATTAAAACAACTGGCCATCAGAGTCCTGATGTGGAGATGCTGGTGTTGGACTGGGGTAAACACAGTAAGAAGTATCACAACACCAGGTTAAAATCCAACCAGTTTATCTTTAACCCACTAGCTTTCAGGATTTAGTCAGGTAAGTGGAAAGTTCTCACTGACAAAGGGGAAAACCCAAAAGCTAGTGGGTTTAGTATTAAATAAACTGGTTGGACTTTAACCTGGTGTTGTGAGACTTCTTATTGCATCAGAATCCAGTCAAGCCTTCCAATCTTGTATCATGCCAGTGTGAAATTATATTGGTCTAAAACCCAACTAATAAAGATTGGTGTACACAAATCAGTTCACAAGAGAGTTTGATGTGATGTAACATACAAAGTCATTATGCCGCACTGTTCCTGGTGTGCTGCACATCATTCTGCCAGGGCAGACCAGTTCCTGCCTCCATCTTCATGCCAAGCTTGTCTTCATGAACAGCACTGTGCCCATGTACCCTCCTGTGTCACAGTCTCAATTCAGTGCAGTGCTTGGGGTTAGGGATTAGAGGGGTCCTGTCTACCCAGTGCCACACATCAGTGTCTTATCTTGACAGCAGTGGGCTGCGGGATGCATACAGTCATCACAACAAAGACCAAGTTCAATCAGGGCTGGGATGTAGGAGAATGGAGTTGGGGGGAGCGGGGAAAGGGTTAGGTCTAACACAGAAAAGGGATGCATTGTGGAAGAAGGGCTGTGCAAGAATGAGAGGGGGGGGGGAGCAAGATTACATAATGGCAGTCTGAGGGGCAAGGAGATAAATGTACAAATGGAAGGCAGAGAGAAGGCCATTGGGGGGAATGCTGGACCCCAACAAAGCTGCATGAAACACAGGAAAGAGTGTCAAATAGATAGGACATGTTGGTTACGGGTTCGTTGGTTACGGGTATAGTTCCAGAAGACTGGAGGATAGCGAATGTGGTCCCATTGTTCAAGAAGGGGAAGAGAGACTTTCCAGGGAATTGTAGGCCAGTGAGTCTTACTTCTGTTGTGGGCAAAGTATTGGAGAGAATAATTAGGGATAGGATTTATAGTTATTTAGAGAGAAATGAATTGATTGGGGATAGTCAGCATGGTTTTGTGAAGGGTAGTTCGTGCCTTACTAACTTTATTGAGTTTTTTTGAAAAAGTGACCAAAGAGGTGGATGGGGGTAAGGCAGTTGATGTGGTATATATGGACTTTAGTAAGGCGTTCGATAAGGTGCCCCATGGAAGGCTTCTGCAGAACATGCAGATGTATGGGATTGAGGGTGATTTAGCTAATTGGATTAGGAATTGGCTAGCGGATAGAAGACAGAGGGTGGTGGTTGATGGGAGATATTCATCGTGAGTTCGGTTACAAGTGGTGTACCTCAGGGGTCTGTTTTGGGGCCCCTGCTGTTTGTAATTTTTATAAATGATCTGGATGAGGGTATTGAAGGATGGATTAGTAAATTTGCGAATGACACCAAAGTCGGAGGAGTGGTAGATAGTGAAGAGGGGTGTTATAGTTTGCAGAGAGACTTGGACAAGTTGCAGAGCTGGGCCGAGAGATGGCAAATGGAGTGTAATGTGGAAAAGTGTGAGGTAATTCACTTTGGCAGGAATAACAAATGTGTAGAGTATAGGGCTAATGGTAGGACTCTTAATAGTGTTGAAGAACAGAGGGATCTTGGTGTATATGTGCATAGATCCCTGAAAGTATGCAGTCAAGTCGATAAGGTTGTTAAGAAGGCATACGGAGTCTTAGCTTTTATTGGTAGGGGGATTGAATTTCGGAGCCGCAACGTCATGTTTCAACTGTACAAAACTCTAGTGCGGCCGCACTTGGAGTATTGTGTGCAGTTCTGGTCCCCACATTATAAGAAAGATGTGGAGGCATTGGAGATGGTACAGAGGAGGTTTACCAGGATGTTGCCTGGTATGGAGGGCAGGTCTTATGAGAAGAGGCTGAGGGATTTGAGGTTGTTTTCGTTAGAAAGGAGGAGGCTAAGAGGGGACCTGATCGAAACATATAAGATGATTAGAGGTTTAGATAGGGTGGACAGTGATAGCCTTTTTCCTAGGATGGAGAAAGCTAGCACGAGGGGACACAGCTTTAAATTAAGGGGTGATAGTTATAGACGGATATCAGAGGTAGGTTCTTTACCCAGAGGGTGGTTAGGGAGTGGAATGCCCTGCCTGCGGCAGTTGTAGATGCGCCAAGTTTGGTGGCGTTTAAGAGGTTAGTTGATAAGTTTGTGGAAGAGAAGGGAATGGTTTAGTTTGGAGGGTCATTGCTTTTTTTTCATAATTGGTCGGCGCAACATCGAAGGCCGAAGGGCCTGTTCTGCGCTTCTATGTTCTATGTAGTGCTGGAAGGGGATGCACACAGACTCTAGAATATGGAAGGTGGGGCATACAGTGGGTGGTGGCTGTTAGTGTGGCACATTAGGGATGGTTCACACAAACACGTAACTGTTCAGGGTGCAGTGTTTTGTGAAGGTCAGCATTGACCTCTTTCGAAATAGGAAGCATGTCAAGACTCCCATTAAGTTCTGACAGAGGGTGGGAGTGTCCAACAGCAGAATCCTGCTGAGTTACACAGGACAGAGACCCCGTTCCCAGGAAACAACAGAAGTCTTTGTGTTTTTGAAGGGATAGGCGCAACTCAATAGGCACATGTCAAAGTTTGAAAGCTACATAGCAGTCAGCAGGAATGCAGTCTTGGAGAGTAAAGGCAATAGTGAAGGAGGCACAGCTCTGTCTACTTGAAGTCCCAGCAAGGAAGAACAAACATGGCATAGGAACCTTCTAGCCTTGACTCACATGTAAGGAGAAGTAAATGCAGACTTTCATAAGGCTCTTATCCCTGTCTTAGTTTGGGATATTATCAGTTAGAGACCCCAATTGTGTCGAGAGTCACAAATCCTCAGCCATTACTCTCCTTCTAGGACTCAGGTTGAGAACGCAACCATCATGCACTCTGAAACTACGTATGCACACATCAGCCTGACAACACAACGGTTGGGTAACAAGTGGCACTGGGGCTGGCATCACGTAAAGGTTGATCTTAAAAGGGACATTCTTAGGTAAAGTGCTGGAGCTGAGGTTCATACTGTGTTTCAGAAGCTAAGCTCTGTGTCATCTCAAAAGTGTCCCTGTTCTCACCATTGAATGCTGCTGCAGCCTCCTCCAACAATCTCTCCCGCCCTCTCCCAGTCTGGGATGGCTCTCACTCTTTGAATATAAGTTTGGCTTATATGGAGAAAGAGGGATGACGTTATCTGAGAGGATGGAGCAGAGGTTGGGTGAAATGTGTGTCTCTTGTGCATGGCACGCCCTAATCAGAAGGGGCAAAGAATGGAGTGTGAGCAATACAACAGATAAAAGGATGGCATTGTAGAAGTTTTGTTGAGAGAGTAAGTGTTGATAATGTGCCCAGCGACTGATTGTGTGAGATCTGTGAGGATCTGTGGAGAATACAAGATGCTTGAAGTTTGATAATGGAAAGAGCTGAGAGAGGACTTAACCTGATGGAGTTGGATGAGATTATTCATCCACTTCCTGCATTGGATAGCACCCTGCAGGCGGATGGTAGCCACGCTGACCTGGGCAATAGCCAGGGAGGTACAATCTCTTTGACGCTGGGTTACAGCGCATGCAGTGCGTCCAGAATCCCCAAGCACAAATCTCAAGAGCATTAACAGTGAAAGGTGGTGTTGCCAACTTCTTCAGGCTACTCATCTTTTGATTCGGGTTCCCTGACATGTTGAAGGGTCTCCTGAAGACAGGTGGACTGGAGAGAGCGATGCTTTAAGTTTAAAGTTTATTTCTCACTGTCACAAGCAAGCTTACATTAACACTGCAATGAAAATCCCTGAGTCACCACACTCCAGTGCCAGTTTGGACACGCTGAGGGAGAACTTAGTGTGGCCAATACACATAACCAGCACATCTTTTGGATCGTAGGAGGAAATCGCAACATCAGGAGGAAATCCATGGGGAGAGCATGCAGAGAGTCTACACAGACAGTGACCCAAGCAGCGAATTGAACCCGGGTCCCTGGCACTGTGAGGCAGCAATGCTAACCACTGCGCCAGCACACTGGTGCTTAAACATGGCGCAAGGACTTCAAACCCATCAGCTAAAAACGGGTGTTCAAAGCTGCCAGCCTGCCAGGAGATTCGGAGCGGAACTTGCCTGTGTGTAATTAATGAGGTTCCAAGTGCAGAATCTGGCGTGGGATTTTGTCATTGTGGCCAGTGGGAAAGGCCCCAGTGCCCTCAGAGAATGGAGAATTCCCTAACTGCTGGCTTCGGAAATGAATTGGAAGTGCGTGTAATTTACCTGTACGTTCTAACTAACAACACAATATTCCAAAGTGATGAAAACTTTTATTCATACCATTATTTTAATTAAAATAGTGGACAAAAATGATTTGGCTGCAGTGGATTTTATTACAGGGAATGATAAGGAATCCCACCCGTGATATCTCCCAGACAGCAAATGAATCGTTAAGCTGCTGGAGATGCTGAACCCATTACCAATCCACCGAAGAAAGCTTTGGGAAGTTAGTACAGCATCATAAAACACTGCTCTGGCTATGAAGGACTTGAACCATGTTATTATTGCGTGAGGCAAATGCTGTATCAGTGGGTAGGCACACAATGACAATGCACATGCTTTATTGATAACGTAATAATGTAAGAGTCGGAAGGTGCTTATGCACTTTTAAAAAGTAGATTCCTGCAGAGGATCTTGGAACATAGAAATAGGAGTTGAACATCATGCATTCCCTCAAATTCGCTCAGTTGAACACTGGGTACTCTGGACCTCAGATCCATTTGCCCAACCTGGCTCAAGACAAAAATCTATCCATCTAAATTTCGAAATTCTCCTGTTCATCCTAACCACCCGACAGTTGGAGGAATGCAGAAATGACTAAAAGAAACTATGTCAGCTTCAGAAAAACCCGACAAAGAGGCCATCTGGCCCATTTTGTCCAGGTTAGCCAAACTAGAGCTAGCTAGCCCAATGCCAGTTCCTAGATCTTAGTCCGTAGGTGATGGCACTTCAAGTGCATATCCTTAGTTTTATTTGAATGCACTGATGCCCGGTGATTCGTACCGTTAACTCTCAGTACCCCAGGACCCAGGTTCAATTGCTGTTTGCACATTCTCCCCATGTCTGCATGGGTTTCCTCTGGGTGCTCCGGTTTCCTCCCACAATCCAAATAGACATGTTGGTTAGGTACATTGACACAAACAGGCGCGGAGTGTGGCCATTAGGGGAATTTTAGTGGTAACTTCATTGTAATGTTAATGTAAGCCTTATTTGTGACTAACAGAAAAAAACTTTAAAACTTTAATTCTACTTTTACTACTTTGTCCATCATCTGTGGATAAAGTGGTTTCTCCACCATTTCCCTGTAATCATTCTGCTAACTATTTTGAACATTTGTCCATTTGTTGACTTCTCTGTTTATGGAAATAGGTCTTTCGTATGTGGGCCCCCACAGGTGTGTGTGTGTGTGTGTGTGTGTACGTACCACAGCAGATGACAATGTCCCATACCCTGTCCATGACCGTATCAGTAGAAGTGACTACTACACACTTACTTGCAGACAAAGCCCATGAGGATACCATCCATTGCCCTTCAGCCACTGCCTATCCAATCTCCTAATCGGATCATTAATTTCCCACTAACTCTATGAGTTTTAATTAGAGCTAACCATACCTTATATGGCACTGCCTTCTGGAAATCCATATAAGTAACAGCTATAGGTTTTCTATTTCCACTGTAGTAACTTCCTCAAAAAATCAACGTTAGCTGTCTTGAACCATTTCTATAAGCATTGCTAAAAAAGCGAGATAGTTGGCACAGTGACTTTAGCGCTGCTGCCTCGCAACTTCTGAGATACAGATTTGATTCAGGCCTCGGGTCACTGTCTGTGTGGAGTTTGCATGTTCTCCCCGTGTCTGCACGTGTTTCCTCCGGATGCTCCGGTTTCCTCCCACACTCCAAAGATGTGCAGGTTAGATGAATTGGCTACAGTAAATTGCCTCTCAGTTTGTGTGTGTGTGAATGTGTGCCCTGTGATGAACTGATATCCCATCTTGGGTGTACCCTGCCTTATGCCCAGTGTGTGTCGGGATGTGGTCCGACTCCCCATGGCCCTGAAATGGACAAGTGAAGTGAAGTGAAAAAGAGACATACTATCAAAACTTTTCATCTTGCACTCATCAGGACAGTTACTCAAGATAAAGAAACACTAAGAGAAATAACAACTTACATTGCAGGAGAAGAGAATGGTTGGCGAGAGGTTTCTGATTGGTCAAGGAGAATGCAGCAGGGAACAGTTAATCATTCACTGCCAGGATTTTGTTTCAAATCAATCTCAGCAAGCCGAGTCTGATTGGTCAAGGCATTGCCATGGTGAATGAAATATCTTTTTCTGCAACAGTCCAATCCTATGCTCTCAAACCACTCTTTCTATAGATGCTCATTCCCTTTGACTTAATTATATATCAAATAACTTCCCCCGAACATTTAAGATTAACACATAGTGAAAAGTTATCATTTTTGCTCTCTTACTTTTCTTCAATAATGGGGTTACATTTTCAATTTCCTAATCTAAAGAAACAATTCCTGAATAGGGAAAGTTTTGGAAAATTATTACTAATGCATCTGCAATTTCTGCACCAACTTCTTTTGAAAACTTTGGGTTTTGCCATCAAATTTTTGCTAAAGCCTTATTGAGTTCCAGTCATTGATTCATTATTAGTTTCCTGAGGATGTCTGGTTTATTATTCTCTTCTGTCACTGTGAAGACTGACACTAGGCGATTTTGCAAAAGTCTGGTACTTCATTACTTCCATTTGTAATTTCATACAATTTGCTCTAAAGGAAGCACATTGCCTCAGCTGTCTATCATCTTCTAATGCAACTTTAACTTTTATAACTTTCATGAGTTTCATTCCACATTTCTCTTTTGAAGTATTTAATAACATAGTGGGAGGTTATATGGTACAGTGCATAGTGTACTTCCAGTTTGGGCAAGGACCTCTGATTTGATTTATTATTGCCACATGTATTAGCATACAGTGAAAAATATTGTTTCTTGCACACTATACAGACAAAGCATACCATTTGTGGAAAAGGGAATGAGAGAGTGCAGAATGTAGTGTTACAGTCATAGCTAGGATGTAGAGAAAGATCTGAGATTTCTGATAGACAAGGGAATTAAGAGTTATGGGAAGAAAGCAGGGAATGATTCACTTTAGATCAGCCATGATTTTATTGAATGGCGGGGCAAACTTGAAGGGCTGGATGGCCTATTCCTGCTCCTATTTCTTATGTTAAGATCAACTTAATGCGAGGTAGGTCCGTTCAAAAATCTGATGGCAGCAGGGAGTTCAAGTGTCACTTCAGGACTTGATGGTTTCAGAAGGTACACTCAGAATGTGGCCAAACAGGTTGATTATCAGCATGTAATTCCTTCCAACACATAGAATCATAGAAGAGGCCATTTGGCTCATCAAGTCTGCACCGAACACAATTCAACCCAAGCCCTTTTCCTGTAACCCCATGCACTTCCCCTAGCCATTCCCTCTGACACTAAAGGACAATTCAGCACAGAGGAAACCCATGCAGACAGATGGACAACACGCAGACTCCACACAGACAGTGACCCAAGGATGGAATCGAACCCGGGTTCCTGGCACTGTGAGGCAGCAGTGCTAACCACTGTGCCACCATTGTCGAGATCTTGACTTCTGAGTTTGACTTTAACACAAACACATATTAACACAAGATACTTAACAGACAGATTGTCTTTATTTTACTTACTAGCAACGGGGGGGGGGACGTTTTTGATACAATGGGTCACAGACACCATTTCATTGGACAAAGAACATCATCCTAGATTATACAATTGTTCGGCTCATAGTCAATTGGACACAATCCAATCAAAAGTGTTACAAATGATACACTTTACATACTGATCCAATGGAAAAAATATTGAACCACCCTGATCAATGGGACCACGATACTTTGTGGGTACCCCAATATATCATCCCTAAGCATGTCCTCTAGTCTCTTGGTCAGACATCGTGTCTCTATTTTGATAGCAGTTCACAAAGCATCTTCACTGAAACAATTTCACATGGCCATTCTCTAATTGATAAAGTGGGGGCGGTGGAGTGGGTTGCTACAAAAACCATTAGTATTTTATAGCTTTGTCAGTGAAATTAGTGAATATCTAAGGGATGTGGTCAACTTGCCTTCAGGATATTCCCCGATTTTGGCACTGATAAATTTGTTTATTGCCAACATAATGAAACACAGGTATACATTGGTTATACAGAGCACAGCGATTAGCACTGCTGCTTCACAGCTCCAGGGACCTGGGTTTGATCCCCGGCTCAGGTCACTGTCTGAATGGAGTTTTGCACATTCTCCTCGTGTCTGCATGGATTTCCTCTGGATGCTCTGGTTTCCTTCCACAGTCCAAAGATGTGTGGATTAGGTTGATTGGCCATGCTAAATCGACCATAGATGTATATGGTTAGAGAATTAGTGGATAAAATATGTATGGTTATGGGGTTAGGGCCTGGGTGGAATTGTGTTCAGTGCAGACTTGTGTTCAGTGCAGACTTGATGGGCTGAATGGCCTCTTTCTGTACTTAAGGTTTCTATGATTTCTATGATTGCTTATTAATTCAATGACTGAGCTTTTTATCATGCCTGTAGTTTCAAGGGGTATCATTCTGTAACCATTAATCCTTGTCAGCTCCCACTAAGTCCCCGACCGTAACTCTTTCGTTAGCTAAGACATTAGTATCTTTCTGACTCTGTTTTGATTAGAAACTGTGAAGACAGCTTCATTAAAACTCACTCTTATATCAGTAATTTCTGATAAGGTGTCTGGTGAAACAACTAAGTCTCCTTTATGGCCTTGTAATTCCAACAGTTGGATGTTTTAAAGGAACGTATCTAACATGTGCTTGGTATCAAAGGGACTCTGTAACTGTGCATCAAAGTTTCTTTGTTTAACTTCTAAAAATGTATAGAAGATACATTTATATGTATGTACTATTAAAGGTATTACATGTACCTTTAAAACTACAAAGTATTTAAAACACCTTATTACAATTATTAACAAACTTACTCCCCATTGATAAAGTGAATTCTACATCTAAGTTGATTGAACAAAAATCTTAGCAGAGCCTGCCAATTTTATAGTGGCTCTTTCTCTATTTTTCCACACTGTGCTGCAGCATACACCCAATGGCAGGCAGTAAGAGGGGGAGAATTTCCTGGTCGGCCAGGAAGGCAACAGTAAATCACTCTTTGCCAAGCATCATCACAGACCAATCAATGGCAATCCATGGCTGCCAACACCCACTTAGAACATGGTACCCAGAAGAGAATGGTGATCATCATTCATGGAGGTCTGCCTTTCTCCGTTGCCCCATGTTTGAACGTCAGTGCTGCCCCCCAAGCTACCTAATAATTGTCTCTCTGTAATGGAGAGAGAATGTATGGCCATTTGTGGATCATAACTAATTACCATTATTATTGTTAGAGCATAGAAGATTACATCACAGGAACAGGCACTTTGGACAAAAGTGTTGCATTGAAATAACACAAAATTAAATGAATCCCTTCTGCCTGCCCCAGAAATATCTTCCTTGTTGTTCTTCTTCTATCTCACACTCACGGTCCCCCAGATCTATAATACTCCTTATACATCTGTTTGTTCTTTCCAGTTCTTTAATCTTTCATCTCTTGTGTTAACATGACTTTATTTGTTAACTCTTTTTTATCTGTTGGGGTGAAGATGGCCATGTTTATTATCTGGGGTGCTTGGTGAGATTTTAGTGGGTATATAGGTGACAGCTAAGGCCAATTTGAATCACAGAATCTCTCCAGTACAGAAGGAGGACATGTGGACCATTGTGTCTATATTGACCACAATCCCATCCAGGCCCTGTTCCATTAATCCCACACATTTACCCTGCTAACCCCCTGACACTAGGGTCAATTTATCTCAATCAATCTAATCCACAGATCTTTGGACTGTGAGAGGAAACTGGAGCACCAGGCGGAAACAAACTTACTAACAAACTTACTCCCCATTGATAAAGTGACACGGGGAAAACACGCAAACTTCACATAAACTGTGAGCCGAGGTTGGAATTGAACCTGCGTCCTTGGTGAGACAGCAGTGCTAATCTATGTGCCATAGTGCTAGGAAGGTTCCACAGCAAATAGCTCAGGATACCTCAGCATACTGAGTTTTTGGGTGAATTGCTGTCTCATGATTTTCTTTCCTTGTTTTTTCTCTCTGCCCCTAATAGATACCGGCTTTCAAAGAACCAAATCGTTTTTCATTTGGTTGCTGCAGATGTAGCGATACTGGGCAAGCTTCCCCCAGGACCAGATGTCAATATTAAAACTCATAGCAGATCCTTTAGTTATGCTTGAACTCTGACATGAGGACGGGACGTGGGGAACTAGAAGGTGACTTATTTGCTATAAAATAACCAATCTCTGACTGGGTGGAGTTTCTGGTAAATGGTAACCCCAAGATGTAGATATTATGGAATTTAGTGATGATAATGTTATTGAAAATCACAGGAAGGTGTTTGGATTCTCTCTTATTGGAAGTCGTCACTCTTTGACACTTGAGTGGCACAAATGTTTTCTACTTCTCAACCCAAAAGGAAGTGTTATCTGCGTCTTGCTGCATTTGGACAGATTCTTTCAGTATCTGAGGAGTCGCGAATGATGCTGAGCATTGTGCAGTCATCAGCGAATATCCCCAACTCTGACCTTATGTTGGAAGGAAGGTCATTGATGAAGCAGCTGAAGATGGTTGGGCCGAGGAACTGCTGCAGTGACGGGATTGAGGAGATTGACTTCCAACCACCATCACCATCTTCCTTACTGTTAGTCATGACTGAAACCGACAGAGTTTCCCCCTGATTCATAAAATCCCTACAGTGGATAAGGAGGCCATTCGGCCCATCAACTGACAACAATCCCACCCAGGATCTATCCCTGTAACCTCCCTGCTAATCCCCTGGACACTAAGGGACAATTTAGCATGGCCAATCAACCTAACCTGCACATCTTTGGAGTGTGGAAGAGACCAGAGCACCCGGAAGAAACCCACAGAGACATGGGGTGAACATGCAGACTCTGTACAGTGATCTGAGCTGGAATTGAACCCGGATCCCTGGCACTGTGAGGTAGCAGTGCTAACCACTATGCCACCCTGCTGCCCATGTGATTTCGTTATTATTTGGGCTACTTGATGCTGCACTTGGACAAGTGCTGTCTTGATATCAAGGACAGTTGCTCTCACCTTATATATATTGAGGTCAGCTCTTTTGTCCATGTTTGAACTAAGACTGTAATGAGGTCAGGAGCTGAGTGACCCTGGAGGGACCCAGATGGAGTGTCAGTAAGTAGGAATGTTCTGGTTGATAGCACTGTGAATGATACTTCTATCACTAAGCTAATGATAAGGATGAGGCTGGTGGGTCACTAATGGTCAGAATTAAAATAGTGACAATTAATATTCAAAGAACAAAGTATAATACAGCATAGGAAACAAGTCCTTCAGCCCTCCAAGGCTTGCACTGCTCATTGGTCCAACTAGACCATTATTCTGTAATCCTCCATTCCCAGTCTGCCCATGTGATTATCCAGGTAAATCTTAAATGATCCCAGCGTGTCCGCCTACACCACCCTGCTTGGAAGTGCATTCCAGGCCCCCACCACCTACTGTGTAAAATACACCCCTCTCATATCTGAGTTAAACCTCACCCCCCTCACCTTGAACCTGTGACCCCTCGTGTTTGTCACCTCCGACCTGGGAAGAAGCTTCCCACTGTTGCCCCTATCCGTACCCCTCATACTTTTATACACATCTGGTTGACGAGATCTTTCTGGTTGTGAACATCAAAACACTATTTTGTCATGGCAGAGTATAGAGAAATATTAGGATGAACTTCTGCAGAGATCTGTTCACTTGTCCACTTTAATTTAAGACAGTTTTCTTGGAGTTATATATTCTGGAATCAAAATAAGACTGTCCAAACAAGTACTGGGTACTGAGCTAAACTTAGTTAATATCCTAACAGTAAGGGAACACTATCTAGTAGTCATCTTATGATCAAGTTCAATGTTAGGTTTATAAAGGAGAAATGTAACACAGGTATGAGTGTTTACATGAGTCCTGGATGTTGCTGCCAGTCAGTAATTGAGTTAAACAGACCTGTGTGCCACCTCTTCAACATGTTAGTAACTGTTTTACCAGATTTTGGTAAAACCAACTTCTTATTGGGATGAAACAGTGACCGATAGCAGCTAACTGGTCAAAAATGTTATCAAGTTAAACTATCCATGATCAGTGTTCAAAAAATCGTTTAGTTCAATACAGGATCAGTGTGCTGTACAGACCCAGGCCTTTGACACAGTCAGCGATGAGGGCCTTTGGAAGGTCGTGGAGAAATTTGGTTGCTCTAAGAAATGTGTCACGGTGTCCAATATCTCTATGATGGCATGCTCTCATGTTTGCATGTGTCCTGGATAACAATGTGTCTTCTGATCTGTTACCAGTCAGTATTGAGAGTTAAATGGGGTGCTACGGTGGTACAGTATTTAGCACTACTGCCTCTCAGTGCCAGGGAACCCGGGTTCAATTCCCAGCCTTGGGTTAGTGGAGTTTGCACATTCTCCCTGCGTCCATTGGGGTTTTCTCTGGGTGCTCCGGTTTCCTTCCACACTCCAAAGATGTATGAGTTGGATAGGTGGATTGGCCATACTAAATTGCCCTTAGTGTTAGGGGGATTGGCAGGGTGAATATGTGGGGTTATGGAATTAGGACTTGGGTGGGATTGTCGTTGGTGCAGACTTTTTGGGCTGAATGGCCTCTTCTGTAGGGATTCTATGATTAAAGAGGGCTGTGTGCCCATCCTCTTTGCATAGTTTTTTTTCCACTATGCGCTCAGTGCTGTCCACAATGGTGGTTCCAGCACTTTTCCCAGCTGTCTATAATGATGTCAAGACACATGCAAGGATTGCCAAAGCAAGTGCAGTCTTTGTCGGATTTTGAACCTCAGTCTGCCCACTAAACAGGATATCTAAAGAGCAAAATATCTTGTCCACTCTGCCCTGTATATGTAAAACTTGGACTGTGTATCAGCATCACAGCAACAAGCTCAAACACTTCCACTTGAGCCACCTTTAGGAGCTTTGGAAGATCAGATGGCAGGGTGGAAATGCGAGGCACTAAGATGCTCATCCCGGCTGGCATTGCCAAGAATCCACATCCTCTTTCCGTACTGTAGGAATTCTATGAACTCTTCTATGAGCTCACCACTGGAAAGGCCAGCATTTATTGCCCATCTCTAGTTGTCCTTGAACCAAGTGGCTTGCTGCATTACTTCAGAGCCACAGTTGCTGTGGCTCTGGGATCACATGTAGGCCAGACTGGGAAAGGATGGCAGATTTCCTTCCCTATACGACTTGAGTTAATCAGATGGCTTTATACAATAATCGTCAATTAATTCATGATTCTTAATTCCAGATAATTTTTTTAATTGAACTTAAATTGTACATCTGCCGTGGTGGGATTTGAACCCACTTGTTCTATTTCAAACGGTCCCCACCCCTCCCTCCGCTCCATTACATTCTGCTTTCCAGATTTTCTCCTCGGTGGATGCTGAAGGCTGGCCAGCTTTGCTGAGGAATGCAATTTCCCAACCCACAGTCATCAGCTGCCTAACCTCCAAGGTGCACATGCTATCTGACCTGGCCTTTCTGCCTGAGACTAAACAAATAGCTTTCTAAAAAAAAAGGCAAATTCTGTTCTCAGGGTGAAGGATATCCACCCTGAAGGCAGTTTGATCAGCCGATGTTCAGCACCATGCACATGTCAGCTACACACAGCCAGCAGTCCCTGCTCTTCCCAGCAATAGTGTGCATTCTCCTAGTGCTGTAGCTAATGGATTGCATGGATATTCACAGCTGGGAGGATAGGGAAAGGACTTTGATTTGATTTATTATTCTCATATGATACCGTGAGAAGTATTGTTTGTTGATTATATTCAAGAGGAGGCTAGATACAGCACTTCAGGTGAATGGGATCAAAGGTTATGTGGAGAAAGCAGGATTAGGCTATTGAATTGGATGATCAGCCATGATTATAATGAATTGAGGAGCAGGCAGGAAGGGCCAAATGGCCTCCTCCTGCTCCTATCTTCTATGTTTCCATATTACTTGTAGTGTACAGACAAAACACACTGTTTATAGAGTACGTAGGGGAGAAGGAGAAGACAGAGTGCAGAGTGTAGTGCTACAGTCATAGCTAAGGTGCAAAGAAAAATCAAATTAATATAAAGTAGGTCCATTCAAAAGTCTGATGGCAGCAGGGAAGAAGTTGATTTTGAATTGGTTAGTACGTGACCTCAGGTTTTTGTATCTTTTTCCCAATGGAAGAAGGTGGAAGAGAGAATGTCCAAGGTGCACGGTGTCCTTGGTAATGCTTGACTACTTTTCCGAGACAGCAGAAAGTGTAGACAGAGTCAATGAATAGGAGGTTGGTGTGCGTGATGGACTGGGTAGATCCACAACACTTTGTAATTTCTGGCAGGAGCCGTAGAATCGCTTTGGTGCGGAAAGAGGCCATTTGGTCCATCAAGGTTGCATGAACCACAATCCCACCCGGGCCCTAATCCCATAACCCCACGTATTTACCCTGTTAATCCCCCGACACTAAGGGACAATCAACTAACCTAACCTTACATCTTTGGACTACAGGAGGAAACTGCAGCACCCAGAAGAAATCCACGCGGACACAGGGAGAACATCAAACTCCACACAGTGACCCAAGCCCGGAATCGAACCCAGATCCCTGCCGTTGTGAGACAGAAGCGCTAACCCCCATGTCACCCCAATCAGCCATACAAGTTGTGTGATAACATCCTTTCTGGGTGTTTCTGTGGTGTATCTATAAAAATTGGTGAGATTCTTAGTAGACGTGCCAAATTTCCTTAGTCTTCTGAGAAGCTGGTGGGCTTTCTTAACTATAACATTGGTGTGGAGGGACCAGGACAGGTTGTTGGTGATCTGGATTCCTAGAAACCTGTAGCTCTCGACCTTTTCCATGAGCTTATCAGATATTGTTCCTTAATGACATCACGTACTTTCCAAAAATACTTCATTGGCTGCAAGTGGGCCATGCAAAGTGCTTTTCTTAATGAATGGAAAATAAGGCATATTTTCCTAATTCTTACATTGAATTAAGAGTGTGATAATCTCCTCACTTCACTGCCCTCTGTGTACTGCACTCAAGGTGCAAGAACAGGAAGATCTACCCCAGTGCCTCGTTAGCATCAACCCCCTTAACGCATTTGTTGGCTTCCTACGTTTGACACCTTTATAGCTGCTGTGCGTCTTAATCCTAAAGACGTAATCACACAATAATTAACACTTTAACAGGCTTTACTTTTGTCGGTGCTATTCTTTTATATTCCAAGGACAGAGAACGGCGAAACACTTGTTAACAGTCCGTGTTAAGCAACACTTGCATATTTTCTGAGGGCAATGTCAAAAAGAAACAACGCTTTCAGGTGATACATTCCTTAATTGTCAACCTAACTCCCACTGGCAACCCAAAGGAATATTTCTGACTCACATATTTACTTCAAAAGTCATGTTTTAAACAAAATAGTTTTATTTATGGCTCTTATGATAAAGTCACCGAAAAACACAATCTGATGGAAAATCAGATTAATTGCATTGCACTTTCCAATAAATTGCAATCTATATATATAAATCATCCAAACACTCATTAATTGGGATTAATGACTTGAAAATCCTTAAGTTATAATTGATTTTCCATATTAATTAAGAGGTTATACAAAGATTCTTTTTTCTTTAGCTTTGTCTTCTTATTTGCTTCAAATCTATTTCTGACCAAGCAAGAGGTCTCACAACATCAGGTTAAAGTTCAACAGATTTATCTGGAATCACAAACTTCTGGAGCACTCCTCCTCCATCAGGTGAGTGGAGGTCGGTTCACAAACACGGCATATATAGGCAAAGACACAACTGCAAGATAATTACAGATTGGAATGTGAAGAGTGGTTGGAATGCGAGTCTTTACAGGTAATCAAGTCAGGTACAGATAATGCAGATAGTGGAGAGAGGGATAACCATGGGTTAAAGAGGTACAAATTGTCTCAAGCCAGGGCAGTTTGTTGGATTTTGCAAACCCAGGCCAAATGGTGGGGGTTATAGATAGTGTGATATGAACCCAAGATCCCGGTTGAGGCTGTCCTCATGGAACTTGGGACTATCAGTTTCTGCTTGGCGACTCTGTGTTGTCTTGAAGCCCACCTCGGAGAACACTTACCCGAAGATCGGAGGCTGAATGCCTATGACTATTGAAGTGTTCCCCGACAGGAAGAGAGCACTCTGCCTGGTGATTGTCATGCGGTGTCTATTCCTCTGTTGTGAAAGCCTTTGCATGGTCTTGCTGATGTACCATGCCTCTATGAACAGTATGCTTTGTTGTATGGCGCGCAAGAATCAATACTTTTCACTATATCCCAATACATGTGACAATAATAAATCAAGTCAAATCTAAATGTAGCTCACTTTCATGTTTGTCTTATAGCTCTCTTTGGGATGTTTCAGGGGCTATATGAATGGTCAGTATTACTGATAACACAGGAGAAAGGGAAAAGTTGCAATCTAACAGGGAAAAGGGAAAGTAGAGAAATAGAAATTTTTAAAACTTTCATCTATGTTCTTAGCATGCCAGAAGCAAAATAAAGATATTTCAGTGAACCTGTTGTCCTATTTGAAATTCTCTCTTGCCCGCAATTATGAGTAATTTCAATTGATGACAGGATGTGGAATTAAAATTACTAATTCACATGGACACAAAAGAATCAACAGCTATGATATACTGCTTTATGAGCCTTCCCTTTACATGTTAGAAATATTCTGCACACACCATATACAAATTCACAGAAGAATAACATATTTCAACTGTACTGAATGCAGATACACTTACTGTTATTTCATTCTCTTGCAATGGAATATTTCAATAAAAATCCTCCCCGTGAACAACACAGGTTGATATATAGCTGGCTTATGAAATACAGCTTCAACAGAAAGAAAAAAGTGACTCTATTAAATGTGGATTGTGTTTTTTCCACTCTGTGCATGTTTTATCCTGAGTATCTGTAAGTGAGCAAGTTACAAAGGCTCCTATTATATAAGGCAGTTCTAGAGGTTGTCTTTTTATTCCCACAGTGAAACTAAGTGGAACCATTTTCTGGAGAGATTATTCTGCTGGAGAGCAGGAGCAGAGAGGAATCAGGTCAGGAGAATAACTTTCCAGTTCACGTTAGTAAGCGCGGAGACAGATTTTGTACTTGCGTGCACACAGAGTATGTTCGAATGCAGAATCTTTTTGAACTCTCTGATCTCCATTTGTCAAATGGAATTAAAACAAAAGCTTTTGACAATGTGCGCACATTCACACACCCACACACACAACACTGTGACTTAATAAAGGATATTTGGGCGGGGGGGTTAAATAACTGATTACGATTGCTGTAAGCCAGTAGGAACATTGACGTAACTCATTCAGGCAACATTTTCATTCGGCCTGCGTCTTTCCAATGGATATACCATTTGGTTTTCAAGAGAGAACTTTCAATTTGAGTTTTCCAATTTGGCACTTTGAGTAAAATTGTTTTGTGAATTTTAATGTAAATTATTACAATACAAATGAAGCTTCAATGCACCACTCATCACTCTCCTCCCCCTCAACCATAGCAGATTCGGTCTCTGCAAGGGTTGTTTCGGCATACTGGTGCTTAAAAAAATGGAATGTAATTCAAAAAGCCCACCAATGCCTCTACTTTTTCAGAAAACTAAGAAAATTTGGTATAGCAGCTACAACTCTCACCAACTTTTCCAGATGCACCATAGAAAACATTCTTTCTGGTTGTGTCACAGCTTGGTATGGCTCCTACTCTGCCCAAGACTGCAAGAAATTGCAAAGGGTCATGAATCAAGCCCAGTCCATCACACAAACCAACCTCCATTCCATCTGTCTACGCTACCTGCTGCCCTGGGAAAGCAGCGAGCGTAATTAAGGACTCCCCATACCCCGGACATTCTATCTTCCACCTTCTCCCATCGGGAAAAAGATACAAAAGTCTGAGGTCACATCTTCTTGCCTGCTGCCATCAGACTTTTGAATGGACCTACCACATATTAAAATGATCTTTCTCCTCACCCTGGCAATGACTACAGCACTATTTTCTGCACCCTTCCCTTTCCTTCTCTATGAACGGTATGCTTTGTCTGTATGGCACGTAAGAAACAATACGTTTTGATGTACACTGTTGTATGTGTTAATTCTCAGATACTTTCTACCAGTTTGTTTACTCCAAGGTTTTACCCCAATGCCTTTATTTGCAAGATGGACAAAGGACAAACACAAGTAAAGGTTCAATAAGTTTATTGATAGTAACACTATTAACCCTTAAATTACCTATATAAACAAGAAGGCAACCCAGATTCAAGTATAGTACCCACAAAGATAGTTTGATTAAACTATCTGAGTCCTCCTGGTCTGTTGTCACAAAGGTGAGTCTCAATAGTAGCTTCTTCCTTCTTTGGTCAGTATTTTTTAAAATCCAATTCAAACAAATCAATCCAATTCAGAGTCTCAACAAGTTGAGACATTCCCGATCCAACCTGACAAGACAGGGCTCTCACCTCCTGTCTTGGGCTTAATCACGATGTGGGGATGCCGGTGTCAGACTGGGGTAAACACAATAAGAAGTCTCACAACATCAGGTTAAAGTCCAAGAGGTTTATTTGGGAGCAAATTTGGTAGTTTGTGTCTTGAAATGCCCTGTTTGTGAATAGAACTCACACGCACCCGAGAAGGGGCAGTGCTCCAAAAGCTAGTGGCTTTTGCTACCAAATAAATTCGTCTGACTTTAACCTGGTGTCGTGAGACTTCTTATCGGGCTTGATCTAAATGATCCAAGCTGATTGGAGTAGGCATTGCACCCCCTCCAAGGCTCGGTTTTGTTTGCATCTTAGCCAAAAGGCTGGGATGCTGCTTTTAAAAATTGCTTCAAATGAAGCTAAAATGTAACGTAATGACTTCAACCAAGGGCAGCATGTCGATACTACACTTGATCTTAGTCCCCCGGATGGTCAGGGTTGCCTCCCTTGTGGAGTCTTTGCTGCTGATGTCTGAGATGTGTTATCCCCATGCCTGCCTTTCCAGAAACTTCTCTGGTTTCTGGTCAATGAGTTCCTAGCTGGGGGGTTTAATACTCAGTGGGATATTGGAACCCCCACCTGACAGGATACTGGACCCCACCTCCAGATATCCATCTCCATGCTTTGTTTGCATGTAACCTGTTGCCAGATAAGTGTAGGGAACTCTTGGGGACAGAAAATCAGTAAGAAGTCTCACAACACCAGGTTAAAGTCTAACAGGTTTATTTGGTAGCAAAAGGCTTTTGCTGCCAAATAAACTTGTTGGACTTTAACCTGGTGTTGTGAGACTTCTTAGCGTGTTTACCCCAGTCTAACGCTGGCATCCCCATATCATATCAGAAAGTCTGGCCTGATCTGGGTTTCTAACAATAGGCCGGTACATTTCAATGGGGTGCAGTGATCTCCTACTGGATCTCAGTAGAGTGAAACATTTTCAATGAGTGATTGATGGGCAGGGCCCAGACAGGTTTGTGTATTTATATAATTGGTCTGTCCGAGATTTGACTGTGCCTGATTTTAATATGCCCAATTCTTTAATTTAGGATATCCAATTTAATCAGCCTCAGAACAATATTACCACAATACATATGACAATAATAAACCAAATCAAATCAAAGGATAGGACAAGGTGACAATTTCTTGCCATGTTTCATTCCCATTATGTTTAAGAGATGCTTTTCAGTTCAGTTGCTGTTTTCCTCCTTCTCTGCCAGGTCACATTGTTTACCAAATACAAACACTTGCGTCCAATGCATTTTTACTATCTCAATGAAATCACCCCGTATAGAACATATTGCATATATGTTTTGATATAGTTCGAACGCATGGTATTATGACTAGCAATTTCAAATTATTGTGGTGATTGTCATTTTAATGGCAATACAACAGAAGAGGGTCATCTGGCATGGGGGACCAATTATGCTGAAAGTGGGTAATCACCCCAGGGGACAGAGTTCTCCCTTAGGTAGAAGATGTCTAGAAGATATGTAGGAGACCAGGGAAGGCATGGGGGATGCTCATCTTTGTACAGCTTTTCTTGTTAATAAATGTCTTCTGTGTTTCTAATGAAAGTACACCATTACAATCATCATAACCTTTACTTTTTGAGAGAACTTCACAGTAACAAATTCAGTTCAAATTTAATGATAAATCGAATTTAGGAATGCCTTTTGATTCAACAGCTCCGACTTTTCCAGCCTGGCTGATAATGACTCCATTTTTATTAACTTATTAGTGTCTCAAGTAGGCTTACAGTAACACCGCAATGAAGTATCTGTGAAAATCCTCCAGTTGCCACGTTCCAGGGCCTGTTCGGGTACGCTGAGAGAGAATTTAGCACGGCCAATGCACCTAACCAGCCCATCTTTCGAACTGTGGGAGGAAACCGGAGCACCCGGACGAAACACAGGCAGACACGAGGAAAACATGCAAACTTCACACAGACAGTCATCCAAGCTGGGAATGGATCCCGAGTTCCTGGCACTGCGGGGTAGCAGTGCTGACCACTGTGCCACCCATAGATTGAACTGAGTTGTTGGGCTCTTCACTGAAGTTCTGGAGGCACAAGGCTTCCTGCATTGGTGCAGAACATTTGAAGTTTCAAAGATAGAGAAGCATTCCCTGTTCAAATGAATTCTCTTGGTTTCTGTTTTCCTTTAAAACATTCAAAGAGTCAAGGAATGTCAGCTGATTCAGCAAAGACTTGAATTTGTTCTCATGATGTTCATTTGATTTTGACTGTAACAGAATTTGGAAAAATACCAATTTGCAAATGACCCACCAGCGTAATCTTCATTGATGTGAGCATGCAGTTAAATTCTTAAAGGAGTTTTATTCCTCTAATCAGAGTGATTGATTAGAGGAACAAAATTCACCAGGAACGCAGCCATGCAAAGCTATTGACTAATATTAATTTAAAGCTTTACAACTGAGAGGCATGTTGTCACTGGACTCAGTAATCCAGTGACCCCGTGTAATGCTCTGGGGAAACTTTTATAAAGGATCACCTGGATTTGAAATGTCAGCTCTTTTCTCCCCCCAACAAATGCTGCCAGACCTGCTGAGATTTTCCAGTATTCTCTCTTTTGGTTTCAGATTCCAATAGTAGGTTATTTTTATTTTAATGTTCTAGGGACCCCGGGTTCAAATCCCACCACGGCAAACGGTGAAATTAGAATTCGATAAAAATCTGGAATTACGAGTCTAATGATGACCGTGAAACCATTAGAAAAACCCATTTGGTTCACTAATAGATTTTAGGGAAGGAAATCTGCCATCCTTATCTAGTTTAACTTACATGGGACTCCAGACCCATAGTAGGAATGGGCAACAAATACTGGTCAAACCAACAATGCCCACATCCCATGAGCAAATGAAAAAGAATTAAAAAAGATATATTTCCAACCAGTTTTAACATTTGTTCATTCTTGGAGCGGAATTCAGATGTAGCTCAGTGGGTCAAGATCCCATACACCCTCACCCTTGCCCATATAGTGGGTGTTTCCACAGGGAGAGAGAGGTCCAACTCTTGTGCAGTTTGAAGGATCCAGCTTCAGCGTGGCATTGGTGGAGATCTGAGACCTGCCTTATCCACCAGTCAACTGGACACTGATTTTTTTAAAATTCATTTGTGGGACATGGGCATCACTGGCTGGCCTGCATTTATTGCCCATCTCTAGATGCCCTTGGAGGGCAGTTGAGAGTCAATTATATTGCTGTAACTCGAGTCACGTGTAGGCCAGTCTGGGTAAGGACGGCAGATTTCCTTCCCTAAAGAACAATAGTGAACCAAATGGGCTTTTCCAACAATGGTTTCATGGTCATTAATAGATTCGTAATTCCAGATTTTGTTTTGATGGCTGGAATGCAAAGAAATGGAAAAAGATATTAAAAGAAAATGCCAATTCCTCAGCATAAGGTTGGCAGTATGTTTACCAATAAATAAACTTTGCAATCCTTCAGTCCAGTTAAGCTGCCAAACAGACTCAGTTCCATCTGTATTAGGTTTTCCATTCCGGATCATTCTCTGACGATCCCTGCTGGAAATGTGCAAATGCTTAGTTAAAACAAGATCAGCCCTAATCCCTATTCAAACACTTCTATTTGTTCTTTTATAGGATGTGAATATTGTGGCAAGATCAACGTTTATTGCCCATCACTGGTTGCCCTTGAGAAGATGGAGGTGAGCTGCCTTGTTGAATTGCTGGAGTCCCTGAAGTGTAGGTACACCCAGAACGCTGTTAGGGAGGGAGTTCCAGAATGTTGACTCAGCGACAGTGAAGGAAAGGTGATCTGGTTGGGGTGTAGCCTGGAGGAGAAGTTGCAGATAATGGTGTTCCCATGTGTCTATTGCCCTTGTCCTTCTTGGTGGTTACTGTTTGTTTGGTGCTGTCAAAGGAACCTTGGTGAGTTTCTGCAGTGCATCTTGTGATAGTACACACAGCTGTCACTGAGTATTGGTAGTGGAGGGAGTAAATGTTTATGTGGGCGCTAATCAAATGAGTCACTTTGTCCTGGACGACATCAAGATCAGTGGAGTGTATTCCATCTCACTCAAGGGCAGCACGGTGGCACAGTGGTTAGCACTGCTGCCTCACAGTGCCAGGGATCCAGGTTCAATTCCAGCCTTGGGTCACTGTCTGTGTGGAGTTTGCACATTCTCCCCATGTTTTCGTGGATTTGCTCCAGTTTCCTCCCACACTCCACTGATGAGTGTCTTAAGTTGATTGGCCATGCTAAGTTGACCCTTAGTGTCAGGGGGATTAGCGGGGCAAATATGTGGAGTTATGGGGATAAGATCTTTACCCAAAGGGTGGTTCGGGAGTGGAATGCCCTGCCTGCAGCAGTTGTAGATGCGCCAAGTTTGGTGGCGTTTAAGAGGTTAGTTGATAAGTATATGGAAGAGAAGGGAATGGTTTAGTTTGGAGGGGCATTGCTTTTTATATTGGTCGGCGCAACATCGAAGGCCGAAGGGCCTGTTCTGTGCTGTAATGTTCTATGTTCTATGTTCTATGTTCTAGATCTGGGTGGGATTGTAACCAATGCAGACCTGATGGGCTGAATGGCCTCTTTCTGCTCTTATGCCTCTTTGGGGAGACAGGAAGTGAGATATGTGCCGCAGGATTCTCATTCTTTGATCCATTCTTATCATCACAATATTTTTGTGGTTGGTTGGTGCAGTTCAGTACTTGGGTCAATGATATGACCCAAGCTGTTAATAGTGGGGGATTTAGTGATGGTAATTGAATGTCAAGGGGAAATGATCAGATTTGTTCTTGTTTGTTGTGATCATTGCCTTGGTTCCTCTGTGGCCTGAATGTTACTTGCTATTTATCAGGCCAAGCTGAATATTGTCCAGATCTTCCTTATGTACAGACATAGACTGTTTCAGTATCTGAGGAATCATTAACACCCCTAACTTCTAATCTTAGAGGGAAGGACGATCACTGATGAAGCAGCTGAAGATGTTTCGACCTAGGACACTATCTGAGGATCTCCTGCAATGATATCCTGGAGTTAAGATGCTTAACCTCCAACAGGCATCTTCCTTCCTGCCATGTATGAATCTAATCAAGGGAACAATTTCTCCCTGATTCACATTGACTTTGATTTTGTTGAGGTTTTTTGATGCCACGCAAATGTAGCCATGATGTGAAGTGTGGTGAATCTCACTTCACTGCTTGAGTTCATCACTTTTCATCCATGTTTGGATGACAACTAACGGACAGCACGGTGGCACGGCGGTTAGCACTACTGCATCAGAGCGCCAGGGACCTGGGTTCGATTCCCAGCTTAGGTCACTGTTTGTGTGGAGTTTGCACATTCTCCCCATGTCTGTGTGGGTTTCCTCTGGGTGCATCAGTTTCTCCCACAGTCCGAAAGACATGCTGGTTAGATGCATTGGCCACGCTAAATTCTCTCTCACTGTACCCATACAGGTGCCAGAGTGTGGCAACTAGGGGATTTTCATAGTAACTTCATTGCAGTGTCAACGTAAATCTACTGCTGACAGTAAAACTTAAAATAAAAACTTTAAAAATGAGGTCAAGAACTGGTAGAAACCAGCCTGAGCATCAGTGTGTGGATTATTGCTAAGTAAGTGGCACTTGATAACACTGTCAATAACACAACTTCCATTACTTTGCTGGTGATTGAGGGGGGACTGATGGAGCAGTAATTGGCCAGATTAGATTTGTCCTATTTTTTTGTGAACCTGGGCCATTTTCCGTGTAGTCGGGTAGATGCCACTTTTCGTAGCTTTACTGAATAGCTCAGCTAATGGCACTTCTGATGCTCATTATCAATGCTGAGACACTTGGCTATTACAGTGGATGTTGAGTGGTCCTTGTGAAATCACACTTCCATGAACAATTCATGCCTCGAGCAGGGGAGGTGTGCACAGAGAAAACCATCAGCAAGGAAACAATTGGGAGAAAATGGATTGCGTCATGGTTTGCAGAAGGATATCTACTTGGCATTAGCTGAAGTAGTTTCCGACACTCTTAAAATCAATGTTAGCATTCAAACTGGGGCCTATTTCAGAGGCAGCCATATCTGAACTTCTAGCACAGAATGGCAGTAAATGAGTGCATTATCCAAAAGGACCTCCAGAACTCCTTAATTATAATCTACAAGCTGATTCTCCTGTCAGATACACTGTCGGACAGATTAATACAGTTACATCCAAAATTAATTCTCCAACTGTAAATAAGCCTTCAAGCATATAAGGATATAAAAGGACAGCTCAGTCCCTCAAGGTCACTCCTTCCCTTCGACCACATCCTCATGTGGGTGTTTACTAATCCATCACATCTCCTGTAAAAAGGCAGCTGCCAGGTTTCTCCACGCCATTCCCTGGAAGGTAAGTCGCAGCTCCAAATGATGTGGAGATGCCAGCTCCAGATGAGATAGGCAAATTTCCACCTGATATTTTTCATCTTTGATTTGTCCTGCTCACTCTTTCCAAGGTCCCGACATGCTGTGAAGATATCATGCTCTACACATTTGACTGTCTGTGTGTCTGCACTTGTCCATATTGCTCTCGGTCATGTTCTGAAGCAGCTATTCAGCCAACTGTTTCTCGATCTGGAGCGTTGGCACACTTTAGCATGAGTCTGTTCTATATCCTCTCTACTTAGAAGGAATAAAATCATTTGCACCTCATGTTTTGTCCGAGTTTTGTTCATTTTACCCTTCATATCTTTAATTCTGGATTCACAGCCTCAGTGTATATGTAGTCCATTCATCCCCGGGCATATTAACAGCCTGAAGTGAGTTTCCTCCTAGATTTTCCTGTAATGAAACAGTTGCGTAGCAGACAATTTACATTTGAGTTTATTAGTGTCGCAAGTAGGCTTATATTAACACTGCAATGAAGTTATTATGAAAATTCCCTGGTTGTTACACTCTAGCACTTGTTCCGGTACACTGAGGGAGAATTTAGGATGGCCAATGCACCCAACCAGTACATCTTTCGGACTATGGGAGGAAAGTGGAGCTCCCTGAGGAAACCCACACAGACATAAGGAGAATGTGCATATTCCATACAGACAGTCATCCGAAAGACGTCTCTGTTATTGTAGGAATTATATCAAAGGTATCATGTAGATTTGGAAAACTGGAAACAGGGTTAGACACCAATTGAGGTTCTTAATGGAAAAAAAATTAAGATCAACTAACTTATAGTTCCCGAAGAAAGGTTATTAACCTAAAGCATTAACTCTGCTTCTCTCTCCAGAGATCCTGCTGGATGATTCCAACATTTTCTGTTTTTATTTCAGATCTCCCCGCATTTGCAGCATAACATATTGTCAAGAATTTTTTTTGCAATTATTTAATCATTGCTAAATTCTGCAATGTATTTGCTTAGAGTGAATTATTCATAATTTAATAGCATGAGGAAGGAACTAATTTGCTGATAAATTACCTGAATTGAACTTAAACTAGTGAATTATGTAGAAAAAATCTAGTTAGCAAGGTGTTGCTTTCAGTGTAATGAAGTTCAGATTCATGTAAAATGTTTGGACAACTTTTAAAATAAATCCCTTTCTTATCAGTTAATCTAGTCAGCATTGCCATCAATTGATATAACTTATTGTGAACTAAAGGTAAGCATCATCTGGTCCCAGGTGACTATAGGTTGCCCTCTCCTTTGAGGCGTCTCTCTGCATCATTAACCAGTTAAAAACAAAATACTGTGATTGCTGGGATCTGAAACAATAGCAGAAAATGCTGGAAAATCTGAGCAGGCCTGACAGCATCTGTGGAGAGAGAATAGAGCCAACGTTCAATGAAGACAAGGAAAATAGAACAAGCTTTATACTGTGGATGGTGGGGGATGGAGGAGCTGTAATTGATAGGAATGCCAGAAACAAAAAGGCAAAGGGAATGTAAATGGTGATGATAAAGGTAGAGTGATGTGAATAGCATCCATTAAGAGAGTGCGGAGTGAAGTGAAAAGCAATGAAAGCGGACAGGTAAAAGGATAAACAGAAACTCTGTTAGTAATAGTTCTTCAGCGTACAGTCATTATTAACCAGCATCGTTAACCAACTGTCCACCCAAATGACCTCTATCATGATGCAGGGTGGCAGAGTGGTTAGCGTTGCTGCTGGGTATGATTCCCAGCTTGGTTCACTGTCTATCTAGAGCCTGCACATTCTCCCCGTGTCTGCGTGGGATTCCTCTGGATGCTCCGGTTTCCTCCCACAGTCCAAAAGACACATTGGCCATGCTAAATTCCCTCTCAGTGTGCTCAAGCAAGCACTGGAGTGCGGTGACGAGGGGATTTTCACAGCAACTTCGCCGCAGTGTTAAGCCTGCTTGTGGCACTAAGAAATAAACTTTAAATCAAGCTGTTGTGATCTTCAGTCTATTCACTTGTCATAAGTGAACTGTAAATAAGGGACCCAACTTAATCGGTCCATCAATCACAATGAGATGATCTGAACTGAATCGCTCCTTGCTCTATAACATAATGACGCCCTTGTGCGGACGATAAGATATCAGAGATATGGTGGTTTGCATCCTTATCTGTGCTGTCATACTTGGACTTCATAAACTATCTTGTGACGGCTATTTGAATGTCACCCATTCATCTCGCTGTGCTTTTTCAACTTGTTGCTGCGCAGGATCCTTTTGTCTCTGACAGCGGGGATGATTTTGCAAAGTCTTTGCCTTTACTGTTTGACGTTGCGGGAAACCACATCACAGGAATCAAAGCAACAAAAGATTTTTTTTTTTTAAAAAATCATTCAGGAAAACAGATAAGCCTATCTGAACTGAGTTGCTAAACCGTATTTCAATCCTCTCTGCAAGTGGCGGTGAACGTCAATGAATAAGAAGTGTTGGGAATGACATCAGTTGGTAAGGACACTGTTGACAGCAATTCATTGTCAGGGTGTCTTATTGGGACAAAGAGGCCATTTATCCCCCCCCCTCCCCCCAAGCCCACCTCCCACCAATCAATTAGATAACTGCTAATTCATTTACCCACTCTTGGTTCCAAAGATTGAATACTCCTGTCCTTTGCCAAATAAGAATCTATTTATCCCAATTTAAAATTTTTAATTACATAAACCCCGTCCCCCCACCCCCCCCAACTCTGTCCCCCCCACCCCCCCACTCTGTCTCCCACCCCCCACACTTGTCCCCCCACCCCACTCTGTCCCCCCACCCCACTTTGTCACCCCACCCCACTCTCAAGTCCCAAAAATTTTCGGAGGGAAAGATGTCCAGAATCAGCTTAGGTTAGTGGATGGCATGGTGGCACTGTGCTAATACTGCTGCCTCATAGCTCCAGGGACCTAGCTTCAATCCTTGGCTTGGGTCACTGTCTGTGTGGAGTTTGCACATTCTCTCCGTGTCTGTGTGGGTTTCCTCCCACAGTCCAAAGATAGGAACTAAGAGTAGGCCACCCGGCCCCTTGAGTCTGCTCCACCATTCAATAAGATCATGGCTAATCTTTTCATAGACTCAGCTCCACTTGCCCACCTGCTCACCTATAACCCTTAATTCCTTTACTGTTCAAAAATGTATCTATCCTTGCCTTAAAAACATTCAATGAGGTAGTCTCAACTGCTTCACTGGGCAGGTAATTCCACAGATTCACAATTCTGTGTGAAGAAGTTCCTCCTCAATTCAGTCCTAAATTTGCTTCCCCTTATTTTGAGGTCATGACCCCAGTGGAAACAACTTCCCTGCTTCTATCTTGTCTATTCCCTTCATAATCATACATGTTTCTATAAAATCTCCCTTCGTTTTTTTGAATTTGAATGAGTATAGGCCCAGTCTACTCAGTCTCTCCTCATAAGCCAACCCTCTCAACTCCAGAATCAACTTAGTGAATCTCTTCTGCACCTCCCTTCAGTGTCAGTATATCCTTTCTCAAGTAAGGAGACTAAAATTGTACACAGTACTCCAGCGGGGGCCTCACCAGCACCTTACACAGCTGCAACATAATCTCACTGTTTTTAAACTCCATCCCTCTAGGAATGAAGGACAAAATTCCATTTGCCTTCTTAATTACCTGCTGTACCTGCAAACCAACTCCTTGAGAATCCGGCACAAGGACACCCAGGTCTCTCTGCACAGCAGCATGCTGCAATTTTTTACCATTTAAATAGTACTCCATTTTACTGTTATTGCTACAAAAATGGATGACCTCACATTTAACAACATTGAACTTCATCTGCCAGATGTTCACCCACTCAGACTATCTATATCCCTTTGCAGACTTACAGCATACTTTGCTCTGCCACTCATCTTAATGTCATCTGTGAATTTTGACACATTACATTTGATCCCCAACTCCAAATCATCTAAGTAAATCGTAAACAATTAGATTCCAATACTGATCCCTGAAGCACACTAATGGGACAATTTACGTCCAAGTATCTTGCTATTTCTTCCTTGATGATAGATTCAAGCATTTTTCCTACTACAGAAGGTAAGCTAACCGGTCTATAGTTACCTGCTTTTTGTCTGCTTCCTTTTTTTAAACAGTGGTGTCACATCTGCTGTTTTCCAATCTGCAGGAACCACCCCAGAGTCTAGCGAATTTTGGTAAGCTACCACTAGTTTGTTATTTCGCCTGCTATCTCTTTTAGTACCCTGGGATGCATTCCATCAGGACCAGGAGACTTGTCTACCTTTAGCCCCATTAACTTGCCCAAAACTACCTCTTTTGTGATAATGATAGTTTTTTGTTTTAGGTCTTCACCTGCCATCAACTCCCTGCCATCAATTTTTGGCATGCTATTTGTGTCTTCCACTGTGAAGATTGACACAAAATATCTGTTCAATGTCTCAGCCATTTCCTCATTTCAAGTTATTACATCCTCCTTCTCATTCTCTAAAGGATCAATGTTTACTTTCGTTTTAGTTTAATTTCCTTTCATTTTATATACTTGTAGACACGTTTGCTATCTGTTTTTATATTCTGAGCTAGATTACTCTCATAATCTATCTTACTTTTCTTTACAGCTTTCTTTGTGGCTTTCTGTTGATCTTTAAAGATTTCCCAATCTTCTGGACATGTGGGTTAGGTGCATTGGCCATGCTGTGTCTCAGGATGTGAAGATTAGCGGGATAAATATATGGGATTATAGGATTGTTGGGATTGTTGTCAGTGCAGACTCAATTGGCTGAATGCCCTCCTTCTGCACTGTAGGGTTTCTATGTTAATTTATTTATTAGTGTCACAAGTAAGTTTACATTAACACTGCAATGATGTTACTATGAAAATCCTCTAGTCACCACACTCCGGCACCTGCTCAGATACACTGAGGGAGAATTTAGCATGGCCAATGCACCTAACCAGCACAGACATGGGGAGAACGTACAGACTCCACAAGGACAGTGACCCAAGCCAGGAATTGAGCCCAGACTCCGGAGTTGTAAAGAGCGGTGCTAACCATGTGCCGTCCCGGAATCATTATACAATGAAGCACAAGAAATCTTACCACAGGACAATCAAACCTATTGGGGAGAATTTTCCTGTTCCACTCGCCACAGGAATCGTAGTGGGTGGAGGTGGGGGGTGGGGCGGGGTGGGCAGGGGATCCTAAACAAGTCCATTGACCTCGGGTGGGATTTTTCACTTTTGGGGCAAGCATGGCCAGGAAATCTTTCCCATTTTTTGCAATAATGTTCATTTCACCTCAGTTTGTGTCTTTACTCACAATCCTTTGTTACATTCTGTCTTTTTAAATATTATGTGTGTTTTTCTCAGATGATGTTGAATTAGCTTGGGGCAAATCTCGTGTGACGCTTCAACTCCATGGTCTGGTTAGTCTGAATGGCCTGTTTCTGGTGATAGGTGCTGAGTAAATCAAAGCAATTTTTTCCAAATGTTATTTTCCCTATTCTGATATTTCGACGGTCGCCTTCTCTTCTTTTTATCCCTGACTGAACATCATGGAAGAATAAAACACCACAGCTGACCTATGAGGCCTCTCTTCTCCTCTGCACCATTAGCTTGCCCCTACATTGGGCAGTTTGTACTGAGAAATTGCAGGCCCTTTATCTGAAACATTCAATGCAAGAAAATGATGGACTGTTTAATTTGCCGACATCATCATATGTCATTGTAATATGCCATTTACTGCATGAAAGTCATTGGGTTTCAAGGTTGCCACCAGTCAAATCACCTCTCGCTATCCCGTTTATGCTTTATGGTCAGAAGAATGTTGGGGTGACACAGTGGCACAATGGTCAGCTCTGCTGTCTCTCAGTGCCAGGGACCTGGATTCAATTCCAGCCTCAGGTCACTGTCTGTTTAGAGTTTGCACGTTCTCCCCACATCTGTGCGGGTTTCATCCGGGTGCTCCGGTTTCCACCCACAGTCCGAAAGATGTGCAGGTTAGGTGGATTTGCCATGCTAAATTGCCCTTTAGGTTAGCGGGGATTAACAGGGTAAATATATGGGGTTACAAGGGAAGGGCCTGGGTGAGATGGTCTGTTGGAGAGTTGGTGCAGAATCGTTGGGCTGAATGGCCTCCTTCTGCACTGTGATTCATTATCACATTGCTGTTGTGGGGACTGAGTGTGTGCAAATTGACTGCTGCATCTCTGACATTACAGCAGCAACTACAGTTCAAACAAACGCTTCACTAGCTTGAAAGCACTTCATTACATTCTGAAGACACAGAAAGTGCTGTATCAATCCAAGGTCTCTCTGTTCTTTAAGCAGACAGTCAATGCATCTGTTAACATCACATCATTAAGTGCATGCATCATTAAATACCTTCCTAAGTGGTACAAGATACATGTATTCAATTTCTCTACTGAGTCAATTGGCCAATTGCTGTCCTAAAGATTTAAGATTTGACCTCTGTTGAGTAACAGATCCTATCTCAGGCTGGTGGTTGTTACATGCACTAAAAATTGATCCAAGTGTGGAGGACTATAGAGAGTCTAAGCCTAGATTCCCACCAGCCTCTATGACTGGTGCTAAAAGATAGCAATGAGTGGGCACCATTGAAGATAAGGTCTGACTCAGCTGTGATATAGCTCATCAGCAAACATTGTCAAGGCTGTATGATCAGTGGTTTGAGTGTTAATTCATTACCCTCTGTGAGTCATGCCCCAGTGTTAGCTGTAACTCAGGGTGAAGTACTTCTCACTGAGTCTCATTGCAGAGACTCCAGCACTAAATCCAAGGTCACACTGAGGGAGTGCTGCACATCTGGACGTGATGTCTTTAAGGTGAAACACTACACCAAGGCCTTGTCTGCTCTTCCAGGTGGATGGAAAGGATTGAAGAAGGAGCCTTTTCTCTGTGATAATCTGGCCAATAGTCACCCCTCAACTAATGGCCATGAACAGATCAACTGGTCATTATTTCATTGCTCTTTGTTAAAATTACTCTGTCCAAATTTCCAATCTGACAACAGTGCTCAGCTTCGAAAGGACTTCATTAGTTGTCGGACACTTTGGGATGCCCTGAGGTCATGAAAGTCACTATATAAATGCAAGTCTTTCCTTTTTTCAGACGATGAAGGAATAATACAGATATAAAAACATTTATTCCTGTCAAGCATAATGTGTTGTCTCTCTTTAAGACAGGATGTGGAGATGCCGGCGTTGGACTGGGGTAAACACAGTAAAATGTAGCCAAGTTCCACACACGAGGACGGCCTCAACCAGGATCTTGAGTTCATGTCACACTATCTGTAACCCGCACGACTTGCCTGGGCTTGCAAAATCTCACTGTCTGGAGACAATACACATCTCTTTAACCTGTGCTTAACGCTCTCTCCACTCACATTGTCTGAACCTTTAAGACTTAATTAGCTATAAAGATTTGCATTCCAATCAGTATTCAGTAAAATGAGCTTGTGTCTTTATATGCCCTGTTTGTGGACAGAACTCCCATTTAACTAATGAAGGAGCAGCACTTAGTTGCATTTGCTACCAAATAAACCTGTTGGACTTTAACCTGGTGTAGTGAGACTTCTCATTGTCTTTAAGACAGTACAACAATAGAGGGTCACATGACTGGAAGGACAGAGTCACCTGACTAGAGGAACCAATGGAAACAGAGTGTGCTTACTCCAGAGGATGGAGTCCTCTCTTGCTGGAATTTTCTGGAAGCACGGTGCAAGCATGTGGAACTAGGGCAGCCATCATGCTGTGTAAACCTCCCATACCTACGTTTTTCAATTTCAATAAATATATTCCTTGTTCCAAACAATGTCTGAAACCTCTCAATAATTTCAGACGCCAGTCACACAAAATATATAACACTGATGCAATGAGATTGAGGTTAAACGGGCAAGGTTGAGGCAGCTTACCTTCACTAGACTGAGCATGTCACAATAATACTGCTGAAAGTATCACTGCCTAGCAACAGAAAACACTAACCTCGGACAGACAGTGAAAGATCTTCACGATGAAGCTATTCTAGATGAGGCACTACCTTCACAAGCACAATAATGATTTGCATTTATATGTTCATATATAATGTAAAAAAAGTCTCATTGTGTTTCGGGGGTAAGATACTAAATAAGATTCCAAGAGATTAGAAAGGACGCAAAACTTAGTTGAATCATAGAAATCCTACAATGCACAAGGAGCCCATTCGGCCCATTGAGTCTGCACCAACAACAATCCCACCCCAGCCCACTATCCCCACAAATTTACCCCGTGAATCCCTCTAACCTACACATCCTGGGACACGATGGGCAATGTAGCATGGCCAATTCACCTATCCCGCACATCATTAGACTGTGGGAGGAAACCCATGCAGACAAAGGGAGAATGTGCAAACTCCACATAGACAAGCTGGAAATTGAACCCAGGTTCCTGGAGCTGAGAGACAGCAATGCTAACCACTGTGCCACACATGAGGAAGGTTTTAAAGATGAAGTCCATGTTGAGATTCAGCGGACAATGTTTTCATCAAAATGGCACAGGCATGAGCTGCTTCAATAAGCATTTGAGCTGAAGTGAGCTTCAGTAACACCCGGTCATGAAAGAAACATCTGGCAGCTTGGTGTTACCAAACATCTCTGCTTCTTTATGAAGAATGAATTCAGTCAGTGGGAGTCAGAGAAAAGCAGCAGGAAGGCTGCAAGTGAGAAGTAATAGCCATAATTCCAGCAGCTCTGACAAACTCAGTGAATCCATCTTTCTGTATTAAATAAGAATTGCTCCGAAGTGGGCAAGTGTATGCAGCGGCACAGTGGTTAGCACTGTAGCCCCACAGTGCCAGGGACACAGGTTCGGGCCACTGTCTTGTGGGTTCTGCACATTCTCCCCGTGCCTGTGTGGGTTTGCTCTGGTTTCTTCTCACACTCCAAAGCTGTGTGAGTTAGGTGGATTGACAGTGCGATTACCAGAGGTAAATACTGAGGGTAGGGCCTGGATGGGATTATTGTTGGTGCAGACTCAATGGGCTGAATGGCCTCCTTTTGCACTGTAGGAATTCTCCGATTAGTACTTTAACTTTCATTCTTTACTCAAAAACAAAATTAACTGTCTGGTGTTTCAATCACACACAATTGATAGTCTAGTTTTAAAAACTGATGTTATATTTCTTAAAGATTTCCACACAATATCCCACAACATTTTTAAGTCCTAAAATAGTTACAGAATTTTGTGATCAAGCTCCACACCTTGACCAACTTCCTATTGGAAGAATCAGATCAAAAATTGGACATGGATTAGTAAATGACACATATGTTCCTACTCTGCATTTGGTGGCAGCAAAAACAGGATACATCAGATAGAATGATAATACAGCACAGGATGAGACCCTTCAGCCTAGTGCTAATTTCAACAGATCCCATCTCGGCTGTTGCAAGGGTATTGATGGTCAGTATTGGAGCAATGAGTTTATGCAGTAGCCATATAACATCTCGAAGGGTGTATAATGTCTATAGAACATAGAACATTACAGCACAGAACAGGCCCTTCGGCCTTCGATGTTGCGCCGACCAATATAAAAAGCAATGCCCCTCCAAACTAAACCATTCCCTTCTCTTCCATATACTTATCAACTAACCTCTTAAACGCCACCAAACTTGGCGCATCTACAACTGCTGCAGGCAGGGCATTCCACTCCCGAACCACCCTTTGGGTAAAGAACCTACCTCTGATATCCGTCCTATAACTATCACCCCTTAATTTAAAGCTGTGTCCCCTCGTGCTAGCTTTCTCCATCCTAGGAAAAAGGCTATCACTGTCCACCCTATCTAAACCTCTAATCATCTTATATGTTTCGATTAGGTCCCCTCTTAGCCGCCTCCTTTCTAACGAAAACAACCTCAAATCCCTCAGCCTCTCTTCATAAGACCTGCCCTCCATACCAGGCAACATCCTGGTAAACCTCCTCTGTACCCTCTCCAATGCCTCCACATCTTTCTTATAATGTGGGGACCAGAACTGCACACAATACTCCAAGTGTGGCCACACTAGAGTTTTGTACAGTTGCAACATGACGTTGCGGCTCCGAAATTCAATCCCCCTACCAATAAAAGCTAAGACTCCATATGCCTTCTTAACAACCTTCTCGACTTGACTGCCTACTTTCAGGGATCTATGCACATACACACCAAGATCCCTCTGTTCATCAAGACTACTAAGAATCCTACCATTAGCCCTATACTCTACACATTTATTATTCCTGCCATAGTGCATTACCTCACACTTTTCCACATTAAACTCCATTTGCCACCTCTCGGCCCAGCTCTGCAACTTGTCCAAGTCTCTCTGCAAACTATAACACCCCTCTTCACTATCTACCACTCCACCGACTTTAGTGTCATCTGCAAATTTACTAATCCATCCTTCAATACCCTCATCCAGATCATTTATAAAAATTACAAACAGCAGGGGCCCCAAAACAGACCCCTGAGGTACACCACTTGTCACCGAACTCCAAGATGAATATCTCCCATCAACCACCACCCTCTGTCTTCTATCTGCTAGCCAATTCCTAACCCAATTAGCTAAATCACCCTCTATCCCATACATCTGCATTTTCTGCAGAAGTCTTCCATGGGCCACCTTATCAAACGCCTTACTAAAGTCCATATATACCACATCAACCGCCTTACCCCCATCCACCTCCTTAGTCACTTTTTCAAAAAACTCAATGAGGTTAGTAAGGCACGACCTACCCTTCACAAAACTGTCTTCATCTGAAGTTTTTTTTAAACTGCTGCAATCCTTAAACTTGAAACGAATCAGGCTGCAGCTATCAGTGAGAATTTAAAAAGAAATCCTCTGATGTTCAGCTTTAATTAGATAAAGGTTAGAATAACAATAGCCATTAATCACACAGTTTCAAAAGAGATCTTCCCCAAGAGTTATCATATGTCATTGTGAAAGGTTGGCCGAGTTTCAAAATTTACTACCTCAGTGGAGGTTTCTGAGTTCACAGTTTGATTAGCATCTTAAGTTAGTTATTAGAAGATTATTTGAATAGAAATGTGGTTGTTTTTGTAAGTAATTAACCACTTGATGACATTTTAAAACTTGAGTAGGTTCTGCGGCTGGAAATGTTTCTCACAATCAAGTGTGAAGGAGTGAGAACTGTATTTGATTGCCAAAAGTAAATACGTTTTCATTTCTACACGGCCCCTGAGATCTGCCCAAGCTGGATATTCGGTGAGTGGCTATGGAGGTGACATGGAACATATATAAGGTATTGTGTTGATATGGATGATATGATGTGCCATGAAGTGTGGGTGAGATTGAGAGTTAATGGTTAGATGATCTAACAAATTCTAAGAGAAAAACTTCTAAAACAAAATCCCAGAGAACCAAGGTGGAGCATTTAATGAGCCCACGTTGGCAACCCTATGGCTGCCTATCCTTTTTTCCCACGGTCAATGGATCAGATTCTGTTTCACACAAGTCCTCTTGGAGTGAAGACCATGCAGTTCAGGATACATTTTAGTAAGGTGAATCTGGTGAGTTGGGACATCCAGCCAAGCAAAGGTGGTCATGCCCCTGAAAATTATGCTAGGATGTGTGGGAGGACTCTGCCTCCACGGATAATCCAGCCCAATGATAAAACTGTCGCTGCTCATGTAACCATTACATTTTCTGCACTTCTTGCTCAACAATGTTTTCAGGCCAGACAATCGACACAGACTCCAGAACACTGTAAAATCTAGCCCAAGGATTCACTATTCTAGAAAGGACACATGCCTTTCTATTGACCAGAGCCAGAGGAATTGATTTCACCTTCACTTCAACAGAGCAACAGAAGTTGGATGCTGAACAGTAATCAACCAGGAAATAATTTAGATCCTTTTGCTTCTATCATCCAGTTATTCTGTTAACTGTCAGCGGGACTGGATAATCCCAGCAGCTTGAACAGCCGAAGGATTCAAGTCAAGGTATTACTGTTCAACCCAACATTAAGCAGGGGTAAGCTTTTTGATTTGATTTATTATTGTCACATCTATTGGTGTACAGTGAAAAGTTTCTTGTGCGCTATACAGACAGAGAATATATAGAGATGGAAAGGAGAGAGGGCAGAATGTCAAAACTAGGCTTTAGAGAAAGATCTAGTCAATGCAAGATAGGTCCATTCAAAGTCTGATGGCAGCAGGGAAGAAGCTGTTCTTCAGTCATTTCATACATGGCCTTAGAATTTTGAATCCTTTCCCTGACGGAAGAAGGCGGAAGAGAGAACATCCAGGGTGCTTGGGGTCCTTAATTATGCTGGCTACTTTGCTGAGGCAGCAGAAAGTGTAAACAGAGTCAATGGATGGGAGGCAGGTTTGCGTGATGGATTGGGTTTCTTGCGCTGGAGGAGGATTTTGATGTGATTTGATTTGATTTATTATTATCACATTTATTAACAAACAGTGAAAAGTATTGCACGTTACACGGACAAAGCATACCATTCGTCGAGAAGGAAAGGAGAGAGTGCAGAACGTAGTGTTACAGTCAGAGCTAGGGTGTAGAGAAAGATCAACTTATTGCAAAGTATATCCATTCGAATGTCTGATTGCAGCAGGGGAGTTCTTGAGTCAGTTGGAGTTTAGAACAGTGTGGGCATTGTATCTGTAACATTTGTAGATGGTTGGCATGTGATCATTGCAAGTAATTTGTAATAATGGGTAATTTTTCATTAATCAATTTAAAAGACGGAATCATGAGTTAGAGGTTATGAAGGAAGTGAGCGTTAACTCAAATGTAATTATCACAGGTGAGATTTAATGATGCGCTTTCCATTTAATTCCTTTTTAAAATCTGATATTTGCTCTTCCCAGTAAAATTATTTCCTTTGTGCAACCTTGCTCTACAAATGGCATCGCAAGTATATATTAAATGTAACTTCACTTGCAAGATGTTATAACAACCCTGTGAGCAGTGGAAGTACGCTCGCATATTCATTCCATAGAGCACAGAGCATAATTATAGATTGCAGTCACAAGGAGGGTCCATTTATCCATCTCGTAGATAATTCACGGAATTGTGTCATTCACATGATATTTGAGAGACTGATGTAAATGGTTCTTGATTATGTGCATCAGACTTGATGTTTTAAAGCCACAGGCAGTAGAAAACTTAAAGGATGAACTTCAGTAAAACTTTCTTCCTGAATCCACTGCTCTTACTCAAATAATTGCTCAATTTTGCTCTTAGTTTTTCTCTTCTGCCACTTTTCTCTGCTCTTGAGGTTTTCCTGATGATTTTTTCAATTCATCCATAAGAAATGGGCACTGCTGGCTGGGCCAGTATTTATTGTAAGAAGTCTCACAACACTAGGTTAAAATCCAACAAGTTTAATTGATAGTAAACCCATAAACTTTCCGGGTTTGCCCCTTCATCAGGTGAGTAGAGAGTTGGATCTTGACCTGGTGCTGTGAAACTTCTTACTGTGTTTACTCCAGACCAATGCCAGATCTCCACATCAGGATTTATTGCCCATCCCTAGCTGCAGCTTGACAAGGTGGTGGTGAGCTGTCTTCTTGAATCGGTGCAGCCCACATCCTGTGGGTTGATCCACAATGTCGCCAGGGAGGGAATTCCAGGATTTTGACCCAGCGATTGTGAAGGAACAGCAATATGTTTCCAACTAAGTGGCATGGTGGTACAGTATTTTAGCACTCCTGTCTCACAGCACCAGAGACCTGGGTTCAATTCCCCGGCTTGGGATACTGCCTGTTTGCATGTTCTCCCTGTGTCTGCTTGGGTTTCCTTCAGGTGCTTCAGTTTCCTCCTACAGTCCAAAGATTTGCCGGTTAGGTGGATTGGCTATGCTAAATTGGTGGGTACATTGTTTCCACCACCTCCATTGGCTGTGCATTCAAAGGCATTGATTGTATCTTGATAGATACATGAGCGAGAGGCAAACAGAGGGATAGAAACCATGTAACAAAGAGCCTGTTCTTGTGCTGTATTGTTCTTTGTTCTAAATTGCTCCTTAATATCTGGGGATTAGTAAGGTAAATAGATGGGGGGGTTGTGGGCTTTGGTCCTGGGTGGAATAGTTCTCAGCTCAGGCTCGATGGGCCTTTTGCACCGTAGGGATTTAATGCTAACTTGCTGATAAGAATGAGGGGTTACAGGTCATCTGGGATACTGGTTAATGATGTGGAGATGTTGGACTTGGGTAAGCAAGAAGTCTCACAACATCAGGTTAAAATCCAACAGGTTTATTTGTAGCACAAGTTTTCGGAGTGTCGCTCTTTCTTCAGGTAAGTGAAGATTCTGTCCACAAACAGGTCATATACTGACACAAACTCAGTTTACAAGATAATGGTTGGAATGTGCGTCTTTGCAGGTAATCAAGTCTTAAAGCTACAGACAATGGGAGTGGCACAGATTAAAGAGATGTGCATTGTCTCCAAGGCAGCCTTCACCACAACACAGAATCACCGAGCAAAAACTGATACCAAGTTCCGCATACGAGGATTAACTTGAAGTTTTGATATATAAGATATACAAAAACCAGACGTCAAGGAAAGACAATTTTAAGGTGAAAACAGTCTTGGATAGCAGGACACAAGGAGTGAGAGCAAATTTCCGAGAGATTTTATGATAGCAATGGACAAAAATTGAAACGTGTAAAAGGAGTTGCCAATTCACTGTTGCCTATTCTATTGGATTAAATCTGCTCATAGCATATAACCAAATTAAACAGACTGGACACAACAGAGGAGTTTCAATAAAAATAATGAGTAAAATAAATCTTGTTTCCCAACTTTGTCAAAGTGTTTTTTTTTTACTTAATGTGATGGCAAATTTGGAAAACTGGATAACTTGTGCATAAAAATAGCCGGGTTCCCCGAGGCTCATGAGATTGGTTATAAACCGAAAAGGTGAACACATGGGTTACAGCCATCCCAGGTAGGAATGGAGAACAATAGGACATCCGTGCTGACTGTCAACACAAAGTTGATCCAAAGCACAGTTGCAATCTGGTTCTCACTACAGGGGAGGGGAGTCACTGCCTGCACAGTGGGCTGCTATTGGAGCTCTGAAGCATCAATATTGGGATTTGTCAGCATTGTTGCAGCTGCTTACAAACGCTTGGAAGATTGGAGAAGTGTAGGAACAGGGAAGAGGAGTGGTTCATTCTCTCGCCTGTATGTCTCTGAATTTCAAAGTTCCAGGTGCAAGTCTGACTCTTGGTGCAGGATTTTCCAGCCCCTCCCATCAGTGGGGATCTTCCAGACCCGTCAAAGTCAATGGACTGTGGCTGATTCACTACATTACAGTTAGACCCATTGGTTAAGGCTGGAAAATCCAGGCACAGGTTTTGAGCACAATAATTAAGGATAACATTGAAGTGATGCAGGAGTGCTGCCCTATCTTGCAGCTGAGATGCAAACTGAAGCCCCATCTGCCTCCTCAGTTGGATGTAAAAGATCCCTGGCACTATTTATCACACAATCATAGAGTTCCCTACAGCACAGGAGGATGACGTTTGGCCCATCGAACCTGCACCATTGGGGCAGCATAGTGGTTAGCACTGATGCTTCACAGCTCCAGTTTGATTCCCAGCTCAGGTCATTGTCTGTGTGGAGTTTGCACATTCTTCTTTTGTCTGTATGGGTTTCCTCCGGGTACTCCGGTTTCCCCCGCACAGTCCAAAGATGTGCGGGTTAGGTTGATTGGCCATGCTAAGAAATCGCCCCTTAGTGTCCAGAGATGCGTAGGTTAGAGAGATTAGTGGGTATAATATGTAGGGATATGGAGGTAGCACTTGGGTGGGATTGTGTTCGGTGCGGACTCAATGGTCCATAGGGCCTCTTTCTGCACTGAAGGGTTCTATGATTCAATAACAATCCCACCCAGGCCTAATCCTGAACTCCATATATTTACCCTGCTAACACCCTTGACACTAACGGGCAATTGAGCATGGCCAATTAATATAACCTACACATCTTTCAGACTGAGAGGGAACATAGACACGGGGAGAATGTGCAAACTCCACACTGACAGTGACCCAAGGCTGGACTTGAACCCAGGTCCCTGGCACTGTGAGGCAGCAGTGCTAACCATTGTGCCACGTGCTGCCTACCAGCATCACAAACAGATTAGCTGGTCATCATTAGATTTCCATTTGCGGCAGTTGCTGATGTTACAACTGGGTCCCAGGTCAGGTTCTCCAAAACTATTATCCTGGTTGAGATCCCTCTGGGGGAAGTATTTCAGGGCAGGCCCCAATTTTTTAAAAACTTACAAGAGGTCCTCCAATTTGTTAAATTCTTGTGGGGGTCATCTCCAAATTGTTATGTCTTGGGTGAGGGGGGTGCATTGCCCCCCACTTCTTTGTTCAACAATGACCCCTCCTCGATCCATCCAAAACCCATCCTTCATAGAACATAGAACATTACAGCACAGAACAGGCCCTTCGGCCTTCGATGTTGTGCCGACCAAAATAAAAAGCAATGCCCCTCCAAACTAAACCATTCCCTTCTCTTCCATATACTTATCAATTAACCTCTTAAACGCCACCAAACTTGGTGCATCTACAACAGTGATGTTGTCATCCCTCAGTTGGTCACAATAATCAAAAGAAAAATCCCTCTCTTTACTGATATCTTTTCTCAACCCAATTTCATGCTTTAAAACAGCCAATTTAACCAGCCTTTCTTGAGTTAATGGAAGAGTGAGTTTAATAATTACATGAGAAAATGCATGAAAAATATTTACACAGATTAGAAATGAGCATAGAGTCCAAAGTAAGTAAAAAAAAAAGTAAGTCCTTGATTTGTCATAAGGAGCAGGTGATGGAATGCTACAGCCGTTGTGATTCGCGATTTGCGTAGCGCTGCCTTTGGCAGGTGAATTGTTACCAATGTTCTGCAGTGTGCCTTAGCAGGTGGCTCTGTTTCCTTTACAGCTGGCCTTGGCTTACGTCAGTGATCAGAGAGAGAGAGCGAGAGATACGTGCAAAATCATTGCAGGGATCTGTTGCTGACTGGCTTTTTGTTTCTGATCACCCACACTCTGACACCCCAGCACGAGTCCACAGCTTTCCAAGCTTTGTAGCTGGTTTTTATCCTGGTCTTTGTATATTCGTGGCAGGTGAAAAGCCACAAGTCTGTCTGCGACATTGATCACTGGATAATTGTTGCTGTGATGATACTCATCTCTCATTATCTCCCTTTGTCTCCACAGGAGATGGCAATTAGTTCCTGGATGGCTTTTGATGTACTTTTGTCTGGAAACAGGGTGTGAATCAATTGTTTCTCTGAGTAACACTCACCAGCAATTCAGTCAGTGACTGAATTCAGATCCTCAGCTACCTTTGGCTTATGCTTTTAAAATCCATAATTAAGGTTCAATATTTTGGTGAGCAACTCTTTTTTTTATCTCCATCGTCGTGACGTGACTGCAAACGAGCTGCTGAGTTTCTACATGAAACGATGATTTTTGTCCTCAGTTCTCTGTCTAAAGCCAGATCCTTGATGATTATTAACTGTATTTATTTTACTATGGGCAGATTGTGTGGGTGGGCTGTGAATCTGCTTTAATGGAGATTGAACCTTGTGCTCTGATCAATATACTAGCTATCTAGCCAAATCAGCGTCCCCCCCAGCTGAAATACCATAACCATGGTGACTGTTTCTATCACAAAAGTACTTAATTAGCTCTTAAATTCTTTGAGAGTCAATTGTTGTGGAAGCCTTTTACACAAGAACATAAGAAATAGGAGCAGGAGTAGGCCATCTAGCCCTTCGAGCCTGCCCCGCCATTCAACAAGATCATGGCTGATCTGAAATGGATCTGTTCCACTTTCCTGCTTTCTCCCCATAACCCTTAATTCCCCTGTCTATCAGAAGTCAATCTACCTGTGACTTAAACATATTCAGCGAGGGAGCATTCACAACTTCAATGGGTAGAGAATTCCAGAGATTCACCACCCTTTGAGTGAAGAAGTTCCTCCTCAACTCTGTTCTAAACTGCATCTTCCTTATTTTGAGGCTGTGCTCTCTAGTTCTGCTATCCTTTCCAAGTGGGAAGAATTGCTGTATCTCTACCCTATCCAGCCCCTTCGTTATCTTGTAAGTTTCCATCAGATCCCACCTCAGCTTTCTAAACTCTAACAAGCACAGGCCCAATCTCTCTTCAAATGTGAATCTTTCTTTCTGAGTTAACCTTTGGAGGCCTGGTGACATGCTGGTGAATCCATGCTGCACTCCTTCCAAGGCTGATGTATCCTTTTCCCAAGACTGTACACAACCATTGCTGACAGGGTGACTGACCTCTGCTCAATGGGTCGAATGGCTTCCTTCTGCTCTATACAGATCCTATGATTCTATGGAAGGACACAGCTGAAAACATAAAACAAGATGTAAAACTTGAGGAAATATGTTAAAGACACGTTTGCAGCAGATTGCTGTTGCTACTTTCTGTCCCAAGACATTAAATTATACAATCGCTATAGTACAGAAGAGGCCATTCAGTTAAAGTTAATTTGTTAGTCACAAGCAGGCTTACATTAACACTGCAATGAAGTTACTGTGAAAATCCTCTGGTCACCTCACTCCAGTGCCTGTTCGGGTACATAGAGAAAATTTAGCATGACAATGCATCTAAGCAGTACTACTTTTGGACTGTGGGAGGAAACTGGAGCAGCCAGAGGAAACCCACGCAGACATGGGGGGAATGTGCAAATACAGACACTGACCCAAGCTGGGAATCAAACCCGAGTCCCTGGAACTGTGAGACAGCAGTGCTAACCACTGTGCTATATATATTTTGTAGACCTACACTGCCTTTCACCCATTCAATGAGAAAATATGGCAAACGTAGCAACTATAAAATAAATCAATAAATTATAGCAATTCCCAAACTTAACAAGAATGTCCTTTTCCCCTGTTGGTTTTTTATCATTGCTTTCCTATTTTCCTTTCCATAACTCACTTTTCACTCCTCTTTGTCTCTGCACATTTGATGTTCTGGCTCCCACTCATTCTGGTGGATTTCTGGTGCCAGGTTGTCATTGATTTGGGGGGGGGGGGGAAGAGGGGAGGTGCGTTTTCCCCGATGGCACGGCCTACATTTTGTTTGATTCTGATTAACCCTGTGTTCTTGTGTGTCTTTCAGTTGGCTTCCTCATCTATCCTTATATTGGTTGTGGAAATTACCTATGACGCTCCAAGGTGTGACATTAATGTCGCTGTGCCCTGATTGGATCAACCTTTCAGCTGTTTGTGATGTAGGTGTCAACGATGAGTGTGAAAGTCCAACACCGTTCATTAACAAACCCATCATTGAAATAGTTTTTAGCTCAGTGCAAAACTGAGTAAATATCCTTAATAATAGGAATACCTTTAAATGGCTCCTACCGTTTTGTAATAACATACCTGCTGAGGAATTTGGTTTTTTCAATATTACGTGATATATTTATTTCCTTCAAGGTGAAATCATACCTTTTTCAGCTAAATATCTATTTTCTTTAATTCATTTACGAGATATGGGTATTGCTGGCTGGCCAGTATTTATTGATTTGGTTTATTATTGTCACATGTGTCAATATATAATGAAAACTATTGTTTCTTGCACACTATACAGACAAAGCATACTTTTCATAGCAAAGAAAAGGAGCGGGTCAGAATGTAAAGTTAGAGTCATAGCCAGGATGAACAGAAAGATCAACTTAACGCAAGGTAAGTCCATTCAAAAGTCTGACAGCAGCAGGGATGAAGCTGTTCTTGAGTTGATTGGTACGTGACCTCAGACTTTTGTATCTTTTTCCCAACAGAAGGTTGTGGAAAAGAGGACGTCCCGGTTGTGTGGGGTCTTTGATTATGCTGGTTCTTCTTCTGAGCAGCGGGAAGTTTAAACAGAATCAATGGATGGAAGGCTGGTTTGAGTGACGGATTGGGCTTCATTCACGATCCTTTGTAGTTTCTTGTGGTCTTGGGTAGAGCAGGAGCTATAACAGGCTGTGATACAACCAGGAAGAATGCTTCCTACAGTGCACCTATAGAAGTTGGTGAGAATTATAGTGGACGTGACAAATTTCCTTAGTCTCCTGACAAAGTAGAGACATTGGTGGCCTTTCTTAACTATAGCAATGCATGGGGGAGGGGGAGGGGGGGTGCGCATGTGGGGCGGTGCCAGGACAGGTTGTTGGTGATCTGGACACTTAAACATGAAGCTCTTGACCATTTCTATTTCACCCCCATTGATGTAGACAGGGGCATGTTCTCCACTATGCTTCCTGAAGTCGATGAAAATCTCCTTCGTTTTGTTGACATTGAGGGAGGGATTCTTATCATCGCACCAGTTCACTAGATTCTCTATTTCCTGCACTCTATCTCATCTCATTGCCTGTCTCTAATTACCCTTGTTCAGAGGGTAGTTGAGAGTCAACCACATTGCTGTGGCTCTGATTACCAACTGACTCAAGCAAGGCTAAATGCCACATCTTCTAACTTAACGTTTAAGTTAGTATTTTAGCAATGATTCCATTTCTTAGAAATGTGGTTATTGTGATCAATATAGTGGGCACTGAAGAATGAAAAGGGCTGAATTATTCTGGTTGTTATTCAGGTTTTTGTTCAATTTTGGTTCATTGTGTGATGTTCTCATATTCGGAGAGAACTATTACTGCTCATCATGAAGCTGCATTCTTTACTTCTTTACTTTAGAAATGATACTTCTTTGACTGAAGGATGCCTTGTATCTTTGATCCATGCTGTACTTGCTCCTTCATCTAATTCATTGCAGGTGTAAAAATAGACAGACTGGATATTATTGTTTGTCAATTTTAAAAAGATGTCACTAGTTCTGTGTATTGGTTGCACTGTAGGGGTGAAATTAATTTATGCCAGCAGTATGATGCAGTCTAATAATACAAGTCTTAAAAGGTACAGACAAGTTCTGCACACTTGAGAATGGCCTCAACATTGATCTTGGGTTCATGTCACACTATCTGTAACCCCCATGACTTGCCTGCACTTGCAAAACCTCACTTATTGTCCTGTCTGGAGACAACACACCTCTCTTTAACCTATACTTAATACTAGCTCCACTCACATTGTCTGCACCTTTTAAGACTTGATTAGCTGTAAAAACTCACATTCTGATCAGTATTCTGTAAACTGAGTGTGTCTTTATATTCCCCGTTTGTGATCACAACTCTCCACTTAACTGACAAAGGGTCAGAGACCCGAAAGCTAGTGGCTTTTGCTACCAAATAAACCTGTTGGACTTTAACCTGGTGTTGTGAGACTTCTTACTGTGTTTACAATTCTTTCACCAGGGATAACTTGCCACAATCCCCAACTTCCCCAGCCCTCCCTCCCTCCCTCTCTCCCGTGCGCGCACACACACACACACGTATGATCCCTGGAGCATGAGAATGAAGAGAGAGCGCCCGTGTGTTTGTGTGTGAATGAGAGGGAGGGAGGGGGAGTGTGTGAGGATGCAAAGGTGAGTGTGTGAGAAAGGAGGATGAATGTGTGAGAGAGTGGGATTGTGAGGTGGAGACAGAATGAGAGTGTGTGAGAGAGAGGGGGAGGATGTCTGCATATTTGTGGAAGGGTGAGAGAAGTGTGTGTTCAATATGAGTTTACGTTTTCAAGCATCATTCGTCTGATTAAAGATGACACAAAGTTAGACTTATGAGAACATTTTAGATTTCTATCTCCTAAAGATGTGTGGGTTAGGTTGATTGGCCATGCTAAATTGACCCTAGTGTCAGACAGATTAGCAGGATAAAATGTATGGGGTTACGGGAATAGGGCTTGGGTAGGATTGTGGATGGTACAGTCTCGATGGGCTGATTGGCCCCCTTCTGTAGGGATTCTGTGATAAAGTGGGTCTTACTTCCAGATGTTACTATTAAGAGCCATTGGTGGGGCAGGGGGAGGGTGCTTTGGCCAGAGGGGTTAATATGAAGGACCATGGAGATGTGAATGTATTTATGACTGTGCCCTTTTATATAGCTAGGAAAGACTTGTTTACATTTGATTTGTGTTCACACTTATACTGTGGCAAAAAAAGGGTGTCAACGTTATAAGGATGCTTGGGCTATCCTGATACACTTGAGAGGTCACTCATGGTTCCGTGGCTCAGAAAGTTTGGGGAATCTTGAGTTAGAATGAGTCCAGTTGGCTTTGGAATTTTCCTTATTGTATTGCAATCCACTGAAGATACTTGTTGGTATGTCCCAGTGAGAGATGGCCTGGTTGTCTCTGTAGTGTTAACCGAAGAAGCTGTCCTGTTCCTTTCTTCTTGTACCTACAAGACAACCTGGCTCCACAGAGAGAGAGAGAGAGAGGATCTTTTTGCTTCAAACCACCCATCACCCTGATTTGTCACTGGTTGAAGGAGTTCTTAATACCTCTTCTGTTACAAAATTCCACATCCTTCCAGAAAAGTCCATCCACATAGGAATTTTCCTTAAGCCTTTCACTTTGCTTAAGCAAGCTATCTTTTGACCAGAGTCTTCACTTCTTTTCTCAAAGAACACAAGTCTTTCTCAGATACTGAAGAAATCCATGGTCCAAGATTTGGACAATACTTAGGCTTGGACTGACAAGTGGCAAATAACACTCATGCCATGCAAATGCCAGGCAATGACCATCAACAATAAGAAACACTTTAGCCACTACCTCTTGACATTCAAAGGGTGTTACCATTGACTAAAAACTCAGTTGGATTTGCCACATAAACACAGTGGCTACAAGAGCAGGTCAGAGACTGCAGCAAATAAATCACCTCCCAATTCCCCAAAGCCTAACCACCATTTCCAAGACACAAGTCAGCAGTGTGATGGAATACTCCTCACTTGCCTGGATGGGTGCAACTCCAAGAACATTCAAGAAGCTTGACATCATCCACGACAAAGCATTGCACCATATTCACAAATATCCACTCCCTCCACCACAGACACTAAGCAGCAATGTGTACTAGCCACAAAATGCACTGCAGGAACCCTCCAAATGTCCATAAACAGCACCTTTCAAACCCTGGATCACTTCCATCGAGAAGGGCAAGGACAGGAGAAACATAGGGACACTAGCAAGTTCCCCTCCAAGCCACTCACCATCCCAACTTGGGAATATATCGCTGTCCCTTTGCAGTTGCTGGGTCAAAATCTTGGAACTCACTCTAATGGCATTGTGGATCAATCCACAGTATGTGGACTGCAGTGATTCGAGAAGGCAGCTCACCACCACCTTCTCAAGGGAAACTAGAGATGGACGATAAATGCTGGCCAGTCATGTCCCACTAATGAATAAAATATAGTTCAAGTACCATAATAAATTAGAACAAAGCTCTTCATGACAGATCTAGATCCTAAATTCTGGAACTCCCCTCATTAAACCCCTCTTTCTCTCAATCTCTCTCCATTCCTATAAGGGCTCCTTAAAACCTGCCTCCTTTTTTGAAATGTTGTTCTAATATGCCAAGCGTGGCTTTATTTTAGATTTTGTCTGATAATACTTCTGTGAATTATGTTGGGACCTTTCACTTCACTGGGAAATTGGATAAATGAAGGCATTTGTTCATTTTTCATGAGTAATGCCAATTCCTGCTGGTCTTGGGAGAAGCATGTTGACACATCAATCATACAGAAAAAAGAATCAGCCCTTTTAAAGTGCTGATGATGGTATCTTGCCTAGAAATTTGAGGAGGTGAGAGTGACTGCCTTAGACAACAAGGCAACATTTGACCATATATGGCATCAAAGAGCCTGAACCAAGCTGGAATCGTTGGGGAGAAACTCTCCGCTCGGTTGAGTTATACCTGCCACTAAGGAATATGGTTGGAGGTCAATCATCTCAGCTCCAGGACATCACAACAGGAATATCCCTGAGTAGCATCCCAGGCACAACCATCTTCAGCTGTTTCAATGACCTTCCCTCCATTAGAAAGTGAGAAGTGGAGATGTTCGCTGGTGATTGTGCAATGCTCAGCACCACTCACAACTTCTCAGATTCTGGAGCAGTCCATGTTCAAATGCAGCAAAACCCTGGACAACATCCAAAGCTTGGGCTGATGAGTGGCAAGTAACATTTGTGAGATACAAGCACCAGGAAATGATTGTCTCCAACAAGAGAGGTTCTAATCATCATCCCTTGGCAGTCAATGACATTACAATCACTGAATCTCCCACTATCAATATTACGGGGGTTACCATTGACCAGAAGTTGAACTGGACTAGTCATAAAGATATTATGATTACAAGAACCAGTCAGGCGCTGGGAATTGTGTGGCAAATACCTCACCTCCTGACTCCCCAAATTCTGTCCACAATCTACAAGGCACAAGTCAGGAGTGTGATGAAATAATCTCCACTTGCTCCAAGAATCCGAACAGCATCAGGAAAAAGCAGCCCACTAGATCATTACCTCATTCAGCAACTTGAATGTTCCTCCTCCAATACCAATACACAGTGACAGCTGCATTGTATACCAACCACAAGATGCAATGCATCACCTCGCTCAGTCTCCTACAACAGCACCCCCCTCCCCCTCCCCAAGCACTAAGGACAAGGGCAACAGATGTATGCGAGTGCCACCACTTTCAAATTCCCCTCCAAGCCGTACACCATCCTGACTCGATAATATATCTCTGCTCCTTCACTGCGGCAGAATCAACATCCTAGAACTCTGTCTAACAACACTGTGGATGTACCTACGAGAACAGCTCACCATCACCTTTTAAGAGCAATTAGGAGCTGTGATAAATGCTCCTAATTCCCTATGGAAGTATAAAATAGGTATGGGGCGGGTAGAGGTATGAACTAGACAAACCTAATAGTGTAGGCAGCATATGTCTGAGCTGTGAGTACTGCATGACTCCCTATCGTACCACTGTTGAAGGGGATTTCATGCCCAATAATGCCACACCTTGAGACAGGCAACCCAGGGGCCCAGAAGGATCCTACTACTACCATCATAGCATTATTTCTAAGTTATTCGTGCCTTAAAGTAGTTCTGGCATGCGCTCTGGATGCTTACAGCGGAAACCCCTCCACTCTGGTGAGCTGTGTACATCATGCTTATATTAAGCACCTGCTTCTCTCTGCCATATTGGCCAGAAAGGGAAGGCCACAATGTGATTATTTCTCTCTTGAACACTTCTTCAGCTTTCCAAAACATTGACTCATTTTCTCTCGTCTAACTTGCAAGAGATATTTTCTGCAAAATTTCTGGAATTGTGGAGCTATCTTGGCTGTGGAAAAGTGTGGATGATAAATCATTGGGGATCATTGGGCTGTCTGAGGAAGTGAGTAATGCTGTCCCTGCAAGGTCCCCTTCACGGTCTCTGTTATTCAGTCTATGATACAGAGCAACTATTCCTGATAATGATGTTAAAGGTTACCAGTGATGATAAACCTTCAACTGACTAATGTGAGGAGGATTAATGTTATTCCAAGAAATTCAAATAGGATATTAGAAAGTGAATGTCAAATGTGTACACAAGTGGATATTCAACAGCAAAGAGAAATAATATAAATCCATCGCAACTGTTTATAATTATGTAATAAATATTGATACATAGAAATGTATCAATGGAGCAGGAAGAAGCCATTCATCCCATCAACTCTGCTCAGTAAGATCATGGCTGACCCCCAATCTAATGCAATATTCCTTGATATTAAAATCTAAAATATTACCTATCTCTTTCTTAAATACATTCAATGACTTGGCCTCCTGTGGTAGGAAATTCCACTGTCCTTCGAATGAAGTTTTTTTTTGCCCTCACCTCAGTCCGAAATATCCCGGGTCCTGAAACTGTGTCCCTCACCAGGAACCCACATTCTCCCAGCACCGAGTCTGTCCAGCCTTATTCCAAACAGTTCTGAGAGATTTCACAGGAGCATTACTAAGTAAAGTATGGCGACATGACATGTAGAACCTGCCACCTACCCACCCACTCCTGCCCCCAGCTATATAAGTGGTTGAGAATGGCATCGGGGCGACCAACAGCAACTGAGGCCCTTAAGTGGGCATTGAGTGCTGTTGAATAACCATAGGGCAGATGTTCTTCTCTTGGAGAGGCTTCCCACAGACATTTCAGCTCGGTAGGTGTAGGATGGGTTTCATGGTGACAGGGGAAAGCAAGGGGAGAACCATGGTGCTTTCACAAGCTTCCCACTGCACACCACAGCTTCCACAACCAAGATTTTCTGCATCATCAGCTCCACGCTGAAAATCCAACCCTTAAGGATAAGGGAAGGCGATGGTCGAGTGATATTTTCGCTAGACTATTAATCCAGAAACTAAACAAATGCTCTGGGGACCTGGGTTCGAATCCCGCCATGGCAGATGGTAGAATTTGAATTCAATACAAAAAAAATCTGGAATTAAGAATCTATTAATGACCATGAAAGCATTGATGATTCTTTGAAAAACCCATCTGGTTCACTGATGTCCATTAGGGAAGGAAATCTGCTGTCCTTATCTGGTCAGGCCTACATGGGACTCCAGAGCCACAGCATAGGGGGTTAACTCTCAGCTGCCCTCAGGCTTCTTGAGATGGGCAATAAATGCTGGCCAGCCAGCGATGCCCATGTCCCACAAATAAATTTTTAAAAATGACCAAACTTTTGGTTAAAGTGATGATCTTAATGAATGTCTTAAAGGCAGAGAAGAGTTTCAGAGGTGGAGATGTGAGTGGGGCTTAGAATCTTGGCTAACATGGCCACTCATATCACTGTGAGGGAGGAGGGAGTTAAGAAGACAGTTCGCAGTAGAATAAAGAAGAAGCATGCGGCTTATCTTTGCATTCCACGAAATCATCACAGCAGCTGACAGCAGGATCATTCTTTGTGTAGTTCAGCCAGATGTGACAGAGGATGGTTAAAACAGCTGTCTGCCATGATCTTAGACCCCTTGGATTTGCGGGGGAGGCATGTTAGAGGTGTGGGCCCCTGGGACAACGGCCAGGGTTATTATCAACCGTTCGCTGAAAATATTTGGTTCATGCAAGGTTACTGTCAACACACCAGGCAAACCGTGGGATGCATCACAAGGATGTTTGATTGCAAGTCAAAACAGATTATTCTAATCGTTGTTTTCAAATTCCTCTATGGCCTCATCATCTCTTTATCGCTGTAAATCTGTTCCAATCCTCTTGAAATCTGTGCGCTCCTTCAATTCTAGCCCTTTGCACATGTGCAATTTTAATCATTCCACCATTGGGGACTGTACCTCCAGCTGCCAAGGATCTAAGTGCGGAATTCTCTCTCCGAATCTCCCAACCCCTCGCACTGTCTTTCCTCATTTTAAGATGCTCTTTAAAACAAGCCTATTTGACCAAGATTTTGCTTATCTGCCCTCGTAACTTCTTCAGAGGCATTGAGGGCGATTTTTCCAGCCCCCTGCATTGTTAGGATAGTGCTGCGGGCAGGGAGACACCATCAGGAGCCATTTCACAAGCTTCCCACTGGACACCACAGCCTCTACGACCAAGATTTTCAGCATCATCAGCTCCGCGCCGCAAATCCTGCCCTTGGTGTTTCACGTGCCAAGGATCTTCACACAGTTTGATGTAGCCGTGCACGCATTGGCCACCAGGAGGGGGCAACGTTGGGTACGTTTTTTTCTTCCCTTATCTGGAAATTTGTACATGGTTATCCCTCTGGACACAATCCATCTTGGATCGCCAGATGAATTGGAAGATGGTTCGGATGATGGTGTAGGCCAGACCTACACCAACTTGTGGAGGACCTCACACCTGACGACCAGATGTTTTGCCGGCGGTGGAGAATATTACACACCTACACAGAAATCAAATGTAAGCAAGTCTTTCCTAGCTATATATCTGCACATATCAGGAATTAGGAAGGGGCACAGTCATAAATACACTCACAGCTCCATGACTGCTCAACCCAAACATCAATAGCATAGCCTCAATCACCGAGTGGAAATCAGAAAGCTTTCCCATCAAATCTGGAGTCAGGCAGGGCTGCCCTCTCTACTCTGTCCTGTTTCATAGAATCCCTACAGTGCAGTAGTGGGCCATTCAGCCCATCGTGTCTGTACTGACCACAATCCCACCCAGGGCCTACTGCTGTAACCCCATATACTTACCTTGCTAATCCCCTGATACTAGAGTCAATTTTGCATGGCCAATTAATATAACCCACACATCTTTGGACTGTGGGAGGAAACTGGAGTATCTGGAGGAAACCCACACAGACACGAGGAGAATGTGCATGTATATTTGTGTAGAGCAGTTGGATCCAATTTTGGATCCAACTCCATTTTGAAGAGCACATTCACCATGTTAGTATGTAATATTCTATTTCAATACCTTCTCATGGTCTAGGTTGATGAGGCAGGTTTCTGCCCTCCTGTCCTGCACACAGGCAGTCGTATCCCTGAGTAACACGAAGCTATTAGAGATCTTCCTGCCGGCTACAATCACCGACTCCAGAGCAGGCTTGATCGGTTGGCAATGACCTTGGGTAGAATTTTGTTATCCACATTCAACAGTGAAATGGGTCACCAATTTGTAATTTCTTTCCTTTCCCCCTTCCGTCTGTAGATGAGGGTTATGTTAATTGGCCATGCTAGGCTATTAGCAGGATAAATATGTGGGGTTACAGGAATAGGACCCGAGTGTGATTGTGGTCCATTTGTAGGTGAGGGTGATGACACCTTTCCTCAGATTCTGACTTGTTGCCTTCCAGAAGTATACTTTTGTACACTTCTGGAAGATCCGGGTGGATCTAGTCTCGCAAAGCTGAATACGGCTCAGCTGGTAAGCCATTGTTCCCAGGAGTTCAACTCATCCGAAAGGACTGGGTGGCCTCCATCAATTCATCCAGAGTTAGCAGTTTGTCCCTCTAAGAGTCTGAGAACAGGAAGGACTCGGAGGCTGTGTGCCTGTGGGCTTCTGGCCGGCACGAAAGGATCCTCAAAATATCGGATGGCAATGACTTTACTAAACCATCTTCTTCCTTCAGGGCTCCTGATCACAGAGATCTCATTCTGTGCACCTTTTGGAAAAAGAAATACAAACATGTTTTGTCCTGCTCTACGGTACAGGATTCTAGATCGGAAGATGATCTTGGAGTGCTCCAAGGCAAAGAATGAGGTTTGCTGGCTCTTCACCTCCTGGAGATCCTCCTTGACATCTGCATGCTTTTCTGGAATCAGGACATTTCCCTCTATCTCTCCCTCACCTTCAAGGATGAAGAACCTTTTGATGTTCCCCTTGATTGCTTCCCACCAGAGCAATGGAGACTCAAGGTAGGGTTTCACTGTTCTCCAACTTTTGTAATCTCTTTTGAGTTTTCCTTTAATAGTTTTGCATTCAGCTTCCACATCCCCTGCCCACCTTCTAGTTTCCCGAGGTGGTAGTTGGTGGTAGGACGCAGAGACGAACCCCAGCTTGAAATCGGTCTAACTGGTCCATCTAGTTTCATTCATACAATCCTATAGTGCAAGAGGAAGCCATTCAGCCCATCGGGTCTGTACTGACTATAATCCCACCCGGGCCTTATCCATATAACCCCATACGTTTACCCTAGCTAGTCCCCCTGATCCTAGGGACAATTTAGCATGGCCAATCCACCTAACCCTGCACATCTTTGAACTCTGGGCGGAAACCAGAGCACTTGGAGGAAACCCACACAGACACGGGGAGAATGTGCAGACTCCACACAGACAATAACCCAAGCCAGGAATTGAACCTGGGTCCCTGGCACTGTGAGGCAGTAGTGCTAACCACTGTGCCATCTTTTTATTGACTTTGGAGCAGTTTTGATGTAACTGAGTGACTTGTGAGGTCAGAGGGCATTTAAGAATGAACCACATTACCACAGATCTGGAATCACAACACATGAGGGTGACAGATTTCCTTCCCTAACGTTATAGGTACAACAGAGTCAAATTTTGCAACCCTTGTCTCAAACTGAAAAAGCATTGAAAAACACATTTACATTAATGACTTTGTCCCACCTCAGCCAATGGGATTTAATCATACCCGGATAGGAATTAATTATTATGAGTCAAAGATGTGCGGGCTAGGTTGATTGGCTATGCTAGATTGTCCCAGGGGGATTAGCAGGGTAAATACATGGGGTTACAGGGTTAGGGTCTTGTTAGGACTGTTGTCAGTACAGGCTCAATGGTCTCCTTCTGACCCATAGGGATCTGATGATTCTATGAAATTTAACTAAATTGCAACATTCCAACATTAATTAATCCAGAATCCTTCCTCAGCCAATTGAGGAAAAAGTCTTGATTCGCAGCCCCAAAATCCCAATAGAAGCAGGTCAGTATATCAGCAGTAAATGAGTGGATGTACTTTCCTTGGCTGAATGTGGGCCAAGCCAAGCAGGAATTGAACTGGTATTCCATCCGGGAAGGATTTGAATCAATACAGACAGCAGGGAAATGTTAGTTAAGAATGAAAAATCACCACTAACCTCTGCCTTACTGGCTCTATGTGTGCACAGAAATAATGCTGGGGGAGACCATAATTGGTTTCAACTGGCAGGGTTCCAGTGGGATGAGGATTGAGAGGTATGCATTAAGTTGATTTGATTTATTATTGTCACATGTATGAGTACACAGTGAAAAGTATTATTTCTTGTGTGCTATACAAATTGTTCATATAGTACAGTGTAAAAGGAAAGGAGAGGGTGCAGATTTGAAACCCTTAATAAAAGAGATTGATTTTAAAAGATTTTCATACGTTCTTTGCCCTTCCACACAATCAGCAACAGTTTATTTCAAAACATTAACACCTCCACTTTGGTTGTCAAATATTCGTGCCAAAAGCTGATGGTGAGCCTCACGCAGAAGACTAATCTTCCCTGCCAGGTATTTTCTGCAGCGTTTGGTGTTACCGTGCGGCACAAACACTGCTTACTTTGATCACAACGATTCAGGAAAGATAAAAGGTCAGAAAGCATTGGAGAATAGAGAAAGTCTGAATAATCCTTGCTTATCCAACGCTCTTCCGCTTTTATTCTCACTCCTGCGACTTTCTGTTTAGCCTCCACTCCTGATCAAAACTGGCTCCTGATCCGACAATACCATAATTTTAAATTCTTGCCCTTGTGTTCAAACCCTGTGGTCTTTCTGCCCCTCTTTCTCTGTAACTTCTGAAATCCTACAGTCCTCTCGAAATGACTGTATGATGAACCGATGCTCCACTAATACTGGTCCTTTACATGTCACCAATTTCTGTCCCTTTGCTTGTCGTGACTGTTCCTACAGTGCCTTGATACTAAATTCTAGAATTTTCTTCCTGGATGTCTCAGCCTCTCTCCATCTCTCTTTCCTCCTTTAAGTTAATCCTTCAAATCTACCTCTGTCACCCCATGTCCCCATATGCATTTCTGATGCCCAATGCCAGATATAGGTCTCTAGATTCTTGATAAATGAGAGTGAAGGGTTATCGGGAGGTTATGATCTTACTGAAGGGCAGAGCAGGATCAAAAGGGCAAATGGCCTACTCCTCCTAACTCACATATTGTTGTATGTTATACGACAACATATGTCATATGTTACGTTGTATGTCATTATATATTGTCATAGCTTGTATGTTGTCTAATACTCTCCTAGGAAGGGCCTCAGGACATCTTACTGTATAAATACTATATAAATGCAAGCTTTTACAGTGAAAGAAACTAAAGGCCTTTAAAGAGAAAAGGCTCAGAGAAATAGGGTGGAATTTTCCAGATGTTCAAGCCAGCAGTATCTTCTGGGCCCCATTGACAATGCCTCCCCATCATGGGTTTCCTGGTGGCATTAAGTGGATTCAATAGGAAATCCTATTGACGGTGCTGGGAAGGATGATCCCACTACTGATGAATGGGGTGCCACCTCCCATCACAAGAAACACACCACGGTGGGGTGGGAGGTAGGAGACAGAGAATCCCCTTCCTCTACAGATAGGCAGAGAGAGGGAGGGAACTGGAAGAACAGCAGATAAAGGAATTACTCGAAGAGACAGAGAGAGAAGAACCAGGAGAATATCTAAATGAAAGAGTCGTACAGAAATGACGGAGAGAAAAGGATCTGAGAAAAAGTAAGAGAGAAAAGAATAACAAAACAAAAAACAAAAAAAATTGCAGAGTGGGAGAAAAATTGGACAAAGTTTTTTAAGTTTGAGTGTTATAAGTAGGTTTACATTTCCACTGCAATGAAATCACGTGAACATCCCTCAGTCACCATAGTCTGGCGCCTGTTCGGGTACACAGAGAATTTAACATGATTAATGCACCTCAACTAACATGTATTTCACACTGTGGCAGCAGAGAGGAATCTGTTCTTGGGTCTGTTCTTACGTGACTTCAGATTTTTGTATCTTTTTCCCCAATGGAAGAAGGTGGAAGAGAAAATGTCCGGGGTGCGAGGGGTCGTTAATTATGCTGGCTCCTTTTCCAAGGCAGCAGGAAGTGTAGACGGAGTCAACGGTTTGCACGATGGACTGGGCTACATTCACAACCCTTTGTCTCGGAAAGAGCAGGAGCCACACCAAACTGTGATACAACCAGAAAGAAAGCTTTCTACAGTGAGAGTTGTAGTTGACATGCTGAATTTCCACGGTCTTTTGAGAGAGTAGAGGCATTGGTGGGTGTTCTTAGTTATAGCATCGGCATGGAGGGACCAGGATAGGTTGCTGGTGAACCGTTGGAATGGCTAGTAAGTCTTTGGAAGCTACACCCAATTTTCTCCAGTTAATATGTTTGAAATCTTTCACAAAAACACATTGAAAAAAGTTGATTGTTTCCATGAACTAATAGTTTTAGAATGAATTTGAGTTACACAACAATAAAAGCATCTGGTTGCTATTTTCTTTCATAGCTTTTCTCGGTGTCTTTCTTTCAACAAAATAAAACATCTGATTTCACTTATAATTCATACACTGTTTACTGTGTTAGTTTTAAAAATATTGATAAACTTTTTTATTTGTTCAGGGGATGTGGACGTCACTGCCTGGGCTAACATTGTCCCTCATTGTCCTTGAACTGAGTGGTTTGCTGGCTCATTTCAGAGGGAAGTTATAGGACCATTGAAGTTTACAGCATGGAAACAGACCCTTTGACCCAACTTGTCCATGCCACCTCTTTTTTTTAAAAACCCTTAAGCTAGTCCTGGTTGCCCGTGTTTGGCCTACACTCCTCTATACCCATCTTATCCATGTAACTGTCTAAACGCTTTTTAAAAGACAAAATTGTACCGGCCTCTACTACTAACCCTGCCGGCTTGTTCCAAACACTCATCACCCTGTGTGAAGAAATTGTCCCTCTGGAACCTTTTGTATCTCTCCCTCTCACTTAAACCTCTGCCTTCTAGTTTTAGATTCCCCTACCTTTGGGAAAAGATGTTGACGATTCAGCTGATCTCCCCTTATTCTTTTACACTCCAAGGAGTGAAGTCCTACCTATTCAACCTGTGTAAGTCAGTTTCTCAAGTCCCAGCAACATCCTTTCTCTGCACTTTCTCAATCTTATTAATATCCTTCCTGTAATTAAGTGACCAAAACTGCACACAATACTCTAAATTCGGCCTCACCAATGTCTTGTTCAACCTCACCATAACATTCCAACTCTTATACTCAATACTTTGATTTATAAAGGCTAATGTTCCAAAAACACTCTATGACTCTATCTACCTGTGATGCCACTTTTAGGAAATTAGGTATCTGTATTCCCAGATTCCTCTGTTCTATTTTACTCTTCAGTGAACTACCATTTACCTTGTATCTCCCCAAGCTTATGCTCTATGTCCTTCAGTTTCCTCTGGGTTCTCCAATAAGGCAAAAGATTTGAGAAAGGAAGAGTGAGCTGTTGAACAGATACCTTTGTGAGATGGTGGTACCATTTGTATTTTTCATTCAGAACCAAACATTCTTTTTGGAAAGTAACAATTTGAGGGAGATATTCTCTGCAGCCTGGTGTGGGGTCTAGTGCGCTTGGAGGGATCAGCTGACAACAAACTTTGGACACGTGGAGCATTTGAAACCAACGCCATAAATATTGTTGACAGAATGTTTACCATTGATTTGGTGTTCTACCAACCATTCATACGCCAAACAGATATTGTCAGTGTGCATTGGACGCCCCAAAGTCAACAATGATTGTCACAATGTGGATCATTTATTGTTGGGGATTTGAAAAGTTAAAATGGACACCAGTGCATTTCATCCTCAATGGTGAATGAATTGGAAATGCTGATTTAATAATGAAAATCATCGAGGAGGAAATCAGCTGCAATTTAACACCACGGATTCCTCAGATGTCATTATGTCAGTTCAATTAGCCCTAAATATCGAGAAGGTGGAAGGTCCCACTGAAGGATCCGAACAAGAAGAGCTGAGTCTCCACAACCTGTTGGTGGACATTAAAAAAATCAGCTGCCCTGGAGGATAGGGAGCCTGGAAGATTTCATTCAGTGTCGCAAAAAGAGCCAAGAACAGCAACCAGAAGACACAGACAGGATGCTGGAGTGGTCGCTGATGGCAGCTCAACCACCGGTGCAATCTCCCGCTGCAATTATGAGTCTGACTGAGGTTGAAGGCCGGTTTGGAAATGGGCGACCTCAGCCTAGACAGCAGTGTCTGTGGAATAGAAACATCCACTGGGGAAAAGTCTCCTCCACTGACCAGGAACCAGATGTAATGGAGGAACGCAGGTTCACGGATGAGTGACATTGAGGCACTCTCAATCAACAGCGACATCACAAAGAATGCAGACGGACATTTCCCCAATTGGGACGGCATCAATCTAGAAAGCGGCTCGGATACGGACAGCAGCGGTTCCATCTGGATTGCCTTGAGGCCTGACATGTGTCCCAGTGAGAATGAGCAACCATTCACAGTCTCTCCACCAGCAAGGACACTATTTATGAAGAAATCTGTGCAACGGCTTAAATCTTGGATGGATAGCAGATCATCACAGCAGAGGGAACAAGGACAGGGGAAGAGACAGGTCCGTGCAACAACCGTCCACGTCCTGCAGTATTCCACTGTGAACTGGAAATCAGGGATCGAAGACAAGTTAGGCAGACGCCTAGGAAAACTTCCACCCATTTAAAAGAGACACCAGCACAGACTGGAAAGGCTGAAAGCCCCCAACAGTTGGAAGTTGGTGTTAAATTTCACTTCCAATGTTTCCGCTTTGCTATAAACAACGTATTGTGCTTGTGCAAAGGACAATTCACCTCGTTCCACCCTGCTGCTTTCCCCTGTAGCCTTGCACATTCTTGCTTTTCAGATGATCATCCAATTCTCATTCGAAAGCCACGAGTGAATCTGTTTCCACCACCATTCCAGTATTCCAGCTCCTAACTACTGGCTGTGAAAAAATAAAGGTTTTCCTCATGTTCTCGATACATCTTTTCTCAATCACTTTAACTCAGTGTGCTCTGGTTCGCAATCGTTTCACTGATAGGACCAGCTTCTCCCCATCAGCTCCTTCCCGTTCCCTTCATGATTACATCACCCCTCAACTTTATCTTTGACGAGGGAAAGCAACACAAATTCTCCAATGTCCTCACCCTTGGACCCTGCGTCCCTGCCTCCACCACCCTTTCAGGCAACTCAAAAAGGGGCCAGAACACGGCAACGGCTTGTGAGCTGTCTCCAGTATACAAAGAACAGTACGGGAAACAGGCCCTTCGGCCCAACGAGCCCGTGCCATCACCTCGATGTTCCCACTTCTACCCGTGATCCCTGTCTATGTTTATGCATTGGAACCAAATTTGCGAGACAATTTAGGGAGAATTTGTTTTGCCAATCAGCCTAAGAGCACATCTTTGGGGAGGAAACCAGAGCACCCGGAGAAAACCCACGCAAGCCCCTCTCCTTTGTGAATACTGAGGCAAAGTATTCATTCAGGATCTTCCCCCATTCCCTCGGGCACTAATTCTATCTTTTACTCTATGCTTTTAAAACTGCATTCTACTCCATTCTGTAACTTCTTTCCTTTTCCATGAACTTTATGCTATAAACAGCACGTAAGAAACAATGCTTTCCCCTATATACTAATACTATAATAAACCAAATCAAACCCACTCAGTTCTAGACTCAGACCATCTTTTACCTGAAAATCTCCTTAGAGATTTTCTCCATTTCCCCATCACAGCACCCAGCTGCACTTTCTTGTTAGTCTGGAGTGGGAATGTGATTGGATATATTTCATTATGATATTTACCTATTAAGCTGAGGCTTTGTCGAATGCACTGTAAAGTAGCAATCTGATTGTAAAGATTATTAACTTCAATACACTCTGACCCGCTTCTCCACGCAAATAGCTACACTTTCCAAGGAAGCAGACATCATGGCAATTGCTTGAGACATTTTGCCACTCATGTCTTACATAGACTCCTTCATTCTTTCCCCAAGGGTCTGCACCTCCGCTCAAAATGCTGACAGCAAGCAGCACATGCATTTCTCGTTGCTGCTGTGCAAGACATTTTCTCATTGTCAACAAAATGAAGATCAGGATACAGTTGAGCCTGGATGTTCTGGGTGGGAACTCTTCTCTGCTGCCCTTGTCTCAATCACCAGGTTTTAATGAGCTAGACTTTAGCAGGGATACAGTGTGGGAAATGAGCCAGTTGAGTAATAAAACCAAAATGCTGTGGGTAATGGAAATTTAAAATAAAAACAGAAAATGCTCAGCAAGTCTGACAGCGTTTGTACAGAGATCATAAAATCCCTACAGTGAAGAAGACCATTTCGCCCATTGAGTATGCACTGATAACAATCCCACCCAAGCCCTATCCCCATAACCCCGTGCATTTTCCCTAGGTAGTGTGCTGACACTAAAGTGCAATTTAACATGGCCAATCCACCTAACTCTTTGGACTGTGGGAGGAAACCAGAGCACCCGGAGGAAACCCACGCAGACACAGGGAGAAGGTGCAAACTCCACACAGACAGTGACATAAGGTTGGAATCAAATCCGGGTTCCCTGGTGTTGTGAGGCAGCAGTGCTAACCACTGTGCCGCCCATAGGAAGTAGGAACTTTCTTTGCCCATCGGAGTAGTTGAATCTGGGTGCAAACAAAAGCATTGGTGAGGAGGTTTGAACAGCAGATGAGCTGAACTCACAAGCTAGGAAAGGAGTTGCAGGCTCTGTTGCAGATTGCTTTCTAACAATGATATTTTTTAAACTTTATCATCTCGTCAGAAGCCGATAGCAGGAAGAGTCTCCAGTATCTTCCTTGCTCACTTATGATCAGACAATAGGACTCAATCTTTGGAAGAATCAGCCTAACACATGTAAACAGTCCACAGGACAGTTTCCAGTGCTGGTAATTTTTAAATCAGCTGAGAAAGTGTTACAGCATTGAATAATGGGCTTTTGAAGAAAGGTGTTCAGTTTGCCAAGCCACAGTGTCATTCCTCCCCCTCGCAACCCACACCCCCCAAGAAGACGTACACCATCGAGTTGTAGAGGTTTATAGCATGGAACTAAGCTCCTCAGCCCAACTTGTCCATGGAACATTTTTTTTAACCACTAAGCTAGTCTCAATTGCCGGTATTTGGTCCGTAACCCTCTATACCCACTTTACCCATGGAACCGTCTAGATGTTTTTTAAAAGACAAACACCACTACTACCTCTGGCAGCTCATCCCAGACACTCACTGCCCTCTGTGTGAAACAATTGTCCCTCTGGATCCTTTTGTTTCTCTCCCCTCTCACCTTAAACGTATGCCCTCTAGTTTTAGACTCTCCTATCTATCACCTCTCCCCCTGAGTCACTGGAAGGAATGTTCTGTATAAATCCTCCCTGGTCCCCAAAGAACTTGCAGGCAGAAACATGCACAACTTGCATTGATGCAGCGCCGTGAACTCAGTCTAGTAGCACACCACGAGAGCATTATTCACTCATAGTTCAAAGTCGCAGGCAGGATTCTCTCCGCCCACATTTCCCAGCAATATAAATGAACTCTGGGATGCTTGGTCCTCCCAGAGGGATCGCAATAAATCATCTTTGTGTGAGAGCAACATTTTCGCTATCTCAGAAATGTGGCTAATAAAATCAGATCGGCAAAGCATGCTCATTTCGCGATTTTTGTGAAAACAATCAAATTAGATTGGAATTAAATTCCTCTGATTCAATGGGCATGACAATCAGAAACAATACCTTATGTTTTTGCATGTTGCCCTTGGTGTGGACACAACTTCTACAGGGGTAGGCAATATGTAGAAGGGTTGAGTAAATGGACAGCCACCACTGGATTGGCTGGTGAGTGCCAATTGAGGTTGATGGGGCGGGAGGTGAAGGGGATGCAGGGGGTAAGTAGAAAGAGGGCGGGGGGGAGGCTTTAGTTAGGGAAAAGCTGTCACCATCCACTAAACAATTTTCCATCAAAGATTCAACCAGTTCCAAAGCAAAATCATCAATGGCAAGGCCCTTATTCACAAGTGAATGAGCAAAGGGACTTTAATTGCTAATCTCCTGGAGTACTGTGTGCAGTTTTGGTGCCTTTGTCTGAAAGAGGATGTTCTTGCTATAGAGAGAGTGCAGTGAAGGTTTACCAGACTGATTCCTGGGATGGCATATGAGAAGAGACTAAATCGCTTAGGATTATATTCACTGGAGTTTAGAAGACTTGAGAGGGGATCTCATAACATTCTAACAGGGTTAGGCAGAGTAGATTCAGAAAGAATGTTCCCAATGGTGGGGAAGTCCAGAACTAGAGGTTTGAGGACTAAGCCTTTTAGGACAGAGATGAGGAGAAATTTCTTCACCCACAGATTGGTGAATGTGTCGAATTCACTACCACAGAAAGTATTTGTGGCCAAAATGTAGTGTGATTTCAAGAAAAAAAAAATTAGATGCATCTCATGGGGCTAAAAGGATCAAGGGATATGGGGGGGGCAGGGGGATCAGAATATTGAATTAAATGATCAAAATGAATCTAGAACAGGCTCGAAGGGCCGAATGGTCTATTCCTGTTTCTATGTGGCTGAATCCGAGTGACAGGATGGAGCAGGATCCTGGTTAGGGACATCTGGAGAATAACACAATGGAGCAGTTGAGGGTTACCATTCCCAAGGAGGCAACAACAACTTGGTTTTGATACAGCATCTTTAAATTAATAAAGCACGCAAGAAGCATTTTAATTTTCTCATCCAGCCTGATATGGGAATCATAGCAGAGGTCCATTGACCTTGGGTGGGATTTTCCAGTCTTGGGGTGAGCACGGCCTAAAATCCCATCTAAGATTTGACGTAGGGACACCCGAGGTGATATGAGAGAGCAAAGGTCCAAATGAGGTAGGTGTCAAGGTTTCTCTTAAAAGCAGAAAGAATGGTCAAGAGGTGGAGAGCTTTAAGGAGAAAATTCCAACCATTGGGATCCAGGCAACTGGAAAGCTGACCATCTTCATCCTGGAGGTATAGTGGAAGGATTACAATCAGGGATGCATGCTGATATCTCTGAAGGGATTACAGACATGGGGAGGCTGCAAAGCCTGGAACTGATTTGAAAACAAAACAAGAATTTTAATTTTAAAAAAACCATTTATGGGATGTGTGTATATCACTGGAAGGGTCATCATTTATTGTCCATCTCTATAGTTGCCCTTGAGAATATATTCACAGTGCACAGCAGAGAAGCACTAGCAAGATTTGACTCCAATACTTGAGCACAATGTACCCACACACTGGGTAACACTGCCCAAAAGAGAAATCCACAAATATTGAATTCCCAATTTCAGTTATGATGTTCTCAGAATTTCCAATCTGCAGAACATTATCAGGATATTATTGTGCAGCATCATCACCCAGAGGAGATGCAAACTCCATACTGCGTGCAAATGTACACTAGGCATGTGTTTCCACTTTTCCATGTATATGTTTTCATGTATACTTTTCCATGTATATGTTGCCATGTGTACTTTCCATGTATATATTTGCAAATACATTTTTCTATGTTTCCATGCATATTTTTCCATGTACACATTTCCATGTATATAGTTCCATTTTTGATTTATTATCACATGTATTAGCATACAGTGAAAAGTATTGTTTCTTGCACACTGTACGGACAAAGCATACCGTTCGTAGAGAAGGAAATGAGAAAATGCAGAATATAGTCTTACAGTCATAGTTAGGGTATAAAGATCGATCAACTTAATGCAAGGTGGGTCCATTCAAAAGTCTGACAACAGCAGGAAAGAACCTGTTCTTGAGTCAAGGTACATGACCTCAGACTTTTGTATTTTTTTCCCCAATGGAAAAAGGTGGAAGAGAAAATGTCTGGGGTGTGTGTGGGGTCCTTAATTATGCTGGTTGCTTTACCAAGGCAGCAGGAAGTGTAGACAGAGCTAATGGATGGGAATCTGGTTTGTGTGATGAACTGGACTTCATTCACAACCTTTTGTAGCATCTTGCGATCTTGGTCAGAGCAGGAGTCATACCAAGCTGTGATACAACCAGAAAGAATGCTTCATTATGGTGCATCTGTAGAAGTTGGTGAGAATCATAGCTAACCTGCTAAATTTCCTTAGTCTTCTGAGAAAGTAGAGATGTTGATGGGCTTTCTCAAATAAAGTGTCGGTATGGGGGACCCGGACAGGTTATTGGTGATCTGGATACTAAAAACTTGAAGCTTTCGACCATTTCTACTTTGTCCCTATTGATGTAGACAGGGGCAATGTTCTCCTTTATGCTTCCTGAAGTTGATGACAATTTCCTTCGTTTTGTTGACATTGAGAGTTGTATATTTCAATATACATTTCCATATACACTTTTCCATTAATACATTTCCATGTATATTTTTCCATGTACATTTTCCCATGTACACATTTCCATATACACATTTCCATGCATGTTTCCATATACACATTGCCATGTACATTTTTCCATGTATTCGTTTCCATGTACACTTTTGCGTGTATTCTTCTCCATGTATGTGCACCTATATACATTTTTCCACATACTTTAAATGCCTGCAAAGCGGTTTGTTATATCCAAGAATAGGTATGAAGTAGTGATGCTTGTGTGTGACATTGGAGAGGCACAGACTGGGTTTGCGTTTTTCTCTCCTGCACTGGAATGCTAACACCGAGTGGGATATCAATCGCAACTTCATGGTTAAACTGCTTAACTGAGCGATCAAAGCCTACTCACCCTTCCCCATTGTTACAAATGTAGGCTAGTCCCAGGGGGTTTATCTTGGACAGCAGACTAGATGTTCCAGCAAGGTTATTGAAGACTAACACTCATGGTAAACATACAATTCACGGGTAAAAATGTGAAAGTGGTTTGGTGCTGGAGTATGTGACCCAGTGGGACTAAAACTGGAGATAAATTAATCATAACGTCGCATGTTGAGGGGAGCTCTTGAATTTCGTTGTAATAATTTTGCACAGTCACCCACTGAGATATGGGGAGGGTTTACTCCTCAGCTGAAAGTAACTGGAAGCAGATTTGTTCGTGATGTGACTCTGTCGCCGCATTCTTTTATAAAAATAAATATCAGAATAAGTTACTTATGGAAGCAGAAGCAGAAGCGTTGGCGGCATACAAGGCTTTTCAGTTCATTTATTCTGTCCCAGCTGAATCCAGGATAATCCCACTGTCCAGCTTTCGGACCCTGGCCCTGCAATGCAGAAACCTCTCTCTAAAATACTTGTGCACATTTCTGAACATTTGTCCCTACCACATTAATTGCGACTTTTTGAAAAAAAGTAGGAAAGAGGTTATATATCTGAGAAATAACAATCAAGTTCTGCGGATGGTCACTGCAGCTGTCTCTCTCTCTCTCCAGCCGGTGGATATGGCTGCCCTCTCGCGACGAAAGGATTGCATGGCCATTCATTCTGTGTTGGGTGTTGCAATCATTTTTTTTGCGGCTCACAAAAAGTTTAGCAAATATTTATTTTTACTCGCTTTGCAGAGACGGTATCTGATCCGTGCTGTTTATTGCACCAACACTAGCAATCCCGAGGTTATAAATTCATAAAAAACACCCCCCCACACACACACAAACACACTTTCCAAGTCAAGTAGAAACTCATTTCAATAAAAAGTGGCCATGAACAGCTTCTAGGTTATTTAAAAAGGCAAATATCCCCCAGCGTCCTTGACAAAAGGCATCTCTACAATGTCTAACCTCGAGAATGAGTTTCATTTCAATCCGGGTACTGTCTCAATCATGGTGTCCACATCTTTAAAAAAAAGACAAAATTTACATTTACTATGTGCCTTTTGGAAGTTTTACTTGCTGGAGCTGAAATGGAGCAAAAAAAAAGCATATTTGTCTGTGAACTTTTAAGGTGCCCGGGCAGTTGGGAACAAATGGATTTAACTCAGAATCCCAGAAACGTTAGTAACAATTGCACCAATGTGAAATAACAGATCGATTCATTTTATTGATAAACGCAAAATACTGCTGGAATCTGAAGCAAAAATAGAAGAATGCTAGAAAATCTCAGCAGGTCTGACAGCATCTGTGGAGAAAGAGTAGAGGCAACGTTTCCAGTCTAAATGACCTTTCCTTAGAGGATATGTGACCTTCGATGGGAGCACTAACCGGTGTTTCAACAACAGAAAATGTAAAGTTTACTCTGTATAGCGAATACCCATGGAGTAAATGATATATTTTTTCAGAAGATTCCTGGCTTGGGTCATTGTTTGGAGTCCGTACATTCTCCCAGTGTCTGCATGGGTTTCCTCCACGTCCCCTGGTTTCCTCCCACAGTGGGAAAGATGTGCTGGTTAGGATGCATTGATGGGGAGATGCTGGTGTTGGACTGGGATAAACATAGTAAGAAGTGGTGTTCCGAAAGCCAATGGTTTTTGCTACCAAATAAACCTGCTGGAATTTAACCTGGTGTTGTGAGACTTCTTACTAGGGTGTTCTACCCATGCTAAATTCTCCCTCAGTGTACCCGAACAGGCAGCGGAGTGTGGCGACTATGGGGATTTCACAGTAATTTCATTTGCAGTGTTAATGTAAACCTACTTGTGACACTAATAAATAAGTGTTACACTTTATTGAGATATTGTTCCTTGCACACTATACATACTGCTCATAGATACATAGGGGAGAAGGAAAGGAGAGGGTGCAGAGTATAATGTTTGCGGTAGGGTGAAGAGAAAGATCAGCTTAATACGTGATAGGTCCATTCAAAAAGTCGGATGGCAACAGAGGAAGAAGCTGCTTTTGAAATCACCAATACAGGTAGAGCCACATCACCTGTTCTACAACGTGTAAGCATTCGAAAAAAAAACCCAATTAATCTGCCTAAAAGCTAAATGGAAAAGTCAGTGTTGCATAAACAGAAATGTTTAGCAGTGATTTACAGAGGAAAAAAAAACCACCCATTGCTACAGCTGCTGAAATCCCCACCAAAACTCACTTAATTCAAGCTAACAACAAATCAAAGCGTTAGCTCCAATTTGCATCGCTTCATTCACATTACCCAAGCATTCATATTGGAGTATAAAGTGCTATTGTTTTGGAGTTTTGTTAAGAGTGTAGTTTCTGCCGCATCCCTGATATACAGCATGTGAGTAACATAAGGTTGTGTGTGTGAAGCCCAGTCAGAGAGTGCAGTAATTAGATTTTTTTTTTGTAAATAGTGAGCTAGTTTTGGAGTTGATTTAGTGAGATTAGTGGGGAGGGGAGTAACAGAGCGAAAAGCCGCTGACATTTTTGTCATGTCACTGAAGATGCTGAGGAGTTGGAATCAGGTTATATAACGCCTCTCATGTGTAAATGCTGTGTGTGAGGATAAAGTTTATCTTGATCGGGAGAGTTCCAACTCTGCTTACTTGTAAACTCCATTGACCAAAGGGGGTGTTCAAACACTGGGTAAGGGGTGGGGGAGAGAGAAGGGTTCAAAATTCCTGTTCACATTCCTGTTTAATTACCCAAGATATGCCCCCATCAATGACCCTGGGGCATTGCTCACTCCTGCCAATGCTGAAATTCTCTCACCCCCCCCCCACCTTCTCTGTTACTTGAGTCAAACCGATTAGAACAACAGACTTCTTATGAAATTAGCTGACTACAGCATTGTGAATCCCATGCCGTTCAATCTCTCGCTCAGCAAAGGGAGCTGTGAAGCCCCACGAAGAGCCCTGGTGGTGGAACCCCTCTCCCCAGTCAGGGGTGGAGTGGGGGAAAATAGGGATTTAAAAACTGATGGTGAGGGGGGCGGGGGGTACGTGATCAGAGAGTTCAATCTCAGGGATGTGGGAAAGTTTGGATGTTCTCCGGGAACAGTCGCACCACCTTTCCCCCGCGTCCCCCCGGTTGTAACTTTATTCTCTAACATACATCACTCCCTCCACTATCTTCCCGAATCCCATTCGAAGTTAAACAAGTGTCCCACTCATTTGATTCATTTTGCCCATTTCACTCAGCAATCCTCCAGTGCAATTTCCTTGTGTGCAAAACTTTGAGAGTAATACGAGTGGATGAGAAAACATTTTCACTGTAACTTCACTGCAGTGTTAATATAAGCCTACTTGAACACACACACTTGAAAACTTTGCCATTTCCCAAGGCGAGAACAGACTGCCTACCCGAGGACAGTGGCACAATGCTTAGCACTGCTGCCAAGGTTCGAGTCCCAGCTCGGGTCACTGTCTGTGCAGACTCTGCACATTCTCCCCGTGTCTGCCTGGGTTTCCTCAGGATGCTCCGCTTACCCCTCATCGTCTGAAAGATGTGCTGGTTAGGTGCATCGGCCTAATGCTAAATTCTGCCTCAGCATACCCGAACAGGCGCCCGAGTGTGGCGACTAGGGGATTTTCACAGTGCAGTGTTAATATAAGCCTACTTGTAACACCAACAAAATAAAACCTTTAAAAAGATTAAAATGAGGTCAAGAACTGGTAGAAACCAACCTGAGCATCAGTGAGTAGATTATTGCTATGATGATGGACACAGGAAAAAGTCTCACAACAACAGGTTAAAGTCCAACTGGTCTATTTGGGATCACAAACTTTCTAAGCGCAGCTCCTTCTAATGAAGGGACTGCGCTCCGAAAGCTCGTGATTCCAAATAAACTTGTTTGACTTTAACCTGGTTGTTGTGAGACTTCTTATTAGATTATTGCTGCTTGATGGCACTACACTTTCTATGACAGGGTTGGTGATGAGAGTGGGATGGTGTCAGCCTGCTTGTGACATTAATAAATACACTTTAAAAAACTTCAAATTTAGACGAATGGGATTGGATAGGTGCAGACACGATGGGCTGAATGGCCTCTGTGTGTATGTGTATGGAGAGCACACAGTGTCCTTGCCCCACTCTCAGAGAGGGGGGTGAGTGTTGGCCGCATTGTTTGATTAAATTGCAGTGAGGGACGGAGTGTTCAGCTCCCTGTCCCTTTCTGTCTCTGGCAGCTCAGAACAAGCTTGAAGCTGACAGGAGGTTTGGCTCTGAGCTCTGGCCGGGCTGCTGACGTGCTGTTAATTCTCAGACACACTCTGTCCCACTGTTTACCTTCTACACGCGTAATGACGCCAGTTGCAGCCCTGTATAAAAGTGGCTGGCAGCTCCCTGCCGTCTCCAGTTGCTGCTTGAGCTGTGTTGAGAAAGAGTCCTTCCCACCTCCAGCTTCGGGCTCTCTCTCTCTCTCACTCCCATCCCTCTTTCTCATTCCCCACTCCACTCCACTCCACCCTTGTTATGATGAAGATGTCACCCTGCGAGACTGAGATCAACATCCCCGCCAAGAACTGCTACCGGATGGTCATCCTCGGCTCCTCCAAAGTGGGCAAAAGCGCCATCGTCTCCCGCTTCCTCAGCGGCAAGTTCGAGGATCAGTACACGCCGACCATCGAGGACTTTCACCGCAAGTTCTACAGCATCCGCGGCGATGTCTACCAGCTGGACATCCTCGACACGTCCGGGAACCATCCTTTCCCGGCCATGCGGCGCCTCTCCATCCTCACAGGTAAGAACCCCCCAACTCCTAAAGCAGAAACATTCTTCCCAATTGCACTGGGAACTTCTCAATAACTCCCACCAACTTGCGGAGCAACAGGCTACACCCTGAACTCTGTCTGGAGCTGAATTCTGCACTGTTTAAAATATGGCATTTAAATTGCACCCTGATTTTTAAATATCTAAAATATTGCATTTAAAATTCATCCTAATTTTTAAATATCTAAAATATTGCAGTTAAATTTCACCCTGATTTTTAAATATCTAATGTGTTGTATTTAGATTTAAAACTGATTTTAAATGCTTAAAATATTGCATTTAAACTTTAAGCTGAATTTATTATCAGAAATATTGCATTAAAACTTCAGTTTAAAATTGAACAGCCAACAATCTCCAAAATCCGGCTCCCCTTTGTGCCCAGAAAGCAGAAATTGCTGGAAAAGCAGCATGCATGGATAGTAACAAGATTTGTTTCAACTCCAGTATTCAGCTCCGAAGGGTCAGTTTGGAGTTGAAACATTTCTGTCCACCAAGTTGGTTTTTCCAGCGCTGTTTTTGTTCCAGAGTTGCAGTGTTATTTGCTTTTATTTCATTTTGGAAGTGAGTTGATTTGTTAAGATGTCGAGGGGATGGGGATGTTAAACATTCTGATGTTGTGTGTGGCTGGTCGGTGTTCTAACTGTGCTTTAACCCTTTGCAGGCGACGTCTTCATCCTTGTCTTCAGTCTGGACAACCAGGACTCCTTCGAGGAGGTGCAGCGGCTCAAGCAGCAGATCGTGGAGACCAAGTCCTGCCTAAAGAATAAAACCAAGGAGAATATTGATGTCCCCATTGTCATCTGCGGCAACAAGAGTGACCGGGACTTTTACCGGGAGGTGCCCAGGGAGAAGATCCAGCAACTGCTGGAGGGTGACTCCAAGTGCGCTTACTTCGAGATCTCAGCCAAACGGAACAGCAACGTGGACGAGATGTTCCAGACCCTCTTCACCATGGCCAAGCTGCCAAGCGAGATGAGCCCAGACCTCCACAGGAAGGTGTCGGTGCAGTACTGTGACATCCTGCACCGGAAAACCTTCCGAAGCAGGAAAATCAAAGATGAGGACGCCTACGGCATCGTAGCGCCCTTCGCCCGGAGACCCAGTGTGCACAGTGACCTGATGTACATCAAAGAGAAGGCCATCGGTGGAGGCCAGGCCAGGGACAAGGACCGTTGTGTGATCAGTTAAACCTGCAGCTTGTTTATTTTGAACAGAAGACAATTTGATGAATCTCCCAACTGATCCCTCCCCCACCCCCTTTCAGGAAAACAGGATTGGGGGTAGCAGATGCTCCTACCACCCGTGTCTACAGTGGCGTGAAGCTGGGAAAGGGAGAGATTTCCAAAGACTGGTATGGTCTGTGTCTTGTGCAGAGGACAGTACTCCACTAAGTGCTGGTCAGCTCACACACTGGACAGAGCGAGGCACAAGGACCGAGAAACAAACACTGAACACACACACACACACACACACACTCACACACACGTGAGAAGCTATTTTGAGAAGCTATATCCTAAGGAATGTTCATTTTGTCGTATTGACTGTGAAATATTTGTACTTGATTTTTTTTATTTAAAGTCAAAATATTGTAGTCTTTGATGTGTACAGACTTCGACAAGTAGCATCAAAAGGATTTGTTTACAATTGCCAAGAAGTTGTTGTATTTTTGGCAGTAACATTGTACTTGAAACATGAACAAAGTTTTAATTTTTTTAATAAATGTTTTGAAATAAAGTTTGTGTTCTGGTGTAATCTCTACAACTGCTTATTTTCAACGGAAATAATAGATTTCATACGAACGCCATCCTTCATTTTGATTGATTAACGTCCCCTTCCCCCACACCATGTTAGTCTTCTATCCTGTTCTCATGTTTTGTTTTCACAGAGTGCTGACCCTTATTCTGCTACTGACACATTCTACCCAAGCCTTGTGCCGCTATTAGCACATACTTTAGTCTTTAACACTGTCATTGCTTTTTGTTTTGTGTCCATGAAATTTTATTTTGAGGGGTTGAATTGCCTACTCCATCTCCTAGTTCTTATCTCCTTATGTATCACCTCATTTACTAGTTAAAAATGGTAAAGAGAAGGTTATTGGGTATAGTAATAATAGCCTTTAAAGATTTTTATACAATGAATACACAGAAAATATTTGCACTTTTGAGGAAGGCAAAATGAGAAGTCATCAATATAAGGCAGTCACTCAAAAATCCAATAGGGAATTCAGAAGAAATGCCTTTATCCAGGGAGTGGTGAGAATCCAGCCTATCCTTGATCTTTGCTTTTGCCTTAACCGCAACTCTCCCATCCTCACCACCTTCCTGGACATGGTATTAAACCCATCACTGTTCCAACTCTCTCCAGCTCTTAAGAAGATTCATACATACAAAACTTTAAGTCTACTTCTCCAGGGATGCTGCCAGACTTGCTGAATTTTTCCAGCATTTCTGCTCTTATTTTGCATTTCATTATTTATACACGGGCTCATGAGATTCTGCACAATTGAGACCTTCAAAAATGTAACAAGTGGTTAATGGGATCCTGTCGATATAGTATATCTGGACTTCAAAAAGGCATTTGACAAGCTGCCACATAAAGAGTTAATACTCAAGGTAGGATTAGGCATAGTTTGTTAGCTTGGATAGAGGATTGGCTAACCTATAGAAAACAGTTGACCCATAAATAGGTCTTTCTTGGGTTGGCGAAATATAACTATTGTGGGTTGCTACAGGGTTCCTTGGACCCCAGCTATTTAGAATCTATATGAATGCCTCAGATGCAGGGGTAGAAGGCACCACAGCCAAATTTGCAGATGACGCTAAAACAGGCGGGATGGGATGTTGAAATAATGAAATAAGAAATTTGCAAATGAATATGGATAGGTTAAGTGAACGGGGCAAAATGTAACAGATGTAGTTTAATGTGGATAAGTGTGAGGTTAATCCAGTTTGGTCAGAAAAATAGTAAGGCAATTTATTATCTAAATAGAGAGAAACTACAGAGGGATCTGGTTGTCGTTGGGTACAATTCAATGAAAATTAGTGCAGCAGGTAATAAGGATAGTAAAGGGAATTTTGACATTTACTACTGAAGAAATAGAATATAAAAGTAAGGATGTCTTGCTGCAACTGTACAGGACATTAGTGAGACCACACCTGGAATATTGTGCACAGTCTTAGTCCCTTTGAGGAGGGTTGTAATTGTGTTAGAGGCAGTTCAGAGGGGGTTCACTAAATTGATTTCAGAGATGAGGGGTTTGTCTTATGAAGAGAGATTGAACAGTTTGGGCCGATACTCACTGGAGTTTAAAGATTGACAGATTTAATTGAGGTGTATAAGATGATGGATGGCATGGTGGCACAGTGGTTAGCACTATTGTTTCACAATGCCAGGGACCTTAGTTCAATTCTAGCCTTGGGTGAGTGCAATAGTTTGCATGTTCTCCCCATGTCTATGTGAGTTTCCTCTGGGTGCTTCAGTTTCCTCCCACATTCCAAAGATACACGTTAGGTGGATTGGCTATGCTAAATTGACCCTTAATGTCAGGGGACATGCAGGGTAAATACATGGGGTTATGGGGATTGGGTAGAATGGTTGTCAGTGCAGGCTTAATGGGCTGAATGGCCTCCTTCTGCACTGTACGGATTCTATGACAAAACGATTGACAAAGATGTTGTGGGTCAATTTAGAACAAGAAGTCATGATCTTGGGATAAGGGATGACAGATTTAAAACAGAGATGAGGAGAAAAGTTTGTAAGTCTGTGGAATTCACTACCCCAGAACTTGGTGGCTGCTGGGACATTGAATAAATTTGAGGAGGAGATGACAGATTTTTAATTTGTAATGGTTTGAAGGATTTTAGTGAATGGGCAGGAAAGTGGAGTTCCATCTGAGATGAGATCAACCATGATTGCATTGAATGGCAGCGCAGGCTCGAGGGAGTGAATTGCCTACTCCACATCCTAGTACTAATCTCCTTATGTATCACTTCATTTACTAGTTAAAAATGGTAAAGGGAAGGTTATTGGATATCATAATAATGGCCTTGAAAAAAGTTCTGAAAGGTTTTTATAGAGTGGATGCGCAGAGAACGTTTCCAATTTTGGGGAAGAATAAGAATTCATCAATATAAAAGTAGCCACTCAAAAATCCAATTGGGAATTCAGAAGAAATGCCTTTATTCAGGGAGTGATGAGAATGAGAGACTCATTACCATTTGAGTGATTTTTTAAAAAAATTAGTTTTTACATCACTGGCTGGGCCAGCATTTATTATCCATCCCTAACTGCACTCCCCCCCCCCCACTCCATTCCAGAGGGCATTTAAGAGCCAATCACATTGCTCTGGAATCACATGTAGGCCAAACCTGGTAAAAATTTCCTTCCCTAAGGGGCATTAATGAACCAGATGGGTTTTTATTTTACAACAATGGTTTCATGGTCATCATTATAGCAATCTTTTAACTCCAAATCTTTTCAGGAATTCAAATTTCACCATCTACCATGAAGGGATTTGAACCCAGGTTGCCACATCTTGCCCTGGGTCTTGCGGACTACTAGTCCAGTGATGATCCCACTACGCCTCTGCCTCCCCTATCAATCCCCTATCCTCTATTCAATCTGGATAAGTTGTGAGATGATGCACTTTGACAGGACAAATAAGGCAAAGCAATATGAGGAAATTATGTGGAAGCTACTCAAGTAGAGATGATAGGGAAGGAATTGGCGATTCCTACAATAAATGAGGAACAATAAAAAGGTACTCGAGTTAGAACGTGAATGATTGGGCCAAATGGCATTTTTCTGAGCTGCATGTCTTGCACTAAAAAAAAGTTTGGAGATGCACAGTAAGATTCCCATGACCCTCCGTGTTTCCCAGAGTCCTGCCGTTCACCTTGCATTATTTGTCCTGCCGAAGTGCATCACCTCACACTTATCCAGATTGAATTTAATTTGCCACTGATCAGCCCATTGTGATCCTCCTGCAATTTAAGGTTACCCTCTTCGCTATTTATCACCTCACCAATTTTTGTATCATCCACAAACTCACTGACCAACCCTCCTCCATCCACATCTAAATCATTTATATAAACCACAATCAGCAAAAGCCCCAACCCTGATCCCTGCGGGGCTTCACAGGACACAGTCTTCCAGATAGAAAATCATTCTTTGACCATCAATCTCTGCTTCCTGCTACTCAGCCAATTCAGGAGCCAACTTGCCAAATTTCCTTGGATACTGTGGAATCTTACCTTCGCTCTCATTTGGGGCCTTATGAAAAGCTTTGCTGAAGTCGGGGAACATGATGCCAAATGCATTGCCCTCATCGAGGCATCTGGCCACCTCTTCAAAATGTTCAATGAGATGTGACCTCCTGTTAACTGAATCATGCTGACTGTTCTTGGTTAATCTCTGCCCCTCCAAAGGCAGACTAATTCTATTCCTCAGAATTACTTCCAATAGATTTCCACCACTGACATTAGACTGAGTGGACTGTAGCTTCTTGGTTTACCCTTTCTACCTTCTTGAATAATGGTCTAACATTGACTCCAATCCTCCAGCACCACTCCTGTGGCTAGAGATGAATGGAAAATTATTGCCATCACCCTGTGATTTCCTCCCTTGCCTCATTCAACAGTCTGGGATATATTTCACCAACCCCGGAGATTATTCTACCTTTAAGCCTGCCAGTTCACTCAGAATCTCCTCTCTAAGTTAAATTCTTTAATTGTACCACAGTCCTTATCTCTGATTTCTTATATGTCTCTCTCACTGATGAACATCGACACAGTATTCATTTGAAACACTACCTACATCCTCTGGCTCTACACACAAATTACCACTGTGGACCTTAGTGGGACTCTTTCTCTGATTATCCTTTCAGCTTTAATGTACTTAAAACAACTTACGATTTTCCTTTATTCTATCTGCTAGTATATTGGGCAGCATGGTGGCACAGTGCTTAGCCACTAGTTTTTGGAGCACTGACTGCCCCTTCATCAGGCGGTGGGAGATCTGTTCACAAACAGGGCATGAAAAGACACAAACTCAATTTACAGAATAATGATCCAGCATTTTTTGTTTTTATTTAAGTTACCCTCCCTAAATTGAACCACTTTTCTCTTTTTCTACCAACATCTGGATATTTCTTAAAAAGCATTAAAAGCATCCCAGAAAAGCAGCTCAATGTATGCATGCATGAGTGTTTGCTTGTGTGTGTCTGGGTGCAAGTGTGTGTGTGCTTGTACATGCATTGCATGTGTGGGTGTGTGTGCTTATGCATATGTGTGTGCATGTGTGTGCATGTGTATAAGGATATGTGGTTCATGTGTGTTTGAGTATATTGTGTGATCATGTGTAGGTGTGTGTATGTGTATGTGCATGTATAAGTGTGTGTGTCTGTGTGTGTGTAGTATTTCTCCCTAGGGTGCAAAGCAACAGAGTTTTGCAGAGTGGATGCAGTCATTGAACACACCAATAATGATCACCGATTGCACTTATATCTGATGAGAAAAATCCTTCTGATGTGGTATCATGACTGACTAATCTGCAAATAGAATGGTATTGCTGAGAAAATGTTTTACTGGTGAATTCATCATTACTGTCAGAAGCCAGAGTCTACCAGAATGCACGAAGTGGTTTGACGGTAGATGTGAAAGTGGCATTATGAAGTATCTGCCTGTGGAATAACATTAAAGGCCATTTTCTTATAAATGCTGTAACAGGTTACTGCTAGAAACCTCAAGTTGCAGCAGTTACACATTCGTCTGTTTGATGTCGTTTGGTTTGGGATTGACATTTTAGAGCCACTTTGTGAAAAGCGAAGCAAAAAAAAAAATGAAGAAAACGGACAACCGGCTAGTAACAGGGATGCGCTTTCATTTAACTATCACATATAGATATAAAGAATGTGCCTGGGTTTCAGAATTACACTGTCCTTGTAAAGAACATTTTGAACTTGGGATGTTCGTGCTTTGCATCCAGATACCTCGAACTACCACCTCACTCTGACAGAATTTGTGTAAATACTTTCATTTCTGCCGCTTGTTACTCAGAGTAAACCTGTAATAGCTGGATGAGTCAGCAGCTTAGAAATGCGATTTTCTTCAAACACTTCAACTTACTTTTCGGAGTTATTTTCTCACAGTTTTTACCTTGTCATTCCTTATCTTTATGCTGGGTTAGGCTGTAGCGCATGCATCAAACATTTTGCAAGAATCAACAGTTTGAGATTGATAGAGAAAGGGCATCTTTGAAGACCTTTTTGCGCAGGCTGCAGTCAGTACAATGCAATGTGTTAAGGCATGTGGTTGTCAGATCACATTAAGATCATATTAAATACAGGTGGCACAAAGATTAGCACTGCTGCCTCACAGCTCCAAGAATCTGGGTTCTATTCCCGGTTTGGGTCATTGTCTGTGAGTCTGCACATTCTCCCCATGTCTGCATGGGTTTCCTCCAGATGCTCTGGTTTCCTCCCACAGCCTGAAAGACGTGTTGGTTATAGAACATTACAGTGCAGAACAGGCCCTTCGGCCTTCGATGTTGCACCGACTAATTAAGAAAAAGCAATGACCGTCTAACCTAAACCATTCCCTTTTCATCCATAAACTTATCTACTAACCTCTTAAACACCACCAAACTTGGCGCATCTACAACTGCCACAGGCAGGGCATTCCATACCCTTACCACCCTCTGGGTAAAGAGCCTACCTCTGACATCCGTCCTATAACCACCACCCCTTAATATAAAGCTATGTCCCTTCATGCTAGCTTTCTCCATCCTAGGAAAAAGGCTATCACTGTCCACCCTATCTAAACCTCTAATCATCTTATATGTTTCAATAAGGTATCCTCTTAGCCACCTTCTTTCTAACAAAAACAACCTCAAATCCCTCAGCCTCTCCTCATAAGACCTGCCCTCCATACCAGGCAACATCCTGGTAAACCTCCTCTGTACCCTCTCAAATGCCTCCACATCTTTCTTATAATGTGGGGACCAGAACTGCACACAATACTCCAAGTGCGGCCGCACTAGAGTTTTGTACAGTTGCAACATTACGTTGCGGCTCCGAAATTCAATCCCCCTACCAATAAAAGCTAAGACTCCGTATGCCTTCTTAACAACCTTATCGACTTGATTGCCAACTTTCAGGGATCTATGCACATATACACCAAGATCCCCCTGTTCTTCAACACTATTAAGAGTCCTACCATTAGCCCTATACTCTACACATTTGTTATTCCTGCCAAAGTGAATTACCACACACTTTTCTGCATTAAACTCCATTTGCCACCTCTCGGCCCAGCTCTGCAACTTGTCCAAGTCTCTCTGCAAACTATCAACTGGATAGCTATAGATTATGATGTAAAGATGCCGGCGTTGGATTGGGGTGGTAAGAACTCAGTAAGAATTTAGCAATACCAATTTTTAATCCAACCGATTTATTTGATAGTAAATCCGCGAGCTTTCAACACTCAGTGTCTTCCTCAGGCAAATGCAGTGTTCTGATCTGCAATAGCACACATCAGCACAGTCAGAGATTGCTGATTAGAATGGGAATCCTTACATCTAACCTGCTATTCAAGTGTTAAAGTGGCTAACAATGTGTGTGAAGGGAATCCTGAGCATTGTTAGAGAATTGTGTATTTTCTCCAGACAGCACAGTAAGTGGGGTTTTTTGCTAACCCAGGCAAGTTACGGGGGTTACAGATAGTGTGTCATGAAGCCAAGATCCCTGTTAAGACCGTCCTCATGTGTGCGAAGCTTGGCTATCAGTCTCCGTTCAGCGACTCGAACCGACCTGCGGGTAAATGTTCTTCAAGGGGGCTTTCGTGATACACGACAGCGCAGAGTGTGCTAATTGGTGTTGCTAAATTCTTACTGAGTTCTAGCTATAGATTAGCCAGGAGGGAGCTAAAGAGTGAGTTGAGAAGAGCTAAAAGGGGACACGAGAAGACTTTGGCTGATAGGATCAAGGAGAATACTAAAGAAAGCTTTAGGTATGTTAAGAATAGAAGATTGGTTAGGGCAAGATTAGGGCCAGTCAGAGACAGCAGTGGGAAGTTGTGCGTGGAGCCTGAAGAGATTGGAGAGGCACTGAACAAATATTTCTCTTCGGTATTCACGCAGGGAGATGTAATTGTAGTTGTGGAGAACACTGGGATACAGGGTTGCAAACTGGAAAGTATTGAAGTAGACAAGGAGGATGTGCTAGATATTCTTGAGGGTTTGAAGTTAGGTAAGTCCCCTGGGCCAGATGGGATTTTCCCTCGGATTCTCTGGGAAGCGAGGGGGGCGATTGCAGAGCCTCTGGCTCTGATCTTCAGGTCGTCGTTGGTTACGGGTATAGTGCCGGAAGACTGGAGGATAGTGAATGTGGTCCCATTGTTCAAGAAGGGGAATAGAGTCTTTCCTGGGAATTATAGACGGGTGAGTCTTACTTCTGTTGTGGGCAAGTATTGGAGAGAATTATTAGGGATAGGATTTATAGTTATTTAGGGAGAGATGAATTGATTTGGGATAGTCAGCATGGTTTTGTGAAGGATAGGTCGTGCCTTACTAACCTTATTGAGTTTTTTGAAAAAGTGACCAAAGAGGTGGATGGGGGTAAGGCAGTTGATGTGGTATATATGGACTTTAGTAAGGCGTTCGATAAGGTGGCCCATGGAAGGCTTCTGCAGAAAATGCAGATGTATGGGATTGAGGGTGATTTAGCTAATTGGATTAGGAATTGGCTAGCAGATAGAAGACAGAGGGTGGTGGCTGATGGAAATTATTCATCGTGGAGTTCGGTTACAAGTGGTGTACCTCAGGGATCTGTTTTGGGGCCCCTGCTGTTTGTAATTTTTATAAATGATCTGGATGAGGGTATTGAAGGATGGATTAGTAAATTTGCGGATGACACCAAAGTCGGAGGAGTGGTAGATAGTGAAGAAGGGTGTTATAGTTTGCAGAGAGATTTGGACAAGTTGCAGAGCTGGGCCGAGAGGTGGCAAATGGAGTTTAATGTGGAAAAGTGTGAGGTAATGCACTATGGCAGGAATAATAAATATGTAGAGTATAGGGCTAATGGTAGGATTCTTAATAGTGTTGATGAACAGAGGGATCTTGGTGTATATGTGCATAGATCCCTGAAAGTTGGCAATCAAGTCGATAAGGTTGTTAAGAAGGCATACGAGTCTTAGCTTTTATTGGTAGGGGGATTGAATTTCGGAGCCGCAACGTCATGTTGCAACTGTACAAAACTCTAGTGCGGCCGCACTTGGAGTATTGTGTGCAGTTCTGGTCCCCACATTATAAGAAAGATGTGGAGGCATTGGAGAGGGTACAGAGGAGGTTTACCAGGATGTTGCCTGGTATGGAGGGCAGGTCTTATGAAGAGAGGCTGAGGGATTTGAGGTTGTTTTCGTTAGAAAGAAGGCGGCTAAGAGGAGACCTTATTGAAACATATATGATTAGAGGTTTAGATAGGGTGGACAGTGATAGCCTTTTTCCTAGGATGAAGAAAGCTAGCACAAGGGGACATAGCTTTAAATTAAGGGGTGGTGGTTATAGGACGGATGTCAGAGGTAGGTTCTTTACCCAGAGGGTGGCAAGAGTATGGAATGCCCTGCCGGCTGCAGTTGTAGATGCGCCAAGTTTGGTGGCGTTTAAGAGGTTAGTAGATAAGTTGATGGATGGAAAGGGAGTGGTTTAGGTTAGAGGGTCATTGCTTTTACTTAATTGGTCGGCGCAACATCGAAGGCCGAAGGGCCTGTTCTGCGCTGTAATGTTCTATGTTCTATAATACCCCTCTTCACTATCTACCACTCCTCCGACTTTGGTGTCATCCGCAAATTTACTAATCCATCCTTCAATACCCTCATCCAGATCATTTATAAAAATTACAAACAGCAGGGGCCCCAAAACAGATCCCTGAGGTACACCACTTGTAACCGAACTCCATGATGAATATTGGTTGTTATGTGCATTGGCAATGCTAAATTGTCTCTCAGCTGTAGCTGAACAGGTAACTGGGGGATTTTCACAGTAATTTCATTGCAGTGTTAATGCATACCTACTTGTGTCAATAAAAAATTTAAAAAAATTAATTCTGAACTGCCTTCTGATGTAGCCAAAAATGTATTTGGTTGTATCAAACAACTTCAAGCAGAAGGGCCACCACTTCCTCACACACACAACCGCATTGAATTGGCCTTGGAACCATATATTGGCTGATCAGGTAAGGGGAAAATAAGGATGATGAAAAAGTTTTCCACACAGTAGTTAGGACCTGGAATATGTGCCTGAGAATGTGATGGAGGCAGGTTCAACTGAAGAAGTCAAAAGAAAATTAGACTATTATCTGAAAACAAGAAATGTGCTGGGCTAGAGAGAGGCCGTGGTGTTTAGGTGATTTGCTCATTCAGAAAACCCGCATAGACACAATGGACTGTGCCACTTTAGCAGGGCAGCACGGTGGTACAATGGTTAGCACTGCTACTCACAGTGCTGGTGACTTGGGTTCAATTTCAGCTTCAGGTCACTGTCTGTGTGGAGTCTGCCCATTCTTCCCACGTTTGCATGGGTTTCCTCCGGGTGCTCCAGTTTTCTCTCACAATTCAAAGATGTGCGGGGTTAGGTGCATTGACCAACCTAAATGGGGATTAGCGTCAGGGGGATTAGCAGGTTAAATGTGTGGGTTATGGGAATAGGATCTGGATGATTGAATGGTCTCCTTCTGCACTGTAGGAATTCTACGAGTGGCCTATTTCTGCACTGCGACAGCTATATGTTCCCTCCTCTGAAGGGTAAGAATAAACCAGTTAAGTTGTTGGAATATGAACAAGTTTTGTTTGTTGCTCCACACTGACCCGTAAAGCAATTTTTTTCTCTCTGACGCACTCAAGGTTAAGACCCACTGCTTGAGAAAATTGGATTTGCAAAATGATTTAACAAGGACTAGAAGTGTGCAATGACCCTCCTGCCTTTATTCATCACTACTGAGAGACTGGCTGCAAATTCATTTCTAAATCATTAAACCAAGTTGGGGACAGCAAGCCCTAATTTGCAGCTTCTCACCTGCTCTGATAATGTCTGCCATTAAAGATTGACTACACTGTGAATTAAATACAGAGATACTCTGCACTGAGCATTTTAAGTTAAGTTACATATGCTTGGGCTTCTGCACTTATCAAATTCTAACAGCTCACAACAGGACTCCAAAGAACCAAAGACAAAATGAAAACAAATAATGCTGGAGATTACTCAGCAGGTTTAGCAGCACCTATGGAGAGAGAAACAGAGTTAGTTTCAGGCTGTAACCACTCATCAGAACAGATTATAATCACTTGTAAGTGTGCACAATGGTCAGTGATATTTACATTTTTGCCATTTTTAAAATCTTATTCTACAACATTAGGATCATGGTGACACACTGGATAGCACTGCCAGGGACCAGGGTCCAATTCCCAGCTTGGGCCTGTGCAAATTCTGCACATTCTCTCCATGTTTGCATGGGTTTCCTCTGGGTGCTCCAGTTTCCTCCCATAGTCTGAAAGACGTTCTGATTAGGCGCATTGGCCGTGCTAAATTTTCCCTCAGTGTAGCTAAACAGGTGCCAGAGTGTGGCAACGAGGGGATTTTCACAGTAACTTTATTAGTGTTAATGTAAGCCTACTTATGACAGTAATAAATAAATTTTAAAACTTTAAAGTAAGATCTCATTTGTTGCCCAAATGCCACAATATCAGCAAGTTATTGAATTTATTTAGGTGAAGCATATTGGTTTTATAAACTTAAGAAATAGCAGCTAGTAGTCCATTTGGTTCATCACACCAACTCCACCATTCACTTGGCTTGTGACCTTAATGGCACTTTCTTGCTGTTTGCCATAACCTTGATAGCTTTGTCAACCAAAACTCTGTCTGACTTGGCATTGAATATATTCAGTGAGCAAGCCCCCACCACTCTGTAGAAGAAGTCCAAAGACTAATGAGTGAGAGAAAAAAATGTCTAATCTCCATCTGAACTGAACTGGATGACCCCTTATCTTTAAACCGTGCCCCTAGTTCTAGATTCCCCACCAAAGGAAAAATCATCTCAGCATCTACTGCCTCAAGCTCCCTCATGTGTTTCAATAAAGATAGAAATAACAATTGTTACCATACATGGCAGTTCTCATTTAAAGTCAGCTGATTGCCTTCTGCCTTGCTTCAAAAGCTGGTCTCTGTCTCTTACTCAGCAGTATTCACCTACCAGCAATTGAACCCCATCCTTTCATTGCCTGCTTGAAAATATTACATTGCTAGTTATGCCAACAAAATTCTGCAGAATTACAATGAAACCTAGCAAATGATGCAGTTCCTTTTGTGGGAGAATCTAGAACTGGGGTGGGGGTCAGGGTGGTGGTCATAACCGTGAGTTTGCATGTTCTCCCTGTGTCTGCATGGGTTTCCTCCAGTGCTCCCAAGTCTTCCCACGAATTAATAAAAATATGGTGGTGGTGAGCTGCTTTCTTAGATTGCTATAATCCACATTGTCATTTAGGTAGTGGTCATCACTGTTTAAAAATGAGGGGTCGTCCATTTAAGATAGAGATGAGAATTTTCTCTCTCTCTTAGGGCTGAGAGTCTTTGGTACTCTCCTCCTTAAATGGAAGCAAAGTTCTTGAATATTTTTAAGACAGAGATAGATTCTTAACAAGGGGGTGTAAGATTATATATGTCAATGGCAGGTTATACACAGATTAGCTATGATTTATTGTACGGCGGAGCAGGCTCGAGGAATCAAGTGGCATACTCCTGCTCCTAATTTATATGTTTGCAAGTTCCAAAATTATGACTTTGGTTTTGTAATAACTGAAGATGGCTTTGAATGCTTCCACAGCTTTAGCAATGATCTGCTTTTAAAACTGGAAAATAAAAATGCTTTTAAGTGCAATAGCCTTGCTGATTTACTCCAGATATCTTGCTGTCAGAATAAAATATGATGTTCATGTAGCAGGCTTAACCGTGATTGATCTTTCATATTTTGTACAGTTTATAGAGTACAAAATTAGAATCGGTTCGGATAAGACAAAGGCTGTGCCTATCAGTTAATCGTATAGACGGCACAGATTTAAGATTCTGGGCAAGAGGACAAGGCTGGTGTGAGGAAGAACCCTAATGAATTGGAACACTCTGCCTCTCAGCTATGTGGAAGCAGGGATGATTGATTAATTCCAAAGAAAACTGAGGGGAGTAACCTTTCAGAACTACGGAGACGCAGCAGGGGAATAGGACAGAATGCATTGAGTCTTCAGAGAGCAGGCATGGATTTTACAGGCCAAATGGTCTCTTTTGGTAATGAAATGACCACATTAAGTATAAGATTTGGTTGACACATTAGATTAGTGCACCACTCTCATTTATCGAACCTGTGTGCAAATTCAGCCTAGATACATAGGATGAAGGATCCCCCACTTCTGCCAATTTCAAAGGATTTCATGAGAAAGGAAGTTTCTGCTCACTTTTTAAGGCACGCAGAAAACTAGGCAGCATGATCTGCAGCAAAGCGATGGTTGCTGACCTTGGAGGAAGTTGCCCAGAAAGATCTAAACAAGTAGCATGGACATCCCAATGTCAACTGGTACAAAAGACTTCCCCAGAAATCCAGCAACTATGATGACTTCCATCAGCATTAAGCAGCTAATTATGTTTCAGTATTCAGACACCAAACCAGTAAGTAAACTGCAGATTACCTCTGACTTTTAATTCAATTTGAAAGAGCAAAATAAGTAACTAGGATAAGGTAAATACGCTGAAAAATCAAACAAAATTTTAAAATCAAATGATTTTGATTTTATGAGAACTTCGACATTTTTCCAAACATAAAATCTGTTTCTCAGCACGCATAAAGCTAATTATGAATGTAGTATTCTTCTGCGTTCTCCCTGCACCTAGTGGGTACTAAGGCAAACTTGCATGTTTCCATAGCTAGTTAGGGTGGCACTGTGGCTAGCACTGCTGTCTTAGAGTACCAGAGATCCGGATTTGATTCCCGACCTGGGTCACTGCCTGTGCCAAGTCTGCAAATTCTTCTGAGCTATGTGGGTTTCCTCCCTGTCTGAAAAATACGCTGATTAGGTGCATTGGCTACGCTAAAGTTTTCCTCAGTATACGTGAACATGCGCTGGAGTCTGATAACTAGGGGATTTTCATAGTAACTTCATTGCATTGTTAACATAACAATGACATTAATAAATAGGTAATAATGTCTGGAACATGTTGCTAGTCTGTGCCAGAGCCTATAGCTTGAGAGTCACCACTCTATATCAAGTGTGGCTGACCAGGAGTCTCTCCCACTCTTAGTGCCAACTTTTGGTGTGTTTTAAAGGATTTGTAGGTTGACACTGAAGCTATTTGACCACATTATGAACACACCTTCCTTGGCCATCAAGTCCCGGGGTGAGACCTGAACACAGAGCTTCTGGGAGGGACAGGGACATTACCCACTGTGCCACAATTATGAATGCAAATGTTAAAAACTTCAATTATACCCACTTTAGCAAGGTGTCGCTTTCTGAAGGGTTTTTACAGCACAGATAATAGTGTAAAAGTGTAAGGTTTCAACAGCTCATGATTTCTTGATTTTAAAACAGCTCGTCCTATGGAGAACTGTAGATTACAGACACTAATTTCTAGATTTGAGTGTTTAATTGTACACTCACAGGTCAAAGTAACAACAGCGAATGCTAAATTTTGCAGAATCCACATCACGATTGCTGAAATATAACATTAGCATGGGTCTCTGAGGAGAAATACAAAAGCTGACAGCTTACTTTCCAAGTAATCCAAAATCTAACAAATCCAACTCCTATCAGCCAGTGATTTAGATATGCAATGCGGTCTGCAAATACATCAAGTCAACCGAGCTCCTTCTAACATTTGAAAGACTAGCTGGTTTGGATCCAAATTCTCCAAAGAATTATGCATGATCGGATCAGATTCTTCATTTTGCAGATCAGAAAAAATATATGCATCCTCCAATTTGCAACTTAAGAGCATTGAAGTTCAGTGCTGAGTGTGTAATGTCACAGAGTCATTCTGTGAAACTGAAGAGATTGAGAAAGTGTGTAAACTCAATTACATTGTGACAAAGTGGAGAACAGGCACATTGAGTCTTCAAAAAAAAGTCACTTTCATCAGCTACAAAAGTTGTCACTGCCTGAAGAAGTTTGGCAATTGCCAAATAGCAAAAAGCACAAGATAATAAGGAGCAATCATATAAAAAGGGGTATCTGCTTCTAATGATGACTGAAGGATAAGTATCAACCAATACATCAGGAGAACTTCCTTGATCTTCTGTGAACGGTGCCAAGGGACCTCTTTCAGAGCCCAGAACTAGAGGTTGTAGTGTGAGAATAAAGGATAAACCTTTTAAAGAACAACACAGCACGGGAAAACAGGCCCTTTGGCCCAACGAGTCCACACTACTATTATAACGTTCACACTTCCACTCATGACCCTTGTCTACGTTTATGGAAACGAGTTTTCAGAACTGTGAAGAGGAGAAATTTCTTCACCCACTACCACAGAATTTAGTTGAGACCAAAATATTGTGCGATTTCAGGAAGAAATTAGATATAGCCCTTGGGGCTAAAGGGATTAAGGGATATGGGGGGAACGGGGATAGTGGGGGGGAAATCAGATATCAAATTTGATGATCAGCCATGATCAAAATGAATGACGAAGGCGTCTCAAAACGTCTACCATGCAGAAGGGGGCCATTTTGCAATTGAGTCCACACTGACCACAATCCATCTATGCCCTATTACAACCACACACATTTACTCTGCTAGTCCCCCTGACAATGTAGTCAATTGAGCACGGTCAGTCTAACCCACACATCTTTAGCCTGTGGGAGAAAACTGAAGCATCCGGAGAAAACCCACAGACATGGGGAGAATGTGCGAATTCCACACAGTCACCCAAGGCCAGAATTGAACCTGGGTCCCTGGTGCTGAGAGATAGCAGTGCCAACCATTGTACCACTAGGCTTCCTGTACCAGATGTGCGGAACATGTTTTTTATGCAGAGGGTGGTTGGTGTCTGGAACCTGCTGCCATGGGAGGTAGTGTAACAGCACATTATATATTTAAAACAATTAGCTTAGATGGGCTTTTTGATTGGCATGGGCTAGTTTGGGCCAAAGGGTCTGTCTCTGTGCCGCAGATTCTATGATTCACTGGAGCACAGGCTCAACAGATTAGAAGCATTTCAAAAAACAGAAATCTTATAATTGTTGCGATTTCATTTAAAAATAAACTGGAGTGGCTACCTATCAGGAGCCCTGAAATTTTGATCAAGTGAATATCCTACAACATACCCAATGATTTCAAAGTTACAGCAAGTATGAACTATTTAACAAATGCACCGCATGATTAGTTGGAAATATGAAACCCGTATTGGTACAGAACCTTACAGCTAATGAAGCATTTTTGAAGTGCGATCACTTGCAATGCAAAGAATCAGCAGCCAAATTTCACACATCAATGCTTCAGAAGGAGCAATCGGATAAAAGGGGAGATAATCTGTTTTTAATGATGCTGACTGAGGGATAAATATCGACCAGGGAATCAGGAGAACTTCCTTGATCTTCTGTGAATAGTGCCAAGGGACCTCTTTCATCTTGAGCGGGCAGACATGATCTCAGCTTAACATCTCCTAAGTAAGGAGTTAATCAAACGGTACTGTTAGTAATTTCTCTTCATTTTAATTGGTGCACTTGCAAATCAGCTAATTATAGATATGATTTAAACAAATTGTGTAACTAATTTGTAACAAGACCATGCAGGTTTATCGGCTTTAGTTGGTGTCTAGGCAACGGAATATCTTGTCAGTTCTTTTTTTAATTTCACAAGGAAGCAGGAAATGTCACACTTTTTATGGCGATGGTAAAGGAATGTATTACTCAAAGACATAACAAAGATGACATTTGTCAAAGGGCTCAGAGGATAGGGAAGGAGCAGCCTCAGAGGTTACTCAAAAGCCTTTGCTAATTCATTCATTATGAATGTCTTCAGTCTAATGGACTTGTTTGACAGATCAATCAAGACGAAAACTATAATGTTAGGAAATAGTAAAACTCAAGGTTAATAAGCACCTGTGTGTTGTCTTCTTTCAAGCTATGCCCACCATCCCCTTTAATCCAACCTTTTACTCTCATTCTATGCTTTTAAAACGCTATTCTAACTCTGTTACACCCCTAGATATGACTGTGACATGAAATTCTGCACCCTCTCCTTGCCTTCTTTATGAATGGTCTGCTTTGTCTGCGTAGCAAACTGAGGGGTCATGCAACACCAGATTATAATCCAACAGGTTTATTTGAAATCACAAGCTCTGTTCCTTCACCAGGTGGAATAGTTTAGGGTTCACCTAACGAAGGAGCAGTGCTCTGAAACTTGTAATTGCAAATAAATCTGTTGGACTATAATTTGGTATCTTGTGATCTCTGATCTTGTCCATCCTTATTTAACACTGACATCTCTATGTCTTGTCTGTATAGCACACAAAAAAAAATACTTTTCACTGTATAGCAATTCATGTGACAATAAATCAAATCAAATGAGATTTGAGTAACAATGAAATATTGCAGTGTTGAAAAAAAAGCTTAGCCAAACACCTGAGAATGTTTCAAATTCACTGAACCCCTGCTTTGAGCTTGAAACATTAAAAATAAATTCTAGTGAACTTATAAAGCTTTGTTGTAAGTGTTCTGTTCATAAATTAAATTATTATTAGATGCTTAATAAATCTATCCTTAATGGTGTGAATCTTATTATTTTGAAAAGTGATGTAGAAGACCCATTGTCTAATAACCTCATTTGAAGGACATTTCCAACAAACACTTGCTCAGTACTGCAATATTGTCTGCATAGATCAAATGTTCTAGTATTTGGAATGGGGCTTGAACCTTCACACTTGGACAGAGAGGCAAGAGTGCTATCACTGAAACAAAATTAACAACTAAATATCTAAAGTATCACTGCTTAAATAATGATCTAAAACAAGTTTAGAAAGTTAATAGTATCATTTAATTTCTTCACAAGTCTCTGAAAAGAAATTGTTCCGGATTTCACACAATCTCACTGAAATGACCATTCATTAAGCTGATCTTTGTCTACACCCTAGTTATAACACAACATTCTGCGCCCTCTTCTTTCCTTCTCCCTCATGTAATCTATGTTTTGTCTGTACAGCATGCAAGAAATAGTACTTTCCATTATATCCCAATACACGTGACAATAATAAATCAAGCAATGCAAGAGATGTGGAGAAAGGGGGAAAAGATAAACACATTAGGGCCTAACACTCCCCCTGCAAAGGATCCTACAGGTACTTCGGTCTGCCTTGTCTAACAACGGGCATACACATGATGGGTCGTGAGAGGGCTGCTCTTGGATTTTTTGAGAGTAGCCTAGTGCTTCACATTGTTACTGTACGCTTGACCTTGACCATTTGATAGGCAATACGACAGCTCAGTGACTATCGTTGTGCTGTGTAGATACATGGATTTGGGTCTGTGTCTGTGGGAGTTTACGCATTCTCCCCGTGCTTGCGTGGGTTTTCTCCGGGTGCTCCGGTTTCCTCCCACATCCCAGAGGTGTGCTTTTAGACTGATTGGCAGAACAAATTCTCCCTAAATTGTCTCAAATTTGGTTCTAATGCATAGATCTATAAACATAGACAGGGATCATGGGTAGAAGTGGGAACATCGGGGTGGCGATGCAGGCTCGTTGGGTTGAAGGGCCTGTTTCCTGTGCTGTTTTGTTCTTTGAAAGAGTCAGCCTCCGACATTCGGGTAAACATTCTTCAAGGGGGCTTTCACGACACATGACAGCGCAGAGCCGCTGAGCAGAGACTGTTAGCCAAGTTCCGCACACATGAAGGTGGTCTTAACAGGGATGTTGGCTTCATGTCACACTATCCGTAACCCCCATGACTTGCCTAGGTTAGCAAAAAAACCTCACTGTGCTGCCTGGAGACAATACACATCTCTCTAACCTGTGTTCAGTGCTCCTTCCACACACATTGTTAGCCACTCTAAGACTTGAATAGCAGGCTAGGTGTAAGGATTTGCATTCTAATCAGCAATCTGTAACTGTCTGTGCTGGTAGTGTGCTATTGCAGACCAGGACACCTCATTCACCTGACAAAGGCCGAAAGCTAGCAAGTTTACTATCAAATAAATCGGTTGGACTTAAAATTGATGTTATCGGACTTCTTAGAGTTTAGTCCAGTCCAACGCCGGCATCTCTACATCTTGTTCTTTGAAAACAGAGATGTTTCTCTTACTAAACCCCATTTAAAAGTGAGAAACTATTGCACCACATTAAAATGAGACAACTTCTTAAATAAAGAGCAGCAATGAAGCTTAAAAGCTTATTTATTGTCACAAGTCAGCTTACATTAACACTGTGATGACATCAATGTAAAAATCCCCTAGTCGCCTCAGCACCTGTTTGGGTACACTGAGTGACAATTTAGCATGGCCAATGCACCTAACCAGCACGTCTTTCAGATTGTGGGAAGAAACATATGCAAACACCGAGAGAATGTACAGTTTCGCACAGACAGTGACCGAAGCTGGGAATCAAACCCAAGTCTCTGGCGCTGTGAGGCAGCAGTGCTAACTGCATCACCCTTAAAAGGTAACATACAGAATCACACAAGAAGATTATAGTCCACACAGCTCAAAACCACGAGGTTGGACTGGAAGGAAGTTTCGATGTAGTCTAGGCATTCTGACTTCACTAATAGTTATAGCTGAACATGAATTGGCAAGTTCCTCCATCATGGCCAAACCAGTGATACTTTTTGTTACAGATCAGATTACAAAGCTTTATCGATTGGACAATAATGCAGAGCATTTAGCAAATGCATGATCCCGATTCGAGCTTCAACACCCGTTAATTGCTCTTGAACCAATTAGTTCTCTATCAATCGTGAATGCCAATTTACTTTCATTAACATTCAGCTAACCGGTTAGGGGAAGAATTAAAACGTGCTTCTTATGCTGTTTCTAGTTGCAAAGTCCACTTCAACTGAAGGTAAAAAGCCCACAGTGAAAAGGCGGCATGAAAGAAAAGGCATCTCCATGCCTTCCGCATTTCAGGAATAAGCACAGTGCTAACTAACTCATATTAGCTTACTGCTAATACAGCATTAAACTGCACGTACAAATACATTGCCAATTGATAAAAGTTTCACTTCATACATACTCTCGATAATCCAACCAGTAACACATGCATTCTTCAGTCAATTCATTATATTGGACACGTTAATTACAATTAAAACAGCAGAGAAATGTTCTGACAAAGTTCCATCATGTACTAAATTCAATAGATTCAGAACTCAAAGAAAGCATACTCAATAAACTATTATTAAGCATATGTTCTTTGCCCAGATTTTGGTGGTTATGAACTCAGCAATAAAATATATGCACCCAGAATGCAAGTCTTGCCTAATGCTTCAACAAGGCCTTTTCCTATGTTTTGGGGGTATCAAACATGCAGAGGCTCTTGTATTTTTGCAGAAGTTCATTTTTGGTGCGGACCTGGTCCCGCAAGTTCTGAAGCTGCTGCTGCTGCTGTTCGGGGCTGAGATCAATCCCAGGCATTGCCAAAACCATTTCCCGAGTCTCCTGAAGCTTCGCCTTCAGTCTATTCAGCTCCTGGTGCACATCTTGGCTGTCTTTGTCCATACTGCCCACAATAAAATCAACAGACAAATCATTACACTATGTTTTATTCAACTGATTATAAACAGCAACGTAAGATAAAGTTACTGAGACTACAGGATGCCAGTATTAGTAACCAAGCACACAACGGACAATTGCTAGACCATTTTGATAATTATCGCAACTTTTGTTTCACTGTAGGAATCGATACTGCTATAGTCCAGCTATGTCTAAAATGTAACATGAAAATTTGCTAACAATTCCTAACATAATGCACCACAACCAGAAAATATTAAAACAATGCAACATGATGGCTGTGAGAGTAAATTAATCAAATGTTATAGTACAAAGATACAGACTAGGAAATTCAGGGACTGATTTCCCATCAATGATAAAGTCGTAATGTAGGAAATGCAGCAAATAATTTGTGCTCAGCAATCCCCAACAAACAGCAAGATAGTAATTAGCAAGTTTTCTGTTTTATGATGTTGAGTAGCTGGTTTAGACTTCAGAATAAATGCTGCCACAGTAAAATAATCAGGTCAGTTATTCCATATTCATGTTTCAAAACACCTGAGATTGGTGTCTCAGGATAGCAGAGTGAGTTTATCCATCTTCATACCAATCACTCCTCAGCTCCCCATTTCCCCATCCCAACCACTTCCTTTCCCTTCATCATTCCTTCTCATCCTGCACTGACCCCCTCACACCCAATCTCTCCAACATCTCCAACTACCTTAACGTTCCTTCCTCTCCCCTCCTCCCTTCTCATCATCTCCCCATCAATCACCCTGCCCCACATTATCTTCCATCCTCCAAATCAAATCCCTGCTCCCCCAACTCCCTCCTTCCCCATCTCATCTCCCCGTGGACACGGTGGGAGGCAAAGGAGGAAATCAAAGGTCCCGTAGTAGAGGATGTTTGAATCATCAATAGTCATGGGTGAGCGGCCTTTAGATTGGAGGGTGGCAAATGTTGTGCCTTTGTTTAAAGAGGGCTGCAGGGAAAAGCTGGGAACTACAGGCCAGTGAGCCTCACATCTATGGTGGCTAAGTTGTTGGAAGGTATTTTGAGACAGAATCTATAGGCATTTAGAGACAGTCAGCATTCTTTAAGAGTGGAAAATCATGTCTCACAAATTTGATTGAATTTTCAAAGGGGTAAACCAAGGAGGTCAACAAGGGCAGTGCAGCTGATGTTGTCTATAGGGAATTTAGCAAGGCCTTTGACAAGGTATCAAATGATAGGTTGTTGCATAAAGTTTACTTACCTCACCCTGGATTCCCAGGGTGAGATAAATAAACGGATACAAAATTGGCTTGGTGACAGAAGATGGTTGTAGAGAGATGTTTTTCAAACTGGAGGCTTGAGGGATCAGTGCTGGGCCCACTGTTATTTATCATTTATATAAAGCATTTAGAACATAGAACATAACAGTGCAGTACAGGCCCTTCGGCCCTCAATGTTGCGCCAGCCAGTGGACCCTCTAACCTAAACTATTCCAATATGCGTATCCACCGACTATTTGAATGCCCCCAAAGTAGGCAAGTCCACAACTGCTGCAGGCAGGGCATTCCACGCCCTGCTATATTCTCATTTGGATGAGAATATAGCAGGCATAGTTACTAAATTTGCAAATGAAACCAAGATTGGTGGCATAGTGGACACTGAAGGAGGTCATCTCAGATTGCAACAGGACCTTGGTGAATTGGGCCAGTGGGCTGACGAATGGCAGACAGAGTTTAATTTAGATAAGTGTGAGGTGATGCATTTTGGTCACTCAAACCAGGACAGGACTTAGTCAGTTAACGGTAGAGCACTGGGGAGAGTTACAGAGCAAAGAGATCAACAGGTACAAGTTCATAGTTCCTTGGAAGTCACAAGTGAACAGAGTGACAAAGGCGGCATTCGACATGCTTGGTTTCATTTGTCAGAATACTGAACACAGGAGTTTGTACATCTGATTGAAGCTGCACAAGACACTGGTAAGGCCACACTTGGAATACAGTGTAGAGTTCTGGTCCCCCTATATTAGAAACAACATTATTAAACTAGAAAGGCGGCAGAAAAGATTTACTGAGATGCTACTGGGACTTGATGGTTGAGTTATAAGGAGAGGCTAGACAGACTGGGACTTTTCTCTCCGGAACTTTTTTTCCTGGAGCATAGAAGGCCAACAGGTGAACTTACAGAGGTCTACAAAATAATGAGGAGCATAGATCAGCTAGGTAGTCAATATCTTTTCCCAAAAATAGGGGAGTCTAAAACTAGAGGGCATAGGTTTAAGGTGGGGTGGGGTACAAAAAGATCCAGAGGGTCAGCTTTTTTTTTCCAGAGGATGCTGAGTGTCTGGAACAAGCTGCCGGAGATAGTGGTGGAAGTGAGTACAATTTTGTCTTTTAAAAAGCATTCATTTACATGGGTAAGATGGGTGTAGACGGATATGGGCCAAGTGCGGGCAACTGGGACGAGCTTAAGGGTATTTCTTTTTAAAAAAAGGTGGTATGAACAAGTCAGGCCAGAGGGACTGTTTCTACGCTGGAAATTTCTAGGGCCCCTCACCTTGCCCCCAGCCATCCCCCCCCCCCATCATCCTCTCCCATCTCATCTCCCCCCACCTCCATTCTCTCCCGTCCCCTCTTCCCCCCCCCCACCCAGTGGGTGTGCACGGAGCCGCTCATTCACCATTTGATGATGTCGTGCACAATGGGCAGGAAGGAGCAGTCCTCCTGTTTGATAACCTTCACCTCCGCCGCAGCCGGTGCTGCTGCAGCCGCCGCCGCCATGATGCTGACCTCATCGCCAGGCTGCAGCGCCGATAGACCGTATTCTGGATGACGTCACTCACCGTCACTTCCTGTGATCCGCGCAGCCGCGGTGTCGTTCCTCTCTGTCAGTATCACAGACCCCCTACAAAGCAGAAAGAGGCCATTCGGCCCATCGAGTCTGCACCGACCACAATCCCACTCAATCCCTATCTCCCTAACCCCCACACATTTGCCCCAGCTAGCCCCCTGACACTAGGGAATAATTTAGCCTGGCCAAATCTACCTAAGCCTGACATCTTTGGACTATGGGAGGAAACCCACACAGACACGGGGAAAACGTGCAGACTCCACCCAGACAATGACCCAAACCAAGTGTTGAACCAGCTTCCCGGTCCCTCGCGCTATGAGGCAGCAGTGCTAACCAATGTGTCACCATGCCACTGTGCTGTCACCGGGCTACTGCAGGGGAAAAAGCTGAATAGCTGCAGCATTCTCCAGCAAGAATTTCCAGTGATCTCAAAGGAATATCCAACAACTTTCAGAATCAAAACAACGTTGGCAACACTCAGCATGTCTGGCAGAGGAACAGAATTAATTCTTTAGATCCGTGACCTTATCTCAGAGCTGGAGAGCTGAACTATGTGAGTGTGACACAGGGAAAAATGGGTGAGAGGGGAGTGAGGAACAAAAGGGAAAGTCTGTGATAGAGGGGATGGCAAAAGAAATGAACTTTCATAATTTTGCTTTCAAAATAACAATATCCTTTTCTTGAAGTAATATTTAATGTGAAAAAAAATCAACTTTTTGTTCTTTCCTCCCTTGGAAAGATTTGATCAGTCATCAGGGTTGGATATGACACATCCAAGGGGATGCTAAGGGAATCAATTTTATAGTTTAGTTTATTTATTGGTGTCACAAGTTGACTTACATTAACATTGCAATTAAGTGACTATGGAAATCCCTTAGTTGTCACACACCGGCATCTGTTTGAGTACACTGAGGGAGAATTTAACATGGCCAATGTACATAATCAGCATGTCTTTCGGATTGTAGAAGGAAACCGGAGAACCTGGAGAAAATCCATGTAGATAATGGGAGAATGTGTAGGCTCCACACAGATCGTGACCCAAGCCAAAACCGAACCCGGGTCCCTGTGTTATGATGCAGCACTGTCAACTACTGTGTCATCTTACTGGAAATTACAGTGGCAAGCCTTTAAATCATTCTGAAATACAGGAATGATGAAAAAGGACTGGAGAATTGCAAATGTTACACTCTCTTTCAGAATGGGATTATGGATTAGACCAGAAACTACAAGTGGGAAGGTTGTAGAAAAATAATTAGGAAGATTAACAGTCATTTGTACAAAGTTAATAATGAAAATCATCAAACACTCAAATGCAAATCATATTTAATTTTGATGCAAGGTCGAATTCGATGAATCTTCCTACTGGTGGGATTTTTCTGTTCTGTTTAAGTTAATGGACTTTTAAATAACTCACTGTATTTTCCAGTCCCATCCCAACCATGATATGGATTTAAAATTCTGCCAGTGACAATGAGGATGCTTGATGAAAGTAATACAGATGATGTGGTGCACATAGACTACTGAAACATGTTTGATAAAATCCCAAATATCAATCTGTGAAATTTCAGCCCATAGAAAAGAAATGAACCTTGGCAGCATGGATATGATGTTGGTTAAGTGATAGAAAACTAAAAGTTGTGGTGAATGGTAGTTTTTCAAACTGAAGGTGAGCTTAATGAGCAATTAAATTGAAAAGCCAACAAATTCTTAAAATAATGGGCAGGCTATGGGCAAGTGTCATCTATAAATGGCAGAGTAACAAATTGGCCAGCACAGTACTTAGCACTGCTGTCTCACAGCAACAGGGATGCAGGTTTGATTCCAGCCTCGGGTCACTGTCTGTGTGGAGTTTTCAAGTTCTCCCTATATCTGCATGGATTTCCTCTGGGTGCACTAGTTTTCTCCCACAGTCCAAAGATGTGAGACTTAGGTTGATTGGCCATGATAAATTGTACCTTAGTGTCAGGGGGATTAGGGGGGTAAATATGTGGGGTTACAGGGAAAGAACCTGGGTGGGATTGTGGTAGGTGTATACTTGATGGACCAAATGGCCTCCTTCTGTTCTGTAAGGATTCTAGAAATTTGTAATTTATGGCATCTTTTCTAATTCAATGAAGGTTTCTGTTCAATTTGTGCAGTAATACTGGCATGAATCATCAACACCACTTCCAGCAAGTTCAATCCCCATGATTCAGTTTTTCATCATGGTGTCAGCTGTGCATCTTTAGTTATACTCTGAGGTTAAAGGCTGTGGGTTAAACCACACTCCAGAAGCTAAAGAAAATAATCTAGCAGATCTTTAAATGTAGTATTGAGAGATTTTGATTGGATTTGATTTATTATCACATGTATTAGCATAGTGAAAAGTATTGTTTCTTGCGCACTATACAAAGCATACAATTCATAGAGAAGGAAATGAGACTGCAGAATGTAGTGTTACAGTTATAGCTAGGGTGCAGAGAAAGATAACTTAATGCAAGCTGGATCCATTCGGAAGTCTGATGGCAGCAGGGAAGAAGCCATTCTTGTGTCAGTTGGTACATGACCTCAAACTTTCGTATCTTTTTCCCAATGGAAGAAAATGGGAGGGAGAATGTCTGGAATGTGTGCGGTCCTTAATTATGCTGCCAAGGCAGCGGGAAGTGTAGACAGAGTCAATGGTTGGGAGGCTGGTTTGCGTGATGGATTGGGCTACATTCATGACTTTTTATAGTTTCTTGCAATCTTGGACAGAGCAGAAGTCATACCAAACTATGATACAGCCAGAAAGAATGCTTTCTATGGTGCATCTGTAAAAGCTGGAGAGAGTTATAGCTGACATGTCAAATTTCCTTAGCCTTCTGGGAAAATAAAAGCATTGGTGCACTTGCTTAACTAAACTGTCGGCTTGGGAGTCGGTGATCCGGACAGGTTGTTGGTGATCCGGACCCCTAGAAACTTGGAGGTCTCGATCCTTCTATTTCGTCCCCATTGATGTAGACAGAAGCATGTTCTCCTTTACAGCTCCTGAAGTCGATGACAATCTCCTTTGTTTTGTTGACATTGAGGAGATTATTGTCACCTTATCACCTTGCCAGATTCTCTACCTCATTCCTGTATTTTGTTGTTATTGTTGGAATCAGAGTGTTGTCAGCAAAGTTGAAAATTGAGTTAGAGAGGAATTTGGCTACAAAGTCATAGGTATATAAGGAGTATAGGAGGGGGCTGAGAACACAGCCTTGTGGGACATCGTTATTGAGGATGATCATGGAGGAGGTATTATTGCCTATCTTTACTGATTGTGGTCTGTGGGTTAGAAAGGTCAGGATCCAGTCAGAGAGAGGAGCCGAGGCCCAGACCATGGAGATAAGTTTTGTGGGAATAATGCTATCGAAGGGTGAGCTGTAATCAATAAATGGGAGTCTGACACAAGTGTCTTTATTTTTAGGTGTTCCGGGGTTAAGTGCAGGGTCAGGGAGATAGGCCTGTTGTGGTGGTAGGTAAACTGTAGTGAATCTAGGTAGTCTGGGAGACTGGAATTGATTCGTGCCACAATTATCCTTTCAAAGCACTTCATAATGATGAATGTCAGAGCCATTGGACGGTAGTTATTAAAGCACACTGCTTGGCTTTCCTTTGGTACTGGGAGGACAGTCATCTTCTTGAAGCAGATTGAGACCTCCAATCATCATAAAGAGAGGTTGAAGATGTCTGCGAATACCCCAGCCAATCAATCCATGTAGAATCTGAGTACTCGTCCAGGTACTCCATCTGGGCCAATTGTTTTCTGTAGGTTGACTTTTGAGAAAGCTGCCCTGACATCTGCAGTGGTGACCCCAAATACAGGTTCGTCCAAGACTTCCAGGGTGAAGGGTATGTTCTCGCTGAACTCTTGCTCAAAACTGACATAGAATGCATTGAACTCATCAAGGAGGGGTACATTGGAGCTGGCGATTTTACACACCATCTTGTAGCCTGTTATATCTTGCAGATCTTACCATAGTTGGTGGGGGCTCTGTACGGGTAGCCTGGATCACTAGCTTGATCTTTTGGCACCTTTGATGATCTCGTTAGTTCATACCTGGCTTTCTTATTTCAGTCAGGGTTGCTAGACTTCAGTGCCTCAAGTCTAGACTTCAGCAAGCAGTGGATATCCCTGTTCATCCATGGTTTCCGGTTGGGGAACACAGATTTACTTCTTTGGCACTCAGTCTTTTACACACTTGCTAATGAAGTCAATTACTGTAATGGTGCACTCCTGTAGGCTGGTCACAGAGTTTTTCAATACTGACCAGTCCACTGACTCCAAGCAGTCCCATAGGGTATCATCCAATTCCTTAGACCAACTCTGCATGACTTTCTTTGATGAATTGTCCTGTTTGTAAGCAGGAAGCGGGAGCACAGCCTTGTGGTCTGATTTGCCAAATTGTGGGAGGAGGTAGAGTGGTAGACATGTTTGATATTGTGTAGCAGTAGTTGAGGATGTTTAGGCCTTTGGTGGAATGGGAAACTTGGTAGTACGCTTTTGAGCTTGGCGCGATTGAAGTCCCCAGTCATGATGAACTCGGGATGATTCATCTCAAAGCTATTCACAATGGTATACATTTCATCCAGCATGATCTTCACATCCACATTGGACGGGATGTAAGCTGCTGTCAGGATAATGGAGGTGAACTCCCATAGAAAGTGGTAAGGGTGGCATTTTGACATCAGGTATTCTAAAGTCAGTGTTGCTACTCGAGGCACCATAAGGTATTGATTAGGAGGCAGACCCCATCTTCCCTAAACTTGCTGAGACAGTTATACGGTCCATTTGATGGATTGAGAAGCCCTCTAGTTGTAGAGCACTGACCAGTGAAGCAGAAGCGAGTTATGTCTCCATGAAACAGAGCACACAGCAGTCTCTCAAGTCTTCTTTGGAAAGTGAGTCTGGCTTTGGGTTTGTTTTCCAGAATTGATTAGAATTGCTGGCTTCCGTATTGGGTATAAAACCAAGATCCTGTGCACTGACCATGGAAGTAGGTAATAATATTGATAATAGATAGGCAAGGTGAGAAGCTCACTTCCTGACACGATTTCTGAGATTGTTTAGAAATAGCTACTATTGTGCTGATGTTTAAAATGTCATGGGGAGTGGCTGTCTTCAGTTGCATTTTGAAATAGGCAACCTTCACTCTCAGGCATGCAGACTGCTTGCCAAAATGATGTCAGGTGAATTTTCAGCTTGGAGGGATGTGTGAGATCACAGTCCGAGTTTTGGGTCACCTTTTGAAGGTGAAATGCGTGACGAAATATTAGTGATTCAACATCAGTGCTATAGATTAATTTAACACACTTCCTGGCTCAGAGAACTTCTAAACCTTTTCCCCCAAATGAAATAACAGCAATTCATTTCTTTTAGCTATACTTTTATGTCATTTCCTTCTTTGAAAATTATCTTTTTGTCAGGCCAACCTAACCATCAATTTATTGCACCCAGAATGCTGTTGTAATCATTTGGTGAGCTAAGAATTCTTGAGGTAAAGTATGATTCAGCACTACTTTACGCTCCTCCTTGGAGTCATTCTGCAACCTTTATTTGAAAGCAGCTAAAGTGATGCAGCTATGATGGAAACTGAACACAGTTTGTGTAACTTTATCCTTGGCAGGAATCTGATGATTGTGAATTCGTTTTCCACCCATTTCCCCCATCTTCATTTTCATTGCCTCAAAATTATGCAAAGATGATAATTCATTTCCTAGCTCACTGAATTCGCAGCTAGTTTTTGAATTTCTGCAGATGTAGAATCGCAGAATGGTTACAGTGCAGAAGAGGACCATTCAGCCTTTTGTGTCTGTGCTAGCTCTTTGCAAGAGCAATCTGCCTAATCCCACTTCCCCGTCTCTTTCCTGTAAGCTTGCAAATCTTACCTGTTCAGATAATTATCCAGTTCCTTTTTGAAACCACTGTTTAATTTGCCTCCACCACACTCAGGTAGCACATTCTGGATCATCACTCAGTGCATGAAAAAGATTTTCCTCATGTAGCCCTTAGTTATTATTTTTGTGACAAAACACAAAGGTCTACATAATGTTGATCTCTCTTATTAAAGTGAGTGATATTGTCCTTTAAGCAATGGAAATAGAGGAACCACTAATATGACATTTTTTTTTAAAAAAGATCATTTATGGGATATGTATGCTGCTGAATCGGCCAGTATTTATTGCCCATCCCACCTGTGAGGTGGTGATGGTGAGCTGCAGTCCATGTAGGTGCACTTACAGCACTATTAGAAGTTCCAGGATTTTGACGCAGTGACAGCGAAGGAATATCTCCATGTCAGAATGGTGAGTGATTCAGAGGGAAACTTGCCAGTGGTGTTCCAGTTATCTGCTGCTCTTGTCTTTCCAGATGATTGTGGATTTGGAAGGTGCTCCCGAAGGAGACATGGTGAGCTCCTATGGCAGCATCTGGTACTAAGGACACATTGCTGTCACTGTGCCTTGGTGGTGGAGGGAGTGATGTTTATGGATGGGGTGCCAGTCAAGCAAGCTGCTTTGTCCTGGATGGCATTGAGCTTCTTGAATATTAATGGAGCGGCACTCATCCAGGTAATTCCATCACACTCCTGACTTTTGCCTTGCAGATGGTGAACAGGCTCTGGGGAGTCAGAAGTGAGTTATTTGTCATAGAATTCCCAGTCTCTGAACTGCTGTTGGACTTAGTGTTTATGTGGTTGGTCCAGTTGAGTTTCAGGTCAATGGTAACCCCAAGGATGTTGATGGTGGGGGATTCAGCAATGGTGATGCCATTGAATATCAAGGGGAGATGGTTAGACTCTGTTTTGTTGGAAATGGTCATTGCCTGACAATTCAATGCGTGAATATTACTTGAAATGAAAATGAAAGTGTATGAAAAGGGGACTCTAAGAGATCGTTTAATGGCTGTTTTGTTTTGCTTGTACAATGTGACCTCAATAATCCCTACATGAAAGCAACAACTGCACTTCAAAAGACATTTTTGCTGTGCAGCAATTTCTGGTAATCTTGAGTTTCTGCAAGGTGCTATATAAATACAAATTTCTTTTCTCAGCAGAAGGTTAATTCCATGCTTTTATTTTTGTTTGCCATGCAGATATTTAAGACTGAACATGTGCCTTGTGGGTGGAAATGAGAAGCCTGGCTTGTTTCCAGGTATCAAAATTACATACTCCTCACCTCCCCCAGTGGAAGTTTGACCCCTGAATTGGCAATGGGGATTGGTTTCTCTGTCTAATTAAGAGTGGTGGGCCCTCAAATCTGGAATGCCCGTCAGAGGAGATTCAAACAAGAAAATAACCTCTCAGCCACTTAAAAAATATATAACAGTAAGCGAACAGACTGCCATGGGGGTAAGGGCAGGTGCATTGGAGCTGGGGGAGAGACAAACGAGAGGTGAGGAGCACCCTTACAGTACCCCATCCAGATAGACAAAGAGGCTGTGTATGACTACCTGCTGGGGGTGCTGTCTCCCCAGCCTGCCACTGGAGGGTACCCGCCTCCAAACAGTTGTTCTGTCCCGTGGCATCGGCTACTAGATGCCAACTGGAAAACCCCACTGGTCACCCTTAATTTCTAGTTAACAAGTGAGCCCAGTTGCCTATCCACATCGCTGGAGTGGGTGAATTTCACAAGACCCCAACACTGCATTGACCACAGTACCCGACATTCTGAGTGAGACGGGTCGAAGCTGGCACACCGACTGGTCTCACCAGTTCTGATCCCGTTCATCTCCATTTTTGATGCACTGTCCCAAAAATTCAACCATAATGTTTGCAAAGTGACTTGCATTACCATTTTCAGCAAAATTTGAACATATTCAATAGCAACTTTCAAAAAGATAGAAAAGACAGGAATATAGGAGCAGGAGTATGCCATCCAGCCCATCGAGCCTGCTCTGCCATTCAACCCAATCATCGTAGAATCACTACAGTACGGAAACATGCCATCTAAAATGATGATTTGTAAAGCATTCTGGAACAAATTGGGCAACTAAAATGACATAATGCAACCTAAAAGACAGAGATAAAACAGGCTGCAACCCAGATGAGTGAATACACAGGATATGGGTCACCTCCAGGACAAGAGAGATTTTCTGGTCAAACTGGGTCATAACCTCTCATTTGGGAGGGAGGCATGAACCCTCCATGCCCCCAGCATCTGTAATCATGGCTGTTGGGGACACACCCAGAGATTGGTATGGCAGCACGCGATTGGACTTTATCCATCGGGATGATCAAGTCCTAATTGATTGTTGACAATGGTTAAAGGGGGAGCAAAACCCAACAGGATATAAAGGGTGCAGCACAACCAAGAATCTCTCTCTCTCTTTCTGACCCCATGGACGAGCTACAACACCGGTGACCATCGCCAGCGACAACCAGCACAAGGAGAGCCACCACAGCCGAGAAGGAAGGAAGACCAGACTACGCAGGGGACGACTGAGACCAGCGCACAGATAAAGGCCAATATCTGCCTGGCTACTTGCCAGTCACACAAAGTTAAATCAAGGTCTTGTGTTGGACTTGAATTCTCGTATTTTCTGTAGAGATAACTTATTGTTGGTTGGGTAGGTGATTACGTGCGTCTTAAATAAATATTGGTTGTACTAACAAGACGTCTACTCGCTGTTATTTGACCACTATGTAAGGATCAAAACAGACTGTGCGGCAGGCACAACAGAGACCATTCGGCTCATTAAACCTGCACCAAAAACAATCCCACCAGGCCCTATTCCTGTAACCCCACATATTTACCCTTCAAATTCACCTGCTTGCCCCTAAGAGACAATTAAGCATGGCCAATCCATCTAAACGACATGTCTTTCAGACAGAGGAAACTGGAGCACCCGGAGGAAACCCACACAGACATGGGGAGGACATGCAAACTTCACAGACAGTGACCTGAGATTAGAATCGAACCCAGTCCCTGATGCTCTGAGGTTGCAGGACTAACCACTGTGCCAACCTGCCATTCATGGCTAATCATCCACTTTTCCCTGCACTTCATAGAAACCTACAGTGCAGAAAGAGGCCATTCAGCCCATTGAGTCTGCACCAACCACTATCCCACCCAAGCCCTACACCCCCTAAAACCTACATATTTTACCACTAATCCCTCTAACCTATGCACCCCAGGACATTAAGTGGACATTAGAATGACCAATCAACCTAGCCTGCACATCTTTGGACTGTGGGAGGAAACCAGAGCATCTGGAGAAAACTCATGCAGACATTACATTACAATTGTGCATAATTGTACATTAAGGACATAAGAAAGAAGAAAAGGAGATTGTATTTCTGTACCTTACAGCAACTTGCATGAATTGATATAAAAATGGGTATATTAGAAATGGATCAACTCTTAAGTCCTGTGAGAACAGTATGTAGTAAATTGTCTAAAAGCAATAAGGAAGTTCCAATGGTGATATATGCAGCAAACTGTCAGAATTGTGTATAAGCCTGAAAGGTGGAGGTTTTTGATAGAACAGCAGACTTGGAAATGGCTACAAAGCAAGGCCAGTTCAAACCATGGGAGTGCCTGGGTAATTAAGCTATAAAATCTCAACATTGATTACACTAGGGAGATTTGTGTAGAGATAAGGCATGTTTTAATGGTGTCATAAAATCATAAAAGCAAAACTCCAAACCATTTAGAGTAACGTTTAAACCGGGAGTAAAGATGGCTCAATTCCCCTCCAGGAAACATTGATGGATAAACCAGGAATCGGACACAGCATGAGGGATACAGGAACAGGAAAGTGATCTAACCCCTTGACCATTTCCCATCATTTAGTTACATCATGATGCTGGATATCTGTAAAATTATGATATATTGTGAGCAGCTTTGGGCCCGGTTTTGAAGGAAAGATACATTGACATTAGAAGGGTTCCAGGGTGGGGGTTCACAAGCATGATCCCTGGAATGATGGAGAGCTTGTCATATAGGAATGATTGAGGACTCTGGGTCTGTACTTATTGGAGTTTAGAAGGATGCAGGGGGGATCTTATTGAAACTTATAGGATACTGCGAGGCCTGGATAGAGTGGAAATGCAGATGATGTTTCCACAAGTAAGAAAAACTAGAAGTAGAAGGCACAACATCAGACTAAAGGGATGATCCTTTAGAATAGAGATGGGGAAGAATTTCTTCAACCAGAAAACGGTGAATCTGTGGAACTCTTTGTCAAAGAAAGCTATGGGTCATTGAGTGTCTCTAAAATAGAGATAGATACATTCTTGATTAATAAAGGGATCAGGGTTATGGGGAAAAGGCAGGAGAATGGGGATGAGACAAATATCAACCATGATTGAATGATAGAGCAGGATCAATGGGCTGAATCGCCTAATTCTGCTCCTATATCTTATGGTCAACTCTTTTGGTGAGAATTCCAAATTTCCATTTCAAATCTGAGCAGCCTCTAATTTTAAATCTTTGCTCCCTTGTTCTGAAATAAAGAACAGTCTCTCCCTCTATGTATTTCATCAATTGGATCCTTCATGAGTCATAGGAATGAAGTAACATAATCTAGTCACTGTATTCAGGGAATACAAGGCTAGTCATGTGCACCCTGGCTTTATAATGTAATCCTTTTAGCTCCAAATCCACTCCGCACTTTCTCCATGTTCAATATATTTAGTTAGGAAAACACTCCTGTTTGCTCTTATAGCATGCTATTTCTGCTGTTTATGCATGGATTTGGGAATGCATTGTAGCTTCACCAGGTTGACACCTTTCAATAGGGTGGCACAATAACAGTGCTTAGCGCTGCTGCTTCAGAGCTCCAGGGTCCGGTGTTCCTGGCTCAGGTCACTGTGTGGAGTTTGCACATTCTCCTCGTGTCTGTGTGGGTTTCCTCCGGGTACTCCGGTTTCCTCCCACAATCCAAAGATGTGGGGGTTAGGTTGATTGACCATGCTAAGAAATTGCCCCTTAGTATCCAGGGATGCGTAGGTTAGTGGGTATAATATGTAGGGATATGGGGGGTGGGGCTTAGGTGGGATTGTGTTTGACGTAGGCTCGATGGGCCTCTTTCTACACTGTAGGGTTCTATGATTCTATGCCAAGTGCTGCTCCTGGCATGCCTCCCCCACACTTTTCATTGATCCAGGATCGATTCCTTGGCTTGATAGTAATTAAGTTTGAAAGTTATCAAGTTTGTTTATTAGTGTCGCTGGGAGGTTGACTTTAATACTGCAATGAAGTCACTGCGAAACTCCTCTCGTGTCCATGCTCCAGCGCCTGTACAGGTGAGAGAATTTAGCATGGCCAATGTACCAAGTTCAGACTATGGTAGGAAACCAGAGCACCTGGAGGAAATCCATGCAGACACCAGGAGAACATGCAGATTCTACATAGGCAGTAACGCAAGCTGAGTTGGCTTATGAGGAGCGACTAGGTAGATTGGTGCTACACTCATCGGAATGCAGAAGAATAGGAGAGATCTTATAGAAACATATACAATTATGAAGAGAATAGATATAGAAAAAGGGAGGTTGTTTCCACTGGCGGATAAAACTAGAACTAGGGAGCATAGCCTCAAAATAAGGGGGAGAAGATTTGGGACTGTTGTTGACAAGAAACTACTTCACACAAAAGATCGTGAATTGGTGGAATTCCCTGCCCAGTGAAGCAGTTGAGGCTACCTCATTGAATGTTTTTAAGGCAGTAATAGATAATTTTTGAACAGTAAAGGAAGTAAAGGTTATGGTGAACGGGCAGGTAATTGGAGCTGAATCCACAAAAAGATCAGCCATGATCTTCCTGAATGGTGGAGCAGGCTCGAGGATCCAGATAGTTCACTCCCACTCCTAATTCTTATGTTCCAATTCTAACAGGGTGTGCAGTGTGTGACACGCTGATAAATAATACAGGATTCAGTGATGTACAGTTCAGTTTAACTTGCATTACACCCCTCCTCCCCTCACTCTGCAAAGAGAGGATGTCGGGTGGGGGGGGGGGGGGAACCGATTGCAATCTGAGCACTTTGTTCTCGCTGTAGTACAAAGAGCTGATGTGGCTCCTCCGTCTGCTTTGTTCTCCATGGTCAATGTTTCATTCTCCTTCTGCTTTGTTCTCCATGGTCAATCATCAAAAAGTGCTGCTCACAAACTTCTTTCACTTTAAATATCATCAGGGATGAAGGGAGTTCCTTTTTTATTTTCACAGCAGAAGTCACAAGTTTCCCTCAAGTTTGTATGTGAGAGTTTGTGTGAGAAATCACCTCCCTCATGACTAGTTTACCAGTTAACATAACTGCACTGTGGCTTTATATTGCGGATTTATTGAGTAACTGAATTCAAATTATGCCGCAATGGGATTATAAGTTCATTGGTGGGACTTAACTTTCTCCTAATGGAGGTCTCGCTTACTAGCTGGAGAACCAGTGAGAACCTAGTGTTGTCTTTTTCCAGGTATTATATCAGACACTTAACACAGAATCATAGAATTCCTACAGTGCAGGAGGCAGCAATTTGGCCTATCGACTCTGTACTGATCACAATCCCCATAACTTCATGCATTTGCCCTGGTTAGTTCCTCTGACACTTACGGGCAATTTAGCACAGCCAATTCACCTAATCTGCACAGCTTTGGACTGTGGGAGGAAACCAGAACACCTGGAGGAAACCCACGCTGACAAGGGGAGAATGTGCAAACAGACAGTGATCCAAGCCAGGAATCGAACGCAGGTCCCTAGCACTGTGAGGCAGCAGCGCTAACCACAGTGCCACCATGCCATCCTTAAACAGATGGCACCAAGATCTTTCCTGAGACTAAGGATCCTGGAAGAGGTAGTTTCGACCACCCAGAATTGCCAGCCAATGTGGGACCAATAACTTGTCATTTCTTGGAGGTACCAAGAGAAAAGTGATGGCAATAATACACCCACCAGAGAGGCCTGGGATTGCTGAAGCTGGGGTGAGTGACTGCAGGGGGTTGTGGAAGAAGGCTGTCTATTAGCCTTCTCACTATGGATTTAATGAGGAAGGAGGCAGGAAAACAACAGTCCCCATCTGCCATTTTTCCTTTCCTCTGAATATTTATTTTAAGGATATGGGCAGCATTGATCACTCCTCCCTAATTGTTTTCCATTTCACAGGACATTGGAGATTCAACCACAATCGCTATAGGCCAAACTGAGTAAGGAAGGAAGATTTCCTTTCCTAAAGGGCATTAGAAAACTAGGCAGGTTGACAATGGTTTCATGGTCATCAATAGACTTTTAATTCCAGATTTTTTTACTGAATTCAAATTCCACCATCTGCCACAGTGGGATTTGAACCTGGTTCTCCAGAGCATTACCCCAGATCTCTGGATTTTAGTCTAGTGACAGTATCATTATGCCACTTGGGTGGCATGGCTGCACACTAGGGGGAAAACAGACGATGAAGGTTTGTACAGTCATTTCACGGCGCCAGGGACCTGGGTTCAATTCTGGCCTCGGGCAAATTTCCTCCCATAGTCTTAAGACATGCAGGTTAGGTTGATTAGCTATATTAAATTGTCCCTTAATGTCAGGGGATTAGCAAGGTAAATATATGATGTCATGGGGATAGGGTTTTCAGTGTAGGCTTGATGGGTCGAATAGTCTCTTTCTGCACTGTAGGAATTCTATGAAATTAGTCATGATCTAACTGAATGTCAGAATAAGCCTGGAGGGTCAAATGGCTTACTCCTGTTCCTATGTGAGATTCCCTTTGTAGTCGCTTTTCCTGCATCTGCATTTCTCCCTACTTGTCAATATTCTCTTCATTTTTTTTTTGCTGCTGCTATTTCTTCTTTAGGTGATTATAGCAAGAGATATTGGCACCATATTCTGTGTATGTCCCCAGCTGAAATTTGAAGGTTTAACAGCTATGGGTTTTGTACACGGTTGAGATTTTATTAACTAAAAGACAAAAGCAGCCTGACAACTTAAGCTCCTGAGAGACCTTCTCCACTTTCTGCACAGTTATGTGCTTTCTGCTTCATTGCATTATTACATATTGTGCATTGCAAATGAGAACGTCACTGGAATGATCATTTTATCTCACTTCATTGTGCTAATTCCAGTTTTGTATGGCCTGTACCTTTGCTTCACACCGAAACCTGCTCGAACAAAATGTTCTTTGTTATTCAGGCTAAGGGACGTATTGACAGTCAAAGGAACAGTTTGATGGTTGCCCTAATATTTTGGACAGCTCCCTCCTGCAGGGCCAACGTGACTCTTTTCATAGGTTAGGCATTTGAGAGACTTCCAATGTGCTGTTAATTGTTGAGTATCTTGTACTGTGAATCCGCGCTCAATTTCAGTTCTGACCTTTACAGCAAGCAGGGAGAGGAAGGTGGAAATCTCTTTCTATCAGTCTGAAAAGAGACTTGGGAAAGAGACTATAGTGTACATCAACCAATTCCCCCACCTTATTGCAATCAAAACGTGGAATGAAATTCTACTTCTCAGACCATTGGTGTGGACGTACGAGCAGTTACCCTTTGTGAAAGGCTTCTGCCAACCCCTTAAACCCATCCACTTTACCCTTTGGGTTCGTTCCTTTTCCAATTTCAGTCTGTGAATTGCAGAGTTGCTTGTTTATTCACCAAATTAAGCATCTGAATTAAACTGAGCCTCGTGTGCCTCCAAAGATCTGACTTCTAGCATCTCACTGGCAGGCCTCACTTGTTTATCCAGAAGGAACTCTTCCATTGTAGACAATAATATTTAATCCAATTTATAAATCAAAACAAGGGTTTAATAATGAAACTTCATTACTCCAAATTTGAGGCCTCACCGTGCACCATTCCAAGCTCCCCACAACTCCCAACATGTTCTAATTTATACTGTGTCAGCTGATCATCATATCATTCCGTCATTGGTCACATTACAATGTTATCACTGGTTACATTCTAACATCACTACCAGAGTCTCAATGGAAGGTCTAGCTCCCCGTTCCTCATGGGTAGGTCTGCCTCACAGCAGACCTTCATGGCTTACATGCTCACCACTCCTTCACTGGTACCTCCCAGTGTCTCTCTCTCGGGTCTGGCTCCCAGCATCTCACTGGTAGGTCTCACTATCAGAGTCTCAGTGGCAGATCTAGCTCCCAGTATTTCCTTGGCAGATCTGGCAATCAATATCTCACTGTGAACTCTGGCCCTGTCAACGGCCCAATGTAAAATGCACACTGAAATCCAAATAATGTATTTGGACAATGGCCTCCAAATCTGTCTCTGTTGCACACGTGGATGCAGCGTTACATGTACAATTTCAGTACCAAACACCATCTATGCTGTCAGTTTATACTTCCACACTAGTTGGTCAGGATGATAGGAGTGTGTGCCACAGGTATGCAGGTTTGGCAACAGTGACATCTGTTAACATGGAACACAGATTGGATGCTAGTGATGAAAGTTTCAAACTCACTGCTCTCCAACGCTCTCACTTCAAGAGACACACAGTTTACCAAGAGTAAGGATCATTGAACCCCTACATGGTAGAAGGAGACCATTCAACCAGTCGAGCTTGCACTAACAATCCCACCCAGGCTCTATTCCTATACCACATGCATTTAGTCCAGTGGTCTCCCTGACACCAAGGGACACTAATGGGCAATTTAGCATGGCTACTTAACCCAAACTTCTTTGGACTGTGGGCAGAAACCAGAGCACATGAAAGAAACCCATACAGATACAGGGAGGAAGTGCAGATTCCGCACAATGACCCAAGGCTGGAATTGATCCCACGTCCCTGGTGCTGTGGGGCTGGTGCTTAAACACTTGATTACCTGTAAAGACTCGCATTCCAACCATTAATTTTGTAAATTGAGTTTGTGTCTTTATATGCCCTGTGAACTAAACACCCACTCACCTGATGAAGGAGCAGCACTCCAAAAACTAGTGGCTTTTGCTACCAAATAAACCTGTTGGACTTTAACTGGTGTTGAGAGACTTCTTGCTGTGAGGAAGCAGCAGTGCTAACTACTGTGCCACCCACCATTGCTATTTAAAAGAAAATTTATGGGAGGAGGCGGCTTTGCAAATACCCCCATCCTCAATGGTGGGCAGTCCATCACATTAGTTCAAAAGACAAGGCTGAAGTACCTGCAATTAACTTCAGCCAGAAGTGTTGAGTAGGTGATCCATTTTGACCTCCTCTGGAGGCCCCCGGCATCAGTGACACCAATCTTCAAACAACGTGACTCATTCCACATGATATCAAGTAATATTAGAAGGCACTGAATGCTGCAAAGACTCTGATGATATTGCAGCAACAGTACTGAGAAATGTGCGCTCTGGAACTAACCTTTCCCTAAGCTGATCCACTAAAGCCTGCCATCTCCCCAACAATGGGGAAAATTGTCCAGTTAACAGTCACAAAAAGTGGGACAAATCCAACCCAGACAATTACCACCCCATCAGTCTACTCCCAAATCATCAGAAAATTGATGGAAATCATGACAATAATAAATCAAATCTAAATCAAATGAGTATGCCCCTCCAGTATTTTAATGTGGTATTCTTGCTCTCTTTGGCTTGAATATTGAGGGGGACTATAATTGATGACATTTATGATGTTTTTGAAATTCATTCTTAATGAGAGTAATTGTAGTAAAGTTCTATCTATTCTTTGCTTCAATCTCTTCCAATCTGATTTTTCTGGAGTATAGAAGACCAAGAGGGGTAACCTCATAGAGGTCTATAAAATAATGAGGGATATAGACAAGGTAGATCGTCAACATTTTTTCCTAATAGTATGGGAGTCTAAAAGTAGAGGGCATAGGTTTAAGGTGAGAGGAGAGAGATACAAAAGTGTCCAGAGGGGCAGTTTTTTTCCACACAGAGGATAGTGAATGTCTGGAACAAGCTGCCAGAGGTAATAGTAGAGGCAGGTACAATTTTATCTTTAAAAAAACTGTTAGATAGTTACACGAGTACTAGGTATAGTGGGACATGGGCCAAAATGCAGGCAACTGGGACTAGTTTAGGTGTTTTAAAAAAAGTGTCATGGGCAAATTGGGCTGAACGGCCTGTTTCCATGCTGTAAACCTCTATGACAATATGGATAATATTGAAATAGTTTAGGTTAGAGGGTTATTAAATCGGTTCCACTGGTCAGTGCAACATCAAGGGCCAAAGGGCCTGTACTGTGCTGTAATGTTCTCTGTTTTATGACTCTATGATAATAATAGAGTTCCCCTGTGCATAGCAAAGCTCCCAAGCATATTTTCAGGTTGAGCAATTGTTGGGGAGTATGTATGTGACACCAATCTGGAATTAAATGTCCAATGATGACTGTGGAACTATTGTCGGAAAACCCATCTGGTTCACTAATGCTCTTTAGGGAAGAAAATCTACCGTCCTTACCCAGTCTGGCCTACATGTAATTCCAGAGAGACAGCAGTGTGGTTGATTTTTAAATGCCCTCAGGGATAGGCAATAAATACTGGCCCAGCCAGCAATGCCCACATCCCATGAATAAATATATTTATAAAAATGCTAACCAACTGTTGAGAACTATAGTTTTGAGAAACAGTGAAAACTCAGCAATAGAATTTAATGGTTGACCCCAAGGACCTTATCAGTAATTTCAATGACCATAACAATTAGGAGAAAAGTAAATACCTTTGTGGCTTATTCACACTCAAACAAAAGGCATTGTTTGCTTAAACATGTCCTTGAACAAGTCCCAGAACATAAAGCACCAGCGAATGTGCCTAGCTTTCCTTACCCTCATTTTTAGTTACTACAACCTCTCATGCTTTTCAGCAGGTCTGACAGCATCTGTGGAGAGAGTAGAACAACCAATGTTTCAAGCTTATACGACTTCTTCAGAGATGAAAACCATTGCATTTTCTCCATATTCTCTCCCCGTAGATGCTACCAGACCTGCTAAATCTTTCTGGTGTTTACTGTCTTTGTTTCATATTCCAGCATCTGTCGTGTGGGTAACATGGTGATAGCAGTACTAACCAGTGTGCCTCATAGTGCAAGTGACCTGGGTTCGGTTTCCAGTTTGGGTCACTCTATGCGGAGTCTGCGCATTCTCCCTGTGTCTGCATGGGTTTCCTCCCACAAGGCACGTCATTGTGCATTGGCCTTGCTAAATTCTCCGTCTGTGTACCCGATCATGAGCCGGGTGTGGCAACTAGGGGATTTCCACAGTAACTTCATTGCAGTGTTAATGTAAGCCTACTTGTGGCACTAATAAAACAAACAAAAACTAATTTTGTTTTGATCTAATTTTATCTACCAACGTTATGCAACACGCTGTTGAAAAAGAAAGCAATCACATTATGGGAATTGCTTCTAGTATTTTTTTTTCAAATCTTACAACAACGGAAGTCTCAACTTGCAAAAGGTTTGCTTGCATTATTCCAAATGATCACAATGAATCCATTCTCAATAAACATAATAACTTTATTGCCACTCTATATTGATTCAGTTGTATTCATTGGGAATATTGTAGTGTGTCTCATTGCAGTTTTGTCACTTACAAATTTTGCCAGCGGAAGCCATAGCTCCGTATTTCCAGCTTTTGTCACATTTAAAAGCATGCCATTGATGCTAATGTGACTTTGAGGATCATATTATTGTTTGCAGAGCGCCGCAATAAAACTAATAATTTCAACTTATCTAACATTAACACCAAGATCAACAGGAAATACAAATCCACCACCTGTTCAGTGTTGCATCTAATATTTGAGCTGCACCGTATAAACTATGATGTACTGTCATAAAGTCTTTGGAGGCAGAATCTTCTGCACAAATTTACAAGATACTGCTCATATATTGTCTATTATATGAGAGTAAATATTTTGCTATAAAACTTTCCTGGCAGGTACGGTGTAATGATTAAACCAATTGTGCCAACAATCCAATGAGTAGTTAATTTCCAGGAATTAGCTTTTTCAGATATGAGCTACTGTTCCGCTAAAGCAGGGGTTAAAAAGTCAAATGACACATTGGTTTGCTTTGAAGAAAATAACACTGTCACATATGACAGAAGAGCTGTTCAGTGCCAGTAAGAGTAAAACTCAAATCAGTGTGTTTGGGATAAACAAATAGCAACCCAAATAAAAACAAACTGTGGCCAAATCTGACTTGTTACAATTGTGACATCTTCAACTCCTTGGAAATATCAAGATTAGTGCCATCCTAACTTGTATGTTTCATGATCATGCCCTGATGTTGCTGTTTTGATTGATCTGTGTAGCACACAAGATGGTATGGTGACACAGTGGTTAGTATTCATGGTGCCCAGAGCCCAAGTTCAATTCCTGGTTTGGGTCAGTGTGTGCGTGTGCAGAGTCTGATGTTCTCCCCGTATCTGTGTGGGCTTTTTCTAGATGCTCTGGTTTCCTCATGTCCAAAAAAAAGAGGTGCTGGTTAAATGGATTGGCCATGATAAATTCTCCCTCGGTGAGCAGGTACCCAAAGTGTGACAAGTAGGATATTTTCACAATAACTTTGTTGCAAGTTAACTTGTGACATTAATAAATAAATTTAAACTTAAAAACAATACTTTTTCACTGTAGTCAAATACACGTGACAATAATAAGTCAAATCAAATCATCTAGAAGGACAGCAGATACTGGGAACACCACTTTCTGACAGTTTCCTTCCAAGTCACACACCAGCCTAACTTGAAAAAATATTCTTATTTGGTTTAAATCCTGAAAGCCACTCCTTCATAGCACCGTGGGTTTACCTACACCACTTGGACTTGCAATGGTTCAAGATGACAACTCACCACTATCCTCGTGAGGGCAATAAATGCTGGCCTAGCCAATGATGCCCATATCTCACGAAAGAATAAATGAAAGAAAATACTCTCTCAAACACAACTCTATCATGAAAGGAGGTTACACAGTTTTCTTTGCTCTATGAAGGGTTAATACATACCAATTAATTGCTCAGTTTTTCTAATTAGCTTTCTTTCTAATAGTGCAAAGTACTGGCAGAGGAAGAGGTTTTACACGGGTGCTTTGAAAATGCTCTGCCGTTTCTTGCGACAACTTTGCAAGGAGTTATGATCTGTTCGGTTTTACAGTCCACCAAAGGAAAAGCAGTCGAAACCTGATGAGATTAATGCTGAGTACACTTCAAGACAGAAGGGCTGGCAAGTAAGAAATGGAAAAGTTTTCCCGCACCAAATATCCCTTGTACATGACTAATTTGCTAACTTGTTGCATGTGCGCTGGGTTGCTTTCCATGTGCGTTCAAGAATGTGCTTGTTATTAAATTTCCCTACAGTAATATAATTCATACCTGGCTGTCTATGTGTATGTCCCCAAGCAGAATGCCACTAAACACTACCATGGAGATAGCAATTACTTCAAGTATCAGCATCCAATTAAGTGTTCCCTTCTCTACAGTTTGACAGCATAAAGAGTTCATCATTAATCTTGAACTCAACATGTTTGAACTCACAGCCATCATATTACAATAATGATGCACTGATTAAGATGAATAAGTGTGCCTTCATTGCTTATTTTGCATGGATTTAAACAAATATATCTGCTTTGATATTACTTTCACGGAGGAAAGCTCTATTAAGTTTGTTGTATGCAATAACACTTTCAAGCATGTTGATGAATATTCCAGTGGCTAAGCATCATCATTTCATTAATCATCATTTCTCAAATGGATATTCTCAAAATGAAAGTTCTTACGAACCCTTTCTTTTGCTCTCTCATTGATAATCTCCTACTCATTTCCCCCGAAAAGTCCCTTCATTTTCTGAGGAAGTAGAGGAACCAGATTCTATTTGTGTTTTTCCAAAAGGATGTTGGTAGTTATCTGGAGAGAGAAACATTTGCAGGGTTCCAGGGAAAAGGTGGAGGTAGTGGGATTGACAGAGGTGCTCTAGCAGAGAGCTGGCATGCACACAATGGGCTGAATGGCGTTTAGTGCTATGGGTCTCTCGTTTCCTTTTGTGGGCAAAGGTAACACCCCTGCCAGAGCCCTCTGCAGGTGTCCCCTGTATGTGGCCCCTGGGCACACTCTGCAAGAACCCCCTTGGCACTGCCCCTTGATATTACCCCACTTGGCACTGCCCCCAGCACTTCCCAGGTGCCAGGGGCATGTCCAGCCTTGTCCCTCAACCACGTGACCCACATGCACCTCCATTCCCTAGGCGGCAGTATGGTTAAATGTGATAGCCAACTTGAGCTCCTGTCCTTCAGTGAAAGGAGCTGAACTGTTGTCTACATTACTAACGCCTCAGTCACTTGTCTGAGAACAATGGAAATGAACCTAATATGATGTGATTTGATTTATTATTGTCACATGTATTGGGATACAGTGAAAAGTATTGCTTCTTCCATGTTAAACAAAGCATACCATTCATAGAGTACACAAGGGAGAAGGGAAGGAGAGGGTGCAGAAAGAAAGATATGCGGGTTAGGTTGATTGGCTAGGCTAAGAAATTGCCCCTTAATGTCCAGGGATGTGTAGGTTAGAGAGATTAGTGGGTATAATATGGAGCAATATGGGAGTAGGGCTGGGTAGGATTCAGAGCAGACTCAATGGGCCAAAGGCCTCTTTCTGCACTATAAGATTCTATGATTTCTAATGTAGGGTTACAATAATTTAGGGGGTTTCTCGGGTCAGCTTTTTCTGTGGGATAATCCGCTCTCCGCTCCCAGTTTGTGAATACATTCGTAAACCTTTAGATTCAAAAGAAACCTTTTCAATTAACTTCTAATATTTTATAAGATTGTTTGCTGAACAATGTAAATATTGGTGTTTTGTTTTCTGAGCACAAACTCAATCACACCAGATTGTTTGCAATGGATCAGTTCTGTCTTTTAATATGATGCAGAGCTCAGGTACCAGGAAAAGGCCTTCACATGGATTCTGACATTTGAGAGAGACAAACAGACACTGGTTTATGAAACAAATGAATTCAAACATAAATTACATCCATACTTGAAGTGTTTGTTGTCAAATTAATCAGCTCACATTTTCTTCTATGGAGAGGAATTGGAGTGCATCTTTAATGTATTTGGACTTTCGCTGCCATTGTGGTACGTCTCTGATCCCAGTTGATTTCCATATATTTGGCAGGCTACCCAGCTTCAACCAGGAAGCGTGCGGGAGTGAGGTATCACAATGATTGTCCATGGCACGGGCTTGAATCCTGCAGACATGCACTTTGGGAGGTATGATGACACAGTTATTAGCACTGTGACCTCACAGCGCCAGGGAAATCAATTCAATTCCTGGCTTGGGTCACTGTGCAAACTTCACACAGACAGATTCTCCCAGTGTCAGCGTGGGTTTCCCCTGGGTGCTCCGGTTACCTTCCGCAGTTCAAGGGTGTGCAGGTTAGATGGACTGGTCAGGCTAAATTGTCTTTAGCATCCCAAGATGTGTTGGACAGGAGGGTTGGCCATGGTAATTGTGTGGGGACAACGGGGGCCCACGTAAGATGCTTTTCGGAATGTTGATGCAAACTTGATAGGCTGAAAGGTGTCCTTCTGCACTTTGCTGCTATTTAACAGATTGTAGAAAAATAAAATTTCCATTACAAAATTATTGCCTTGGCTTCTGTAATCAACCTCCCTATAATCATCATCATTCCATTTTTAACAACTTAAATCCCACACCAACATTAGAGCTGTTCTGGATACCAGCAATGTTTGTCTTTAGTTGGTCCTTGCATCCGTGTTTCAATTGATTAGTGCTCTTGTCTCTGAATAGAAGGATGTAGGTTCAAATCCCATTCCAGGATTTGAGCGCAGAAGTTTAAAGCTGCCACTCTGGTACATTACTGAGTGAAAGCTTGTGCTCAGTTTGGGATGAGACATTAAACTAAGTCTGTGCCTACCCTGCCAGGTCAAAAAGAACTGAAGAAATGTTTTATTCCCAGTGTCCCTCAATCAATAACAATACACACGCGCCCATAAAACAGATCATCTGATCATTCTCACATTGCTGTTTGTAAGAGTTCGTTATGCACAAGTCAGCTGTTACATTCCCTACATTGCAAAGCTTCAAAAGTTCTTGTTTTTGTTTCCCTAACAGAAAGGCTTTGATTGGAGTACTGCCATCATTTGATACCATTACAGTATGCTCGTGGGGCAGCATGATGGTTAGCACTGCTGCCTCACGGCATCAGGAATCCTTTCCCGGCTTGTGTCACTGTCTGCACGTTCTCCCCATATCTGCATGGGTTTCCTCCAGGTGTTCCAGTTTCCGAAGGACGTGCCGGTTGGGTGCATTGACCATGCTAAATTCTCCTTGGTGTACCTGAACAGGAGTTGGAAAGTGGCGACTAGGAGATTTTCACAATAACTTCATCGCAAAATTAATGTAAGCCGACTGTGATAGTAATAAATTAACTTAAAAATTGTAATATGGGTAAATGGTTGTGTACCACATGTCGCTTTAGGATGGAACAGTGTAAACGTATGCAGGATGCAGCATGTTTTAACAGAAGTTCCTATTTCTGCCCAGATGAATTAGGCAAAAAATTGATGGAATTTGAGTGAATATTTCAACCATTCATTCCCTTTACATGAAGCGTGGGCTTGGGGAAGATGCTGTTTTAGAGAGTCAGCACAGTTTTGATGGGCCAAATAATTAACTGGTCTCCTTCTGCATTGTAGGAGTCTATGATTATCTATGATGTTCCCCTTGCTCATTCTCTAGCTTCTGAGAAGTTTGTCTTCATTCTGTCCTCATTGTTTCCTGTTCTACCGAATAGAAAATCTTTTGGATAGTCCCTTTCTTCTGTTCTCTACCTAATCTCCAAAATAGAACTTATAGTGCCATTGGCCTGGTGGAAAACAATTAGTCTGTAACATATTGGCCAGGGGCTTTGTCCACTGAATATCCTGCTTGATTCCCTGGTTAGGATCCTGCAGAAAAAGAACTCAGTGAAATAATCCTATGTAAATCTTTATGATTTCCTTTGTGGGGCCAGGAGGTTTAGATCTTCTTAGCTCCATGTTCACCCCAGTCCTTTTTGACCACAAGATCCTCCTGAAACCCTTTAACTGACCTCAGAAATGTCAGCCAATCTTTTGGTGCCAACCTGGTTTCTTCCCATCAAGATAATACCCCCACTTGGCAGTCAGATGTCGTTTTGGTTGAGGATTTTTTTTATGCATTCGTGAGATATGGGCTTCGCTGGCTGGCTAACCTTTTTATTGTTTGTTCCTAGCTGCCCTTGATTGATACAACTGAGTGGACAGCAGACAATTGAGAGTCAACCACATTGCTATGGTTCTGGAGTCACATGTCGGCCAGACCAGGTAAGGACAGCAGATTTCCTTCCCTAAAAAGGACATTAGTTAACCAGATGGGTTTTTTTCTGACAATGCTTTCATAATGTACTCATGACGAGTACATGGAATTGAGCGTTATAGATAGGCCTCATAGGTACATATGATCAGCTTAACAAGAACAGACCTGTTTATGCTGTAGTGTTCTACGTTCTATGTTCATCATAGATTCCAGATTAATTCCAGATATTTTTTATTGATTTAAACTCCACCATCTACCGTGGTGAGATTCAAACCTAGGACCTCGGAATATTAGCTGATTTTTTGGATCAATGGTCTAACCATAATATTAATAGCCATCACCTTCCCAAGGCAATGACGAATCTCAGGAGTTAAAATAGCCTGTGCCTCAGGATGCTAATGTTAAGTGGATGATAAGGTTGGGGGAATGGGGTGATCTGTGTTTGGTGTTTACCTTGAAGTTTAGAAGAGATCTCAGAAACTTATAAAATTCTAACAATGTTAGACAGGGTTGATTCAGAAAGAATGTTCCTGACTGTGGGGGAGTCCAGAACTAGAGGTCATAGAACTAGAGGATAAGAGGTAAACTTTTTAGACCCGAGGTGAGGAGAAATTTCTTCACCCAGAGGATGGTGAATGTGTGGAATTGTTAGATTTGAAGAAGAAATTAGATATAGCTCAAAAAGCTAACAGAAATCAAGGGAAATGGGGAGAAGGGGATGGGGGGAAGAAATCAGGATATGAAATTTGATGATCAGAATTTGATGAATGGCAAAGCAGACTCAAAGGGCTGAATGCCGTACTCCTGCTTCTAGTTTCTATGTTTAGCTGCTCTCTGATCAACTCTCAGTCTGAGGTCAAAGCCCAGTTCTCACCCTGGAGTCATTCTGCCTTGATCTCTCAGTAATTATAATAAAGCCCTGCCTTACCTGCTGTCCAGCATGTAATCAGCCATTACATTGATCCTACATAAAAGAACAAATCTTAATTTACTATCCTTTAGAGTGTGGTGTGATAGGATGAAGAGACAGAAAATTAAAGCGCAGGAGAGTCAGGTCTTTATATCTTAATTTTTTTTGCAAATTTTTAACATGCACATTGAAGATTGAAAACATGAGCTATGCTCCAGTTTAACATATCTATTCATCTGGACCTCACAATCATTTAAACTTTACCTCATCATCATAGCATTTAAGAGTCATCATCATTTCCATGCCGACAGAAATTTAAGCTTATTACCTTGTACAATGGAAGTAATTTGTTGAAGTGCTATTAAATAATTAAATAACGCTTTGTTCTTCGAACTCATTGTTTCTGGCTGCTCACAAGAGACTTTTTTGATTTCCCTGGCAGACAATATTTTTTCTGAAGTTTGTAAGCAGGAGAGCTGTAACCTTCTAGATGATCAAAACCAGCTGTGGAAGAGTTTTCACATCACAGAAGTTGCTGCAAGTACCTTATATGTGCTTCTATAAAAAGATCCTGAACATCTGCAGCAGAGAAGGCCAGAGCCAAGGCTGAGAATCGGATACCCCAGGCAGTCGATGGGTCGGACACTTCAATCCGCTCCTAATAAAGCCACCAGTGTAGAGGGGAGCAGGGGTGAAGGCAAGGAAGCTCCCTGCACCTTATTCCACATGGAGCCAGTTGTGTGGGTGTACCCGCCATTGGCAGCAACCTGTATTTATGCAGCATCTACGTTGTAAAACATCAAAAGGCCCTTTGCAGGAGCATTATGAAACAAAGTTGAATTAGGGCAGCTAGCCAAAAACATGGTCACAGAGACGTTTTGAGGAATGTCTGAGAAAGAGGTAAAATTCTAGAGTTTGGGAGGGAAGAGGAGATCCTAGAATTTAGGATCTTGGCAGCACAAGGCATGAGCACCAATGGTGGAGCAATTAAAAAATAGAGGATATTCAAGAAGCCAGAATTGGAGAAACACCGATATCTTGGTGGGTTGTAAGGAAATCTGCTGAGATCGGCAGTAGGTGTTCATTCTAGGCACAGCCCAGTACCTGAGTTCTCACTGATGTACTGGCCCTGAAGATCCAGAGAAGGTTCATAAGAATGATCCCAGGAATGAAAAGCTTGACATTTAAAGGAGCATTTTATGGCTCCAGGTTTGTTCTCGATGGAGTTTAGAATCATGAGGGAATCTCGTTGAAACTTACAGAATACTGAGAGACCTGGATAGAGTGGATGTGGGGAAAATGTTTCCATTCATGGGAGCTGAGGCCACTGCCTCAGAGCAAAGAGCAAAGACTCTTTAGAAACAAGATGAGGTGGAATTTCTTCAGCCAGAGGGTAGTGCATCTGTGGAATTCAATGCCACAGATGTCTGGGGAGGACAGGTCATTGAGTGTATTTAAGACAGAGATAATTGCGTCCTTGATTGGTAAGGGGATCAAAAGTTAGAGAAAAGGTGGGAGAATAAGGTTGCAACATTTAGCAGCCATGATTGAATGGCAGAGCAGCTTTGATGGGCCAAAATGGCCTAATTCTGTTGCTATATCTTATGGTCTCATTAAGAATATTGGGAGCCTAAATTTGAGAACACAAGAAAAACAAGCGGAAGTAAATTATGTGGTTCATCATTCAACGTGAACATTCCTGATCTTGGGTTTCAACTCCATTTCCTTGCCTACTTCCCCCAAATCCCTTAATTTCTTAAGTGCAAAAATCTGTCTATCCCAACCTTAAATATGTTCACCGATGGAGCATTCACAATCCCCTGAGGGAGAGAATTCTAAAGATTCATTCTTCTCCCTCTGGCTACTGCCTGGAATTGGTATCAGCTCACTTTGGACTCAAATAGCACGAGGGGTTAGGTGAGGGGGGTAAGGTATAATTTGGATGCTAGAGGGAGTTTTTTCACACAGAGGGTGGTGAGGGTATGGAATGCGCTGCCAAGTGGTGGAGGCAGGTACTCTGGAGTTATTTAAGAAATACTTCGATGGGCACATGAACAGAATAGGAATGGAGGGGTATAGAAAACTGATTTAAAATAGGGATCATGAGCCTTGGGAGTCCCTGGGAAGTGTGTAAATAGATGATGATATTGATGTACTTGTTTTTATCCTACAGATGCTTTGGTCCACCTTGTTGTCTAACAAGGGACATACACGCGATGGGTCATGAGAGGGCTGTTCTTGGATTTTTTTTTGAGAGTATCCTAGTAGTGCTTCACGTTGTTAGTGTACGCTTGACCTGGACCATTTGATGGGCAACACGACAGCTCAGTGACTATCACTGTGCTGTGTGGATACATGGGTTGGGCTTGTGTCTGTGGGAGTTTGCGCATTCTCCCCGTGCTTGCGTGGGTTTCCCCCCACATCCCAAAGATGTGCTCTTAGGCTAATTGGCAAAACAAATTCTCCCCAAATTGTCTCAAATTTGGTTTTTAATCCATAGATCTATAAACAACATGGACAGGGATCACAGGTAGAGGTGGGAACATCGGGGTGGCGGCGCGGGCTCGTTGGGCCAAAGGGCCTGTTTCCCGTGCTGTTTTGTTTTTTGTTCTTTGACTTTGTTCTAGAAAAGCTCTTACAAATAAAAGGACCACCTTTTTTCTATTGAAAGGCTTCCTGTAATGTACCAATAGTGTGCTTGGAATATACATGAGACTCGAGCTGTTATCTCTCGGTATAATTAAGTGGTCCATGTGCTCTGCATGCTCTAGTCGTCTTTAACCTGGTTTTGAGGCCCCCTCCCGTGGGATTTCATCTTCTTGGAATCCTGCTCAGACACAATGATTTCCCCTTCCCCACAAGCCATGAGCATCTAAAGTTCACCAGCAGCAAGCAAGCGAGGCAAGGGCCTGCAAATCGCCAGGCCTCCCATCTACTCACTCCCATTATTGAGCTGAAGGTAAAATCAGCCTCAGAAAGTCATGCCAATTGTGGACCAATCCAGTAACAAAAGCTAAAAAGTTGCTGGATTATTGCTTGACCTGATGACTTCAGTGTGTGCTGTCAAACACAAAATGGGAGTGGTTAAGGCCTGAAGTCATTAAGCTCAATGCCAAGGTTGAAAAACAGTAATGTCTACAGACACAATAATCAAGGACCCCACGCACGCTGGACGTTCTCCCTTCTTCCATTGGGAAAAAAGATACAAAAGTCTGAGATTATGCACCAACCAACTCAAGAACAGTTTCTTTCCTGCTGCTTTCAGACTTTTGAACAGACCTACCTCACACTAAGTTGATCCAAAAATGTGCGGGTTAGGTGCATTGGCCATGCTCAATTGTCCCTTAGTGTCCTGGGATGTCTATGTTAGAGGATTGGTGGGATAAATAGCTGGGATGCAGAGATAGAACTGTTGACAGTGCATACTTGATAGGCTGAATGGCCTCCTTCTGCACTGTAGGGATTCTATGATTTAATGGCTCTCTACACCCTAGCTATGACCACAACACTACACTCTACACTCTCCCCTTTCCTTCTCTATGTATGTAGAAAGAAACAATACTTTTCACTGCATGTGACAATAATAAATCCAATCAAATCCAATCACCAGAAGAATAAATGATGAAAGCTGATGGATTGAGATAACTTTCTACTGTATTTTACAAACTTCCAGCAATAAATCAAATTAAAAATAAATTGCCAGTTCATTTCAGTTTTTGGGAATGGAAATGTAATTGTTGTTCAACAATCAAATGGTTTCATCTCAGAGGAAAATTGTTACTTTGACAGTATGAAGAATTACATCTTACATCCATGTACATATTATGTGGGTCATACTTTATGTTTATTTGTATTCATTTATGGAGTGTGGGCATCATTGATAACATTGTTGCCCATTCCTATTTGCCTTTGAGGTGGTGGTGGTGAGCTCCCTTCTGGAACTATTGCAGTCCATGTCTTGTAGGAACACCCACGATGCTGTTAGGGAGGGATTAGTTCCAGATTCCAGTTGCTGTTAGTTCCAGGATTTAAGGGTATATTTCCAAGTCAAGGTGGTAACTGGGTTATAGGGGACCTTACAGATGGTAATGTTTCCATGCATCTGCTACCCTTGTCCTTTGGAGGTGATGCAGGTCGTGGGTTTGGAAGGTGCTGCTGAAAATGCCTTGGGGAGCTGCTAGAGTGCATCGTGTAGATGGTACTCACTGCTGTTCTCATGCATTAGTAGTGGAGCGAGTGAATGTTGAAGGTGGTGGAAGACATGTCAATCAAATGGGCTGCTTTGTCGTGAATAGTATTGAGCTTCTTGAGTATTGTTGGAGCTGCACTCATCCAAACAGGTGGAGGATATTCCATCACACTCCTGACTTTAGACGGGGGGCAGGCTTTGAGAATTCACGAGGTGAGTTACTCTTGACAATTTCAGGATTCCCAACCTCTGACCTGCTTTTTTTTTTGACACAATATTCATACCATAGAATAGAAACCCTACAGTGCAGAAGGAGGCCATTTGGCCCATTAAATCTACACCAGCCACAATCTCTACTAGGCCCCATTTCCGCAACCCGACAAATCTATCCTGCTAATTCCCCCTGACAATTTAGCATGGCCAATCATCCTAACCTATCGTTGTTGCAGTTCAGTATTGGTGAATGGGAAACTGTAGCTTGTTGGTTCAGTGATGGTGATGCCATTGAATGCCAAAGGGCAACGATTAGATTCTCTCATTGGAGATGGTTATTCCCTGATGCTTGCATGGCATAAACGTCACTTGCCACTTATCAACCCAAGTCTGAATGTTGCCCAGTGTCAAAAATATGGAAATAATGCTTCATTCATAAGCACAGATATCCCTTGCTCAATCAGCTATCTGGCTATCACTTATGAGGAATATTTTCCTTCAGCTGTTAACAGGATTTAACAAAGTAAGAATTTGCATTAATATAGTGCTTTTCACATCCTCGGTGTTAAAATGTACCTTACAGATGTGTTTGATGCAGGCAATCTGGAACCAAACATGGCCAGTGGTACAAATGACAATCTGAAAATGAATCCTGTTTTCATAGAATTGTCATAGAATCAATGGATTTCTACTGTGCAGAAGGAGGCCATTTAGTCCATTGAGCCTCAGACTACATTCCCATCCTGGCCTTACTCTCATAACCCACATATTTACCTTGCTAATCCCCCTGACACTAAAGTTAATTTAGCATGGCCAACCAACCTAATCTTTGGAGTGTGGAAGGAAACCAGAGCACTCCAAAGAAACCATGTAGACATGGTGAGAATATACAGATTCCACAAAGACAGTCGCCGGAGCCCAAAATTGAACCCAGGTTCCTTCATGTGGGTTGGAGAATAATATTGGTCAGGACACTCTTAATAAAAACATAACATAAAAAAATAGGAGTAGGCCATCTAGCCCCTCAAGCCTGCCCTGCCATTCAATAAGATCATGGCTGATCTGAAGTGGGTCAGTTCCACTTACCCACCTGCTCCCCATGAACCTTAATTCCCTTATTGATCAGAAATCTATCTACCCACGGCTTAAACATAGTCAGTCAACGAGGGAGCCTCCACCGCTTCGATGGGCAGAGAATTCCAGAGATTCACCACCCTCTGAGAAGAAGTTCCTCCTCAACTCTGTTCTAAACTGCCTCCCCCCTTTATTTTGAGGCTGTGCCCTTTAGTTGTGCTTTCCTTTCTAAGTGGAAATAATCTCTCTACCTTAGCTCCTTCAATATCTTACACGTCTCTATAATGGAACTCTCCTGCTCTCCGTGTAGTATCCACCTTGGTTTAACTAAAAAGGCATCACCAATGACAGTGCAACACTCGCTCGGTACCCTAGCAAAGTGTCAGCACTTACATACTGAGGAGAGATCGAACCCAGTCTGGGGACCTGGTGGACACTGAATAAAGGCTATTGCTTTATGATTCTGCATGAAGAACATAAGTGATTGATGTTAACGTGGTTTAATCAGCAAAAAGCAGATGATATACTTTGTGCTTCTAATAAGGAAAGGAGATTCATTTGCCAGAAAAAAAATGATGGAAGATGTTATTTAACAGGCAGTGGCTGGAGGTACTCAATCCAGCAAGTTTGTTTTGAAGTTAATGGCACAGGAATGATCTTATTATAAGAACTGTGTTCTAGCTATTTAGAGTGTCTATTTTGAGGTTTGTGATGATTCTTTAACCGTGCTTCAAAGCTGAACACTGTTATAATATTTATTTAGCTACTTAGAACTAGAAAATTGCTTCTGGGTAACTACTTTGTGGAGATTTTCAAAATGGCAATTATCAAAGATTATGTAATGTGAGTAATTGTATTTCAACAAGGTGCAAAGATTTACTAAGAGTCTGTGTTTTTCCAATATAAATGGTGCTTTTAATACATGTACTCTTTGTAATTGACTTTAACTATAATGGAATGAGGTTATTCATTTTTCAGTACAGAAGCTTGGGCACTTAAATGAGATGGGATCTGCATATAAAAAATAAATAGTGGTGTGAGAATTGGCAAAACAACATTTCATTTCACTGACAGCCTATTGTATCACAGTATGTAGCCCAGTCTATTACACAAACCAACCTCCCATCCATTGACGCTATCTATACATCCCAAGGGAAAGCAGCCAGCATAAGCAACCTCACACACTCCAAACAAATATTCTGTCTTCCACCTTCTTCCATCAGGAAAGAGATACAAAAATCTGAGACCAATGCACTCAAGAACAGCTTCTTCCTTGCTGCCATCAGACTTTTGAATGGATCAACCTTATATTAGTTGAATCTCTCTCTATACCCTATGTACGTAACATTACATTCTGTGCTCTCTCCTTTCCTTCTCCCCTATGTACTCTATGAACAATATGCTTTGTTTGTATAGCACGCAAGAAACAATAGGCAAGATTCTCTGGTCTCCCAGCCGCGTGCTTCCTGCCAGTGAGAGGTAGTACGTTGTTTGCTAGCAATGGGATTCTCTGGTCCCACTGTCAGTGGGAACTCTTTGATGTCATCTCACGCCAGCGGGACGGTGAATCCCAACTGGTGTGAATGGCCAGAGCATTCTGTCTAATAGATTTCACTGCATGCCAATATATGGGACAATAATAAATCAAATCAAAACAGATATCAGATTTCTAGTTTCTTTGCTGCCAGGAAGGTGAAATGTTCTTCTTATAAAAGACTCTCAAAGCTTCATAAAACATAAAAATTCAAGTTTAAAGGTTTTTACTTATTAGTCACAAATAAGCTTACATTAACACTACATTGAAGTTACTGTGAAAATCCCGCCCACCTCGCCACACTCCCGGGACCTGTTCGGGTACACTGAGGGAGAATTTAGCACGGCCAATGCACCCACCCAGCATGTTGTTTGGACTGTGGGAAGAAACCGGAGCATCCAGAGGAAACCCACACAGGCACGGGGAGAATATGCTCATTCCGTACAGACAGTGACCCAAGAATGGGTCCCTGGTACTGTGAGGCAGCAGTGCTAACCATTGGTGTCACTGTGCCTTTCTGTTGATGGGATGGGGAGTAAATATCACCATATCAAAATCCCCAAACACTTCCTAACAACAGTGGATGTACCCATGACACACAGACTGCAGCAGTTCAACAAGGCAGCTCACCCATTACCCAGGAGGACAATTAGGCAATAAATACAGGTCTGGCCAGCGATGCCCATATCCTGTGAATAAATAGTAAGAAATATGAGTCCTGATCTCCCATTTAGCACGGGAGTTATTGATACAAAGTAGAAATACAATGTAATTCTTTATCTCTGTGGACTACCAGTAATCTCATTACTCAGGATATTTTTGATTGTACGCATACAACACAAACATAGGAAAGGAATATAAACTTCTTTTGGTGCAATAGGATTGTAGGGAATAGCTCATCAGAATAGACAGGGATAGCACACATTGACAATCGATGTTTTTAAGACTTCAGATTTACATTTATGGAATGCTTAGATTTAACAATAAGTTTGTGGAGGACATGCAATTTATTCAAACAATAGATTAAAATAATAAACAAAGAAATATATATGTATTTTATTCATTCTTCGGACATGGGTATTGCTGGCCAGCCAGCATTTATTGCCTATCCCTATTTCTCCTTGGAGAGCAGTTGAGAGTCAACTACATTGCTGTGGTTCTGGAATCACACGTAGGCCAGACCAGGTAAGGGTGGCAGATTTCCTTGCCTAAAGGACATTAGTGAACTAATTTTCTGACAATTGACAATGGTTTCACAGTCATCAGTAGATTTGTAATTCCAGATTTTTTTCCATTCAGTTCGAATTCCACCATCTGCTGCAGCGGGATTCGAACCCCGAGTCCCCAGAACATTAGCTGAGTTTCTGGATTAATAGTCTAGCAATAATATCACTTGGCCAACACTTTTCCCACATATAACTGACAACAGGGAATATATAAGCAGAGAGTTGCATTGTGAGAAGGAAGGTATGAAACTAAATCTCAGTTATTTGCTCCTAAGTCAGGAAAGCAAAGTCTGAATAGTTCTTTGCTCCAATGACATTAATCTGTTGTTGCCACACGTACAGCTTGGACATCACATAGCAGTCTTTATTAAAATTACTGAAATGTGTACATATTTACAGTGGAAGCTAACATTTTGGAGAGAACCCAACACCAGTTCCTTACTTTTTGCTTCTTATCTCTACACTGCCCTTACCCTCAGTGATGTGCCACACTGTGTAGGTGATACTGTACTCAGCCCCATGTTAATCTTTAAGGTACCAGATCCCTCTGCTAGAAACCCAGCCCAGGAAGAGGAGGCATGGAAGGTTGGATTTTCACTTTGTGGAGTGTGGGCTGGATTCCAAAGTTGGGCCTGCCACTCCTGGAAAGTGTGTGGATGCTGCTGAGTGTAGAGGTGGGCTGGGCGGAAGGCCCATCTCTCTGCTTTGGTGTTTTGTTGACTCTATTTAAAAAAAGATGACAAACAGAAAACAGTGCTATAGCCCTCTTCCTCACAGGCTCCCCATGCCCCATCCATGCCAACATATGCCACCTCACTCTCCCCTCCACCCTTCATGATCTTTCAGAACCCAACTTAGTTTGGGTTCTGAAAGTTTGACCCAACTAAGTCTTGCCAACTTAGTACCAACTCATGCCCACCACCCATCTGTTATCTTTACACCCTCCATGCCAACTTGTTGATTATCCACCATGATAAATGTTAGGGGCCATGCTGACACTAAATAAATGTATGTCCATTGACAGCATCATTATTTATTTAAGCACAGATATTCATTAATTTTTAAGAAAATGCTTTGAAATTTGCTTTTGAAAATAAACAAACATTCTAGAAATTTGCAGTTGACAATCAAACTGCTCATTTAACTGGCACTTGAGGTAGACTTTATCTTAAAGAAGCGTGTTGGAAAATTTCAGGAAAGGAAAAATCCAATTCACGCTTGGTGTCCAACATGTTGCGCTCTTCCTCGGAAAAACGTGAGGCTGATTTGAATATTCATCATCTTACTTAAATCTGTTTAGTGAGCTCCGGATGCTATTGGCCAGACTCTGTTACCTTTGAGCCAATGGGGACCAGACATGATGTCCTCGCCCAATGGGATGGGAGGCCATTGAGATTCCTGGGTGATCGGAGGCAGTGGTGTGATGTTCCTTGGGCCATCCTGGCTCTGGCAGCATCCACCAAGCACTGGACAGTGCCAAGAAAGTGGGGCCAGATGAGGGAAGGGGGAACTCAGTATCGGGGTAGGGGCTAGTGGTGAGGCCAGCAATTGGGTGTCAGATGCTCCAGTTTCTTCCGACAGTCCAAAAGATGTATAAATTAGGTTGATTGATCATGTTAAATTGCTCCTGTGTGTCAGGGAACTAGCTAGGGTAAATGCATGGGGTTACAGGGATAGGGCCCTCCATCTCTTCTTTATGAAGAGTATGCTTTGTCTGCATAGTTCGCAAGAAACAATACTTTTCACTGCATCCCAATACATGTGACAATAATAATAAATCAAATAATGACTGATAGATTTCTCAACCCCAGTTTCCCATCTTTTCCACTTAACCTTTAATCTCCTTACTAATCAAGAACCTATGTTGTAGGGACTTCGAGGTTCTTCAATGTCCTGTGCATGGGCAGGATTTTATAGCTTCATTGTCCCAAAACTGTAAAATTCCTCCTGAGGTTGACAGTCAATGCACTCACTCATTCCCATGATCACCCAGGCAGTAAAGTTCTAGCCCATACGCACAGAAAAGTAGAACGACCTCCTGGGTGATGTATGAAAGGGGCCGCTACTGATGAGGAGCCACAACCAGCAGATCAGTAACACTTTCGGTGGCGGGAGTGGAACTAACTGGAAGGAAGCTGTTGGCCAGGAAAGAGAGAGAATAACACTGAGAAAATGAAGTTACATCAGTTTCAACACATTCATGCATAATCACAAAATATGTTCCTCTTCACAAAAGTATAACACAGCAGGAAAAAGGGTAATGCTGCAAGAACAATTTGTAATAACTATAACCTTGCTTGAGAACTTCAAAAGCAGTAAATTGTACCAAAGAGTTCTAGATGTGGAAAATATTTGTGTCTGTGATTTAGTGACATCAACCAGCCTTTATCAGCAATGCTCCAAACAATTGTTTCATACTCATTGCTTCACTGGCCTCTCCAATAGACAGAAACTGCAGCAGATAAGAGGCAAATTCAAGGAATTTGGAGTTTTAGAAGTAATTATTTCCTGTTCCAAAATCAACATATGCAGGTTAGTTTGTTTATATCAGGGACAGCAAAGCAGACTGTATTTTCACATAGATATCAAAGTACGTGCTAATCACTTCCATTTGGTTGGATAAGCCTGGGTCTGCTTAGAACATGTGCAGGTGTTCTTATTTTAGATAAGCGATAGATTTCACCTTGAGTTGTCGGCTAACCTTGCTACATGCACAAAATGTGAAGAAGGCGGTCGCATGCAGCACCGAACTTGTTTGGTGACGCTATGACAAGTCTAACTTGCCTATTGACTTGGATGATCAGCCATGATAATGGATGACAGAGCAGGCTTGAAGGGCTGAATGGCCCACTCGAGTTCTTATTTTCTAAATGCTTATCACAAAGACACTTAACAAGAAAAATATGCCTCCTCGATCAGTGCTTGGGCCTCAGCTACTTGCACTTGAAAGCAGTGATTTGGGAGTGGCACAGCGCCAGGGACCCTGGTTCAATTCATACCTGGAGTGTGGAGTTTGTATGTTCTCCCCGTGTCTCCGTGGGTTTCTCCAGGTACTCCAGTTTCCTTCCATAGTCCAAAAATGTGGGGGTTAGGTTGATTGGCTATGCTAAAATTGCTCCTCAGTGTTAGGGTAAATACGTGAGGCTACAGGCATAGGGCCTGGACAGAATGGATTGTCTGTGCAGACTCAATGGGCCAAATGGCCTCCTTCTGCACTCTAGGGATTCTATCCTTCTATGATTTAAATCGAAGGACTGCATCTAATGCATCCAGGTTTGTTGCTAAAGTTAGAAGTGAAAGTAAGCTATGAGGAGGGTGCAATGAAGATTAAATAGGCTGGATAGAAGTTTCTTCCTTTTCTGGTGCTGGGCCTAGCAAGGCTTAGAAGGAAAAATGTTCTGGAGGCAGGTCCCACACTGTCACACTGGCAGGCAGGAAATGCTCCCAGTACTGCCAGGCTATCAGGCTATGCCATGGAAATGCCCAAACACCAGGGGACAGTGCCAGGACATGTCTCTGTCCCTTCAGGGGCCTTACTTGGCTGCGTGTTTAGCAGGCTCCCTTCACTTGGTTCACATTTTAAAATCCTGTTGTAAACCTCACCGATGTGACATCACTTCCAAGGTGGGAACCTCGTTACATTAATGGTAGGGTGGGGGAGGGTGGTTGGTGGTGGTCCACACAATCTTGTGGGTGAGAATCTTGCTTGTGGCCTCTAACAGGATTTTGCACCCACAGCTGAGTTCCCTGCAGGCACAAAACCCCACTGAGAACTAGGGGAGACACCACTGAAGCAAATGGGGGGGGGGGGGGGGGGGGGGGGGGCGGTGTTGGATGGGGTTCCCTGGGGAATGGCAGAGGGGTGGTGCCCATTAGGCATGGGCATCTGGCAATGCCAGGTGAAGTGCCCATGCCCCAGGGGGCACCTTGGGGCTGCCTACCAGGCATCACTTGAGATAGAACCACAAGAGTATTGGGATGAGAAACTGGGCATGGAGAATGCAACACTTTTCGTTCTCATAGGTAGGCATTTATTAAATATACATACAACACATCATTTTTGCTGTAATGGTGCACAATATTACTCATTAACCTCACGTTAGACTTTAGAAAAGTCTCTTCAACGAACCATTGCATGAAATTGAGTTGACACAATGTGCTCATTAAAAGCAATGGGGATGCTGATTGTAAATCTCACACCATACCTCCTAGTAGAAACGATTGTGAACGAAACCCAATGCATCACACAAACCAGGCTTTCATTCATTGATTCCATCTTCCTGCTGCCTCAGAAAAGCAGCTGGCATAATCCCATTAGCACTGCTGTCTCACAGCACCAGGGACCAAGATTCAATTCCCGGTTGGGTCACTGTCTATGTGGAGCTTGCACTTTGTCTGCTTGTCTGTGTAGGTTTCTTCCGGGTGCTCCAGTTTCCTCCCACAGTCCAACGACTGCAGGTTAGGTGGAGTGGCCACGATAAATTCTCCCTCAGTGTACCTGAACAGGTGCCGGAATGAGGCGACTTGGGATTTTCACAGTAACTTCATTGCAGTGTGAATGCAAGCTTACTTATGATAAATAAAGAAATAAACACGGACCCCAGACATTCTCTTCCATTGAGAAAAAGATGCAAAAGCCTGAGAACACGTACCAATCGACCCAAGAACAGCTACTTCCCTGTTGCCGTCAGACTTTTCAGTGAATCTACCATATATCAAACTGATCTTTATCAACCTGTGACTGCAACACCATCTTCTGCACCCTGTCCTTTCCTTCCCCTCATGAACAGAATGCCTTGTCTATATAGTGTGCAAAAAACAAACTTTTCTCTGCATCCTAATCCTAAATCAAATATTGCCCACTGGAAGTGAAATAATATATTGTTCTGAGGACTGGAGCATTATACTATGGAAAGTACCATGCATTGTTCTGCAGGTACAGTGGAGACGTGTTCCTCTAACAGCACTAAGAGTAATTGTTATCAGAAATACAGCCTGAATTTGCTTAGACTTGATTTCCTGTTTAACTAGGATACATCAGAGTGGAATGTGTGTCAGATTGAGGTTGCAATTGGTTGATATTTGTAACAAAAAGTGTGACAGTCATGTTGCCTGAACACATGCCCATTTATATCATTCTTAATCTTATACTGCTGCAACATTATCTGGTAGGGAGGAAATAGGGGAATATTGATATACTGTATTCTATGTGGTAAGTAGCTCATATTCCATGGGAATTCCAATGTTAAAATCTTAGCGTGTTTAAAAAGCCTGGTCTTCAAGCAGATTTAATTTCCCCAGAACATGTGAAGAGATATTTCAACCATGTTTCAATGGGGAGGTGGTAGCCTAGTGGTATAATCACTAAGCTATTAATCCAGAAACTCAGCTAACGTTCTGGGGGCCCAGGTTCAAATCCTGCAGATGGTGGAATTTGAAATCATTAAGGAAAAAAAAACTGGAGTTAAGAATCTACTGGTGACCGTGAAATGACTGTAGGGAAAAGCCCATCCAGTTCACTAATGTCCTTTAGGGAAGAAAATTTGCCAGCCATACTTGGCCTGGTCTACATGTGACGCCAGGGCAATGTATTGACACTCAATTGCCTTCAGGCCACTACAGATGGGCAATAAATGCTGGCCAGCCAGTGATGTCCATTGTGGGCAAAGTACTGGAGAGAATTATTAGGGATAGGATTTATAGTTATTTAGAGAGAAATGAATTGATTGGGGATAGTCAGCATGGTTTTGTGAAGGGTAGGTCGTGCCTTACTAACCTCATTGAGTTTTTTGAAAAAGTGACCAAAGAGGTGGATGGGGGTAAGGCGGTTGATGTGGTATATATGGACTTTAGTAAGGCGTTTGATAAGGTGGCCCATGGAAGACTTCTGCAGAAAATGCAGATGTATGGGATAGAGGGTGATTTAGCTAATTGGGTTAGGAATTGGCTAGCAGATAGAAGACAGAGGGTGGTGGTTGATGGGAGATATTCATCGTGGAGTTCGGTGACAAGTGGTGTACCTCAGGGGTCTGTTTTGGGGCCCCTGCTGTTTGTAATTTTTATAAATGATCTGGATGAGGGTATTGAAGGATGGATTAGTAAATTTGCAGATGACACTAAAGTCGGTGGAGTGGTAGATAGTGAAGAGGGGTGTTATAGTTTGCAGAGTGACTTGGAGAAGTTGCAGAGCTGGGCCCAGAGGTGGCAAATGGAGTTTAATGTGGAAAAGTGTGAGGTAATGCACTTTGGCAGGAATAATAAATGTGTAGAGAAGAGGGCTAATGGTGGGATTCTTAATAGTGTTGATGAACAGAGGGATCTTGGTGTATTTGTGCAAAGATCCCTGAAAGTAGGCAGTCAAGTCGATAAGGTTGTTAAGAAGGCGTATGGAGTCTTAGCTTTTATTGGTAGGGGGATTGAATTTTGGAGCCGCAACGTCATGTTGCAACTGTACAAAACTCTAGTGCAGCTGCACTTGGAGTATTGTGTGCAGTTCTGATCCCCACATTATAAGAAAGATGTGGAGGCATTGGAGAGGGTACAGAGGAGGTTTACCAGGATGTTGCCTGGTATGGAGGGCAGGTCTTATGAAGAGAGGCTGAGGGATTTGAGGTTGTTTTCGTTAGAAAGGAGGCGGCTAAGAGGGGACCTAATCGAAACATATAAGATGATTAGAGGTTTAGATAGGGTGGACAGTGATAGCCTTTTTCCTAGGATGGAGAAAGCTAGCACGAGGGGACACAGCTTTAAATTAAGGGGTGATAGTTATAGGACGGATATCAGAGGTAGGTTCTTTACCCAGAGGGTGGTTAGGGAGTGGAATGCCCTGCCTGCAGCAGTTGTAGATGCGCCAAGTTTGGTGGCGTTTAAGAGGTTAGTTGATAAGTATATGGAAGAGAAGGGAATGGTTTAGTTTGGAGGGTCATTGCTTTTTATATTGGTCGGCGCAACATCAAAGGCCGAAGGGCCTGTTCTGTGCTGTAATGTTCTATGTCCCACACACAAGTAAAACAAAAACCTACTTGTTCCAACAGATTTTACTATCATCAGGTTTGTCAATTCTATGCACTTAGTAATTTTCTGCCATGCAAGTAGGGTTTTGAGAAATAATAATGAATGTATAATAATGGATTTATGAATTTCTTTTGCATTTTGCAAATAATTGTCGAAGTGAGTTTAAATCATCGACAAGATAAAGTTATATTATTAAAAGCTCTGATTGGCTGTTGTCTGTA